>OZ005744.1:21730060-22930060 GCA_963930735.1 Dioctria linearis | reverse complement strand
TTTAATGGAAATTCGCAAATCCATAGTAGCGCATACGTGGCAAATTAGTTACGTACGTAAAATTCAATTTTAAATTAAAATAAATCTCAGGAGACAGAGCAAAACCGGAGAGGTGCTACATAAGCAAAAGTGGAAACTTGTCTAAATAAGGAGAATTAGGAAGGCGGTCAGGTGTAATTGATACAATACGATCATGTACATGATTTTTTTCTTCCACAAAACCGTGAACTTGCATTCAGCGATCATCCAATTACAACCCATATTGGTTGGCGGATCATATGGTTATACCTACATAAGTACATACATGAACAGGTGATCGCATCGTATCTGGTGATCATTTTAAGTGAACGCAAAAAAGTATTCATAGTGAAAACTTGTGCAGTGAATTGTTAACAGGCGCCAATTTATTATTTACTTTTTAACTCATGTCCAATAATTGTTGCTACGCTCAAGAAGAAGAAGAAATAAATAAAATCGGCCTCTTCTCAAACAAGATCGTGATCGTTTACATAGCACCCATGCCAACAAATAAATATGCTGGCAGAATTGGTTACCTCTTCTCCTCGATGCGTGTTGTATATAACTCGCTCTTTTCGAGGGAGAAATTTGCGTTTGGTCATTAATTTTCTAATTAGTGATGGTCAGCAATTGCACATTCGCCATGCCATCATGATCATTGAAGATCGGCCAGCAGCTCTTTAACATTTCTGGAAGTTTTTAGAAAGCTCGTCTTATTAGTGCACAGTTTGGCGGCTGCTGTGTATGTATGTTTAGGAAAGTCGTTTTATTTCTGACAGGAAACACTAAAATTTATAAACGCAACCGGCTTTGAAAGGTGAGTGAGTTGTTATAGCTGTCATTGCAACACTACTGAGAATGGAGGAGCTTTTGCAATGATAATAATAATGTGTCGCGCATAAACTGTGGAAGCCGGTGAAAACCCGGTAGTAGGCATTATAATAACACTTGAGATCAGCTTCTTCACAAATCTTCTATCATTGCTGTGGGGCTAAGTTGGGTGTTGTTATTTTCATTTCCCACTAATTAAATGAAATTATTTTGCTTGTAATTAACCTGCTGCAACAATGACTTCCGTTATCATATGTAAAACAGAAAAAATAAATATTTTTAAAATCACTGTTTAATCTTGCGGAGTATTTGGTTTAGTAAAACTATGAACTCATTTTATACGATAATATTTGATTTGTTTGAAATTTAGTTTATTTTTTTTTTTTTTTATTTTTTTTATGATTAAACCAAACTCACTGCACACGCACAGCATGGCAGGAATGCAGTAGGGAACGGATAGAGTGGCGATGATGCTGACTTATGCCACACTTGAACCTTCGCAGGTTGTAAGTCGAAGAAAGACAAAAAATCAGGGACCGAAAATAACTGGTATTTTGAAAATTTTAAACAAAAAAATCTGGGATAAATCATGGTCGTGGAATTTAGTGGAATATACCAAAAGATGTCTCGTGAAACCCGTTTCGATTCCTGTAAAGCTTTAGAAAACTTAACTTTTTATAAAAAAAATCTAAGCTGGAAAGGCTTTTTATTTTTTCTGGCAAAAATAAAAAGCCTTTCCAGGTTAGTTTTTTTAGCTTCAAACTATTATCGGTCAGGAATAACAAGTAAAGTTGGTTTTTTTTTCGTAAAAAATCATAACTGGTTCGGTCCCTGCAAAAAATAGTAGACTGTTCCACATTCGTACAGTTCGGGATAAAAAAAATTCACGGAATTTTCTGTAGAGCCGAAAGTATTTTGAAGGATGAAAAAATGTCACGCTTGCAACACGAGTATTGCGGGTAGGAATCAGTTTACAAGGAATCAGACTAGATATTTTATCAGAAATCTGACCATGCATGTAACGGTAAAGGAGCGAAAGGCATCCAACGCTCGAATGAATCGATATGACAAGCTATTGCCACATCCCCAATGATCTTGAAGGATCTCTTTTATATCTAATAAGGGACCAGCTCGAGCTCAGATGTGGGAATGGTATTAAATTGTAAGGCTGAGATAGGACTAGTAGAGGAGCGCTACATGGGAGTGGTAAAAAGATGATCTTGTTCTAAATAGATTAGACATATTTGGGTCTTAGACGAATTGAATGTTAAACCCAACAATTTTATTGTGTGATATAAGAGAAGAGTGGGATAAAGAGAAATTAGCTGAAGCTCTGAAGAGGCAAAATAATATTTCAGGGAACGTGAAATGTTTCAGATTCTACATTCTCAAATCTCCAAGAGTACAAAATAGGCGCTGTTGAGTGACTTGAGTGAGTGCTCGAATGATTTCTTGGTTGTTGGAGATTTTAATATTAACTACTTGGATTTAAATAACACATATAGAAGAGATTTAGAAAACGCTATAGTAACACATACTCGTAGTTGTAAGCAAATAGTTACTGAACCAACTAGGATAAACTGGAACTCAAGAACGTTAATTGATTTGGTGATTACAAATAATAGTCTCTTTACCGCGAAGACAGATGACAATTTAAATATTACAGATCATGAAACGGTTGTAATCAGTAAAAATATTATATATAGTACAAAATACAAAAAAAAACAAAAAGCGTATCCTCAAGTATGAAAAAGAAAGTTTCCATAATGAATTTAATATGAATTACTGAGATTATGAAATAACAGATATTAGTGTTGATAGGTTAGCTGAACATTTTCAAATAGAAGTAGATCGCGTGGTAAATTGTTTTTCGTCATACAAGGAATTGAGATACGTGGAAAATGTCTGGTTTAGTGTTGAATTAATAAAACTGAAAAAAAAACAAAAATTGCAAAAAAGAAGTCGTACGCTAATAACAAATTCAGAGGCAAATTGAAGTAATTACCGTGTTCTTTGAAATGTATATAAACGCAGATTGGAACAAACTAAAAATAAGTATGTGCAGAATGGATTAAATACCTGCTGCGATCAAAGTTCTATGTGGAAAACTTTGAAAAAGCTAATTTTAAATAAAGGTGAAGAAAGAATTGGAAGTATATATACTTTAATACTAAGCTTGTTGAAAACGACTTAGAAATCGCAAATGAATTCAACAAGTTTTTTATCAAGAGCGTAGAAGAAATTCAGGGGTCCATTCCACATATTTCTTTTGGTGATCAAATCACAGAGGTCAATACAGTATTTATTTTCAAATGTTTGCAATTGGAAGACTTACTCATATGCAAAATGAACAATGAAATAGACTACAAGCTTGTGGATGGAAAAATGATCTTGGACTCATTTTCTAAAATTGCACTTTGATTGCAATTAACAATAAATCATTGACATCCGGAAAATTTTCAACACTATGCGAAAAGCCTCTGATAATTCCAATAAGAAAAATGAAAAATACTGCAGAGAACAAAAGTTAATGCACAAGTTTCAGAACCTATAGATGTCAAGCTAGGCGTCCCACAAGGATCTATATTGGGAACTCTGTTATTTATAATATACATAAATGATATACAAACAGTTATAAAACATTGCAAATTAGCCTTATTTACCGACGATGCCTTGTTATTTATTACATCTGAAGATATGGAAATGGCACTAAGACTAATTCAAGAAGACTTAAATAGCGTAAATTCATGGCTGAAAGGAAACCGCATAAAACTAAACATAGAAAAAACTAAAAGCATGTGCTTCAATCTAGATATAGATGTTAAATTGAAGATTGACGGTATGGAGATAGAGCATGTAAGGCAAATGAAATATTTAAGAGTAATAATTGACGATAAATTGAAATTTGTTGCACATGTTGTTTATATATGCAAGAAAATTTCTAAAAAAAATTGGATGGATGAAATTGAAAGTAAAGGAAAGCAAATCATTAATGAAAATCAAAAAGGGAGACAGAGATATAACAGAGCCCTGGAGCACACGGATTCACAAGGAAAGCAAATTAACCATGTATAAATGAATACTGTGTAGCATTTTTATTGACTTTGCAGCTGTTCCAGAAGAATCCGCAGGACTTTAGGCGTCGTTTCATCACTATGAAACATGGATACATCACTACACTCCTGAGACCAAAGAACAATCTAAACAATGGGTTACCAAGGGGGAATCTGCGCCAAAAAACGCGAAGACCGTTCCTTCGGCCGGAAAGATTATGGCGACTGTCTTTTGGGATTCGCAAGGAATAATCCTCATCGACTATCTGGAAAAGGGTAAAACTATTACAGGTGCATATTATTCATCGTTATTGGACCGTTTGAAAACCGAGTTGCAAGAAAAACGCGCACGATTGGCCCACAAAAAAGTCCTTTTCCATCACGACAACGCACCAGCTCACACCTCAGCAGTTGTTAATGGAAATAGGGTTCCAACTCGTTTCACATCCCCCCTATTCTCCAGACTTGGCTCCCTCGGAATACTATTTGTTCCCCAATATGAAGAAATGGCTGGCGGGAAAAAGATTTTATTCAAACGAGGAGGTGATTGCAGAAACGAATGGCTATTTTTCAGACTTGGACAAATCCTATTATTCGGAAGGGATCAACAAACTAGAGCAGCGTTGGAGACTATGTTGAAAAATAAAAAAGGTTTAACCCCAAAAAATTAAGTAGTTTTTATTTTTGCACAGACTTTTCAAACGACCCTAGGCCTAGGGCTATTTTGTTGCGAGTTCTTTGCAATGAGTATAGAACACCCGCAATTTTCGAAATCATGGAAAACTGTCTAGAAGTGAGACTTGAATTAAAGACGTGTACATGATAAAACATATGTATGACCCTTGGAGAAACATTATTCACGGCAACAGCCTCCGATTTAACAGCATTAATAACCCCAATAACCTCATTCGCATCCACGTATCTTAAAACTGAATTCACAAACAGGAGCAAATGGGAAGAATTAAAGATGGAATGACAAAGATAATGGGGATACTATTTTATTGGCAGTTGTAAAGAAGAAATTCATGGAGTTTACATCAATTTTACATTTAGACGTCTCCCAACCAAATGCAGCTCTAACTTTGCGCTTCCTCCATAACTTCTTGACCAGAAGATCAAAATTCAATTTGAACTGAAAATAATTTCGCTTAACTGCATGGATTTTGGCAGTATAGTTTTGTTTCGGATGCGCTTGCAAACAGTTCGATTTACATCAGTTCTGATCCGTACAAATCTCCTATATAGCAACAAATCACGTTCAACGATCATGCTGTTAATTTCAGCTGTAAACCATAGACAATCGTTCCACGCATGCGTACTTCTACGAGGACACATACTTAATAAAAAGATACTGTTCCATTATAAATAATTTAAAATGATGACTTGAGCGGAACGTTACAGACTAACAGAATGCCAAGGCATTAAATACACATTCATCGTGCAAGGCGATGTAATCAATGTTGTTGTAATCTCTGAACATGCATCCCAAATCATGCTGTTTCTTCCTGATCGACACTAACGTTGAAATCATATGTTCGGAAAAGAAAATCATGGTCAAATTAAAATTAATTTTACTCATCTCAAGTTGACTAAAACCAGCCAGGAAGTCGTATTTATAACAAAGAATACCAAAATAACTTGGATAAGAGTCATTTTAACAAATCAACAGAGATTCAGTTTTTTTTTTTTTTTTTTTTTCTAAGAAAGGAATTTATAATTGTCCATTCCAAAAATTTACACTCGTTTTAAAAAGACAATGAAATGAAATTAATTACGAAACATGTCCGAAATGTCCGAGTGCAAAAACAAAATAAGTTAGAAAGCAAAAGGCAAAGTACCTAGTGTCACTAAGTTTGGTGTAATAACATCTCATTCACAACACGTAGGTCAAAATGTGGAGATGATTATTACAGTTGAGATTTGAGAATATACGACAGTAAATAAAAGGTATTTTGCTGACTGGTCTTTTCCGCTCTTTTTTTTTTGTACTAAAATTTTATTACTGTGAGAAAATTGAAAGTGAACTGTAGATGGATACGTGTGAAACTTCTATCAATCCGCCTCTGTCCATGCGGTAATAATATATAAAAAAATTCACGTAATTTCAATGATAATTTATCAGAAATTGATTGACAGCTTAATTATAATTCCCTGCGGAGTATCATCAGAGTAAGTATGTAAATCAAAGTTTACATCAAAACCATCTAAACAGAGGTATTTTTCTTTTTAGATCCAGACCTAAGGCAACTATTTTGAATTAAAGAATAGAGGTTATACGTACGCCACTTTACATAATTTAAAAAAAAAATATTATTGAAACCAATAAAGAGACCATCAAAAAAGTTACAGATCCTGAAAAATTTCGACTAATTAAACATATTTAAGCTGACTCATCATAAAAACAAGAAATCCAACGAAACTAGTTATATGATTCATCCAGATGCATCCAGGCGGGAATTTTGTTTAGCTTATCCCTCATCATGTCAATGAATGCATAATAATTTAAGTTCATTTGTTGAATGTCGTCAATTCGGCGGTAAAATGAGTCCCTCAGGAGGAGTAATTAGCCTGAAGATCAGTCCATAGATATACATATATCCTCCATATACCAAGAGGCGAACACACACGTTCTCTTTTGCCACCATAAAATTTTGCGGGTGTTTTTCGAACACAAAGAATTACTGATCGTGTGCGTCTTTTTAAGTTTTCTTATTATGCACATAAAAATTATCTGGCTGTCGACTTTTATAGATAATGAGATCAAATCCATTAATTACGTCCCTTGTACTGGGTCTGAGTGTGCTTTGCCTTTGATGAACATTTTTTTATTTAATTTTTTTGAATGCGGGTTTTTTTCTTTAAGAGTGTACTACCTAGTTTTTCATTAAAGATATATAGAGAATTTTCTTATGCAAAATATACTTAAAAAAAAAAACAATCAGCGATGAGATCATTGTAGACCGAATTCATAAAATCTCTAATTAGATATAGGCATGGGTTGAGGACTTTTCTGACTGATCTCTTGTAGATTTATAGTATAAGTATAATACTGGCATTACAAGAGCCCCAATCCGCCTAATGATTTACTGAGATGTTTTGTTATTCGGAATTGTGTGGATGTGGAAAATTTTTCTATCATCTGGTAAGGTATACATATGTACATTGCAAAATCTGTTATTTCTTTAATCTGCACATCAATCACAAAAGATTATGAAAAAGCAGTTAGATAAGGAGGAAGTCCAAAATTAGATGTGCGTAATGCACGACCTCCCTGATTCTAATAGCAAGGGAGAAAAACAGACTCTCTGAGTAGCCAAATTATACATCTACGTAGCTTATCATCCGTCATGTCGTAATTGTTCAGGCAAATTATAGTCGACATTCGATATGTTCACAATTCAATTATTGACATTGTATACAAATTCAGTGCCCGTCTATATTTCGCATAGTGCTGCATCCACTAATATAACGAACTAAAAGACGCCAATAAAACAGAGGATCCACTAGCAAAATATCTAAAAAAAAATCACCAAGAGGGACATGTTTGTCTTCATTAATTTGTACGTAGTAACCGGACTTCGAAGGGTACATAGATATATGTCCTCAGCACTAACAGAAAACTAAAACACGGATACCATTGAATTTGGGCCTATGGAGATATAGCATTTTATATACTTTGCTAAGTCTTGTCCATAAGCTTTAATAAGTTAATAAAGGTACAATTAAAATCATAACGATTCACATTTCCAATAGCTAAACAACCATAATTTTCTTAAACAGATCAAATACAGTTCTCATTTTCATTATCTTCTTCATATAATCACAGTATGTGCATAATTCCAGAGTTATACTCGATATTTATTTAGATTCATTACGCTTTTATTATCTTCCGACAAACTGTTAGATAAGCTCAATGTTCCATGTACATAACTCTGTGAATGTGGACCACTCTACCATTTTCTGTCTTTCCTCCTTCCTATAATTTGGAAAAGTTCAAGAGTGACATACATCAGCATCTCCGACCTTTTCCTCATGTCCCTAAATCGTTCCCTATACCTTTCTTCTGTCATGCTGTGCTTTGCATCATAGGCTTGGCTTAATCAAATAAAAAAAAACATATGTTATGTATAGAATTAGTTTACATGACCATATACCTTTTCATCGCGAATTTCACAGTTTAAGTCATTTATGTACATATGTATATAAAGGCGAAATATTAACGGACCTAGAATATAGCCCTGTGGTACATCGCACGAGAGATGATAATGTATACCTACAGTTGGCAATATATGACAATTTTTTAGAAATTTTTTTTTACCGATTAACAGATGTTCGAGATTTTGAGAAATTTACCTAATAAATAGCATAAGAATATACCCCTATCTCGTCGTAGTCAAGAGCGACGATGGAAATCAAAAAATATTTATTCTTTTTACCAACAAAATTTCACAAATTTCGAGCTGGTCTGAAATTAGACTGGGAGGGATTTTTATTACCCTTACTTCTGCCAATTGGTTCTGAGCTTAGTAAAAATTTAACAAAATATTTATTGAGCTCACAAATCTCACACACACATGATAACAGAGAAGATATGATCTATCCATCTTAACTTACGGGAAAAATGAATGCCAAGAATACGTATGTGATGGTGAATCGGAATTAAAAAAAAAACGGAGACTGGTAAAATAATGATTCTGTTTTAAAAAGATTAATATATAACGCTCCGATTTCAAACTTTTGTCGATATATGCACCAAATATAAATGCCAAATGTTTCATAATTTCTGGAGAAATCAAGTGACCAACAAAGAACCTTGAAGAATCTAAAACCACGATAAAACTGACAACTGATAACAAAAAAAAGCAAATGGAATTGGTCATATGCTCTGAAACGACAACAATAATATTACAAAGCAGTCTCTCGACTGGAATTCACAAGTAACACCAAGAATTATCTAGAAAAGAACTAGTATTCTTGCAGAAATATCATCAATTGTAAAGTTATGGAGAGAATGAAGGGCTATCGTATGAAATACAATGCGATGGAAAGTAACCGTTTTTTCCCTATGTTCTTTGAGAGTCTAAAGGAGACTTATAATGATGATGATAGCCTATAATGATAACAGTAGTTACGCTATGCCGGTTCTAGACCACTTTTTCCATACAAAAAGCGTCCGGATAATTCCAACTATTTTGGTGGTTCTGGACCGAGCTCTGGGCCACTGAGGGGGATTCTGTCTAGTGGTCTACGTCACAGGGCCTGCCTGGCGAATTCCTTTCCTACCGTCTGGCTAACCAAATCCCGATTCTGGGACACTTTTCCCCATACAAAAAGTGGCAACTTTTTCCCAAACTTTTTTTAGAGCTCTGGATCACTGATGGTTCAGGGGAGGGGGGAAGGTGGTTGCGGTGGTATTGGTTTTGGCCCTGACCTCTGACGTCACCTTAACGTTTGAGATCAACCGGAAGTGAGGTTCCATAAAAATTACACAACTTTTCAAACAGCTCTGATAACAGCTTTTCAAACAGGTCTGATAGCAGGTAACCAGCTTCTCAATCAGGTTTGATAACAGGTAAACAGCTTTTCAAACAGGTCTGGTAACAGATAAACAGCTTTTCAAACAGGTAAACAACTTTTCAAAAAAGTCAGATAACAGGTGAACAGCTTTAATCTACTCAGCAGGTCCACACGGGTGACGTTAGAGGTCAGGGTCAAAACCACCACCACCACAACCACCTCCCCTCTCCCTCCCCTGAACCATTAGTGATCCAGAACTCTCAAAAAAGTTTGGGAAAAAGTTGCCACTTTTTGTATGAGGAAAAGTGTCCCAGAATCGGCATCTGGTCAGCCAGACGGTAGACGGTGACGTAGACCACTAGACGGAACCCCCCTCAGTGGCCCAGAACCCGGTCCAGAACCACCAAAATAATTGGAATTAGAATTATCCGGACACTTTTTCTATGGAAAAAGTGGCCCAGAACCGGCATAGCATAGTTATCTCTAGCATTTCCCACGCTTTCATTAAAAGTAACATTGTTATCTTTCAAACAAAATTTGAATCACTTTTCAACACAGATAACTATTAAATATAATATAGAGGGTGTCCGGCCCATATGATATAATAAATATATAGAAAAACCCAGACTCTGTCTGTAACCAGTTCGAATCTCAGCACTTGTTGAAAAATGTATTTAAAAAATAAATAAAAAATATTTAAAAAATAAATAAAAGGTTAAGAAAATAAAAAAAAATTATAAATTAAACATGGTATAATATTATAATATTACATCAACCCCCCCCCCCCTCCACAATATCCTACAGAGATACTTATAAAGGTTTTTTTTGTTATAACCTTAAAAAATGGAAGACTCTTGCTTATTTGTCTATAACTCCCGAAATGCATAAGCCATATAATTCAGTGGAGCTTAGTTTATTTGAAGTCCACACTACACTTTCCAATGGTATACCTACATACCTAATAGGTTCTATATGTAAACGGTTGTACATAATTGGAAAGTGGGGAGTGGGAAGTATTAAATAAAAAAAAACAAAGCTGAACTGAAGTTATAGGCAGTAAGTAAGAGACTTCCATTTTCGGAGGTTATGTCTGAAAAATGCTTGTATCTCTTTAGAGTGGGGGAAAGAAACTCTCCTTTTGAATAAGTTAACGCTTGAATTGATGTATACCATAAAGGCGAGATACCCTATATACAGGCCTAAAATTAAACCCTACATTTTCCCTATATTTGACCTATTGAACCATTATTTTTTTCCTTTTCTCCTAACTTAACATCTAGTTGTTGTCCAGTTCAACTAACCACTCAATATCCAATATGTAATTACATTTGACTTTCCCGAACTAACCTAACCCACACACATACATACACACATATTTACCATACAATTTTTCGCTGCAAAAATCACCATAGATAACAACACAAAATAGAAGTGGAGAAGCATTTTATCAACACACTTCAGTCTCAGCTTATCCAATCAATCTCTTCACAGCATCATCTATCAAATGAAATTTTGCACAACAACCACACTATTCACAGCAAACAATGCTCGAATGAGATGCAAATTGAATGTCAGATTGATGAAGTGTCCGATTCAATTTACAGTTTTGATATAGCTACGTAAACCCTTTCAACAACGTGCAGACGTTTCTAGCTAACAAACAGAAAGAGAAAAAAAAAACAAGAAGAACCCCACATCATGGACCTTTGCTTTTTTTCCAAGTATGCGCGTATGTAATGTGGTAGGTTTATGGATGAAAAAAATAAAGCTAAGTTTATGGAAATGAAGTAAGAAGGAGATTTTATCAATGGTGAGGTTATCTACCCCACTTAATTCTGATACATTTCATAATAATTAAAATTAATGCAAATAATTTTATGTAAATTTACCTTTAAGGGGAACTTTTACAAGAGTTTGTTGCACCTGTGATCGACGTGGTACGACCTTTTTGACTGGTGCTGTTGTTCCCTTTAGACCAGCCAATGATGGTGATGTAGTAAGCGTCTGTTGCACATTTTGTGATATTCGTTTTTCTAAAAATAAAAATTAAATTGATTTATGTTAATTATTTTTATAATTTAAAAAAAAAAAAAAAACTTAATTTCAGAAAAAGAAATATAAGTTATTTCAATTTGCATGGAAATTTTGAATAAATACTGGTCCAGCAGAAGTTTGCATGATTTTGTTAAATCAGGGGTTGGTGGTCAGAGCTAAAAAAAAAAATAAAAAAAAAGCTACTATTACTAATAGAAAAAGCATTATCAGAAAAGGCGATGGTGTAGTTTGAGGAGCGACATTTTTTAATTTTTAAAAAATTTAAATGGTTTTGTTCACCAAATAAACAAACAAGCGATGGCAGTAAAAACACAAACTTGAGATCAGACCGCTTTCGTTTAAGAAACTAAAAAAAAATGTAAACGAGATGTTCAGAGTTTTGGGAAGTTGGCTCTGTAGGCCGTAGGGTAAATGGTGACGAAATTAATCTCATAACACATACTTAGTCATAGAATTATCGTCAGGACCTTATAATGCTCTACAACAGAGCCTTCTACCTTTAATATGTTAATATATATCACAAATTTAGGTTATTGCAATAGGATTTTACTGTTTGTTACCACTATTTATAGTTAAAATAACCTGCTAATTGTCTGTTATTAATTAATGCCTCTAACAAATATCTAAATTTATCTTTTCCCCATATTTAATTTATATTTGCGCTGTCAGTACCTACTCTTCTTCAATTTCGGTTTTAAGACTACCGGACTAAAGTTTATGACTTAAAAAATAATTTTGAGTAAACAATTCAATTATTCGAGCTGACCAATGAATATCACCCCAAAAATATCAACTATACGTTTTCTTGGGTAGATTAGGTTAGGTTTGGTAAGAGTAGCGTCCATCGCGAGCCTCTGTGATCAGCCTTTCTTAAACCATTTGCGGTCCATTGTGCTACAATCGTAATGGGACCCTACCTGGAAAATATACGCACATTAGGATTAGGTCAGCCTAGGAAAAACCTCGGACCACAGATATTTTGAAATCGCATCATTTCTCTCCATCTGCGATATGACAGCATACATACACGCCTTTCTAGTCAGAGCATCAGCTACCTCGTTTCTAGGTATGTCTTTGTGACCAGGGTAGAGAGACCTAAAGTTCATATTCATATAACAAGCGCCAATTTTGATGCAATTTTGTTAGCTTATTGTCATCTTTATGTAATTAAGACTTGAATATTTTGTACAAATTTCACTTATTATAGAACTTACAGATTATCGCAAATCACAACTTTGGCCTTTTCGATATTTTTTTTATGGTTATAATTTCGGTATACAGGGTTTTTCAAAATATACGGGAAATACTAAGGTCTAAATGTATCATTTTGGTATAATTTTGAATTTTTTTTCCTTCAACACCCAGTACATAATACTCTTATTACCTGCATACCCTATAGAAATAGTTTTAGTGCGAAATATGCTAAATGATGTGCAACAATATGTGCACCCAAAAAGTAGTGGCTGGGGAGACCGTGACGAAGGCCTCCCACTGAGCAAATACTGAAATGCCGAAGATGGAGTGGTACATCAAATTTTAGAAAAATTATACAAAAAATATATCAAAAGCATTAAAAGATTTTTGAAAAAAATATAACAAAATTCCCAAAAGTCCGGTATTTTTCAGTTTTTCTTATCTAATTATTTATGATATTTAATATTTTTTGTTGCTACATTAATTGTAGCATCATAGATAGATGCATCTTGAAAACTTAATTTTGGTTGGCGGTACATTTACTTATCATTAACTGTAATAACCTATTAGTGGAGCATCCAATAGTAGGTGTATTGGTATGCTCGGATTTTGGTAGTGGTTAGTATTTAGTGAGTATATTAACTAGTGTATTACTTGGGGATGCCGTGTAGGCTTACAACTGTCTATACCGTACGTCGTTTCGTTTTCAGTCACGGAACTCATCAGCGGTGTTCCTAGTGCTATGCTTGGAGTTGGTTGGTGCTGAAAACTTAAAAAATCTTATGTGCAAATTATAATCTGCCTAAATGAGTTGAGGTTTGAAAAAATTGTAATGTCCTTTTGCTTTGTCAACCAGTAACTTCCGACACAAGAGGAGTAGATAGCTCGAGTATTTCTTGAAAATTTTTAATGGTTAGCTATCATTTCGCACTGAATCTATCTTTATATAAGGGAAAAGGTACCACAATCACAGCACACCCTACAGACGCATTTTACACCCCCACCTCCAATGCATTTATTACCGTACTACTACACCGAAATATATTTCACATTTATTCCGTAAGACCCTGTGTATCGATACATAAAAACATTAAATTGATTTCGAGCACATAAATAAATTAGGCAAAAATTACAGCTTCACAATAGTAAATAATAAAATTTTCCTTAATGTAAGTATACTCATCATTACCATTTCTTTAAAACATTTTTCATTCGATGTTGACGTGCACAGCAGGTAAAATGGGACATGGTAGGCGGGAAAAATATGCACGAGCTATTTTATAAAAACTCGGAAAGTTTTGCTCGAAATCAAATAGAAGTCAAATCCAAAAATGTTCGGTTTCGTATTAGGAAATGGCTGAAATTGGCATAACTAGAGTCTTTGAAAAATATCAAAATAAAACTTAATAAAGATTTAACATTTTGTACGGATAAAATAATGTGAAACTTTGATGCATTTTTCACAATTTTCTAAGTTCAACCCAATAAATAATAAAATATACTTCAGTTTCCAATATCCAGTTTAGCGCGTGTACTACACCGGTTTCAAACGAAAAAAATAAAAACTAATAGAAAACTAGAAAAGTAACTATAAAATTGATCTACGACAAATTTCTGGAATACTGTACAATCTGGAATGTAGATTTTTACCCGTAGATACATGCCTTACTTTTCTGAACATATTAAGTTAAATTATTAAAATGGACAGGTGGACTGATAAAAAAAAACTTTTAATATTACATGGGTATAAATAAAATCTGAATTCAAATGATATCTACAAAAGCTTTGAGCCACACACATATATACATCCTATCGGTAAAACTGGCTTTTCTAGTTGAAAAAATCTGCTGGAAATGCAAATTTACTCGCCATAACTAAATTAAATTAAATTTTAAATCTTTCACCACTAAAAAATGCACATGTAAACCATCCGCAATGTTATTAGTGTATAGATAGATTTTCGCAACTGAATTTACTTAATCTGTGGTTAAATCGAAATGCATTTTTTCAATACATTTGTTGCTGCAGTAAATCAATCCAAGGATGTTAAATCAAGTTAAAATCTGGTAATACAAAGGCAAAAAAGTTAACAAGGCCAAACTTAAACACGAGTACCTACCTATGTACCTGCATACATGGTGAGCTTATGCTTGGACAGTAAAACCGGCCATAAAGTGCATAAATTATTTGTCGCGATGGTTAATATGATGACCTTGAAATATATATGTATATAGATATATGTTTATATAACTGTAGGTATATAACTGTAGCTTGCTTCTGAAATTCTGCTTAAGTAGACACAATAAAATAATTTTCATTGACTTGCATTGAATAAATTATCTCTGCATGCGATGCTTTCCGTTGCGAATTTATACTTGGATTGAATACGAGACTAATAAATTGCATACATTTAGGCGGCTAAGTTAAGTTTATCATCGTCTTGAGTGATCATCTTATTATTTTTAACTGATATGATTGGAGGAAAATGGGTATTTTTGGGACAGTATCAATCGATAGTAGTGATTCTTTTTCATGAATTAATTTTATTACCTATACGAAATAAGAAGATGAACCTCATTATATACAAAATTTAAATTCATTATTTAACTTTAGAAAAAGACAGTATACCCGAAAATTAGAGCAGTGGCATTGATTATTTATATATAGATGTGCACAGAATCATTGACGTCAGAAACGAGATGTCGCTACTTGCCAAAAATGTGATTGAAACTTTTATTTAATGATAAAAATACAATTTTTCCAGCATATAATATAAAAATGTTTCAAATCTTTATCAAAACTCCTTAGCAGTCATTAATAAATCTGTTATTAGAAGTTTTAAAGCTGGAAATTACAAACGAAAGACTCATAGCAACATCTCCTTTCTAAGACTTCAATGATTCTGGGCACATCTATTTATAAATAATCAATGGCAGTGGATAGGAATAATATAGGAAGCGTAGGGTTAAGATTAAAAGTAGGGGCCATTAGGCCACAAGGACCTTGCGGATATCGCGAGCACAACTAATCAATTACATCATTCCCTAAAGTGGTTTGGCTAAATCTAGTCTCTTTATGAGTTCAATTATTACCTTGGGAAATAGATTGTAAAACCTTATTTGGAATGATAAATGCTTCTCCAGTGATTTGCAACCTTAAACCTGAAGTCTCGGGACACTCGCATATGATATGCTTGAAGTGGTTGTCACACCGAGAGCCGCGCTACGTGTTGCGGTTGCCGCTGCGTGATTATTTTTGCAAAAGTGCCTCTACCACTGGTGGCAACATTTCTTATTCATTCGCACTAAGTCTGCGCAATTCGTTATATGAGGCTGTTGGCATTCTAAAGTATTCTCGTAATCGAATCTCATCACTTTTCTCTGCTTTTCTTCAACCAGAGCTACTAATAACATAACTTCTTCATCGGAACTAGAATACATTTGGATAAAATCCGCTGTTCCCCATGTGTGCCACCGCGCCGCGCCGCTCCCAGTGTGACCATGGCTTAAAGGTCTCGTTTTCCTTTTGGCAAAGTCGATACAGTTCCCTGTTTGATTTGCCTATTTTCTTCAGCTTGACCGATTGTTTGTTATGAAGAGCAATTAATTTGCCAATCTGGATAGAGCAGAGGAGGGGGGGGGTTGAAAAATCCTTTGCTTACTTCATACCAAGCCAGCTACCCTAGTTGCCTATCTTCACATTTTTGTAGTTCCCCCTCAAGTGGCTTTTTGATAGTGACCACCAGTATACGGACAGTCGAGGGGAGAGACAATTTTCTAGAAAACCTAGGTTCAGTTTGTTTTTCAATTAATTATTAATTCACACATTCACTTACCGAAAAAACCCAAAAAATATACACAATCTTTGTCCAACTAACAGAATCTGGTGTTTACAGTGTTCTGGGACAGTAAGGAGAAAAAAATCTGTCAGATTTGAATGAGCTTAAGACAATCATCACTTCGAAATCTTAATATAAATCCTTAAAAAAAAAATCCGAAGAGCGATCCAGAGAATTATTATTTTATCATCATAGGGATGTTAGTGCGTTGTTGGGAACTATGTTATGTATGTAGATCGTTTCAGATACAACGAAACTCTGAACAAATATCGTAGGGATTGGTTGGTCTAAGTAACTTTTGTATATAAACTAAAAAAAATTCTTTCCTTCTTGTTGTTGTTTTTTTTTCGTTGCCAGTCTACAGGAGCCATGATATTAATAAATTATCTAATTTCTATATCATTTAACAATTTGTAAATATTTTTCTAAACTACGCAAGCGTGCAGAAATCACTACATGACTCTTTTCTTGTTATAGAATTGAACAGTTAGGTATTTTCTATATGTACATTCTATAATGTATGTACTTATACTAGTTATATGTACAGTGCAAATATCTCAGGTGAATTACCAAAGACGAAACCACAAACAACCTGACCTATCGTAAACTCAAAGCTCATTAAAACGTAATGAAGATGACTACTATCCAGAGGAGACGCCATTAAATTTTTCGGTCTTGATCACGATGTGTGTGTGTCTGTGGCAAAAATTCTAAATTTTTTTTTCACATTTTTCTATCTAAAAACCAGTTTTTCGTGATGATAACTTCTTCTTAGTATACTACGGTACAATAGAACAGAAGTAAATCCATTCCGTTCACTACTTTTTTTTTTCGATTGATCCACACTTAAATTCTAAATGGAGTAAAGTATTCGACCACAACGATGACGATGAAGACAAAAACTTTTGTGTGGTCATTCGAACGAATCATTCAACCGGACCGGCGATGCCAGCTACAGTTATCGCTGACATTGTTGTAATGTAATATAAAATGATAATACAAAACCATTCGTTAAATAAATCAATCTCAGGGCGTTACAACTGCCGGCAACTTATGCAATTTATATCAACATCATCGTTCCCCGTTCATCGTCGTCGTCGCCTTGTCCTAGTAATAGATTATGTAAAGTGTTGGGAAAAGTCACATGTAAAGAACTCTGTTAGATCTGAAATAAATGGACAAGATATAGTAGTTGAGTTGAGGAAATTATGGAAATTGTCATCCAGGAAGAAAGAAATCAGTGGGTTGTACGCGAAAGATATCTAGAACATAAGAAACTATAAATCCGTGACGAGGGTTATCATATACCTAGAAGTTTTCGTAGAATTTACAGAAATAACCGTTGATGTCCATTAAATTTAATAGACGTCTCATGTGAAACATCGTGGATATGACTTCGGCGGCTAAGTCTTGGTCGTCGAATTTGAATTTTACTATCTAACTTGAGTGTAGGTGTCGGAAACAATTCCCAAGAACCGTATATAGAAAGAAATGAGCGAATTAGATGGTATCGGTATAAATCTGTTTCTATTGTTTTATTTTCCTTAACAATTAAGACTTGATTTTTTTTACTTTTATATGTTTACCGATAGTTCATAGAAATTAACAAAAGTAATTCGGCTGTAGTGAGTTTATAAAAATTGTTCAAGCAAGAGTCAATGAGTCAATGTATATCTTAGCTAGCAAATCTAATTCGACAAATAAACGCTGGTCGGAGGAAATTAATAATATACCGAGCAAATGCACATGTAACCAAGGTTAAGGAAGTAAATGAAATGATAAAACATAAAATTTTAACTTTTACAAATACAAGCTGAAAAAAAAAAATTCAAGTTAACCAAAGCTGGAACCTAACAAAATTAATCAAACATAAAAGCAAAGGTGTCCCAACTTTCAAACGACAAGACAATAAACTTATTTCAAATCCCGAAAAGGCTGAAACCTTACCAAACTGTTTCCTTAATAATCGCCTGATTGTATGTACAAAACCTAAATGACAAAACCTCAATAATATAAGTTCGACATACTCTCAAAGAATCTCTGCGACCCATGAGGTGGTAAGTTTCAATCATACTTAGCCAAGTAAAGGAAATAATTAGGAAATTTCAATCTAGAAAGGCAAGTGGTATCGTTAACGTTAATGGAACTTTGTATTAAGACTTTATCCAACGTAGCATTAGTCCTTCTGATCCTAATCTATAGATGCTGCTTTAACGTAAATTATTTCCCTTCTCTATGGAAATAAAAAAAATAAAAGTCATCGCAGTCCCGAAACCTAAAAACTATCTGACGATATTAAGTAGTCCTATCGTCCTCTTATCAATATTTGATAAAATATTTGAAAATCTCACTCATTTCCAACTATAGTTGAATTTCTAGATAAAAATTATATTTTACCTGATAAACAATAGGACTTCAGAGAGAGACTGCAACACCATACTATGTCCAATAGTCAAGATTACCAAGCATATTAAAAATAATTTTAGTCATCAAAATTAAACTGGTCTGTACTCCTCCTAGATATCCAAGTTGCATTCGACATAATCTAGCATAACGCGATTATTTATAAACTAAGTACCTTCGGCTTTCCTTCAAAGCTAAAATATCACTTATAAATAATTTTTTTTATAGATAGAGCATTCAATATTGCTGTGCAAAATTAGTCATCTTGTACGAAAGAAATCCCCACTGGAGTGCCTCAAGGCTCAGTTTTTGGACAAAATTTGTACTTAATCTTCACGACCGAAATACCCCCCCCCCCCCCCTAACAACTGCAATGTTACCATCTTTGCAGACCACACGGGACTCTATTCTTTATCTGCCCTGCCAACAACAGTAATAAGTAATTCACAAAGTTTTGCTGGCCTAGGTATTAAGGGCTCCATGCGACTACAGTCATCATGAGGTAGTTCTTTGCATTACTCATTGGCCTATTTGGGAGGTGAAGTGGGAAAGCTCTCTGGGCTTTGGCTCGTATGCCATTTGATTCTCTGTGAGATTTCCTAGTAGGGAGCTGTGGACTGAGGGGAGAGCCTTATCGAATCCTTTTCAGTCCGTTCTAAAACAAATTTCATCAACAACTCTCTCAGAAATGAGGAGGCCGGTGCCGGTGTTTATTTTCTCGACCCTGCATTGAATTGGAGTATTCACTTGGAAGGTTCACTACTGTCTTCAAGACCGGCGGTGCAAAGGGTTAGTGAAGCGCAGAGCTGTCAAGGGAGAATAAGTGGATGTGACAAGCCATATATGTGCACTGTGCTTCATTGTGCTGAGGTCCTGTACATCTGATTACCGGTGCGTGTACCTAGTGAAGCCTAGCGCGTATATGACCTAGTATGCAGCTTGGTATTTGTACCTTGATATGCTATAAGACTACTGGCGTTAGTCTCAAGCCTCTCCCAGCCTAAAAAGCGGATCATAACCTTCTCGTGGTTCACTACTGTCACTTTTTAAGTGTTAATATGATTAAGCCCGAACGGAGATACCAGTAACGTATAAGAGTCTGCATGTAAGATTCACTGGGAGTACCATGATCATGTGATACGAAGCCATACCAATTGGGTAGCCGACATTGCTAACTTGGTACTACGGGGTTGAGGAGCCCTGAATAGAGCTCTTTGAGTAATATTCGCCTCAACATGGGAAGGCCCCCTTATGAGAGCATCGTAGTGGTTGTGGTAGCCCATATCGCGGGCAGAGTGAGATTATCTGAGTCTGCATGACTTAGGCGAACATTCTTCTCTAAACAGAGTAGTTTGTTCTTTTGTATAATTGCATACTGCGTCCTGAGGATTTGAAGGATGGTCGCTTATAATTGTATGCTTAGAGGATTGGCTCTCGGCGTGGAGTTGAGCTAAATCAACCGGGTGCCGTAACCCACAGATCGGAAGAGATTTTAAATAGGTCTCGCTTCGACCAGTAAGTCCAATGTCAAGCATGCACTGACATAAACTGGTACTCCTGAAACATAATATAATATATTTTGTCTCTCAAGGGCGTTGATTGTCGCTTGTCTTCAATCCGTGCATTAAGAGTGCCGTGAGATTAAGCCATAATGGCAGGTGCTCACGTAAAACCATGACAGCTTTCTGCCTTCAAGGCCGAGGTATTCGACATAGCAATGGCAGCGAATTTAGTCCTTGATATGGAAATCAAGACTGCCAGACACCCTTGATGCCTCTGACTGGCCCTCGGATAATATTTACGCTGATAGGGACTGCAGGAAGTCTTTGAATAAGTTGGAAGAAGAACTTGAGCGAACCGAATAATTTCATCGGAGGTTTGCCCGGTGCAGATCAAAGATAACCTAATAAGAAAATAGGATACAGAGGAACAAAATTGGAAATTTTCTGGTGTTTTTAGACCGAAACAGGTAATGTCATATACTTTTGTCTTTTGCATAAATGGGAGAAAAGAACTTGGCTATGCATTATTTTAGAGACAACGATTTAAAAACAAAAATCGAGAGAACGTAGAATTACCCGAACGACAAAATCTCATTGAATCCCTCAAAATCCTATCAGACTATTCATAATAATGTACTTCGGGTCACACTACCTCACTTTTTTAAGATAAATATAAATTTCGCTTTGGCCAAGGTGCTCAAAGGAGGTTTGCCTTGGCCTGCGTGCCTAGGGTCTCTCATCACACTACAATAAAAAAAAATACATCCATAGAAGAGCATATGTAAGCCCTTACTAAGATAGAGTCACACATAAATTTCTTTTTTTTTCGGAAGCTTGTTTACTCAAAATCAAGTTCTGAGTGAAGAAACTAAATAAAAATATCTTTGGAAACTTGAAAACAAATTTATATTTAATGAGTCTCAACGTTAAGTAGGTACCTACTTCAGTATTAATGATAGTCAGAACTCTGCAGGACCTAACAAGTAAAGTTGAAGTAGTTCAAGATATCTTTGATGATAGTCCCATCTCCTCCTCCTATCTGCAACCAATCTTCAATTTGCAATTGCAATTTTGTAAGCAATAATTTGCAATATGAGAGCGATGCAAAAGTGTAGGATGAAGTCGTAAAAAACAAACTTGAAACCAAAATTTCTCTCTGTCTTATTGTTTGTTGTTAAAATATTAAATTAATTTTATTTCACCTCACCAACATAACGGTAAAGTTGTTGCAGTTGTTTGCTGGTTGATCTAATTAATTTAACTTATGTAAAGTGCCGGTATGCCGCATATTGGACATGGTCAACATAATGATGCCAGGGGGTATAGAGGATGGGTGCTCATTCCATTTTTTTTTTGATTTAGTATTTCAGGCGAACAGCTGATTGCGATTATTTCTAGTTTGCTTTATTTGGAAATGTGCGAACAGCACCAGTAGTAGTGTGTGTGCTGTGTCAGTGGTTTTACTATTGCGTAATTTATGTCCACTTTATACAATTGCTTGTGTCCGGTGTAGGTCGGCTTTAACAAGAGCCGTCGCTTAATTTTTTAAATTTTTTGTGTAATTTATTTGTTGACCTTATCATCATATAACTGATGAAAAGAGTAAAAGAGTTTCTATTTTGCACTTTTTTTTTTATTTATTATTTCTAATTACGGACTTCTAGGCATCAGATGACTGAATTTCTTGTTTATGCAACCGAGAATTTTTTAATGAAATTATATTTTGTTGTTTATGTAGTGAAGAAGTCCCCCAAATTCAATGATTTTAGAATATTACAAACTATAGGTATGTAAAAAAGTTATGCCATAAAACTAAATTTTACACTACAAGCTTCTATTAGAAGTGCGAAAATTATTAGAATGGACAGAAATTCGTTATACTTATTTAGTCCAATTCAATTGTTGTTAGTCACAATTTTTTTGCGTTTAACAATGATTTTGTATAAACACGCATTATTCTAGAAGCTAATTTATAAATTATAATTTTTATGAGTTAATGATTATAATATTTTCAAGTGCCCCTCTAATTCTCCGATGTTACTACCAATAATTGCCTTAACTTATTTCCAATTTTGTAAAAACTGACAAAAAACTTTACAACCAAAATCAGAGTTTGAATTTTGCAGTTTCTACAATCTAAAATTTAACAAATTTCGAAATTTTCTGATGATTTCCGGAAAATATCTAAATGATCGTTTGTTTTGCTTCCTTATTTCACATTCATTCCTTAAAATAATCAATTAATTTCGAGTAAAAAAAAATGACATATTGAGTATGTAATTGTCTGCGAGCATACGGACTATTAAGTTAGGCTATGCTATGCTTCACTTAGACATCCAATGTGCCAATTATGCCCCTTGACTTCATGGGATAACCTTTGAAACCGCCATAAGTCTATTCTGCTTTCCTTAAGAATCTCATCTCTCATTTGAACTCTTTACTTTGCAGCTCCCCTAGACTTGAAAAGAAGGAGCTACCTAACAGCCTACCTCTTTTATTCATCACAGCGGCGGGGCACTCCCAAAATACGTGTTTGACGGACTCGACTTCCTCCGAATCCTTATAGCTCCTGCAGAAATCATTTGCCGCTATTCTCAAACCGCTAGCATGATCTCCTATGATCCAGTGACTGGTAATGACCTATACCTAGATTCCTGGTATTTGTTCTACTGCTATCAAGGAGTTATTTTGTCCACTTCCTGTTTTACGCATTTGCGCAGAATTTTTTGATTAATGTCCAGGTTCGATGTAATGACTCCAATTTTTCTTATAAAATTCAATATGGCTCAACATCATAGGTAGTATACTATTTTAGGCGGGTACCAAAATATAAATTTGAAAAAGAAACGACCTTTTTAAAATCAGTAGAGAATTCTATAATAGAAAGCGGAATGGGTTTTATTCTTTCGAGACCCGTACCAATAAACGAATCTACAGGCAATTTTCAACCTATTACATATGAGCAGAAAAATTAAAAAACAAGTACCGAAGTACTGTCAGTTGTTGGCTTAAAATCGTAAATCAAAATTTCATAAAAAAGAAATTTATAGTATAGGTACTATGTGTTTCGATCAGCAATACAGGGCGAGTAAGTCGCAATGTACGGAAATCACTAAGGGCAATTACAATTTGTTGCTATTCATGGTGCGACAACTGTCCGGCCGGTTGAATTGTAAATATTCCAACTACGTGGAAACATAATAGTTGCGAAAATTAGTCGTTTTAAATTAATAACGTTTAATTTCCTTAGGCTACCAAATATCTAGGAATTATACTCCACTCCAAACTCAACAATCAGGGTTAAGAAAGCAACACAATTGCGAGACAGCATTAAATTGGGTACTTGACGGAATGGAAAGAAGAAATGGCGGAAGGTAACGCTATTCTAGCAGTATTCTTAGATTTTAAGAGAGCGTTCGAGACTATAGACAGGCAAATTCTTCTATCAAAGCTTCAAACATATAGTATACAGTTGGTTTCGGAACTATTTAGAGGGAAGAAGACAGAGAACAAGAGCTAATGGCATGCTTTCCGAAGCAGTTGAAATAAAATTGGGAGTACCACAAGGATCAGTTCTGGGTACATTATTGTTCTTGGTATATATAAACGACATTAAGACTGCGTTGAGGCATTCAAAAATTAGACATTTTGCTGATGATGCGTTGGTGTTTGTAACTGGGAAAGATGTAGAAAGAATCAGTAAAGATTTAAGAATCGATTTAAATGAATTAAGTGAATGGCTAAGAAAGATTAAACTAAAATTAAATGTTAAAAAAAACTAAATTTATAGCCATAAATAGTACGTATAATGACGACTTAGAAATTGATGGTGAAAAAATTGAGTGCGTGAGTGGAATTAAGTATATGGGGATTATTATTGACAACAAATTAAGCTTTAATGGACACATTGATTTTATTTGTAAAAAATTGGGAAAAAAGTCGCCTATTTTAGAAGAAATCGAAGCAATTCATTGACATTGAGTGCAATTAAAATATATAATGTTTTAAACTTTTAATAAAATCTCATTTTGAGTATTGCTCTTCAATACTATTTCTGTGCACAAAGACAAAGTTAGAGCGAATTCAAAAGCTTCAAAATAGAGCTATGCGCATAATATTAAGGTGTAATAGACTCACGCCAAAAAGAATGATACTAGAAACCTTAAAATGGATCAGTTGCAGCCACAGCATACATCTTAGTGTACTTATTTTCATTTTTAAAATTAGAAAGGAATGTCTACCAATATATTTACAGGAGAGAATTAGGATGGTATCAGATGTTCAACCACCGTTCAACTTGAGAGGAGCAGATGTAAATATTCGATTAGGCTTATTTAATAGAAATAGGACTCAAAATTCATTAATATATAAAGGATTTAAAAAATTTAACGATTTACCATTACAAATAAAAAGAGAAAGTAATTTTAAGATTTTTAAGAGAAAATGTGTGCAATTTGTAAAGGATAGAGCTGTTTAAGGAATTGGTATGTAACTTAGGAATTATGTTTATAAATAATAAATAATTATCTTATTTAACTTTAATTACTCAATTTTTTTTATTTACGATTATGTTATTCATCTTTCATATTAAATTTGGGAACAGCAAAATCAACAGCTACCACTTCAACGGACCGTGGTAAACTTCACATGGCAACACTTGGGGTTGTGACAAGAAAACAATGGTTTTTAAAATGCGTCAAAAATGTTATCTTCAAATGTATGTAACTTTTTTTTTATAATACAACCTATGATGACGTGTGACTGATTAAAAAAAAATTGCATCTAAATATAGTGGTGAAAAATATGTGGATTAAGTGATTTACCGATATTCGGAGTCGTTCGGAAGTGACAGCTTTAAACAGGCCAGGTGTTTGGAGCGTGTGCTCCAGCATCGGACCTCTTCTCTTTCGCCTATGCCCTAGACACACAGCACTCTTAATGAAGAAATAACTAACGACTTATTAGTCTATAATGATTCATTATAAACTGCAGACACACAGCCATTTCTTTAATTAAGTTGTTCTGCCTAACTGGTCTTGATAAACTTATCACATTAAAGAAGCAATATGGATCGAATTAATGCGATAAACTTTGTTTTCATTTATTTTATTTTCAATTTAACAGTTTTCAAATGAGAAAAACATTATATTAAAAAAAATATTGATAATATAATTTGTGATTTGCATTTCTTTGCATTTCTTCTTATTATTTTTCAAATCGGCAGATGCACAGCGGAGCTCCAGGTTTACATTATATGCCAAATCTAGCACATTTTTCCTCATTATAGCTATAATGAAGGAGGAAAACACTTCATTAGTGTACTTCATTATCATCTGATTTTCGACCTATAATGACGTATGACAGCATTTTAATGAATAGTTAGTACAAATGATTCATTAGGTCGTGCTATGTGTCTAGGGTATTAGGCTTTTTACCTGAACTCTTTTTGAATACAAACGCAGGTATAAATGCACAATAGAGATGCCGTTATATATCTAACTAAACTCATTTTCTGTTGCGAATATAACGGTTAGTTTAGTCTTGATTGAGTACCCAAAGTGTTCGAATTTTATTGGTGAAATTCGTATTTGAATTTTTAAACGCGTTTTTCTTAAAACTGTATTTTTCAAACTGGTAACCACGATATCTCGTCATTTATTGAACGAATTCTCTTGAAATTTTATTGACTTATTCAGTACTCATGTATGTAGACACTTTGCAAACTAGGACAATTCGGATTCATCATGCTGTTTTTTTTTATGTTGAAGAAGTAGTGAAAAAACACCAAAATTCACGAAAAAATGTTCAACAAAATACCAAAAATTTACCATTCAATATTTTTTAATAATCCTAGTTCATACTTCACAGATTTTTTTTATTTTGGATAAGCAGAAAGCCCGCAATCGTGGTTACCGAAAAATGCTTGATGACATGAATAAATATGTGGTAAAAATTGTTTATTGAGTTCACCAGAAAAAGATTCCCAAAAAAAAAAAAAACAAAAAGTGCCTTCACACGGGATGACCCCCTTAAAGATGTTCTTGAAGCTTTCTCCACCTCTCGCCGTACTGAAGTGAATTTATGACTTTACACATTTTGGAAAGATTTGTGGCTCCAATTATGACATTCACCAAAATTAAGAGCTCTGTTATAACTTGGTATTCTTCCCTCATTGCTATTTGTCATCTGATTTATTAAAAATTTCAATTTTCAGCTAAATTGCACTATTTAAGGTTGAATCACATGGGCGTAAAGAAATTTACGAATTTGAACGAAACTGAGGTTTACTTACGGATGATTGACATTTTTGCCCTAAACGTCACATTGCTTAAGGGAAATATTTAATGTTTTCAATTTTAAAAAGTGATAAAAGTAAAAAAAATTAGTGAAGTTGATTTAATTGAAGATTTATGCCTTTTATGAACATTATATAAAAAATATAAGCAGAATCTGAAGAATAGCAATAGCAAAATCGGCAGCAATATGTCGCTTTCTTAGCTCTTTCCCAAGCTTTTCTCTTAGAATGGACCACCTCTTTTCCCATTCTTCTTTTATAATAAAATAATAAGAGTGTTACCGATTTCGTTAATATTATTGGATAAACAGACGCGTACGTACGTAACGAGCGACTCTTACCGCGCACTTTACATACGGTAATTTGACATTTAAACTTAACGAAAGCTTCTTTATAGACGCTTAAGATTATTTTGACTACGCCTGTTTAACTTAAAGGGCACGTTTGCCTTATGTAAGTAACTTTACTGTCTGCTTTTTGAGCAGGGAAATTTTTCTTTACGAGAGATATATGAAAACTAACTCTTATATCCAGTTAACAGTTGCGTTACAATGTGTTAACTAACAATTTACATAGAAGTTTTTTAAATTGTCATCTCATATGTACATATGTATGTAGGTACTTCGTTTTGGTGCTATATGGTAATTCATAAAATTATACAATTTTTTTATTCCCTTCGAAATCCCCATGAATGCAGAATTGATCCGGATCACACTATATTGAGCCATCTAATCAATTAAGTCATTAAGTAGGTTAATATGGACTAAATATGGAAGTATATTTCTTATTTTTTACATCGTTTTTTCATGTTTTATATTTAATAAAAAATACAATACTTGATTTCAAAACATTTGTATTTTAATTCTTTATAAGTTTCTGATTTAATTTTGTTCTCTTTTTAGTTGGGAAAATTAAAACTTTTAATTAGGCCCTAGTTTCTTTCACTATAGATAAATAAAGAAAAAAAAACAAAAATATGTTTACTTTTACATATGATAGACACATTGGTCTCCGAGACATAGGTATCTACGAAATAAATGTTTCAACCATTCAACGTTAAAAAAAAACATCTATAGCTCCATGTCTATTTGATATCATTGATATACATAAAAAATAAACTAAATCTGTTTACGTACATTAAGTAATCGCATTATAAGAATTTCACGTGCCAAGCAGAAAATTAGCAGAAATCAAAACTTTTCCGTTTTGTTTAAATTTTTAGTTGAAACTTACCCAAGGTAAAAATTGAAGTATCTTTTGAAACATATGTCAAATGGAACTTAAATTTATTTTATATTCAAGAATAATCAAAATGTCTTTTTTTTTACATTTTATAACTTTTCCGGTTGAACATCTTTAAACAAAAAAAGTTCAAGATCGAATTCATCAAAGAATTATACAGTTACACATAAATATACACACATATAATAATTTATGGCGTTATCTATGATATAACAAGCAATATAAATATAAAATTTCAAAACAACAACTTCGTTTTTCAGTTTTACATATTTAATCATTTTAATTTATGTCAAAGAGAATTCTATGAACCGTAACCTCACTCCAATGGCATAACTGAGTTAAGTAATTGAACTTGTCACAAATTGAAATGGAAATTGAAAAGAGTTGCCCAGAAATGAAATATGCAAATTTTACGGACAATATGTTCATATGTATGTATGTAGATTCACTAGAGCACAAATAAATTATACTTTTATTGTCATTTTATTATTACGAAGTCAAATTGAACGAATGAGATATTCATTCCTCATTTAATCATAAAATCGAGTTGGCATTATGCCACGGGTGATTTTACTTGAAGTATCTACATGAGAGTAGTGTCATTCGATGGGTTACCTATTGCTGCTATAAATCATGTTTAATTAAAATACCTAATAGAGGTACATTGTATATCCTAGGCAATTCTTAGTATCTTTATCTGTATAAGATTGTAATTGTGTAGGTCTCAGGCTAAGGTACTAAACAAGAAGATAAGTTGCTTGCACGCTTCGATTATAATTTGCAGCCTCTATCTTGGATATTTCTTTTAAGTCAACCGCAGATGACATAGTGAAACTGCGCAATTTTTAATAACTTTTAAGCTAATTGAAAATAACAAGTGAGTGCCGAGTTTATGTGGTTGCCAATCTTAACTGTTAAAAATGAAGCATTTGTGGATGACTTTATAGTTTTCCACAATTATAGCAACAATGCAGTAACAATATTGTAACTAGTAGAATTTAACAAATATTTTCCAGAGAAAACAATTATTGAGGCCATTCCCTTTAACTCGTACACGAATTTGTCTATATATTTCATTTTTACTATTTTCGACACTCTCGTAGACCCAGTTTTCGTCATCACAGCGAGGTGAAATTTGGCACACAGGTTCATGTCGCGTGACAATTGAATCTATCAAAATTTTAACCGGAAATTTCCATGGAAATCCCGGAAAATCGGGAAAAATCATTTGAAAATTTTGTACAAATTTGATTAGTGATAAATTCGTTTCAGGAAAAATACAATTTTCCGATTTTTCCGAAAAAAATTCCGGAATTTTCCGACTTTTCCGGAAAATTTTCCGGTAAAAAAGTTTTCTAAATTATGCAGGATCAAGTTCCCTATCAACTGGCATCATTACTTTCTCTCCGACAATGGTGAAAACTTGCAGAAAAAATCGAGGAAATTTCATGTAAAACGCTTTTCCGCAGTTTTTCAGACCAAGGAAGCGTTTGAGCGTTTTGCAACCTAAGACAAAGTTGTAGAGCGAAAAAGTTGCTTTTGTGGAAAACCCGGAAAAGCGGGAAAATCATCGGACAAATTTTCATCGATATGATTAGTGATAAATCTGTTTTAGGAAAAATGCAGAATTTCCCAATTTTCTGCAGAATTTTCCGACTTTCCCGGAAAATTTTCCGACAAAAAGCTTAATAAGCTATGCGGAATCATTTTTTCCCGTCCTACTGGCATCAATACTTTCTCTTCAACAATCATGAAAACTTGCATGAAAAATCGAGGAAAATTCATGTAACTTTTTTGAAAAAATCATAGTAATAGGAAAAGTCTGTGGAAAATATGGAAAATCGGGAAAATTCATGTTATATGGGATCAAGTTGGAATACAGCTAAAAAGCGCTGTTTAAAACATAATTTGAATTTCTGAAAACCGTTCCAGTACTTCAACGATTTGATACTCGAAAAATTTTTGTTTTCGGATCGGCACCAAACATAACTCAAAAATTGTTTTAAAATATTTCCATGCAGCATGTAATAACAATTTAGTTAACGTGAAAAAGGCAGAAAATAAAATAAGTAAAAACGAGTTTTCAAACAAAACTGAGGCCAAACAAACAATCAGAGCTAATAAGTGATTTGATTCATGAAGAGAAAGAATATTCAAGAGAAATGTCCCAATAAAAAAATCTGAGTCCACCTCTGTGTGTGAAGAAAAGTTTATTTTCTACTTTTTCATGCGGCTTGTTTATACGCCAAATCGGGACATAAAATCAAAAATATTTAACCGAAAAATTAAATGACGGGGGTTCAAGGAAAAGTGAAATTATATAGTGCGACAGTCTTTTTTGCCTCAAAGCAGTAAGAAATCTTGCACTTATCTTCTTACAGGGTGTTCTATAAATATATATGACAACTATGAAGATATTCATAATATAATAAAATATATATTTCAGGATGTAGTTTCAAGCTATTTGGTACTTGTTTTTGTGTACGTCGTCTTTTTTTTCTTTTCCCTTCAGAAGGCTATAGGACCTCTTAAAGTATTTTATAAAATTTACCGCCTTTAAAAAATAAACTTAAAATTTCTAGAAGACCATAAAATTATTATTTATATATTTATACACATATTGAAAAACGATTTGTAGTGTTAGTTCAACGATTGTAATGAAATCATTCTTATTGCAGATAGTTGTTTGGAAACAAGTTAAATATTAATCATTTTTGTGGCAACACTTGATAGGAAAGCTCAAAAAGTGAAATATAAATGTAGAACCTTTCGGTTATTCCACGGATTTTTTAATCAACTTCGTATTGCAATATCATCTGCCGAAGAATCAATAGTTGATTGATAAATCGATTCCGGACGACGTAAATTCAGACCATTATTTTACGTTGCATATTATAATTTATGCCTTCCGGTGAAACGCGAACATGAAATAATTCATAATTATCACCCATAATAAATGTGATAATATACTGCCTACTGCTTTTAGAAATATTAATCCTATGAAATATTTCTGTCCTTGCCCAAAGGATGTGATTCAATACATAAAAGCTTGGTTCACTTCAAGTTTTATTCAGATGGACATTATATTCTAGGCACCATCATGCACACTGCAACATAGCGGAAAATAAAATAGATAATATTTTGGGGGAAGGAAAGTTGGTTAAAACCATTGATGGATACCTAATTGATATTTTCGATTCATCATTTTACTAGTATGAATACCTTCTATTTCGATGCTAAAATTTTTGATGCAGTACCACTGTTACTGTGCGAGGAGGTATATAGTGGCCCATGTAAGACTGAAGGGTTAAAATTATTTATGACTTTTTTTTTTTTTTTAGATATATAATGGCTTCATATGATGTTCATCAACGCAGCAAAATTATTGAATTTTTTTTTATTCTTCTGAAAGGTCTATTATCTCAGCTCAACGAAAATACCGTCCCATCGTGATTTTAATGTCAAAACACCTCTGATAACTTGATTAGGAACTTAGTCTCCAGTTTTAAGGAACGGGGATATCAGTGTCAGATCTTCTGGAACGAGGAACTTATCGGTCTGTATACGTCGGCAGAATGCGGCTTTGAATGCGTCCCAACAAAACTAATATACTTAAATACTTTCTCAATTAATTTTATAAAACATTCTCTTCATATATAGAACATTTCCATGGGAGTAGTTTAGTGACTTCTCGACATAATAAATTTACAATTGCGCGATGTGGCCAAAGAAAGTTTTCAATGTGCAATTGTACTTAGTCAAATTGACACTGAAGACATTGGGGACATTATTTATTTTTCGAAACTAAGACAGTTAAGTCGGGGTAAAATGCTGAAAAGATTTTATGATTTGCGAAATGAAATCAAGTCATTTATGGAATCAAGAATAAAATCTGTGCCAGAACTTGGTGATGAAAACAGGCTCACAGATTTTGTTTTTTTAGTAGACTTAACAGCTCATTTAAATGAGCTAAATTTGCGTCTTCAAAGTGAAAAACAACTCATAATACTATGCTCAAACTATAACGGCTTTCAAAATGAAACTGAAACTATGGTATTCACAAATTCAAGCAAATAATTTTATGTATTTTCAAACGTTGGCTAAACACTGTCCTGAGAGTAACGAAAAATTTTCGATTTGATACAGGAATCTGAAAAAAGATTTCAAGATTTCCAAAAAAACCATCAATTTTTTGACATATTTGCGACTCCATTTTCGGTCGACATAAACTTGCCAGCAAATTTTCAAATGAAATGGCTAGAGCTGCAATCTAATGTTCAACTTTAAGAAAAATTTTATAATTTCTCTTTACTGGAGTTTTATAAGAATTATCATCCCAGAGAGAAGTACCCCTTGCTTCACAATTCATGCCATCGCTATTTGGAAGCACCTATATTTGTTAGCAGCTATTTTCTAAGATGAGGCACACAAAGAAAAAAATATTAGCAAAATAACTTATGAGCACCTTGAGAACATACTGAGAGTTACAACAACTTCGATCGCAAAATATCGAAGCATTATTGTCTCAAAAACAATGTCAAATATCACATCAATTTCATGTTGCTATTTCTTTAATTTTATAATAAAAAAATTATAAATTAATGAAGCTTAAATTACTTAAAATTGATAACTAAGAATGCATATTCTTGGAAAACCCTCTGGCCAGTATGCCACAGGATGCGATGGTACCTGAGCTTCGTTTCGGGCGTTGCTTCTCTGTGAGCTTTCCTGAAAGGGAATCGTGGACTGAGGGAGGTGCCTTGTTGAGCCTTCCCCGGTCTGCTCTAAGAATCTTCACCGACGGCTCACTCACTAATAAGGGAGCTGGGGCAGGTGTCTACTTTCCTGAGCCTGATTTTAGAATGGAGTACTCACTTGGAAGACGCACCACTGTTTTCCAGGCTGAAGTCTTCGCCATCGCAATGGCAGCGAAGTTAGCCCTTGATATACAAATCAAGGGGAAAGACATCGCTATCCTTTCGGATAGTCAGGTAGCCTTGATGGCTCTGAATGGTCCTCGGATAACGTCTAAGTTACTGGGGGATTACAGGTCTTCAGTGGATAAGTTGTGTTTTCAACAAATTGTCCCTCCTGTGGGTTCCTGGCCACATGGGCTAACCTTTTAGCTAGGGCTGGCTCCGATTCTCCGTTCCTCGGACCGGAGCCCGACGTAGGCGTTGCCACTTCGAGTATCGGATCTCTCATCAAATCGGATGTTCATAGAAAACATCAACAGAGATGGGAGAACCTGAGTTCTTGTAGGTGTACAAAACTGTTTCTTGATGGGTCCAATGGGAATATCTCCGATTTTCTCATGGGGCTCGGAAGGAAACAATGTAGAACAGTGGTTGGCATCATCACCGGCCACAGATCACTTCACGCTCATCTAACAAGGATGGGGTTGTTGACAGCCCTGAGTGTCTGTCCTGCCTGGAGGGACAGCCTGAGACAACCGAACACTTTTTGTGTGAATGTCCGGCCTTCGCCCGGAGCAGACTGGATACTCTAGGGTCTGCCCTTCTATCTGTGGATGAGCTGAAAAACCTTCTTCGCCAAGACCTGATGCGCTTCATTAAGAGGACAGGAAGGTTTTGGTGAATGGGATTCAGGATAGTACAATGGGCCGCTATACTTGGGATGGGCTTATCCTGTTCCCCCTGTTTTTCAAAAAAAAAAAAAAAAAAAAAAAAAAAAAAAAAAAAAAAAAAAAAAAAAAAAAAAAAAATGTATATTCTTTGTTTTTATTCATTAGCTTTCTTTAGGGTTCGTATATTTTATGTGTGGCACAATATAACTCGCCTACTTCCAATGTGGCCCAGGGTTGACCACCCCACTTCGTCACGAAGATCCATCTGTCTCTGCTTGTCGTTGTTCTACTCAATTAGGAATCTCCAGAACATCCGTACAACAAGTTTTTAATGAAAATATTTCCGTATAAAATTCAAATGGCACTGCAACTTTTGAAAAATAAAAAAAAATAACCTTTTTAAAGAACCTTATAAGGAGCGATGAAGCTCATTTTCACTTAAGCAGAATTGTAGATTTTGGGACACTAGGAATCCTAGGGCATTATATCAATTACACCCCTCCAGATACACTGTTTGGTGTGATGTTATGGTTATAAAGTTATCGGTCCATATTTTTTTTGAAAATAAGAAGGGTCAATCAGAAACCATTAACGAGGCTCCGTGGACTATGATTAAAAATTTGGTGCGTCCGGAAGTTGAAAATAACTCGAACATATGATTCCAGCTTGATGGAGTCACTATGAGCATACTGCAAGAGCCACAATGGAACTTCTTCGAAACTTTTTTGATGAACGAATAATTTCAAGAAATTCTGACTTCGCTTGACTTCTTCGTTCACCAGATTTGACTCCTCCTGATTTATTTATTATTATTTTTTTTAAACATTTTTTTCAAGGGACTGGTGTATGTCAATAAACTTCAAACAATTCAACAGCTTAAGCAGAACATTTATGCTGTAATAAGAAACTTGGAGCCAGAAACTGTACCAAATTATAAGTTGGAAACTTAAATGTCAAAATGTAATTTAAATGTCAACATGATATTGTATCAGTTCATAAAATGTGAGGTTAGATTTTGATCAGACGCATTAAGACACTCAAGAAAAGTTACGAATGTACCTACAGTCAGTCTAAATCCTTATCTAAATTTGCTAAGCCCAATTTAGCTCATGCTAACAATTGCCTTTATATGAGCAGATAATAAATAGGATTCATAGATAGTACTAAGCCGAACTATAATCTATGAAGGGAAATTTGAGCTATAATTCTCCAAAATTAGTTACAATACTAAAATAAAATAAAACGCCTGAAATAGATTTAGGACTGTATTCACCAAGTCAATTAATTGAAATTTGATTTAATTTCTGCTTTAGTACCTACTCCTATAAGAGTGGGTTAGGGCACAATTAAAATTAAATTAAAAGTTAATTTGTGTTATTTTATGTTATAATAACGCATATATTACCCCAAGCCTCTCTAACGTGAATATTAAAACACAAATTAAATTAAATTTTAATTAAATGGCTTGATGAATATGGTCCTTAATATCTTATTTGTCACACAAATTTTTGCTGTTTTCATTATGTATTAAAGTTTTTCCGGTAGATAATATCATAGAAGGCACAAGAACTATAGATGTCGCATGCAAACCAAAGCAGGGTATACAAATTTTATATGGCTTGTTGTACATTCGGAATGGACAACAATATCAGAAATGATGGTTATGTCTAGTGATTCATATGTTCTCACATCTGTTGTGTAGAGGAGGTCGCTTAAATAATATACAAAACTCCTGTTAAAGAAACATTTGCTTTCGGCACGCTCTAAAACATGTTGTGGTCCATTCTGCAATGCAACACCCATTTCACAGTCTGTATATATACTCAGCTCTGTTATATCATGCGATATCTAGTTCTTTTGTCATCTATGGTAATATAAATGACCACACAATCTTTCTGCAAAGAATAATAACTCAAAATTGATGAGCTAAACCTTCTACCACTACCAATAATCATCATATCTTTTATTTATACTATATGTGTATGTAATATGTGTATACAGATGTGTATAAAAGATGAAGTCACACCCTCATTAGGAAATAAATAATTTTTGAAATTTCTTTTATCATTCTAATTTTTAACAAAACATTTAAAATTGGTAAACCGGCCGGCCATCAAACTGATCCGGGTCTAACACTAGACACTAATTGGTTAGATGTAGACCCATAGAAACAAGCAAAGAAAAATCTTTTACGGTGTTTGTAGCGTAAAAGCAAAATAATTTCTATGCAGGTGACAGCAAAACAAATCCATAAATAACATGTCAAAATGCTACCTTAATGCCAACCTATGCAAAAATCAATCCTTCATGGGTAATACAAATTACACCTGGCCATGCCATCATCTCAGGAAGCAATTGTGCCATTTTTATTTATTTATTTATTTATTTATTTTTTGCTTGTAAAGGTAAACACACTCTTGTCATGCGATAAAATCAGACCTTCTTTAAGCAACATTTCTTTATTTCACTACCTTTCTCTCTCTCTCCCTATATCTTTTGGAATGATTTCATTATCAAAATTGATTACGTAAAAATGTAGTGAGCCTGGGATTTTTTTTTTTTTTTTTTTTTTTGTATAGAAGTAGAAAGGTTTGTTGACGAGAATATTTCCCTTAGCATTTATGATATCGAATTTCCAAAATGACAGCAAATATCTTGATGTACATACAAACAAACATACTATGAGATATGCAAATCTGAAGAATTTCAGTCAGGTGAGTTCTGTTCAGATGTTTTATATGCATGCACTCATGAATGCAATATAATTCTCTACGGATTGTACGAAAACGAACCTGAAGAAGATGAAGATGATGAAGAAAAAGAAGAAGTAGAAGAAAATCAACTTAAAGTGGTTTCAGGTTTTTTGCAAACTTACTCTACAGGAAAATACAGCATCCAGCTTAGCAAGCAGCTGTAACATATCACACATGGCATATGTCTTGAAAAAGCACATTGGCCCAGAAATGTTTTTATACCAGATTATACATATACCTACTACCTGTATGGTAGGTATTCTATATACATACTTATGTACATATTATATACCGCTTTTCGAGTTTCATATACGTCTGAGAACAACTTGAACAGATTCTGCACAACCATTCTCGAATGCAGTAAATATTGAGAGCGTTGTAAAAAGTATTCCATTTGGGGAAATTTTTGCGGTTTAACAAGTTGTGGATTTACTGAAGAATGTGAACAGGTTTTAATACTATATTTATATGAGCCGATTACAGGGGAGTAGATATGTTACATACATATAGGTACATATATATCAGAAGCAGGTAAATTTGTGAATTAAAAAAAAATAAATAAAAAATAAATGGTTATTAACTTACGTGATGCGGCTGGCTGCTGTTTCGTTCGTGATGTAAGATTCGTTTGGGTTTTCGGTGGTGGTCCTAAATCAGTCGGTGATATGCTGAGTGTTCGGACATCTCGTTTTTTAGCTGATCCTGAAATTAAAAATAAATAAAATTGATTTTTGTTTTTTTCATAATTTTTTTTTTAAACTATTCATTAATTTTGAAGGTGGAATACGAAAAAGAAAGTAAATTTTTTTTATCCAAGTATAAGTAATAAGTTTTTTATTTAATACCACCAAGAAAATAACGTTTAACAAGAAAAGTTCGTATATGTATAGAGAACAAAATTCCCAGCAGCAAATATCCGTATTCATGAAAATCTAATGGAAATGTAATCGATGAAATAGTCGGCTCAATGTAATACAGAAAGTAAGAAGCAACTAGTTTTCCTCTGAAGTGGCATGTTGCATAGTAGACAATGATTCACTGAGAACAGTGAACAGTGTTGTTGCAATTAGTACGGGGAATCACAGCTTAGGGTTTTAGTACATATTGAAAGTTTTACTGAGCATGTAAGTGGTGCGTGCAGATGAGTATTAATTTTTGTTGTAATTTTTTTTATTTTATGTTTTATTTGAATTTTAAAATGCAATCAACTTTTTATTTACCTTTCTACTCTGAGTTTTGGTGTTAGTCTATATTTTTTTATTTCCTTAAAAATTTTCATTACAATTGTCACAGCATGAATAATTTTGTGACCACCTATTTCACTCGGTTTCTACTACATACAATACAAATGAAAACATCAATGAAGAATAGCTCTTTTCACTAATGAGGGCTACATATTTTCTAATCAGTGAAAATACTGATTACCATGTAATGCAAAAAGTATCCATTATGACTACAGCCCTATGACAACGCAATGTAAGTGTAAGTGATGATCTCAGTCAAATGTAGCTATTGTAGCCATTTTCATTAATGAGAGCATTTATTCTTTCACTGATGGTGTCGCTGCTGGGTATTATTATTTTTTTATCATTTCCTTCGTGTTTTATGAATCGTTCTAGGATGATGATGTGAAATTTGTTAAATAATTGTTGGAACCTTCCAATAGTCTATGACTTTTTCGGAAGGCCAAGTGTACTAGGGTAGGAAACCTATTTATGAGAAATGTACTTGTTTTTTTTTCTTTTTTTTTCTATTCTTCTTTATCCTTTCTTTTGGGCGTATTAAACGCAATCTAAATATAAATAGGTAGGTACTGAAATATTTAACAAAAAAAAAAAAAAAAGCAAACATGGGACTGAAAATGGTCTCCTGTTTCTAAACTAATTATAAGTAATGAACTTGTTCTTAATCTCATGTTTATATTTCACGCAATACATAATCCTGTTAGAATATGTATTTAAACATAAGCATATTAAACATAAAACTAACTGTTAAGCTAAGAGAAACATTGAACTGAAAAGGATTCCAGCTTTTAAAATAATTATAAGAAATTAATTTTTCTTTTGCTTAGATTTATTTTTATATGTAATATAATTCTCCTAAAATAAGAATTGAACTGTTAGGCTAAGACCATAGGATAGGCTCGAATGGCAACAGTAGACGTGAACCAAAACAATTTACTGTAGTAGGTTAAGCGCTGCAATAATTATTTCTTTTAATTTGAATTACTTTTTCTGAACTATTAACTCATTTTTATTTTGAAAATGCTTCAGCTTCAAAAATCAGAAGCCAATCAATAAATCATGAACGAATCAAACAGTTATGAATGAAAAAGACAGGCGGGCAGAGTCTCAAATAATTGATTTTAGGACTATAATAATTGTCGGTCGAATAAAACTTTATTGTGCAGCGGCATAAATAAATTAACATATAATTAGCAGTTATTGACTGTAAATAAGTACATTACTAAAAAGGAAAAAGTAAGTAATGAATGAGGCATAAAAAAAGAGTGCTAGAGAGATGACATTATTAAAAAAAAATCTAAATCCTAAATAAGGTATATAAAGAAAGCAACAAAACTAAAACTAACAACTAACAAAAAATAAATAAACACAAGATCATGGACTTACATGCAAAAACAATTAAAATTAAATAAAAATACATACTCAATAAAAAGAAACTGAAATTAAACAAAAAACAAACAAAACAAACATTTTTAGCTTGAAGAAGAAAGAAAAAAAACTTACACAACAAGGCAAAAACTAGATAATAATTTGAACAAAAATTACAATATAAGTAAAACCAATGAAATATCCAGTTTATTCCCGAATCAAAGATGCCGTGACGAACGTAGCTGAAACTGAATTACATTTAAATTAAGCAATTTAATTATGTACCAGAGAAAAGGGATTTAAACTTATCGTGGGAACCGACCCCTTGAATGGCTACAGGTAGCTCATTCCATGAGCGAGCAACCTCAAAGAAATAAGAGCACTTCAGGATGGATCTATGAAAACGATACATGAGTAACTGCGACTGATCGTACAGATAACGTGGAGTCCTAGAGTGAGTCAGAATATACAAAAAGACCGGCATCCTCATCGCACGATGGTTATCTAGAGAGCATCCTCATCACACGATGGTCATCTAGAGAGCAGATGGGATCTCAAGTGATGGACGTGATCAAAACGTCGAATATAAAACGAATAAAGTCGTTAAAAGCGACGTTGAGCCTGTGAGAGCATGAACGATCGAGCTTTGAAAACATTAAGCTACCAAAATTAAAATTCGAAAGAAGAAGTGTTTCTACGCATATCTTTCGATAAAATATCAGCTGATAACCAGACCTAACGAAGGCTACCATATATTTTACTCAAACTGAAGTTGATGTGCTTGCAACAGCTTATAGGGTTGATTATTACTCCCAATTTTTTGACATGCTGCACTAAATTAAAAGAGAGTAGAACCATTTAGCCTAACCCCAGGAAAGTCATTGAAAGTCAGCATGAGTTGATTTCTCATTGACCAATGGTATATTCTATTAAGGTTATTATTTATGCGTGCTATGCAATCCTTCATCAGTCCAAATAATCTACTTAGATAAAGCTGCACATAGTCAGCATACAGGTGAATATTCACGTCTTCAATAAATAATATTAGAAAGGTCATTTATAAAAGCAATTAATAATAGAGGCCCCAATATAGAACCTTGTGGAACTCCACACAGGACAGGTAGAAGTCTAGAATTAACATTATTCACGCTAACTTTCTGAGAGTTGTCGCATAAAAAACTATATATCAATTCGGTAACTGAGGATGAAAAATAAAATAAGACAGTTTAGACAGCCAAGTTTGATGATTGACATTGTCAATTGCATTTGAAAATTCAAACAACACCAGGGCACCCACATGATTATTATAAAATAGGAGGAAGAAAAACGGTTTGTAAGAATACATTTAAAACATAACTGGTCAGGAAATTCTTAAAATAAAAAAATAAACATTTCCCAAGTCATGAAATAGACGATCTCAATAACACCTGATATCCCCAAAGGACTCCTAAGTTTTGTATCATGGTCCACAGGTATGGACAAGATGGAAACCTAAGGAACAAGACTAAAAATTTGATACAGAAGAGGGAATATACTACTTTAGCAACTGGCACTGGAACAAATCAAATACATTGCGGACAAATATAGTGTTTTTCAGGTAGAATTGATGGCGATTCACGAAGCATACCGTGATACTACTGGTATCTATGTGTAGAAAATCGAATTTAGACATCTACATGCATATATACTGATAGCCAGACGGCCATTAAATCGTTGCACGCTATAGTGGTAAAATTAAATCAGTTATGCAAATACGTAAAATTAAAATATATATGTACGTTGTAGAAAAGATAAGATGGCAGTTAAAAAAGAGTTCTGAAATGGGTAAATAGTTCCGATGTAATATCGTATGTGAGCATCCCAATCGGAAATGCAGGGCACAGCATATAAATATATCCTGAAACAGAGTGGATCTAGAAATGTCCTCAGAAAGTGAGCTTCCCATGAATCTACGGATGAACATTGGACCCAACAGTGGTCTTTATGAAGCAGACTAAGTTTTATTTTAGTAGCATCCCTCTAACTTAACCTAAACTAATCAAACTGTCAGCACAAAGTTTTGGCTTTCATTTCATTTGCTCATCAGTGTCTCACCTAACGTTTCCCTGGCAATGATATGTGTACCTATTAGATTTAAATCAAATAAGTTTTGATTCCAGTATTAACGTTAAATGGAATGGGTTATGGGTAAAGATGGAAACCATTGGGCGAAACAGATTTGAGATGAGAATGGGTTCAACCTTCAAGCTAAAGATTTGTCAGTAGAAAGTTTAATTTGAAATAACACCAAGTCGACTAAAAACAAACGTTATTTTAAAAAACTAGTCTTAAGGAAATCAATTCTGTAAATAAAATGTATACCTACTAGAAAAAAAATTACAAAACAAAAATATTATTATTAATTATTACTTATTATTATTTATTATATTATAATGGATACAACATAGCCAAACAGCTCCTCGATTGAAAAACTTTGTCTAGGAAGGTTTTTTACTAGAATCTTCCATCCTATAACAGAAACCTTCCTTTGCATAGAGCAAGATTCTTCAATAAACAAGTTTTCCTGCAGAAGAGATTTCAAACCATAAACATCTGCCCTAAATTATAGAGATTTTATATGGATGCTATTCAAACAAAACTCAAAATTTCCCAGAACTACTTACAACACAAATATTTGCCAATATTCAACAATTTTTTTAAATATTAAAAATGCCATTAGCAATCAGAAGCTCAAAGTTACCAAAATGTACTACAGACATACCTACATACATATACAGACATTCAATAAAGTCTTGAATAATACATTTCACGCCTTTTCATCTCTTGAAAATCTTCTTTAGTCGAAGGATGATCCCGCGGGCAACATCCTTATGAGAATACCCCATATACTCAGCTATAAAGGGACTATAAAAGAACTCTGAAAGCAATATCGAAGCTGGCAAGTTTATATACGACAAGAGCAGAGAGGTTAAAGCGAAATACGTAAACTTCCGAGATAAAAGTATTTTTCATAAAGCCGGAAATATGAATTCACCCTGTTGGGCAATTGCATTTATGTATGTAGGTATGGCGGTGCAACTCATCCCAACTTGTTCAATTAAAACTGAATTATGTTGTGATAAATGGTATAGGAGTATAGGAACGTTCAAATTCTCCTGAAGTCCAGAGCAAGCAAGAACGCGCTTATATTTGTGCACTTAATTTGCATGCATGAGGTGGATCCTTGAAAATTTATTCTGCTTCCTATGCAAATGCATCTCAACACAAACACACAAACACAAGTGTAACTTTTAACATATATTGCAAATGTATATGATAGAAAAGATAATTTTTTTTAGTTGTGTGGTTCATGCAAATGGGGGGGGGGACTAATGGAGCAGGAAAATATATTCACACAGACCATACCGCAACTAAAACAAAACATTTGTGTGACACTTTTATTATTGGGATTTCACATTGGATTAACGAACTTTGTAAAATTAAGTGCACACTTTTTTATGCAATTAATTAGAAGGGAATTATGAAAGTCCTTTCATAGTCGCGCTTTTACGTTAGTTTGTAAAGCTTATACGAGGAAATGTAAAATAAAAGTTAAGAGTGTGAAATTAGTAAGGAGTTAGTAAAGGAAAAAGTATATCTTGATTGATTGATAACTTTCAAAGAAATTTGGATGAATTTTGTTTTTATGTCCTCTATAAAATTTATGCTTCCATTATGTGTAGATTCTTTCGGAATCATGAGAGCGTTTTATTCTATTATTTTTAGACCAGTCTTTGTTTAGATTAATTTAATAACATTTATATAAAAAAAAATGCATGCCTGTAATAGTAGCTTTCATTCCGAACACAATTAATTCCAGTCTTAGATACGGAATCATAGACCGGTGACTCATCATAAGAAATTTCAATTTAACTAGGAAAATTTCTACTTGAAAACAAACCGCAAAACACCAGAGTTATGTATACACAAGGAGTGTCACAATACAAATAATTGTCATTTGGCAATGGCGTACTTTTCTAAATTTGCATTATGTTCAGAATTGTCAAAACAACTATTGAAAGAGGAACTATATCTACCAAGAAATGAACTGCTTTTGAAATCATTTAAAACATTATGTAGAGAGAAAGCCATGCGGCTGTATTTTTTATTCTACTTCACTCTATTGGAATAAGCATAAAGCGACCCATACACTGCGAACATGTTGTCCAACTTGGTATGCCACATATGAAAGCTTTTTCTCCACACACTGTCATACATGTTGTCCAACATCAGGACAGAAACAGATATCAAGAGCTGCTAGAACAGTTAACTATTATCTTTTCGTCAATAGAGTTCACTCAAGATTCAAGAATGACGAATGTGTGACAAACGACACTGCTAAATGTTGTCAAACACGTAGCCTTGCCCTTAAAAATCAAACTAGTTTGATGTTTGTCCAACCGCTTGGCACACCGCAAACAGGCCCACACACGGTCAAATCTGCGTGACAACATCTTTGTCCTACTAGAGTTGGCCCACATGCGTGACCGTGTATAGGCCCTTAAGACTTTCAAATAGTCTCTCCGCAAGCGAAGATCTGTTTCAGTTTTTTTAGTCATTTTTGTTCACTATTTAGTACTAGGAGATTTCTTGAAGATGGGGCTGTTATCTGTCGCTTATTAGGAAAAGCGCAGGAAATTTGGAGAATGTTTCGGTTGTTGTCATAGATGTTCTGCAGATTGATGCCTCTGGTGGTCACGATAAAATCCCTTTAATGGCCCTATTAAAACAAAAACAAACAAACAACCTTTAACAACATGGGAGCTTAGGAGGAACGTCGTATAAGTATACCTTCTAAAATACTCGTAGAACACGGAAGGTGTTGGATATAACCATTGCCATTGCCACTCCTTTCGCACCCGATCAGGGGCGCACCGAGAGGGGGGACGAACGGGATCGGTCCCCCTCCAGAATGTCAGTTTTCTGAACATAATTTACAAATTTCGTATAAAATGTGGTCTGTATATTATTACAAAGTCCGATAAAATAAAATAAAACCTTTTAATCTACAATAGCAGTCCTTAAGTGATCAGATGGGTGCAAGACGCGACTGCGACTTTAGAGCCCTATTTTTCCGACTCGTTAGGACTGGGGATACCTATGACCTATGCCCCCCCCCCCCCTCCGCCAAATCCTGGGTGCGTTACTGTATCCGATATTATAACCAAGTGTCCAGTGAGTCAATGTATCTACTTAAATCATAAACCGCATTTGTTTCAACCTGAGGAAAACTGACTTAAATGATTTCAAAGTAGAACAGCTCAATAAAATTCCTGTTAGATGTGTAACTTTATGCAGAGGCAATAAGTGAGTAAGTCAAACTGCCCTCAGGGAAACTTGTCTGATTGACCATAGTGAGAATCCACACAAATTCTAAACAATTGAGGAGGCTATACTTAGATATTAACAAATATAATAGCCATTAGTATGCTCGAGAATCCCAGCGGAAAAATGATTGTGTATGAAAGTAGGCATGCAGGAATTCATTGAGGATAATAATAAGTATCAATGAAAAATATGTGTTTTGTAGAAGAGAAGCGAGATCCGACTTTGAAGTACAAATCATGATAGGATCAGGGTGTCTGACTGTACACGATTGTTGTTTAGTCTATTCTAGTTGGAATTTCATTGCTGAATCATTTGCCTAAATACCGTTGCAATTTCATTTCTCAAATTTAAATGAGGTTATGTGTTCTGTGGTAATTAAAAATTGATAAAAAAGTGATTTTCTTCAGGAAATTAACTGTTATTATTAATATGTGAAATATACGTGTAGCTCTTTTAAAAATATTTGTTTAATTTTTCCAAATTTCCATATATATTTTCCTGGTATTGGTAACCGATTAAACTTTCTTTCTGCTAGGGTGCTATAATAGAACTTGAATCGAGTAAAGTTCATACGACTTCTAAGTAGCAGAACTACGTAAAAAAAAATCTAATATAGAAATTTAACATTAAATTTAGCTACAGGAAGCGTTTCGATTGTACTCAATTAGATTTACATAGCACCACCCTTGGATTTGAAGGCATTGATTGCTCTTCAATATTTTCAACGGGGCATATTCCTGACTTTTCCGTCGACGATTATTCATCAACGTTTTCATCGAGATCAATCATCGAAGAAAACTTCGATAATTATTCATAGACGTTTTCATCGACATTTACTCCTACAGAAAGGCATCACTACCCAACCCAGCCTAGGACATCGTGTGTAAAATTCATCGGAGTTTTCGTGTAGAAATGGGTCGATGATAGCTGCCAAAGGTGCAATACGGTTTCGATGCAGTATGCAATCCCTTTCCCGCTGGGATAGTCTCAAACGAATCTGAATATACCTACTTATGTATGTATACTTTTTTAAATATTGCAGAAAATTCACTGGTTTACGTAACGAACCACATACACCGAAACATAGATACATATATATTCGAATACGTAAAAGTGTTCTATTACACGATTCTTCGTTTCAAGCCAACACTATTTTTTTAAGTAATTCTATGTGAAATAATCTCATTAGTTGCAAATCGAACAAATCGTAAGAGCCCGGGAAGCTTTTACTCAAAGGTCACAATTTCCGTCGAATCTCATCAGAAAAGTTCGCCGAATCATAAATTAAAAAAAATTTAAAGATCTATTTCTAAGAAAATACCAATGAAATTTGCTACTCGAAAGAATCAAAGAATACAATAACTATCCCACATTCATACTAATTGGCATTATATTTCACCGTGAATATCATCTGTATGCACACTTTCTCACGGGAAGAAGAACATCTCAGCTAGAGACTAAGTATCTCATCGGATGGAGAACCAGCAAAAAACTAATCCAATCAAACAGAAAACACTTCAAAGGAAATGAAGTAATAAAAGAAATAAAATTGAGAGACTATACCTATCCATCTAAATAAAAAAAAAAAAAAAATTATCTGACAATCTTCCAATAAGTAAAATGATTTTATTAAAAAGTTCATGAAAGATTTATCCACGGAGGAGTAAATAATTAGCACAGTGTTACTAATTAATTTTTACTAAAGAAAGTCATTGCGAAGTGCACTACTGTAAAAAATAATTAAAAAAAAAAAACGCGAAAAATCTTAGCAGCTTACTGCTGATATTAGTTACTCACACACTTACCTTTTATTCGTTTTCCAAAGGTACCGAATCTTTCACGTTCAATCACCTGAGAATTGATGAAACGTTCCGAGGCAGACCGTGAAAGTTTGTCTTTAGATCCATGCGCCCCCATTGCATTTGCACTTTATATATTTGTATTATGTAGGTAAACACTAAAGTTAATTTCCAGTGGAAGATAGGTAAACGAAATCAAAGCTTAACTGTATCCAATTGGTATATTTTATTAAGTAGATAATAAAAAAAAAAAAGGAAAAAAAAATTGTTTTACAGATGAGAGAAGACTAACTAGACTCGAGCCACTATCATCTCACATTCTCACTTTTTATATGGATGCTGCGATACGAGTTAAAATGCACCAATTTTTTTTTTTGTTAGCTAGAAACAGGCAACTCCATTAAAATTATTATTGATGACACATTTTGGACTTTCAGGGCACTTTTAAAACACTTTTAACCTCAATTCGAAACGACACTTTGTACAGCTCATCTTCCACCCACGACAGCACTTTCATTTTTCACTTTTTTTCCTTCTTTTTTTTTCTTTTTTTTTTTAAATGCTCAGCACAAATTTCTGTAAAATTTATGAGAAATCATTATAGATAGGGTCGCTTGGTCGACTTCCATTGGAACTGTGTTTGTTTATGATTCCTTTTGTGCTATTAGTACTAGACTAGCCGCAATAATTGAGGGTTAACTGATTGATTTTCTTTTGCTTGTCGCATATTTGCTATTTGTAGAGTATTTATTGATTGACACTTGTATTTTAATGGCGGGTTTTCTGTAGGTAATAGGCAAAATTGTAGCAGCGAACAATTTGACGTCCAGACCTATTTGAAGGGAGCTAGTTTTTGCGACGATTATGTTTGTGATTTATGAACATATTATGTAACAAGAATTCTTGCGAAATTTTATGATAACATATAGAAGAAAAAGGCTATAAACTTTGTCTTCTTCTGCATGCGCAGGCTACTCAATAGGTTATAATTGATTAGATACGATATTTCGAAGGGAATGCTCCGACCGACACGGTCAAAATTTTAAAAATCCCAAAAATGGCGATCTTGGAAAAAAAACAAAATTGATAAGCTTAACGTAATACAAAATCCCTTCAGCAAGAATACTCAACTGCTGACAGTCAGTTTTTCTCTGCTTCAAGAAAGAAAAAATATATATATTTCAAATTCCAAGGATAATCATAAGCAGTTACCAAATTTTTGCATTAAAAAAAAACCTCAATATGTCAAAAAGTTTAAAAAAAATCCGGATTTTTGTTAATAGGATATTCGTTTTCGAGTATCTAGCTATAGCTTGCTGTATACAACCATGAAACAGCAATAAAAATTCCATTTAACAAAAATCCCATCTTTTTTTGATGCCATTCCCGTTAACTCGTACACGAATTTGTCTGTCTATTTATTTATATATTTCTTTTTTACTATTTTCGACACTCATCACAGCGAGCTGAAATTTGGCAAACAGGTTCATGTCACGTGACAATTGAATCTATCAAAATTTGAGCCGAAAATTTTCATGGAAAACCCGGAAAATCAGGAAAAATCATTTGAAAATTTGGTACAAATTTGACTAGTGATAATTCCGTTTCAGGAAAAATGCAGAGTTTTCTGATTTTTCCGAAAAAAATTCCGGAATTTTCCGACTTTTCCGAAAAAATTCCCGGTAAAAAAGTTTTCTAAATTATGCAGGATCAAGTTCCCTATCAACTGGCATCATTACTTTCTCTCCGACAATGGTGAAAACTTGCAGAAAAAATTGAGGAAAATTCATGTAAAACGCTTTTCCTGAGTTTTTCAGACCAAGGAAGCGTTTGAGCGTTTTGCAACCTAAAACAGAGTTGTAGAGCGAAATGAGTTGCATAAAGTTGCTTTTGTGGAAAACTCCGTGGAAAACCCGAAAAAGCGGGAAAGCGGGAAAGTCATCGGACAAACTTTCATCGATATGATTAGTGATAAAGCTGTTTTAGGAAAAATTGCAGAATTTTTCAATTTTTCTGGAATTTCCGGAATTTTCCGATTTTCCGGAAAATTTTCCGACAAAAAAGTTTTATAAGCTATGCGGAATCAATTTTTTCCGTCCTACTGGCATCAATACTTTTTCTTCAACAAATCATGAAAACTTGCATGAAAAATCGAGGAAAATTCGTGTAAATTTTTAAAAAAAAATTCATAGTAATAGGAAAAGTCTGTGGAAAACATGGAAAATCGGGAAAATTCAGTAAATCAGTGTCTTTTCAGCCGTCTTTTAAAATATCTCCATGCAGCACGTAATAACAATTTAGTTAACGTCAAAAAGGCAGAAAATAAAATAATTAAAAAAAGGAGTTTTCAAACAAAACTGAGGCCAAGCCGCATGAATAAGTAGAAAATAAATTTTTCTTCACGCACAGAGGTGGACTCAGATTTTATTCGCTGACAATCACCGATATATTTCAGTATGATCAATCAGAGGTAATAAGTGATTTGATTCATGAAGAGAAAGAATATTCATGAGAAATGTCCCAATCAAAAAATCTGAGTCCACCTCTGTGTGTGAAGAAAAGTTTATTTTCTACTTTTTCATGCGACTTGGCCTCAGTTTTGTTTGAAAACTCGTTTTTTACTTATTTTATTTTTTTTTAACTTTTTGGAAAAAAGTAAACACATACAAAACATATTAAAACTTTTGAGCTAGACACCTCCACAGGTCTTCCATCCAAAAATTATATTCATACAAAGCATCAATTGAACAGATAGAAAATTTGCAAAATATTTTTCTATATCTATAAATATGGTTGAATTTGGTTGAAAATGGGAAGGAAACCCAAGCACATTTGTCAAAAATTTTTGTTTCTTGTCTCTAGACCTTGACTAGCTGAAGTCACTAAACCCTGCAGGATTGCATAACTTCATAATATTTCCAAAAATAATTTTAAGTTAAGTGGTGGAGCAAATAAACCTTGGATCGATTTAGTCTTGCACATACATATTATGAGGGTTACCACTTAAGTTTTATGATTAGGCTTTTTCCTGTAAGATATCACTTTTGAAAATTTATTTTCTGACTCTTTGAAATTGTTCATAATATTTTGACAACTTTGACAGATCAACAAAAAGGCTTATCTTTGTTTTTCTTTTCTTCACGTTGTTAAAAAAGTTCATTTTGTTAAAAAAAAAAACGCGAAAATTTTCGAGCCATAATTTTTTTATAATTTTAAGAATTTACTCGACAACAGTGCTGGCAAAAAAGCCGCGAATTTACAGGGGCGTAAAGGTAAATATGTATTTCGAAAAATTTAAAAAAATTATATAGGTAATTCTCAATTATTAATTTTTTTGAGACAGAAATTAAGGAAACAGGAATCCTGCCGAGGTTGTACACCTGCGTGATAACCCCTTCGGACATTATACTTTTTCAATAATTTTAAAAGAAGACTCTCCGCAATGCTTTTTAAAATTCCATTGAATGATTTCTCATATGTAACCTGGACTACTACATAAAGATGTTTAATATGTCACGGCATCGATTTTGAAGAACTTTCTATGTAATTCATATTTACAAAAATTGTACTTCTTTTTAATATGCGTGGATGCCTAATCGATTTTGTTTTCAAAAAATCTAGGAGGAAACACACGAAAAATCTTGAATTGGCTCCTCTCAAAGACAGGCCTGTACAAATGTCCCATAAAGTGTCCAATGAAAAGGCATGCATCTTCGTTTCTTCCAAGCAAGCCAAGGAGAAGAACACGAAAAAGCTAGAACTGCTTCCTCCCTAGAACATATCTGTACGAATGTCTTATAAAATGTCCAATTTAGAGGCATGCTTCATATTTTCCAATGAATGGTTTGAATTATGGTATGACTCCATTTCCAATGTCAACAAAATTTGGATAAACTAAGAGGAACGAATCAGATTAATTGGAGCTGTATAGCAGCTTTCCAAGCCTTTGTCTACAGTAGAATGATAGACGGACGTCTTAATTATGGCTATGTCAAAACTATACATATATATTGTAGTAGTACAATCGATTATAGATCAAACTCAAAAGCCGTGAAATATTACACAATATATTTATAGAAAAATCACAATTTGTGAATGAAAATAAAAATTATCCTTAAAAATTTTACACAAAATTGTAAATTTACAATATTGATTACTTTTGCTTAATTATTCTTCTTGAAATATCGAATATAAGCATTTTACGAATATCAAGTAAAATGCACAACAAACAGCTCAAGAAATACAACTTAATAATGTAAATTATAGCCTTAAAGGGAACGTAGGTAGTAAGAGAAACCTTTACATATGAATTTTACAACTGCAAGAGTTCATCTCAAATAATTAAAGATGTAAAATATTTTTACATTGCTACGCTTATTGACCTTTTTGTACATTAACTACGGCTTTAATCAATGGATTCCAACATTAAAGAAATGCTTTTCGAGCAGATAAAAGAAAGAAAGTGGCGTCATTGAAAATAAATCAAGCTATTTTTTAGAAATTATGTATTTCCAGACTAAATTAAAAGCTAATAATTTTTTTTTTCTTACTTTCTTTCTAATTTATATGAAAAACGGTGTTTAACTCGTTCTATTTTTCCTAATAGATTTGATATTGCAAAAGTGCTGATACAATTTTTCAGTAGCATCAACACTTTTGCATTTTGCAAAGTATTCTGACCTTTCTCGCCCTAGAAAGGCTACTGTACACCTTGAAATCTTTCTAGAAGACAATGCATTCACTTTTAACCAAATGGCAATCGAGAGTTCGTTGAAACCGCAGCTGTACCAAAACTTTATTAAAAGCTTACGAGCTGCTCTCGATGATGGTTTTATCAGTATCTTGGCCCTTCTGGAGTTTCCAGAGGACTTTCTGATGTAGTCGAATCACATGATGTTTCTACAGAAATTATTTATCTTCTTTGGATCCTCCTCCACTGCTGTTCAGTTATGTTTTTTTTCAAACAGAGATTAAGAAAGGTAAATGATACTTTTCAAGGTGTAAGGTGGCACACTGTCTTGTGGTGCTCCGCAGGGATCAATATTGGGAAAGTTGCTTTTCAGTATATTCATAAATGATCTGCCTGAAACTTTAGAGGATGTTAATATTCACTTATACGTTGATGACGTGCACATTTACTTCAGCTGACCAATTGGTCTGATCGAGGATTGTTTTGATCGAGTAATATTAATCTCAATAAGATACATCAAATCATCTGACTCTCAATCCAAGTAAATCTCACTATATTATTATCAAAAACAGTAAGCTGAATATTACTCAATATTTTACTAAACAATTCTCCTCCAACCAAAGACAGGGTCTGTAAAAAATCTAGGGAAGCATTAAATGTTTCTTAGAAATATACTTGAAAATTATTCTTAAGAATTTTAATAAATAACTATACACCGACAACGGTCCAAACTATTTCGGACAGGAGAACAAGAATTCAGTTTTCTTAGAAAAATTTGAAAATTTTTAAATTTAAATTTTCTTTAGATTTTTTATGCACTATTTTGGTGGCGGACCATGGTTCCAAAGAGTTATATTGATTCAGGTGCCTTGGCTATGGTCTTGCTCGCTAAATATATTTATGAGCGTTGGCAAACATATTTTGTTCTTAGAAATTTTTCTTTCGAATTTTGATACACTATTGGTTGCTGAAAACGATCAGTTGCATTGATGCCACTAAAATTGATTCTAAAATTTTTCTTCAGAATTTTTACGGCAAGACTATAAAAACCATTCGCTTTCCTCTGCAGTAGTTCCCGTTGCTTTGCTTGTACGTAATTTCGTATTAACTCAAGTATTGTTGTTTAATATAATTTCATGTTTACTTTTAATTTGAGGAGAAGGGTAAGCTTGCTACACTAGTTAGCGATGGAGGTAGAAATAGTACCGAAAGTGGAAAGCAGAAGACTGATAAGACCATTGATAACTTTTTTCAGAAGAAAGCAAGATCAGTTAAGTTCCCATCAAAAGAAATAGTCAGTGACATATATATGCACTTCTACTCTTATTCATTACATTCTGAAATAAATTTTACTATAACGGTCAGTAATGTAACTTACATTTCTGTTGCGTAATTTTACTCTCTAGCAGTTTACACTAGAAAGCTTTACGGTATTTGTACATGGAATATTTGCAAACTGAAAGGATCGTACTCAATTGAACCGTACGTCTCTGAAGGTTACAACTAAGAAGTATTATGGAATAGTCTCAGGCAAAGTATTTCACAGCTACTCGATTAGTGGAAATAGTGCATGGGAGGGTTTGATTAAAAAATATAGATGGGAGAATGTCAGATTCCTGTTTGTTTTAATTGTAGACCATTTCTGAATATTTACAAAGCTACTACTTCCACCGGTAGAATCTTATCTATTAGGAATCCACGCCCAAATCCAAATGAACTGGAAGACAATCAGTTTTAGGATATATAACTTTTCTAAAAGGTGCGAAGTAATTACAAGTAAATGGGAGAGCACTGGTTTGATTCCTTATACTGACACGCTTATCTTGATATAAACCAACCAAATAATTACATAATACACAAAATATAGCCCAATTATTCACAAAATCATCAAAATCAAAAGTGTTTAAGTTATCAGGTGTTGTATCAAAACATCAACTTCCAAACACGACAGCTCTGAACTATATCTGCATTATGTATATACAAATATGTCACACATGAAAGGCCCAAAATATAATTAGGCCGTAGCAAAAATACTATTTTAGAAAGTCTGCTGATTACTTGTGTGATGGTAGTTTTTAGCTTATTAAGTAGCTAAGTTAAGCAACCAGCCAGCAAATTATTTTCCATAGTTCTCCTTTTGTCGCCCTGGCCGATTACACTTGGTCCAATATAGTACATAATGCGTATATGCATCTCGGTGCTATTTTTAATCCCTGAAAGTTTGACACTACTTTACATATATAATCTTAACGTGTGTTGTGTTCATCCACAAGAACCTAAACAAAAATAAAAACACGAAAAGTTGCATTCTCTCCATATGATTCACTCTACGAAGAATGTTCTTTGAAAGTAATCTCCACCATTCAACAAACTAATCGGTCTGGATGTGAAGATGGATCCTATTAAGCGGACCGATTTGCCGGACAATTAGAAAGAGATTTTATAACATCTGATTGACAAACGAATTTCAAGTGTCATCCAGTATATTTAGAAATAGGTAGGTACCTACTTGTTGTTAGTGGCAGGAAATGTGGTAAGAAAAGTCAAGAGCAAGAATGGAAATCTATTTTAGGAGAATTAATTAACGTTGTGCAATTTAATCTCGATATGATTAGTGTTGGGAAATGGGAAGATATAATCCTTTTGCCGCCCTCCATTCATATTAAGAGTTATGCAACAAAACATTCAAAATCTCTGTGATCAGTGAACTAGGTCATGCTATTTTGCATCGTTTCTGGAAAACATTTCATTTACTAAACATACAAATGTACATACATATATATGTATAGCTCAAACTCGGATCTAGTGTTTATCATAAGACCACAGCCTGTACATTCTTCAAATATTAGATTTTATCTTAACGTATATTTACTATGCACAGTGAATCTATCTAGAAATGGGATTTTGCTGCAGTTAGGATAGCGTGCAGAGTATATTAGAATCGGAAATTGATTATGGCTGTTAGGTAGCTTTGCTGCGCGCTCAAAATAGCATGCAATAAGGGCCTCCGTGTTTTACAGGGTAAAATGAGAACTGCAAATTAACTCTGAAGGCGCCATTCTATCAATAAAAAAAGCTGAGCTCTTTAAATCACTGGCGGTATTCTGCGACACAATTTTTTATTTATTTTTTATTTTTTTCTCATTATTATGATGACGTTTTTACAAAACGTCCATCTCACCACAAACAACACTGATACTCTTATAAAATTTATAAATATTGGAGCTCATAATACCTACATATATAGCTAGAAGCTAAGTGTTAGCATTCAATTGCGAAGTAAATAGATTTTTAAGTGATGTTGTACAAGTTATCAAGTGACTGGGAATTGAAGTGTACATATTTAAAATGAGAGTGCAATAGAAGTACAGATGTTTTAACATAAGTGCGGCAATTACTACTGCATTATGGCTCTTTTTTATGAAAGTCTATCCCGACATTAACTATATAGGAGAAATGCAGGAGTGTAAAATTATATGACAGTCATTTTTATTTTTTTTTTACCGGGGAATAGAGTAGCATGGTCTCAAGTATTGTAGTTATCCAGCTTTTAAGATTTGATATAGTAACGACATGAAGAATTTTTTTTTTTTTAATGTATACTCGTACATATCTACAATGGCGGCTATATGAACTCTAACAAAAATTTAGTAAAGCAGAGCAAATTAAAACCAATCAGACTGAAATAGCCTTAGCACGTTATCGTGGAAATTTTAAATATCAAAGTTTTACTCAGTTTTTTATGTTTCAGCGCATTTGATCGCAATTTTTGCAATGAAATTTCATACCAAAATAAAACTTTAGTATACGTAGTGAGAAATAGATGGCGTGTACAACATTGAATTTCTCCTCGAAGACCTTTCTGTTAAAAAATTTTAGTTTTCTTTTCGATTTTTTTTAAATATATACGAAATTACAGTATAAAAATCCGTCCCATTGTAGGAACCATCCATATCTCAGATAAGTCTACGCTCTAAGAATTATCCAGTTTTCTCCATCCTTCACCGTACAATGATAAATCATTGGAACGCCTACCGCATTGTAAATTTTTTTTTGTGGCATGGAGATGAAAGATTCCAAGCATGCTGAGGCCAAGGTGGCCTGTTGGGCTAACCTGCTAAGTTGGAGTAGCTATAAAACTATAGAAGTCGACAGGAATCTAGGTATGAGGAAATAGTGCAGGACCATTTCACGATGGGACTCTAATCTACGACCCCTGGGATAATAGTCAGTGCGTTTACCAACCGGCCTACCGAAGTCATCCTAAGGCATTGTCAATTATATATATTATTTACGCTGTTTCCTAATGCACTAAGTATGATATGCTAAGTATAAGGAATAGTTTTCAGAAGGTTATAATATTGCTGAGTGTCAGTTAACCGGAGATGTTGCTTGGGGCTTAGAAACATATGCATTGTTATACGTACATATGTAGATATTGTTGCAAATCCTTTTTTTACTTTCAGCTTCCCTCGTCCGCCTCGGTTGGTACAATGTTATTGATGCTACGAGATCGACGTCTCCAAAAATGATACCAACTAGTCCCGTTATTCGGACAGTTACCTGGCCGAGCGGTTACCGGGATAACGGAAGCCGTCTCAACGTGGGCTCGTTACAAATTAAATTAGTCAATTCGGGTGCTGGAGGAACGCTCCTCCTTCATGTGTTGTATACTGCGAGTTCTTGGCTTCCTGGTATCACTTATAATAAGTGAACGAAATTGGGATTGAACCTCGGAGAATTTAAAGGTGGAGATGTCTTTTTTTTTATATAAAATACTCAGAATTTTGATGCAGGATTTAAACTAATTCCTGCTTCTAGTTACAATTTGGGAGCTAAGTTTAGTCTAATTCTAATGTATTTGTTTCAATCGTTCATTCTACATGTTTTTTCTTGCTTTACACGTTACTTAATTAATTTTCCAGGTCTGCCAACTTTTGTGTTTCGAATTTCAATCGATATCAAACTGGCTGTTTGCTTATCTGTCAAGTAGGTGCGTTTTTTGGACACTTGGGCTGTGTTCAACTTTTGGTTAGAGCCAGCTATAGCTGGCTATAGACAGAATAAGGTCGTTCAGTTGTTGGCTATAGCCAATTTTGAGTCAAAAAGAAGAGCTATAAATGACGAAAAATCATATATGTATATGTTAGCTCAATTGTCAGAATTTATTGTTCAACTCTTGGCTGTAGCCGGCTATAGCCAAATTGGTTAGTGCTCTGGAGGTGAAGCCAAAATAGCTTGACGTTTGTTTGTTTAGTTTTTGATGTCAAGTAACAAAGAAAAATGTCTCAATTTTATTACTGTGTGGATAGCAAAGGTGAAATTATTTACGAAAATAATGTGCCATTATTAACAGACAAGGACGGTAATGTTGAAAATTTGCGCTGTGATTAAATTATTTATTAATATAGGTTTCACTTATTTTATAGGGAATCAATCCATTCTTTTATTATAGTTACTGTTGCAACTAATTTAATTTTTTACTTGACATAATTCTTACAATGATATTGAAACAATTTATAGAATGACGCAAGTTTGACATTTACTCACACAAATAAGAGCGCTAGCTACAGCAATTCTGGCTATAGCCAAAAGTTGAACACATCCTTGGTTCTATTTGCCAAGCTAGTGTAGTTTAGAATATGAGAAATGTCAAACTGATTGATTAGTACTGATTTTTCTTATGTTTGGAAATCTGCTGTAGTTTGAAATTGCAACAAATGTCAACGGACTTATTATTTTGGATTTTCTTATATTTGTCAAGCTAGTGTAGTTTAGAGTTTGTTGGTGGCAATGGTCCGAATTATTTATTGATTTTTAGAGTCTAATAAAGATTAAAACTATTGATTGCCATTTACTTTTTATATCTGTCCAAATTGTTGGAATGTTTTAGTTTGCAGGTGCCATATTCATTTTCTATTTATCACGGGTCAAACTAGTTCATTGCTAAGTTATGCCCCGATTTGCATTACTGCGATTCTACTTCGAAACACAAGTTCAGCAAAATACTCGTGCTTCGTGTTGCCACATGTGGGTTGCCCTTTATTCTGTGAGTTTGCTATATGGTTCAGTGTCTATCACTGACGGGACAGCTGATAGAAATGTCAAACGGGTAAACTGGTAGTCGTAATTTTAACCGTGTTTTGCTAATTTCTGATTTTCGTTTCTATTATAAGCACAGGTTATACTTTTCATGTGCTGGCCTGTGCAATTTGCGGTTGCTCTATGTGTTCTCTCGGTTTGCGCGGAGTGTTTACGAGTGCTTGAGGAGCAGCGAATAAATACAGTAATTGTATTCCCTAAGAAACCTGGGCGTTTGGATCCGATGATAGCCCACATAAACACACTTAGTAAAGTAACCGACATCTTGGGCAAGGTCCAGGTTTATCTTCTAAAAACGGCAATGCGCTAACATGGTTACTTTGTTTCGGCAAACATTCCATCGATATTCCTACCCAGTTATTGAGAGCATCACCACTTTATCTGACCATTCCGGAACCTTTACTAGGTACGCCAAAATTATTGCGAAAGGTTAAGCCAGGTGAGTGATTTTGTTACAATATGTTATAGGTATGGATATGGGTAGGTATGTGTACTGGATTATTGGTTTTTAAAAAGCGCGAAAATATGTTCTGCGATGAACATACTCTCCGCCGTCAAAGGACCTATACAGTTCAAATTCACTAACTCTCACTCCAAAAATGAAGTTGTGTTTGAGTTTTTATTTTCGATATAAGTTTTTTTGTTTTTTTTTTTAGCTCAACTTTCGGTAAAATAGCTATTCGAACATGGATGGTAGATAAGTTCTTCGAGCTATGCATCTGTACTGTATTTAATGCGGTAAAGCGGTAAAACCTGCTAAGTTTTCCAACCTGGTCGATCTCACATACTTTCACAATTTTGTAGAATACATTAGATCAGGTTATCTAGAGCCTAATGGCAAGGACTAAGGTCGAGGTTGAAAAAGTTAGCACTTTGTCAGAAAAAAAAATTATTTTTTCTTAATTTGGTGATATACATATATATGTAGCTACATACGTCCAGAAAACCGGGATTGAGATCTGTAGGAGTACAAGAAAAGTAGTCAAAATATCACAAGTGGTTGGAGAAAGAAATCCAGTAAGACAAAATCCAAAATTGACGACAGACCAAATCCAAAAAGAATTTCATATGCACGAGATTTCAAGAATGTAGGCTAAGGGAGCCCATTGTTCTATATATGGGCTTAGTTCATAGTAACTGCTAGCCACATTCGATAAATATCTAGTGTGTAGATAAGCAAGAAATTTTCGGCGATTTCGTACAATAAGGTTGGATGATCCCGATCGAGTCTTATTAAGTTAAGTTAGATATATCAATGAAAATAATTCAAGTTAAGTGTAACCTTTATTGCCATTATATTAACCCTGAACTCGATTTGAACCCTGCATATACATAATTTAATTAATGTTCGAAAAGAAATATATTTGAGGATTTATAAATCTATTTACAGCTCCAGAAAATAATAAAACTATTTTAGTTTTTTTTTTATATACATATATTACTTTTTGGATTTTGTCACTTCTGGATTTTTTTTTTATTATTATTATTTTCATGGCAGGGAATTAAATATCTCAAGGACGGTCCATTTTGCTAATAACCTGTTAAGTAGGAAGCATTCATAAAGATCGAAAGTAAATTAAATAAGAAGAAAAGCGCAGAAGTATGGGCAAGATAATACCCTAGACACACAGCACGAACTAATGAATCATTTGTACTAACTATTCATTAAAATGCCGTGTGTCAAATAGTATATGTCATTATAGCTCGAAAATCAGATGATAATGAAGTGCATTAATGAAGTGTTTTCCTCCTTCATTATAGCTATAATGAGGAAAAATGTGCTAGATTTGACATATAATGTAAATCTGGAGCTCCGCTGTGCATCTGCCGATTTGAAAAATAAGAAGAAGAAATGCAAATCACAAATTATATTATTAATATTTTTTTTAATATAATGTTTTTCTCATTTGTTAATTGTTAAATTCGAAAATAAAATAAATGAAAACAAAGTTTATCGCGTTAATTCGATTCATATTGCTTCTTTAAGGTGATAAGTTTATCAAAACCAGTTTGACAGCTCAACTTAATTAAAGAAATGGCTGTGTGTCCGCAGTTTATAATGAATCATTATAGACTAATGAGTCGTTAGTTATTTCTTCATTAAGAGTGCTGTGTGTCTAAGGCATAAGATTCGAATCCATACCAATTGGCTGTAGTCATTGCGCTTAAAAACTGAGATACACTTTTATCAGTTCTACATTTCGCCGATTCTCACATTTTTAATTCTTCTATGTTGATGTTTTTGGATTTTAAAATTTTGACTTATAGTATGTCCCTACATAACAAACCTAAACAGTAACGATCAATTTCACAAAGTATCTGTTCCTATACATTTCACAACTTTGAATTTGAATACATCAAAAAGTGGAAATCTTGGATTAGGTATAGGTAGCAATTTGGACTCTGACCTGCTGGATAAAAGTGTTCTCCATAATAATAAATAAAATAATAAAATAATAATAATGAAAAAATAAATAACGTCGGGGCAATATGGTAGCAGATCTTGTTAACACAATTTTTAAAACTATAAAAAAAATCATATTCTTTGACCTTCTCTATTATTAATGACTGTGTCTCTATTGTTCAATTAAAAAAAAAACAAAGTTATGATGAAACTCAACATACAAAACAATAAAAAAAATTAAGTAAGACTATAATTTTCCCAGAAACAAATTTGCATGAGATGAAAGCAATAATGCATAACAATAATAGCAGCAACAACTATAGAAAACAAAGAATCTAAAAAATGTTAATTAACAAATTGTCGGTTGTTTTTTTGTTTTTTATTTCAAAAATTAATAGTAAAATTACATCAATTGTGTTTGTGCATTTTCCTATAATATAATTCTTTATTTAAATTACGTTTTTTAATTTTTTTTTTTTATGAAAGTGCAAATAATAGTTTCGAGCAAGTATGGAGCAACACTGCAGAAAGCGATTTCAACATGAAGAGGAAGTCTTTAAAAATCTTAACAAGCAACTAACTGTGAAACATCTAAACTGCAATTCATTAGCATAATAGTGAAGAGGTATATATGTATATGTTAAACATAACTAAGCACCTATAACTTTTTCTTTTTTTTCTTTTTTTTAAAATTCTTACGTATGCATGTGTATATCGTATCGAGGTGGTGCTGTTGTTACATAAATTATAATCTCCATTAGGAATATATTCAAGTAAATTACTTAAACAAAAAAAAATGTTATTTTAAAAATAAAAACCCTATCCCTTCCCTATAAAAATGCCACAACAAAGCGACATCACACACAAATTAACCGACTGCAACATCTTGAAATTTTCCACTCTATATCACAGAAAGAATCTTTTCGTTGTTTTCATGGTCTATAGACGAGGTTCACCGGTTTATGATAGTTTTTTGCCACAGGTCTTCTATAAAAACAAAAATAAAAAAAAAATTAAATCCGATGACATATTTTTAGATCAACAGATAGAAATTAAGTGTGTGAACTATGACCTTTTTAGGTGATTCAGCAATGCGCTAGTATGGAAGATTATTACTCTTTACACGTAGAGATTCTCATATATAAATTAAAGCTAATAAAAATGATGACCTTGGATCTAGATATCTTTTAGAGCTTCAAAACTTTTATGTGTCCCTCATTCACCTCAAACTCTGTCAACTTTGCATTTAAGCATGACATCATTCATATGAATAATAATCGTGTAAGTTTGTGCGTGTGTAATAAAATCCATGCAAACGTAGGTAAGAGCATTAAGGATTACAGATAATCCACTTTATGCTATTGAAAGACATGAAGAACTTTCAATGCCTCTTTCTGCATGTGTTGTAAAATGTAAAGTTCCCCTTTTATGAATCCAATGAAAATCTACATATTCTAATATACAATTGCACATACATACATAAAAGTAGGTACTAGCAAAATTCCAGTGAATGTTATCACGTGTGTAATAATTGTCGGCAATTATACATATGTATACACGTTGTAAACAATCCCTTAAGAATTTTCATTTTCATTAAACCCGCAAAAACAGAACAATGAGGATTTATGGAGCCTATTCTAATTTAATTCGGAGAGACTTCTTCTGAGATCATATCTTTCTTTTCTGTTTTTTTTTCATTTTTAATAATAATAAAGCCGAAGAGAAGATGATATGTTCGCGGTGGCGTATAATATCAAACGAATCTCTCCTTCTGTACGTACATACCTACATACACACTACTTACTGATGATCCAGAATGCCATTGAATAAGCACCAAGCAAACAAAAGAGCTCTTTTTTTCTGGAGTCTTCGACAGCATTTTGTTTACATTGTGGCTATAAAATGTATATATAAAATCTTAAAGGCGACGGACGTTCGACTAATTCCCGGGAATCTTGTCAGAAACGTAAATTTTGTGCGCATAATTAATTCGACAAGACCGGCGCATTACAGAGGATCGAATTTCGATTTAAGCATATCCGGCCGATAAATTATATTTAAAGAGATTTGATAAAAATAACTTAACTTGAACAAAATGATTATTGAAAATTTATTTTTAGAATGCAAAAATAATTCGAAATTAACTTAATGAGAAAGATTAACTATAGGTAATTAGAAGATGAAGAAAAAAAATAAATAAAAAATAAAGTGAAGAGAAAATTTTAATTATCCGGTTCTTTATCGACATAGTAATCTATCAAGGAATGTTTTTATAACATTTCTTTTTGAATAAAAGCATAAGAAACACAACAAAATTATAAGAAGCACGCGTTTAGGAAAAATGATTGAAAAAGGTGCTATTAATGAAGACGACTCCAGGAATTTCGATGTGAGAATTTACTATCTACACGTGGTGTAGTTCCACGCGTATACTTGAAACGTCTTCGGTACATTAAAAACAAATAAAAATTAAATTAAGAAACTGAATTCGCGTGTCATTTTAGCTTGAATACCAGAGAATTGCAAAATTCTATATGGTATAGAATTAGTGACATTTAATATTTATTAATTATTTAGACCAAAATTTTATGAAATCTGCCTTTAAGTTTACATTTTTTCTATATCTTAGATAAGAATTTCTCCTACCACATGAGGCATGCATAATATCGTCTTCTCCAATTCCTAAATAAAGACAACAAATCTATTTCACTACAAACAACATACAATTGGATTAGAAATTTTAGGAAATGTAATTTGTCAGCAGGTACATAAGTAGTAAACACCTGGAAAGACCTCCAAATTGAATTAAATTTTACACTTCTTACTTGAATTTTATATGGATGTCATAAAATCAAATAAATAATCAAATATCTATCAAAATTCAACGGGAAAATAGATTAAAACAGGTGTCCCTCAAGGTTCCATTGTTGGCTCGATATTATTTAATTCATACAGTTTGCACCAAATTTAAGTAACAATTTTACAAAATTTCTTACACCAATTCACATACCTAAATAGTGAGATAACACACACAAATTGAGCTAAATCGACTTTCAAGATGTAGGGAATCAAAATATTACAAAATGTCAAAAAATCTGAAATTATCTCTATTCAGAAAAGGCAACAATACCGAAAAGGCCAAGAATATTAATATCTATAATTTCAGTCTTTACAGTACTACTATCAATGACACCTTCAATTACATCTTCGATAAATGGCACTGCATGAACATAACTTTTAGATCTGTATCCTATCCTGTGACCTATCTAGTTCTTAGTTTCTCAGATCTTTCTATGGACATATTACATGTAAAGATGGCTTTGAAACGACTAAATAGAAAATTGCAAAAATAATTTTCACAAATCTTATGACACTGAATAAATAATTCAGAAATCCAAGAATTACGGAAAAATTAATTAGGACGAGCGGTGTGAGTTAATATGTAATAAAAATTAAGAAACTAATGCAAAAAACATGTAACTCTGTATACAAAGTAGTAGCTGAGAATAATCCAACAAAAGAGAGTGACATTTTTGAGAACCTAGAACATATTTACTAGATAACCTTGAAATAGGCGTTAAAACCCGAAATTTCAACAGAATTGCAAGAAGATGCATGAATGACGTCTGTAGATGGATTTTGGTTTGAAAAGATGAATATGAGAAGCTCGTCCTTTTGATTGCTATCGACAATATTGTTTAACTACCTATTTATTTACAGTTTAGCCGAGTTTTTGAGGATTAACCATGCATTTTCCAATATAAACAAAAAAGATAGCACCCAACCGCAGGAGCTGTTAAAAATTGTCGTTCACTTAACACGAATTTCGACCCCTGTCCATAATCGAAGAACTCTTGGCTATAGATTTCAATCCTCTACATGTATACCGAAAGAAAAAATATTTAACACGTGATACCACTTTTTAGAAGCACGTCCTTTTCAAAACTAAGGTCTGCTTTTATCCAAGCCATTGTCTTGCTCCTCTGATAATAGACACACATAAATCACCTCGAGGTAGTCATCAAATCCAATTGGGAGGTAGTTCCCTCCAAATTCGAAATGTTTGGAAGATATCAGAGCTGGGCAATACTTAAGTAAACAAGTAAAAAAGCTAATATTGGTCTAAGACCAAATCTTATGATACCCTAGTCCATGTACAAAACTTCAGATAAGTATACGCGTTCTCGAGTTATCGTGCGCACAGACGGACGGACGGACAAACATGCAAAAATCAAAATAACTTTTAATATTATGCGTGGGTGTCCAATCCATTTTGGTCTACCATCATTATTTCGAGGTGTTACAAACGGAATGACAAACTTAGTATACCCAATAGATTTCATCTAGGGTATAAAAAAGACTTAAGTACTACTTAAAGTACATTTTCGTTACTTAAGACTTATTACTCAATACTTTTGAAATGCCCCTACTTAGTACTTGAATATAAGTACTTGCTTCTATTTACTTGTACTTAAGACTTAGTTTTGTGCTTAAGTATTCCTGAGTCTATTAAGTACCTACCAATATCTAACTTTAACTAGAAAAGCAAACACAATCTCTAGCGCAACTCTTTTTTTGTTGAGTTTTAAAGCACGCAAAGAATTGTCAAGGTATGTGCCGCACTCACGCGTCAAGGCAGAACCTTAGACAAACTAAATACATACAAAGAAGACTGGGCAAGTAAAACAAAAACCAGTAACGTCTCGCTCGAATATAAAATCGACGATGCCTCATTTTTTTCTTAGAAATTTAAAGTTTTTTTTCCTTAGAATTTTTATGCATTATTGAACTAAACTATAAAAAACTATAAATAGTAGGCACAGGGTTACTATACATATTATAGTTTAGGTATTTATTTATTAATATCTATTAACTGAACTCTATAAACTTCATTATATTACTGCCAACGTACAAAGATTCTAAAAAAGTACTTTAAAAAGTACTTCAAAAAGTACTCAGTACTTTTTATAGACTAAGTACTTAGTACTTGTACTTGTACTTACGCTGAAGTACTCAGGCCGTCGGTACTTGTACTTGTACTTAAGTACTTTTTCTTTGGTACTTGCCCAGCTCTGGAAGATATTATAGGATGTAGTGTAATTGTGTTTAAATTTCAACAAATGGTATTAAATTGCTTTTGTAGTATTACTACCATTTTCTAAATACAATTTGCCAACTTTAGATCAGTATTCAGTACCCATGTAGTTTACTTTTTCTTTTATATACCATCATGTCTCATCAGTCCGAAGTTTGTGGTCTATTCTGCAGTTCTGTATCGAAGATACCTGTTGATATAAGGTCGTCTGCGTAACATAGAATGTCCATAATGAATATAATCCTAATTACGGTGATAAAATACCGCCTTGAGGATCTCCAGACTCTTTTTATTCTGAATTCCTCACCCATCAAAGTATGTTGTTTAACACGTGTGACTTCCAGCATTCAAGAGCTTTATTTAATCTATGACGAAATTTTGTTAGATCTACAACAAGAACTGCATGAACCCTGCATGAGCAATAGCTCCAAAGGTATAAAGCTCAATATGAAAATATTATGAAACTCTGTGTTGACACGGACAATTTTTGGTCACCTCACTCTAAAATTGTAAGACGTTTGAAAAATCTGGGTTTCCTTTTCAAAATCATCTGTCCACTCTCACGCCATATGGTTTAGTGCATATATTTTTGAATCACCCTGTACGTAACATATGTAGGCAAACGCCAAGATATGCTCTGTTCAAAAAACTCAATTTTTTATAATCGAACAAGCCGAAAATTTTATTAATTTCTCATTGCTATATGGTTGTAAAGTTCATCCAAATCTCTCGGGAACTGAAACTTTTACCACATGTTACTCATTTGTGTCGTCTCCAAGTTTGGCCAAATTAACAAAATATATTATTGGCAACTTGCGTATTCTTTAATCTAAACTAGAATAATTTTATTATTTCATTATTTTATCTTTTGTTTCTTTCTTTCTTTTAGAGTTTTACTTCAGCTTTTCTTCAAACCAAAGTAATGAAATTGCCTATACTAATTTACTTTTCATACTTAATCTCAATTCATTTTATTTGATTACGATTCACAAATACATACATATCTACTGAGTAATCTTGCTGACTTTATATGGATACCATGTAATGTATACGTATGGAGAGAATAAAACTCTATCTAAACACCAAATCACCATCATCAAATTTAATTATAAATATTTAGCAAAAGTCAAACTCATTCTAATCAAATCTTAAATTCAACATAAAAACCATTAGTCGGCAAATTATTTAGATTCGTCACAATCGCCATTGTGGCCAGAATAAATTTTCTATTATATAATTACAGAAAACAATTTATGCTGTCACGACAAACAACTAAAAGACCTCGAATAATAATAACAATAACAACAACAACAGAATTATTTTGTGGGTGTTGTGTACATAAACGCACGTATGAAGTATAGGTACCCAGTACCTACCTCAAACAACTGAACCTGTTTTTCTACAACTGTGCTAATAAAATCTTGTGCACATTTAAGTTAATTACATTGATCCCACCAACACGTAATAAGATCAACATAAGGCTCAATGCAAACGTTACTATAATTTACCTACAAGCAATAAACCAATGCCAATTGAACTCAGTTCAAATCTCCATTGAGAGAGTAGGTGTCAAGCGGGTATGCCTTTTTAGCTACCTGTAGGTGAATGTCATCTTTTACTAGAATTTCCCTGACTGTTGATTTTTATTTTTTTTTTGTGTTTATTGATTTCCTTCCAGCTTAACTTAACACCCATATGTTTGTACTAGGTACAATACTTCCACCATATACCTACTTTGCTTTATATGAGCAACAACCCTTTACTCGGGTTACACGGTTACACACCCCGACCAATCAAATAAGTTACGCTGCACCACCGACCGACCACCTTAGAAAAGCTTTGCATAAACTTTAACCCAGTTCAATGCAACAACATCAAACGTGTCGGTCATAGTCGGTCGTCGCGACAAATTTTCATGGTGAAATGCAATTTGCAGCAACATAAACGTGGGTTGCTGAACTCCAATAACCTCCTTTATGCAGGTGCTCTCTCTACTCTTAGTTGGTCTTTAGGTAAATTCTGTCTAAAGTAATTATGCAAATATACATAGCTCGCGAAATAGTTAGCGTGTTTATAGGCCATCGCAACTGCACAAATATTTAGACATACATACATACATGCATATAGCATTACTAAATATATGTAGGTAATGTAAAACACACTATTCCCTCCGCGGATAGCTATAGAGTAGACATAATCCCACCAAATTTCTAGTCTGATTGCATACATATAACACACTTGGAAGATATCGTCGAGGTTTTGATAGGTGATTTGCATATCTTAAAACTTTCAAGAAACTTTTGCCATAGCACGATAGAATAAAACTTTAAAGGTAGGTAGGTAGAGGAGGTTAACATCTTCTTTTATATAACTATAGTAAAGTGTCCTCCCGCATGGCTTATCATTTGAAGGTTCCTCTTCCTGCCGGGTGAACACGTTTTGCTTAACAACCACAAATGATTTAGTGCAGACAAATTGCATCAATTAATAACTTCGCGGAGAATTTTATTTGGTGTGGGCAGAAATTTAAGATGATTATTAATTTGGGGAGGAGGTGACCCAAAACCTGTACTTGGACTTGACTTGGAAATTAATTTTTTGTCATTATATTCAGACGAAAATAAAAATTCTCAATTCTATAGTTTTTCGATTACAGCGAACACTTTGTGTGTGTGCGTCGAATTTATCATAAAAATCTTTTAAAATGTGACATCATTATAGTTGGGTTATTTTCATCAGGCCGAAACGGAAATGTTGCATTATTTGGATTAGTGTTAAGAGTCCTACTTGATTTTTTTTAAGAATATTTATATTTTGGACGCCGGCTTAAAAATCAAAATGAAAATATTTTTGAAGAATTTAAAATGCTTCCTGTGAACATCATTCATTATCATCGTCCATCATTGAACTGGTCAATCCCAGTTCTATATACACTCAGATTTAACAGCGTTAACATTTATCGCATTTTAATCCTCTGACAAATCCTTTAACAAATGATTAAATTGACTTAATCGCAGAAAAATTAAGTAGCCGTACGGTGTACGTAGTATGTATATGGATCTGTTTAATACCTAACTAAAGCGATTAATTTTAGAACGCAGTCAGCCTCTAATTAATTGTTCGATGACATTTCGATTTCCCAATTAGCAATGCAAGCTGAAGTAAATTTTCATATTTCTTTGCTGAATAAAATACAAAAATGGTTTATTGAATTACATATTTAATTCAATTTAATTTATCAATTAGTATGGATACCCGCCGGATAACCCGGAGAGCGCATAATCCCAATAGTTTCATCCCTAATTTCTTTACGACTCAGCAGGTATGTCTTGTTGAACTCCTACATTCAGAATAGAGTGAGACATTTTACTATTAAAAAAAAAAAAACATAATTATTTATTCGGATTCCAGGTCATGGAGGTGTTCATCTCTCCTAAATACATACTTCCCTAAGATTATTGGTGAATGAGTACCACCTCTTCGGCGATTCGTATGTTTTATTGCTGAATAATCAGGAGCTATGAACAAATTATCGACTTACTGATATTTCTTTAGATGATAAAGTTTTTGACATATCTCGTAGGTATATGAAGGTATTGAAAAAGAATCGGAGATAGGACTGAGCTTTGCGGTAATCCATATCGTTAAGCTACTTCGATTTGCTTTACTACGGTATTTTAAAAGATTTTTTACATAACACAGCTTTGACGAGTTTTTATATTATAATTTCAGTTCTTCGGACTCATATGCCCATACTCATTAAATATATTTGACTCATTAACACCACCAGTAACGCACCCAGGATTTGGCTTGGGGGGTCATAGGTGTCCCAAGTCGTAACGAGTCGGAAAAATAGGGCTCTAAAGTCGCGTCCAGCACCCATCTGAGCACTTAAGGACTGCTATTATATATTAAAAGGTTTTATTTTATTTTATCGGATATACAGACCACATTTTATACATAATTTGTAAATTAAGTTCAGAAAACTGACATTCTGGAAGGGGACCGGTCCAGTTCGTCCCCCCTATCGGTGCGCCTCTGAACACCGCCAAACTATTGTAAATCCATTACAGGAAAAGTTTTACTGAGTGAAATCTTCAAATAGACGTGTCGAGACTTAAAACTCAAAATAAAGATTTCAAAAAAGCTTTGGAGTTTTCTAAAAGCCTTAGAGATTTTTAGTTCCCTTCGAAAGTAGGTAACACCATAAACTATACCAGCCAATCTGGTCGCAAATTTAATCGAATAAAATTCTGCAAGTAGAAGTAGAATTTTTATAGCCCTGGTATACAGAAACAGGCTTTATTTTTTATAATCCTGACCTCATTTTTTACTTCTTTTCTTACTTATTTCAAAAGTCCCAACGTTGTGTACATCAGGATCTACACAGAAGAAAAAAACACTCAATCGGAGGAGGAGGAAGCAACAGTACCTAAGATGTTTTTGGCGGCTATAGTTGTAGTCTGAAGGTTATGCGAATCGATACCGAAAAAATCTGAGGAAGATTAAGATGTGAAGCCGAAAGAATACTCATGATAACCCTTAGGTCTTACTGCGGAATATGATACATAATGATTGATCTGTTTGCAGTATAAAAAAGATGTTTGTGGCGACCAGAGTGTATTGGTTGGAAAGTCTTAAAAAAAACATTATGGTAAATGTAGAGGAACTGTGGAAAAATGCATAGATTCAATGGTGGTATACTACCCAGGGTTGTACGAAAAAACGTAATTAATTAATCGATCTGTGTATTAATTGCAAAAATAAAAATTCTCAAAAAAATTCTTCATTCTATCTATGACCGTTTTTAAAAATTTGTGAGTTCGAGTCCCTGTAAGCTATAAATAAATAATAAAATAAGTAAAAAACGAGTTTTCAAACCAAACTGAGGACAAGTCGCATGAAAAAGTAGAAAATAAACTTTTCTTCACACACAGAGGTGGACTCAGATTTTTTGAGTGGGACATTTCTCTTGAATATTCTTTCTCTTCATGAATCAAATCACTTATTACCTCCTGATTGAACATACTGAAATATATCGGCGATTGTCGTCAGCGAATAAAATCTGAGTCCACCTCTGTGTGTGAAGAAAAGTTTATTTTCTGCTTTTTCATGCGGCTTGGCCTCAGTTTTGTTTGAAAACTCGTTTTTTTATATTTTTTTTCTGCCTTTTTCACGTTAACTAAATTGTTATTACGTGCTGCATGGAGATATTTTAAAACAATTTTAAGTCATGTTTGGTGCCGATCCGAAAACAAAAATTTTTCGAGTATCAAATCGTTGGAAGTACTGCAACGGTTTTCTGAAATTCAAATTATGTTTTAAACAGCGCTTTTAAGCTGTATTCCAACTTGATCGCATATAACATGAATTTTCCCGATTTTCCATGTTTTCCACAGACTTTTCCTATTACTATGAAATTTTTTTTTAAATTTACATGAATTTTCTCCATTTTTCATGCAAGTTTTCATGATTGTTGAAGAGAAAGTATTGATGCCAGTAGGACGGGAAAAAAATGATTCCGCATAGCTTATGAAATTTTTTTGTCGGAAAATTTTCCGGAAAAGTCGAAAAATTCCGGAATTTTTCGGAAAATTTTCCAGAAAAATTGGAAAATTCTGCATTTTTCCTGAAACAGATTTATAACTAATTATATCGATGAAAATTTTTCCAATGATTTTCCCGCTTTTCCGGGTTCTCCACGGAGATTTTCACAAAAGCAACTTTATGCAACTCATTTCGCTCTACAACTTTGTCTTAGGTTGCAAAACGCTCAAACGCTTCCTTGGTCTGAAAAACTCCGGAAAAGAGTTTTACATGAATTTTTCTCGATTTTTTTTGCAAGTTTTCACGATTGTCGGAGAGAAAGTAATGATGCCAGTTGATAGGGAACTTGATCCTACATAATTTAGAAAACTTTTTTGTCGGAAATTTTTCCGGAAAAATCGGAAAATTCCGGAATTTTTTTTTGGAAAAATCGGTAAACTCTGCATTTTTCCTGAAACGAACTTATCACTAATCAAATTTGTACTAAATTTTCAAATGATTTTTCCCGATTTTCCGGGTTTTCCATGGAAATTTCCGGTTCAAATTTTGATAGATTCAATTGTCACGCGTCATGAACCTGTATGCTCGCTGTGATGACGAAAAGTGTCAAAAATAGTAAAAAAGAAATATATAGAGAGACAAATTCGTGTACGAGTTAAAGGGAATGGCCTCAAAAATTGTAAGAAGGTCAATGATAAAAAAAACTCTCACCAATTAGTTTTAGTCCCTGATTTTATAACCGTAGGCGCCTCCAAAACCGGAAATTCAAGGTAAAAGCAAAAATAATAAATTGGCGAATAGTGCCCAAAATCTTTGCGCAAATTACATTGCAACATATAATCAAATGCAAATATTTAGTGTTCGGGAATTATTGGTCTTCTCCATTTTTTTAAAGACTCATTTTTGGGGAAATAGGCAATAGCACCTTTTATAGGCTTTTCAAGTATAATGCGTGCAGCATTTTTGTTACATATGTAATAATCTAGGATTTCTACGCTAAAATTTATATGAACTACATATTCATATATAATTCGATTTACTACCTCCCTTCGCCATTTACTTTTTGTAACTTACGCTTACCAGAAAAAAAAAGAGAACTTTTTCCTTAAGTCTTCACAAAAAAAAAAAACCACCCGCGCAATATTACAAAAATTTTCGATTAAAATTTGTAAATAACGCAAAAAAAAACGTGAATATGGAACATCGATCAACCCACCATTCTCTACTACCCGATTTGGATTAACATTTATGTTGAAAACAACACAATTTGCAAATGCCTCTGTCTTATGGCAGCCAGCAACTCGTGATTTCGACAATTCATTTCTTTCTTAAATTGGACATTCTCGTTCACACTATCTCATCGCCTAAGATAGCGAACTCTTGCCTCTTCATTAATCTTTTACATCGTGGGTGAGTAATGATAGACTGCGGCTGTTTTTAATTATGTCCGCAGCCGGTACCATGATAAATAATATAATAAGAATCAACCGACCCAATCGGTAGCTCCTTGATCAATTATAGTAGAACTATGGGTCTTGCGGTATAGCAGTGACTGGCCATGTTAGTGTAATTATATAAGAGTCTTTGATCTGTCCATTGGATCCGGGTGAATTTTGCTTTTTAATCGCGCAATTATTATAGTCGTCTTTTAAAAAAAAAACAAAAAACCACAAACATATCGAATACTAAAACCAAAAAACAAATACACCGTGAAATCTGGAAAAACTCAACAACGATACTAATTTTAACATTTTTCAAAAGGTCAAAGTCAGTTCACTTAAAAATCGAGACAATTTACATAACTGTAACAGTTGAGAGAATCAATGTCATCGACAAGAATCGCAGTTAAGTCTATAATTACAAATCTAAATAGAGGCTGTCCTGATACATATCCATACTATCATTCCGTGACATCAAATATGGTGTATGTAATCAACAATTCGCAATGGACACTTATTGGAAGAGGGAGGTCTATGCCATGACGGACATACGGCTAGTATAACAGAACAGTTTGCTTGAACACAACTCAAATTGAAGGCATGAAAAACATTTTTGAATTGAAATTGATGTAACTTAAGAAAATTGAGTTTGCGCGCACAGACGATGACACCGCACGAGTCTACTGTGATATCTTCTTACCGGGTCCAGGTATAGGCGAATGAACTTCTTCTTTTTCTAGTTTCTAATTTTTTTTTTTAATCTTTTACTCATCTTGGTTCTAGCTATGTAACATCATCGTCCATCCATCCATCTATCGGATTAGTTCAGCCAGCTGCTGCTGATGCTGCTGCAGATGATGTTGCTGGAGTCAGATAGCAACACCGACCAACTCTATTCAATTCAGATTTTTCATAATATAATTAGCATTGGACAGCTAAAAGTGGCATGATTTACTTTTAGTGCCCGAGGAAACTGAGTCGTCGTTTTAATAAATATCATGTAGAAGAAGAAGCACTTAGTTGTCACGGATATATAGAATAATAGGCTCCTCTTCCGGGGAGGTTGTATAGTAATAGTAGAGTTATGTATATCGTGAGTCTTGCATAATCCATGAAACTTGATAGCTATGTATTATAGAAAAAAACTAGAAATTACCGTAAATTTTGCTCAATTTCATGAGAGTTACGTGTGTATATTTGAATTTCGTGTTAATAGTTGAAAGTAGGTTTTTTTTTTGTTTTTTTTTTTTGTTTTTTTCATAAAGCCTTTGCACAATTGAGTTAATTTTGTTTTGTGATTTATTTTTTTTTCAAATTATCTGCACCATAAAGGTCGTTGAGTATATATTCTTTAGGAGTTTCTCTAAAGGAGAACTCTTTTATAGAGAGTTTTGCTATGAAAATTCATAGCGAAATAAGTCAATCTGAAATTGACTCAGTTTGCTACTAAAAGTCTGCAGCTCGAGAATTGAGTTGAAAAAAAAAATAAAAAAATTTGTGAATTATATGAGGTGAAATACTACGTATTTACTTGAATGGCTAGCATGGATGCAGGCAGGAACCAAGCCGTACTGACGATTATACGGTTCCTGCTTATATGAAACGCCTTCTTTTTGCAATGATTTTTTTTTTTTTTTTTTTTTTTTTCAATTTCAATTTTCAATTTCAGATTGACTTATTTCGCTATGAATTTTCATGGCAAAACTCTCTATGAAATGCTAGTCCCGCATAGGTCTAAATATTGCTAGTAAATAGGTAGTATTTCACCTCATATAATTCACACTTAAAATTTATTTTAAGTCTATATATGGGATCAGCTTGGCTGTTTGCTTTGGCGTATATGGCAGGCAGGAACTAAGCCGTACTAACGATTATACGGTTCCTGCTTATATGAACCGCCCTCTTTTTGCAATGAAATTTATTTTTTCAAAGATTTTTCGTTTGCATAAAGAGTTACTCTTTTGATTTTAACAGATTTTACTTCAACTGAAAGATAATGGAGTTAGATAAAAATTGTCGCAAATAATTCGGTTCAATATGGAGTTATCATTATTTATAAACATATACATACAGATATCCTTTATTTGGTAAACCGATAACCCCGAAATCAGCTGATTCCGTGTAATTTTTTGTGTACTATATCTATAGAAAGCTAGAAATTCAAACTTTTCGTTTTATAGGATGTCTATGAACCCAAATCCGATTATTCAAACTATAAAGGTCTCTAAAATAAACCTTCTTCTGGCAGCAAATCCGGATGGACAATAAGTCCCCTATAGACGTTACAGTTGAAACTCTGAAATCTTAATTGTTCCGGCTGAAGAGACCTGCGGTGATGAACGAGAGAGTTTTGAGAGAGTTACTCAAAATAGGTCGACCCCATAATAGAAGTAAAAATATTTGAAGCAGAGAAAAAGAGAAAGGAAAGTACTTATTAATGGGTGTTCAAGCTATCGGTAGGCTTAATCGTTCTGTTCCATCAAAGGTCATGGTCTGATTCGAAAGCTACGATAAACGAGAAATAATAGACCTAATGCAATGAAAAAAAAAGTGAAGAGGATAAGAACTCCAATCCTTGTGCAACTCCTTGAACGGCTTTTTAATCTTCATCATTGCTCGCTAGAGTGAGGCATATGGAGAAGATTCTAGCAGGAAACATATCAAAAATGCTGAAGAGGTGCCCAACCCCATTTACTTATCAATATTTTCGATGCAAAGTGTTAGACTAATCTTCGGGATGAATAAAGTACATGTCGCAGGCGGTACCAATACTATTTAACCTCATAAGATGACTGATGGCATGTGCGAGTAATGCAAAAAGCTCACTGATAGCCACTTTTTGTTTCGAATCCACTGATTTGTTCTAAAATGAGGAGTGAACTAACCTGGTATCCAATGTAGTGATAGATGGTTATTTGTGTCAAAGTTTGTTAATTCTTGGATTCATTCCCACATTAATTTCATTTTGACCTCAGGTGATGATATTGCTTTCAATGGCGCTTGGCCATCAGTATAGATATATAAATTTGATAAATGTTAGCTCTAGACTTTACACCATATTATATTCCTGCTCCTACTCCTTTCCCATTTTGATATCCTTATCTTGAATGGCAGACGGAGTTTGTATTTAACTACCCTACTCTGTCCTGTCTGATGTCATTTATGTTAAAAGTAGAGAAAAAGTTGTTGGTGAGGCTATCGTTGTAGCCGAAATTTCGGCAACGTTCTTCTAGCTCAAAAAGTGTAGGGCCCTACTAAATCAAATTAATCTGCAACACTGCATTATGATGGCGTCTAAACTACTAGGATCATTCCTCGGTAATATGAGCATAAAATTTAAGTTCCGACCACATGGTTGCAACTTGTATCCCCGAATCTTTGGTCTCAAAAGATTACATCTACATATTTTATGAAACCGTATGAAATAAGCAATATTGAGACGAATTACATTGATGTGATACACTGTCAAACAAGTTGGAACTAAACTAAGAAACTTCCTACATAATCTCTCCTTAACTACTCTACGACTCTGTTACCTCTGCAACAGCTCCCAAGATTACTATATGGATGATATTCGAACATCTAGACCATGTGGTATGCATTGGCATCATATCAAACAAAAGAACTAACCGATTAAGCGTCGTTAAGTAAGCTCTAGCAGATGAACTAATGGAAGTGATTTACTTAACGACATCTAATCTGTTTGGTATTTTGGATATAATGCCAATGCATACCATATAATCTGGTCGAATGTCATCTATATAATAGCCTTGTCAACTGTTGGCGGCTATTAGTTGAAAAAATGTATCATCTTGAATTAAGAAAACGAACCAAAATTTAGACAAAATTTATTTACATAGAACATAATTCATTCGACACACCTCTTATCCTCAATTAGGTTTATGAGTCTGTTTATGTACTTCATCAGCATGTCGGAAAGGTTCTATCAACCAAAAAGGTTCCCTTTCATTGAACTAAACAAATGGGAATCAAAAGGTGAAAGACAAAAGCTCTGGACGGACTTTGGAAACCTTGTTCGTAGATCTCCCACTTAAATTTTCCCAAAAACGTCTGCATAGTTAGTGCATATTGGCTGAAGTCTGATGTTTTAATTTGGAAACATAGGTATAATGCCTTTTGTCAGTTTTATTGCCGACCGTTCTTTATTCGTCTTTTTCAGTCTCTCAAATGGTTTCAAAAATTGCTGACGCTTTGATCATAATTTCCCTTGGCATTATTTTAGTAGGCACAAGAATTTCATTATAGAAAAAAGAGTAGTAGAGTAGTCAACCCCGATTGCTTGCGTTTTCATCGTATATTTCACTCAATTGGTGATAAATTTGAGTGTGGTTAAACATTTTTATCCACAAAATAATTTTCGCAACATTTTCCCCGATTTAACAATGATATACTATATCTCACCAGTGTTGCCAACAACTTTCATAAAAATATCATATCCCCCTTTTTTGTTCTAGGCGAAAGCAACCAACTTTTAACTCCCCCTCATATATTTTAGTGATTGTCTGATTTGCTTTAAGAAGCGAAAAGAAAAATAATCAGACCCTGCGTAATCAAGAGCTTGTGTCAAATAGACATTTAGTAACCTGTAAAAGGACTATTATAATCTGAAGTCATCATGGCACATTATTCATCGAAATAGAGATCGCGTAATGTTTATGTCAAAGTAGAGGTGGCAAGAACAAAGAACAAAATAATTGCCACTCCAGGAGGGTTGTTTCGGAGTCGACTAACCTAAACCAGCTATGCTAAGACTATCTAGTTCGTAAGAGTAAGAGTTCTAAATATAAATTAGTCGAGCTGATGCTACTCCTGGAAGGTTGTTTCAGAGTCAGGCAACGTGAGTAAGTTAATGACAGTGTTCAAGAGTTGTAAAATATTATCGGATTAGCTCTAAAGGTGACAATATATGCACATAAAAGATCACGCTTTTAGATTCTTTTAGCAATTCAGATGTAGCTAATTTAATATTGATTATTCTGATAATCCGAGTCCGAGATAATTCTCCCAACGTAATCCTCTACCAGATCAACCGACCTGTTCTACCAGATTTGATCGTTATCAGCATTTAATGTTCAAAAGTGTGTGTATTTTTGAACTTTCGATTATTTTAGAATTTAAGATCGCTTTATGTATACATTCTGAACAGTAGAGGACCCTAAATATACCTCTGTGGTACTCCACTTTTAAAGGAGGTATGTTAAAAAAGCAAAATTTTAGCTTAACCTATGTCTAGAATAAAAAAAAACACGTTGAAACAGATTCTTTTTTACACTAAATGTTTACAACTTTGTGATTTTTATTTTGACTTGAGCGAATTTTTGCACGACTTAAGACTTTTTTGTATTGAGTGATTTTTCTTTGCTAGAGGTTGCAATATGTAGGGTAAATACACCAGATCTCGTCCAGTACCCAATTCGCGTCCACTTAATTTTATAACATGCTATAAAACGACGTATTTTCCTTAAAATGCAGATATTTCTATTTCCTCATGTTCATGGATATGTCTGCTACCCCAAAAATGAGAAACAAATTCGTTGAGTTAAATCTGAGTCCTCAGAGGTCAATTCATTAGGAGTCGGCATGTAAATAATGCGAAATTGCAAGAAAACATTTTTTTTTTTTTTGTAACGTAGTGCTATGAATTTAAAATGTAAGAGACTGCGTTTTTTATTACATTTTTATTTCATGAGAAAGTTTTTTAAGAGGTTATATTTAAAATAAATATAATACCCACATTAATTTTAGTGTCCGCGAAATGGATCAATGATAATCTCGTATAACACATGTGATATTCCCTCGAAGTCGGCAAAAGTGTCAAATGAATAAGCGAAATCAAGGTACTGTCATCGGCAAAACTATGGATGGGATTGAAATTAAGGCAAAGCAGATCATTGAAAATTAAGAGGAAAAACGGACAGATAATAGAGCCCTCGGGCACACCAGTATTTATTGGTTGAGCTTTAGATGTAACACATCAAACAGATCTAAAACTTGCAATCCATAATAAAAGTGGAGAGGAGAAACTAATACCCTCCACAGACGATAGCCATAATTCTAAATTACCTACATTAACAAGATAATCTCTGTCGTCTGTCACCGCTGAACTTTTAATTATCCCACAAAGTATTACATAATCGCGACATCTTGGCGCATTGACATAATTGAGTTTGGTTTTTGAGGATTATCTCTAAAGTGCCACTAAAAACACGTAGTAGTGCTTTTGTAAACTAACAGTTACAGCTTTTAGTTGCAGCTGTTCGTGGCGTTTATGACAAATTGCATCATCGTTTAAGAACTAGTTTTTTGAAGAAAATGAAAACGGTGATAAAACTTCTCCTTTTTATAACCGAATATCGCCGCATACTGCTGCAAATAGTAATATAGGTCTTTTATTTGCTTTTCAATTTTCGTGTACTATTAAAATACGTCTTTTTAACTTCTTACGTCTATTTAAAAGAACTGTTAAGTAAATCATTGCAGTTGGTTGCTGTCTTTGGCTATTGCAAACAAAATTTGATTTAATATCAAAATCGTCTGTCACCATATATTTAATTGGAAATTAAAAATAATTTTCAATTACATAATTGGAAATTATTTCTGGTCGTCTGTCGACGGTATAGTAGATATTTTTAACCTGGCCGCGAATTGGCACGCAAACTGGCTTAGACTGGACGCAAACTGGTGATTTCCGCATGCACTGATATATTTTCAATTATTATGCAGACTAGATAGATGTTTTGAGTTTTTAATTTAAATTAAAAGATAAATATTCAACTTCTATTGTAGGTACTACAAAAGTTTAAACATCAACATTAAGTAAATTCTACTATAAACCCTTCTTGTAAGGATGGCATTTCCTTAAATGGCCGCGAATTGGTGCGTTTATCCTACTAAAGATATTCAAAAAATTGTTAAGCTCAAAAAAAAAAAATCTGCATTTTGGGATCATTTAAATTTCTTTTTAATTAAATTTTCTAATTTCATATGTAAACAAGTGTCAATTAGAAAGAAAAGAATTTTCTAATGAAAATTTTATTCAAAAATTAGGTAATTAAGAGGAAGAGTTTAAGCTTGATTTAATTAAAACAGAAATAATAAAAATTTACGGTAAGATGAGCACACTTTATATGAGCTTCAGTCATTGTAACCAAATTAGGTAGACAATTTAAATGTAAAAAATAAAGAAACCATGTTACAATAATTTTTAAAAATTTACATAATATTCCCTTACATAACATTGATTTATTTTTTTCTTCTGCTTGAATGTCAAACATATTTTTGGTCATTATAGGAGATGGACAGGTCTCCATAATTATGTATATAACATTCACCTCGGCAAAATTGAAAAATTATTCTGAAATAATTGCTTTCAATTTTTCTTTTTAAAAGCGTCATTTCAATGATAACAAAATATACTTAAAGGCATTAAATAAAAACATTGTAGGTAGGTACAAGTTAGGAAAGTGGTTCGCCATATAGCATTTATCCAACTCATTAACAATGCCCAGGTGCTGTTTGATCACCTGAATAAAAACTGGTTTCGATTGCAAAAAAAAAAAAAATACGGAGAATTTATCACTTACTCGCTTTTAACTAAAACTTGAAAACCCAGCTCAGATCAATTCAATTAACAATTTACGGAAAAAATAATGTTCGAATTAAAGGGGCGCAACTCAGTTTATGGATTTCTTTCTATGTATATATTCTGCTCACATTTCTTACAGTAAGTAAGGGGAGAGAAGAGGGCCACAAAACAACTATATAAAAAAAAAAAAAAACCTTTCCAAAAATTAATGGATAGGAATTATTGAGGAAGACTGACCGACAGACCCATGAATGAAGAGTGAGTATTATACCTACATACTACGTGTACAGAATTTGTAATCAATTAAATAAATAACATCAATCGACACAAACAAAAAAAAATGATCAGCGGTTTTAAAAGTATCCAAAGGAAGACGACCAAGAAACAATAGAAAACTCTTTTCTTCTAGGTCGTATAAGTCTGGCTGGACAAAAGTTGGCCTATAAAAATTTTTCTTTTTACACATGCGATTAAAGCCAAACGTCCAAACCAGGCTTAGAAGAGAATTCATTCTAGGTACATTCAGAAACAAAACAAAACAAAATTTAACTCGCACTTTTTCTCTTGCGAAAATGATTTTCTGTTATTCCATTGTGTGACGTTTAAATGCGGTATATAATCTGTGTGCAATCACTTTTTATATAATTACTATAAAAAACAAACACTATTTAAGCGCAATGCGGTAAGATGCGCGCGCGCGTGCGTAAAAAAATGTATATGCATCAGCATAAAAAAAATTGCGAACAATTCTTGACACGCACTTTAAAGGGTCGCTGCTTCACAAGCGCATAACTGTGTATTATAACCGCGATACCGTAACCCACACTCGGACACGAATAGTTCAGTACTGAGGATCAGACCGGTACGATGGAAAAATGGAAGCACAGGTCCGTGAAACTCGTCAGGCTGAAAATATACAGATAACAAAAGCGACTCACTAAGTCACTACCGCACCGCGCAGTCACTACAACGACCGTTCTGCGCAGCTGAGAGATATTTTGATTTTTGAAAGCAACATAAACTCTGGCTCTGGGCTGGCCTAGCCTGGCCTGGCAGACGGCAAAATGACAACAAGAAAAGTTGCTGAAAGCACAGCAACATTTGCCGGCGGTACGCCAACGAAGCAGCTGATCGCGATCATTTTTTAGAGTTTTAGAGCATATCAGATCAGAGAGGATTTTTTTTTTTTTTTTTTTTTTATTATTATCCAACCAAATCTAAACCGACACGCAGACGCATTCTGCACCTTCACCGAAGTGGCAACAAATTTGAGTCTTTGGAATTGAATTGCATTGCATTGCACATTTCCAAGCGCACAGCTGATATTAATTGAATCAAATTTTGGAGTACTTATGTGTATATTTACTGGAGGGGATGAAGTGAAGGGTGGATCGTACAAAAATATTCATCGGCGAGTTAAGTAAGCATGAACAATTTCTACTTTCCTAAATTCAATTCAATACTCGTTTGCATTATGTGAAATTTTTAATATGAAAAAATATTTATGTTTTTGAGAAAGTTGTTGAAGTTTATTTTTCTTTTCATTTTTCCATCAAATCTCTTCTTTGGAATGTGTTGAGTTTATCCACACCAATTTGATCCTTACATTTATAAATTAATAAAATTGGGATCTATCCTAAAGATGTTGGAGAAAATATGGAGCTGCTTTTACAGACACAATAAGTTGAACATAAAAGAACAGATAAAACGCAAAAGAAGTTCATGCAGTTTCAAACGAAACTTCGTCTGCTGATTTCGTCAAAACTCATTTTTTTTTTGTGTAGTAATGTAGTAAAAAAACAGCCAAAAAAACGGGGTGTGATACTAAATTGATACAAACACAGCAACTGGCTCGAAATAGGTCAAAACTACTTATCGATAAATAAAATATTATATCTTGAAATTTGTCGTTTTTTTATCGTTAATTTTATGTGAAAACCACAAATTTATCGTTTTATTTATTAAAAATCAAAAAAAACCAGGGTGTGGTGTTAAATTGACCTCAAGTTAGCGCGGCAGCTCACTGGAACTTAGATAAACATGAAAGCGCATTTATGTGGTGTTGCTTTCCTTTAAAATAAAATAAAATAAAATAATTCAAAAAATAATTATAAAATATATGACGACCTCCAGGGCTAATCTAATTCCGTTTTTTTTTTATCAAAAATATAATTTTGTGTGAAATAATACACGTTTGGCATTGGAATTCCGTTTTTTTGAAAGAACATAGTACCTACGAACTTAAATGTACTGACGGACAGTAGGTACACATACCTATATTATTTATTTTTTTCCCGCTGACGGGAATCGAATCTACACTTGTTAGAATCGGTCAAAGATGAAGAATAAAAGAATTTTTAAGAACTTTTATTTTTAATGATTCTAAATCAAATCATAAATACAACAAGAACCGCCTCGTCCGGGATTTGAAACCGGGCTTAGTAGGCTAGTTACAAATTAAGAAATGCAAGAGTGAAAATCATCTGTCTCGTTAGTTCAGTGGAAGGTTCCGGTTTCAAACCCCAGACGAGGCGGTTGTTGTTGTATTTATGATTTGATTTAGAATCATTAAAAATAAAAGTTCTTTAAAATTTTACAATTCTTCAACATATACAGGGTGTTTCCCACTAGGAAGTCAATAGAGTGGGAGGTGATAGTACTCACCTAGACGAACCAAAAATTGTATGGCAGGGGGGCGGGGCATATCAACCATTTAGGACTTACAGGGTGATTAAGAAAAAAAGCTAGTTTTTCACAAACTACAGGGTTTATGGTCATAGTTAAGAGCTCATTGTATGCAGAACGTCATGGCCTTTCCAACGACCGCACAATCAGCCCGACACCCCTTTCCCATCAAGAATTATGGTTGTCTAAACTAAAAATTTCGGATTTTCTTACCTTTTTTTTTATTTTTACTTCTATTATTTCTGCAAAAAGGTCGTTAACATAACTTTTATTTATAAGAACTGTAAACTGTAGACTGCCCTCTTTAAGTTGACCTGTGACCGTACACCTTGTAGTTTTTAAGATACTGGGTATTTTGTTTAAAACTAGCTTTTTTTCTTAATAACCCTGTAAGTCCTAAACGGTTGATATGCCCCCCCCCCCCTGCCATACAATTTTTGCTTCGTCTAGGTGAGTACTATCACCTCCCGCTCTATTGACCTCCTAGTGGGAAACATTTTCGATTATTGTAACTATGAGGACCTTTTATTTGTTACGAAACATGATTTTTATCGGGACCTCCCGCCCCCTCACCTAGACTATATTTCATTAAAAAAAGGTTTCATCCAAAACCTTGGCTAGTATCAGATTAACTGAAAAAAAAAATTTTATATTTTTCGACAGCACCCACCAATTTAAGTGAGTTAAAATGTTGATCGAAATCCAAAAAAAAAATTACCACCTGACCAGAATCCAGAATCCCCTCAAGGCGATATTTTCGCACCTTTGTGTGGGTGCACATTATGGATGATCTGTAACACTCTAACACTCACACAGATAGGGTACAAAGCAGTATGTTACGCCGACAACCTGATGATCTTGGGCACCGATACCTACGAATCTGATCTCTGCGGTCTGGTGCAGAACGCGATCCGAACGGACTGGGCTAAGTATTTCCGGCTTTGCATTAATCCATTGAAAACAGATTTATGCCTCTTTACTAAGAAAGGGAACACTCCCTTATTGAATCTGCCCTCTATCGGCTTCACCCGTTTGAAACTGAAGCACAAGGTAAAATATCTAGGTATCATATTAGATAGAAAATTAAGCTGGAAATCATACCTTGAGGACAGAGTAAATAAAGCTCTTCGAGGCTTCGCGATGTGCCGCAGAACCTTAGCGAAAAATTTACGATTTAAACCACGGATCTACACTAGCGTCATCCGACCCATGCTAACTTACGGCTCTGTGGTGTGGTGTAAGGCAATGGGGCTCGACAGTCATCGCAAGATATTAGAGAAGATTCAAACATTATGTCTCCTTAGTGTAAGTGGTGCTCTCAAGTCAACCAGCTCGAGGGCTCTTGAGGTTATCGTCAACATACACCCCGTGTATATACACGTCAAGAAAGGGACGTCAATCGCTGCACTGACGCTTCATCCCAATCGGTGCAGGATTCACACTGGTACAAGAGTTCCACATGAATCCATCTTTGAATTCGTGCAATACATCGTACTTGTCATAGACAGGGACAGCGATCACCTTCTCGATACTATGCTGAAGACCAACTTTAAATCGAAAATTCCAGATTGGGCAGAATGGGAAACACATTCCATGCATCAACAATTGACAAACCCTATCATATATACAGACGGCTCCAAATCGGAAGAGAACACCGAATCAGGGTGTTTTCTACGAGGAGCCTCCTATAAAAATTAGCATAAACATTGAAAGCAATGTAACGGTTTTCCAGACGGAAGTCAAAGCCATCCTTGTAGCGGGAAGGTATCTTCTAAACTTAGATACTAAGAACAAGGAGATTACAATCTACTCGGACAGCCAGGCAGCTGTCAAGGCCTTGTCAAAACATTTTACAACCTCCAAACTTGTATTGGAATGTAAAACCATCCTGAATTCAATTTCTTGGAACAATGGGGTACTGCTGCTTTGGGTGCCAGGTCACAGCGGTATTAACGGAAATGAAAAAGCAGATGAAATTGCTCGTCTTGGTGCAACCTCGGAGGAAATCTCCCCCACAATTGGAATCGCACCAAAACACCTTTGCCTCTACTATCTCGGCTTGGACCGAATGCCAACCGTCACCTTTGGTTGGATGACCCTTCAGGTAGAACTATAAAGGAGCTGTGGGACTTACTCAATCAAAATGAAACGAAAAAGTTACTGGTATTAAGCAAGCCAACCCTGAAAACTCTACTGTCAATTATCACTGGACACTCTCTTCTCAGGCGTCACCTGCATAGGATTGGGCTTTTTGAAGATCCGGTATGCAGAGGATGCGGAGAGGAATCTGAAACGGTGAATCACTTACGTTACAGATTCCTTGGCTCATACCTCCAGGAAGAACTGCACGAAACCGGAAAGAAGGGTTGGGGCCAATTTTGAATTTTGTTATAGCGTCCGGTTGCGACTTATGAGAAATTGCTCATGGGTCTGGAGAGTGAGCAATGCGCCTTGTTGTGACCTATGTTCCAGGGGCCCTTCTCGGATCCCAATCTCGTTTCAATCCAATCCCAATCCACCCCTATGTAATATACGGTCCATAAAACTCTCCTGGAGAAGATCGTTCCTATTACTGTAATAGTTTGTCGTCTGGCGTCGCAACTGTGTTCCGGCCTTAATTCCTAACCTATTTCTAGCTTCATTCTGTTCTGTTGCATTGTGGGCCTTGTTCAGCTCTTTTGGGAGCTCAAGCATAAATATTTTCAAGCTCTGAACGCACACGCAACCCCATAATATTTCATTATATTCGAGCTGGGTAGGCGAGATAACTGTGTACTACATAATAGTTTTTTTAGTTTTTTAAATTCTGTTTTTTCTCATTTTTTCAGTCGTATTAAACCGAAACCGTGCAAAGCGAGGGTTAGGTGTATATAGCTTTTCTGAACTGAAAGAATTCAGTATTAGTTAGGGCCGGGCCGCTTCGAATTCTTCGTCTTGTTATGACAAATATTGACATTACACAACATGCTCGGCTAATAAGAACCTATACGAAAAAATCGAATTAATAAAAAACCGAAGCTAGTTAAGAAAGAAATAAAAATGGTGGAATTAGTCTAAGACAAATTCTTACGATACCCTAAATGAATTCCTGTATGTAATTTTGTAGGTGAGTAGCGGTCTTTCGCATCTATTTCTAAAACAGATCTTCGGACAGTAATAATGATAGTAATCAATTTCATATGATTTTATATTCTGAAGAATCTTTGAGTACAATAAAAACGTATAGAACTAATCATTTTCACAGTGAATACATAAAAACCTTAATTTTTGTATGGCAGCCCAATTTTGAAATTGTTTATACTATTTTTATAAAAATGCCGTTTACAAAATTTCAACTATCTACGTTGACACGTTCGCAGGCAGTATCAAAATATATAGTGAAAAAAGAAATTTTTGTATGGCAACTCCACGAAGGAGTTACCCGATTTGTCGCATTTTCGAACTTAAATTTACTACTTTTTTTTTCAAAGCCCGTGTTCAATTCATTCTGCTTTACCATCATTATTTCTATGCGTTACAAACGGAATGAACTTAGTATACCCTATAATTTCATCATCTAGATGGTATAAAAACCGAAGCTAGTTAATCAGTCCAGATATTTTTTAACTGTTATACTAAGTATCTAAGATCTACAGTGAAAATATATAAATGAAAATACATCAATAACTGTTCTAATAAGACGAGGACTTGTATGGATATTGTTCTAAATTTTCTACAAACAATCGGTTAGTCTTTTTGACAGATACGATTTTTTTTCAGAATAGAAGATTAACCAATAGCGTGTGTCTGAGGGGTCTTAAACAAGCGTGATTTCCAGTATAACAGATTGGAAATCCCATACTATGCATAACAATTTTGCTGTTTAAAATCACAACGGATATTATTGCGATGTTGGATACTAGTATCTATCTAGCATGCCAATAATATCCCTTGTCATTTTCACCAGCAACATTTTTTATGCATAGTATGGGATTTCCAATCTGTTATACTGGAAATCACGCTATTGGACAATCTTCTATTCTGAAGAAAATCGTATCTGTCAAAAAGACTAACCGATTGTTTGTAGAAAATTTAGATCAATATTCATACAATAATCTAAAGGCCAGTAAAATATCAAGTCCTCGTCTTATTAGAACAGTTATTGATCTATTGGCATTTATATATTTTCACTGTAGATCTTAGATATTTAGTATAACAGTTATTTTTCGATTTTAGCCAAACTTTCGATCATACTAAAAATACTAAAGAAACTCTCCTAAATTTTTCAATTCTCTTTCTTGCCTTATGACTATAGAAATTATCTTCATATCGCTTGCATTGACACTCTTCTAGTAAATCGCGGAATGCCTCAGGGTTCTTTTTTTATAAGACATTTGAAAATGTAAATAAAAACACTTGCGTTGTTCCAAAAACTATATTTATTCACGATTTAGTTATAAATAAAACGAGGCATTTCACCCTACTGAGGCATCGTAAGATTATACTAAGATTTGCATTATTTTAGTATGTTAGCAGATCTAGTAACGGACTATTCAAATACTCGTCTAATTGGTCATTAAGCAAACACTTGCTTAATGATATCACTTTTTTATCTCAAATTGTTCATTCTTATCTAGAATCATACTTGCTCTGGATTCTATTTGTTTAATAATTTTATGTTATTAATATTCGTCATATGTTTCGTGTTTTTGAGATTTTTTGATAAACCTGATAGTGTTCTGTCATTTTAGACCCAGAAATATGTTCTAAATATCTTGATTTTGATTTTGATTTTTCTTTTCCTATATGTATATAACCCTGACTTAAACCCGATTTCATATACCCCGCCACTATGCTCTACGATTTCTAGTTTGGGTTCTATTTTGTTATTTAAAGTGAGATTTTTCAGGTTTCTTCTATTAAAGAACAGACAGACAAGTACATGCGAGAATTTAATAGAAGCTTTTAAAAGAATACTACAAGATTAACAATCAATTAAATTTCACTAGCAGAATTTCTATAGTTCTAGTTTTTTTTTTATTCATAAAAAGCAAGGAGTTACCATTTTCCGATCGAGGGAAAAAATTAATTTTATATAAGAACGCTTGAAAATCAGATCAGAATTTTTTTTTTATTATTATTATTATAGGTGGTAATATTTCGAGCCAATAAATAGTTTTTTCTCCGCAGAATATGTAAAAAAAAAATACTTTCACTTCGGTAATGTGCTGTTACTAACAACCAAAGAGAAGTCAATAATGATCAGAAAAAACCACAGGAAGAAAAGTGAAAATCGTTTTTTGCTTAACGTAAGGAGCTATCTTTCAATAAATTTCTCCAATTAATTAACACTTTCATTGCGGATGCATTATTTAGTTAAAATTGTTGTATACATTACGGACAATCAGTATCAGTATCAGTACGTTTATATCTACATATATTATGTATGTTACCTAAGATTACTACTTTATTTTTAGACTAAGCGATTACTAATAGTAAGATGCTTAAAAATATGAGGTAGTGTTGTCTTAGTATAATAAGATTACTATACTTTACGAAATTTGCTAAATTTAGAAAACTTCGCTATCAAATTCAACTATGACCATAATGAGATTAACTGACTTATAAATAATAGGGGAAGTAAAAATTTAACTGGAAATATTCACTAAAGTGCCTACACACAAGAATCAGCCAAACATCAGCGAAGACCATTGAGAGTCATTTATGGCCATCAAAAGACAACTCAGTGTTTTCCGAATAAAATTTTTGTTGACTTTTGTTCCCTTAATCTGATTAGGTATAGTTAGAGGCCTTTATAAGTTAGTGAAAGCCTTTATAGTATGCGTTACATAGTTATGCCCACATATACAATATACATAGAAAGACAAACTTAATAAACTGAAGAAATATCTAAATTACTTAATCCAATAGGAAAATAGAAAGGAATAGCTGAAAATGAACCTGCTAGCTGTTTATCTGATTTAAAAGAAAATAAGAGAGAGCCTATGATATTGCCTTGAGGAACTCCATTTAAATAACTTTCCGTTCATAACATAAAATTGGCATTAATCCGATGAATAGCTGGTGTGTGTTATTTTTTGGTAATAAACCAATAGAGTTTCCAATTAGAATTTTCTGCATCACCAAAAAAAGTTTGACAATTTTAATTACCTTGGAATAATCCAACAAAAACAATTGGTATGAGGTGTGGCTATTAAATAACGAGACTGTGTATCCTGTAGGCGGTATACTTGTAGAAAACGGATTCACTGTCTTCTCGTTGTTTGTCGGTGAGCAACATTTGAAGGAACAAGTGCGCGAACTGTTGCCGAAATCATATTAAAATCGAGCAGCGAATTAATCTCAAATTTCTTGTGAAATTGAAATAAAGTGAATGTTTGTACTGTTCCAGGAAGTTTACTGTTCGACGATAATGTGATGTCACGTGCTTGAGAATTTCAACGAGAGAATATTGAAGACGACAAACGACTGGGTCGCCCTGTCCGGGCAACAAAACATTGCTAAAACTAATGAAATTGTTCTTAATGATCGCCGATTAATCATTACGACGAATTGAACATGCAACACAGTCTGCTCCAAAATGGTCCCCAAAAACCGCTCCATCAAAAAATGCTCTGCCTGTAAAGCAGTATCTGACGGACAAGAGATCGTGTGAATTTTGTCTGTTTTCTAAGATAAAGTCTGCATTGAAGGGAATTTATTTTCAGACTGTGGACAAGATAAAATAGAAAACAACGACACTGCTAAAGGTGCTGAAGGTGTTGACACATCATGATTTGCAACACTAGAACAAAGGAAAATTCATATGCAAAATGCAACGATGTATAGATGGAGGAGGGCTGTATATGTTGAAGGAGATAACTGTTAAGTTGAAAGATTTTTATAATAAACCACACTTTTGCCAATAGTCACACTATTTAGTACAACCACACCTTGTATATGTAGCGATTATTGAGAAGAACCTACAGCAAGGATATACATATAAGAAAGTTCGATACTAATAAAAATTTATATGAACGCTTGTTGGAGCTGGAGTACCTTAAGGCTCTAATCTCAATCCTTTATTATTTTAAAACATGTGAAAAAATTTCAATTCTATTCCTCCTGCTCAAGATCAGAACTTATGTTAGTTTTGATGGAATAAATCATAATTGCTTTTAGATTTTTGCATACTTGCTTTAACAGATAAACTGAATAGAATACACGAGAGAGTTATCAAAACTAAATAAGCCCCCACCCATATCAAGTTTTTGAAATTTTGTTTTAGCAGAATGATCAATTCTAACAAGATTTCCATTTCTCAATAGTTTTTGAGTGTGCATCGCGTTTGTATGTTCAGCACGCTCAAATTTATATTGAAATTTAATATGAAACATGTTTTTTTTATACAAAATTTTATCCCAACAATTATGGAGTAATTAAAAACTGAAATTAGAAATTCCGGAAGAAAATCACACACACACACACACACACAAAATACAGTGTGTGTGTAGACACATAAAAAACGTATACTCATCACTCAGTTCATCAGCGATTCAGGCCATCTCCACTTCTAGGTATCTGTCTAAAATAATTATAATTCTCATCATAATCCCGTGAAATCTCCTTAATTTAAATGAGAGACCATTTAGGGTTGTGCTTTAGGGCATTCTCGTGGTAGCGCTTTTATTTTACATAGATACACAACAAGATTTTTACCCTCGGTCATAGCGCCCTGAATTTCTTCTCTAATTGCTAAGTTTGAGATGTTTGAATTTCTTGTAATTTTCAATGGAGACTTATCATCCGTTATATATATAACTAACTACATAATACATAAATTTATGTATATAAATGACATTTACAACAAAATTGAAGAGATTTAATGGATGTTATACATTCGAGAGAAACAAGTCCTAATTAATGTCGGGAAACCCAGGGCTTAATTACACCTGATAGGTGTGTAGATATGCCCTTGATAGTCCAACCCAAAACCACGAAATCATGTCTTAAGGTGAGGTCAAAGTGAATTTTGTATCTTGTAAGTTGATTTCAAGTCCTATAATTTTACTAATATTAGTTGGTTTTGTTGGTTAAAGAGGGAGATGAGAAGTTATTAAGCGCTGCGGCCACTGAGAGGATCGATTGTGCTCAGCGGTCTCTGCACGAACTCATCAGGGTCTAGATGTGGATTATCAAAGGCTACCATCCTACGTTTGGCTATAACCGGTCATTTACACAAAACATGTAAAGCAGTGTAATAATTTTCCAGAAACAGTCTACAAATGAGGTCACAGCTCACCACACTAATAGTGACAAGGTGCTTCTTCAGGTTGATAGTGATCGACATTCAACCAGTTTAGCCTAAGTCTAGGATAAATCAAACTACTAAGAGTAAAATAAGTTTAAGAATTACAGTTTTGATTAATTATGTGCAAACTTCAATAGATAATGATTCAACGGAGAGCCACAGTCTACGAAGTGTAACACAAATCTTACCAATAATTAACTTTATATTGTAGCAGGATGATGCTACAAAATAATACCTAGATTTCTAACTTTAGATACCAAACTTAAGATTCCACCCTCCAAGACTACAAGCGGTGAATCATTTGGGTCTACAGTGACATTAAAAAATACAATACATTGAGACTTTTTGTTAAACTTCGATCAGGTATTAATTCTATCCAAATAATCATTAAAGCAAGCAATACAGTCATCAAACAAGCCAACAGGTCCACTTAGGTAGACCTGGACAAGAACTTGGTCAGCATACCTACACATATGCACGTTGACTTCTCAAGTTTCAACTATATCATTTATTAATTGAAATAAAAAACAAAGGGCCCAGTATTGAGCCCTGTAGCACGCCAGTTTCAACTATATCATTTATTAATTAAAATAAAAAACAAAGGGCCCAGTATTGAGCCCTGTAGCACGCCAGACAGAAGAGGAAGGTTACTGGAAATATTAGCATGATATAGGGTGATATGAATATATCACTTGTTTTCGATCAGCTAGAAAGTCCCGGATAATAGCGATAGTAAAGGGACTGAAAACAAAGAAGCAATTGAATTTCTGAACCAAGATCTTAAGATCAACGCCAAATTGTTCTGGTCAAAGGCAGCTCTAATATTAGAGGATAATTACAGTATTGCACATTACAGCTATGTTGATGATGAAAGCTAGCCCAGACAGACATTTGCTTAGAAACTCCTTTGTCTAACCATCAGCTTTTCTAGTACGCACTTTCGATAAAAAGTATAGGATGCTTATAGATTTGAAATCAGTAAGGAATTGAGAAGAAGATTTTTTTGGGTATTGACAACATAGTTGCTGTAACAACTAAACAAACCGCAGAGGTATAATCTGGACCAACAGAACAACACTTGACAGATAAAATTGCGGTCGATTCGGAAGGATCAGGATGAATCATTACATCTTATGTCTTTACAGTGTGTGTGTTATTAGGAGACGTGAAGAAAACATTGAGTATATCTGAGAACATCTGCTGAGTATATCAAAATATCAAAGAATTTCTGTAAATTAGTTACTATACGAGCTAAATACATACACATACACACATATATATAGGTTAAGTCACAGGCATACTTATCATTTTGAAACAGAAATGAGGTTGCAGTTTTTATGTAAATTAGCGTATACCCACTTTGTACACCACCTTTCATTTCTCCCTCTTGTCATGTCACACTTCCTGATTTTCTTTTTAGTGAAAACCCTTCCTTCTTTCCCTACTTGTGAAATGCTCCAGTGCTTCGTAAACAGATGGTGAAAAGAAAAATGGGAAAAAGCGACATAATTTTTTCTTTCCTTGTTCTATCTAATTCTAATGTACAAAACTATTTTTCTTCAGATTTTTTGTCAGCAATTTTATATATATTAATGTGAGCTCTTTACCTGTTTCTTTCATTTGCTCCACCTGCTGAGAATGATGACTACTCAACAGTTCTTCAGGCTTTTTAATTTGAGCCGCATTTTCAAAGCATTGAGATGAAGTCCGCACTTCCTACAGGCCTCAAATCACATGCAAAGAGACGTAGAAAAGTGTTCTGCACATTTTGTGTGTGTGCATGTAAATATGTAACTATGGAAAAGTTTTACGTTACTCTTCTTGCAATTGTCTCTCACTCTAACAGCGTTTTATATAATTATTTGTATATCTATATATTCATGAATTTTATATTGCATGTGAGTACATCATTTTCACCGCGCTACAATTACGTAATGACTTCCACTTGGCTAAGCGCATGATCCATAAAAATTATGGGAAGCAAAGCAGGGTCGTCGAAGGAAATGTGTTCGAACTACGAACGCGCATTGATGACATTTTTCTGCAATGTCAGAGGAAACTGGCGAACATAATAAAACGGCAATAATTAATCTGTTTAACTAACATAGGAAGCACCTGGGAACATAATAGGAATTCTATGGGTAAGCAGGATGGAGCTGACTGAATGCCACCACATGTGGGGGTAGGTATATATTTCTCTTGCATATTTTCATTTAAATTTTATTACAAGCCAGCTTGGCTGGAAATAATTAAAACCGTAGTGTATAAACACGCCTAAAGGTATGCAACTAAATTGTGGATTTTTACAGTTCGTGTCACAATTAATGCACCAGATAATTAAATTTTTGTTTGCTGTTGTATTTTTTTTATATATAAAATAATGAAGAAGAAAATTAAATAATTTAAACTTACGTGAACTAGTTGATTGTTTTGTCTGCAGTTTCGGTGATCCACCAGTAAGACTGATATCACTCTGTGAGCTTCGTTGACTATCTTTACTGTATGACCGACCTCTGTAAAATGCAAAAAGAGAGGAAAAAAATGTTTAATAAATATTATGTAAATAAAAAAAATTATATTAAGAAATTTTTAATGTTAACGCAGAACTTAATAATATAATCAGGGTTAACGCTAAGCACATTGGGACGACTTTGTCATCATGCTAAGGATTTTCCGTCCCCCTGGCGGAAAAAAGAGTTAATATTTATATTATATGATTTGTTTTAAGCATTTCCTATAGTTAAAAACATCGTCATCCGGTCTCAAGTTGTGAATTTAAGTTAGTACACTTCCCTGACAATTGGTAATCTTTACAGAATGCTTGGAAAGTTTTGCACTACATTTTAGGATTTCATAACCTGGGTAGGTCAAAGTACATGATAAACGTATAGCATACTTTGTTGTAAGATTTAGAAACAATTGGTTTTTCACGTGTACATGTACTTACACATATGTAACAGTTTTTTAGATATACCTGCTTTTATTATGGATAAAGTTTCCAAATCTAGATGTACACCTTTGCAAAACTCCCTGTATAAAAAGATCAAAATCCACTCTGTTATTTTGAAATTGGGACTATAGCTGAGGCTAGAATTGCATATCATCTTCGGAAATCATTTTATTTTTAATTTAATAAAACTATCACTATTAAGGACAATAAATAACGCAATGTCAGCGATGTCATAATTGTGTTTTCCAACTAGTAATGCCCGTCAATGTTCTTTCTTTTAGGACCAGACATATCACACAGTTGCACCCGAAAACAGAATTCATACTGCTTCCTACATTTGGATATTGAAGGTAGATACCGACTTCAGCCAGGCAGCAGACGCATTCACGCATATCCTCATATTATATATTAATAGTTTCTTTTCTATGTAATATCATATAAATAATTTCTATATCTCTGTAAGTTAATATAAATGGGCGTGTTCTGCGACGAACAGTTTAGAAAAGGCTCGAAAATATCAAGCCCAGCACACAGACTTTTGAAAATGTAAACAAAATCTGCTCTAGGAAGCCAAAATTCCCTAAAAACATAACAAGCAACCAAGACACATTATTTCTTCCTCAAGAAAACTGCAATGCCTCTGCATCACATTTCCAAGGAACTTTCTAGGACAACTCACGCCTTAGCGACCCAACCTTCACTTCTGAAGTAAATAGGTTTGTCAATACTTTTCTAACTTCGCACGACTCAATTCCGCAAACCTTCTTCTGCTCAGATAATCCAGCGACTTATCCAGAAGAGCAACATATTTTCACGAGCCCCCTACAACTCTTCGTCTTAACAAAGACAATAAACACAAACAAATCAAGCGGCCCTGACAAAATCTCAAATGCAATTATAAAAAAGCTACCGCCTATAGCTCTCGACATTCTAGCAACCATTTTCAATAATTGCATCAACAACTCCTACTTTCCGGAAATGTGGAAAATATCACTCATCTTTCCAATACCTTCCAGATATCTTCGTCGAAAGACATCAAGGATTTCAGACCAATCTTCTGAATATCAAATCTGGGAAAACTATTTGAAAAATCCATCAAACAACAGGTCATAAATACCTGTGAAGACAAAAATATACACCAGGAGTCACAATTCGGCTTCAAGCCTCAGCACGCTACATTTCACCCCCTGCACGGTTTGGGCGGTAGGTTTGTGATTTTGGGTGCTTTTTATCCTAATACCACATAACTTTCTTGTTATACACCCTATGAAGATGATTTGCATCTCAGGTGATAGTAAACCCTGTACGGTTTCCAATAACATCTCTACTCCCTTTTCGTCGGCAGTTATAGGATGTCAAGGTCAAAAAATTGGATAAAATTGCAATTTCTTTTTCAATTTTAATGATTTTCCCTCCTAAATGCTACCGTTTTTGAGATATTCCCGTTTTTATGATGCATAATTTCATGAATTTTGCTAATAATAATAGATATCGCGCCTAATTTTATGCAATTCCACGCAAATTAGCAAAACTTTGTGGATCAACCGAAAAAAAGTTATCGATAACTCTTATTTGATAATAAATAAAAAAAAACAAAATTGTGAAAATGGTTACCCGATAACAGAAAAAAAATAATCAGAAATTAACTATTAAAGTGCAGTTTTTATTTATTATTTTTTTAATTACGCCAGCAATGAGGCTATTATTGGTCCTATTCGTTTAAGGATCCGTTCATTATTTCCATGTGATTTTTCTGTTTGAGAAAACTAAAATAACGGTAATTTTCGGTTCCTGAATGAGATACAACTTTAAGAAATTATAAAATTATCCCACAACTAGCTGCATTGTAAACAACAATTGCAATCGCGTACATTTATAAATTCCTGCTTTTTCCCGTCAGCTCAATTTAAGTTCAATTTCTTTTTTTTTTGCAATATAATATTTATCGATATAGAACTCTTTGTAGAAGGCATAACACAGTCCATAAAACAAAACTTCTTATCATGCTAACACATCAAATAATTCCAATTACATTTTCTAGATTCATCCCCTCGATAAAGAAAACCAAATTTTACTCTGGATTTTCTTTTTCTTCTTTTTCTCTACAAATCACGATTGTGACATTTTCATCAGCTAAGTAATCCCGAAACGAAATATCTCCAGAATCAAAATGAAATAATTCATCCGTTTTCATCCGTTGCGCGTATCAGGACGACTTCCAAAGCTATTAAGAATCAAGAAATGGAAAAGAAGACGTTGATTGAATATAGGCTTGCCCAAAATTATTCTCGTTTTCTTCTTGTCAGGTCATTGATTTTGACTATTCCCTTAACTAATTCCCTGTTAATTAGACAAGTTTAATTCTACTCTTATCTCCCTACTTTTATATGGATAAATTTATTTAAGTTTGGATAGGTAATTGGAAATTACGTTTGAAAAATTGTTAAGGAACAAAATTTAATCGAATCTCTATCACTCGATTTAAACTTTATTTTTTACTCAGTCTTTTTTATTTTCATTCACAAAACATCTGCGGTGTAGAAAGTCCTTAATCTCGAAAACAAAAAGGAGCAGAAAAAAAACTAAAAAAACTATTGACATCCATTTCACTTTCTGGTGGTGACCTACTTTTTCATATTTCTCTGCACTGGCTCTTCACTATGTGTACTTAGCCAAGTAGAAATGTGTAATTTATGTTTTCAGTTAGCTTTTGGTTTATGAAAAAATCGATTGCTAAGAAATTGTGGGCGAATTTAAAACAATTTGTGAGGAAATGTGCTTTTCCATGTTTGTGGTAGTATGTATAAAGGATGGGATGTGGGGAATGATATACAATTTTTAATAACCTTTAGAAGAGTTTTATACAGATGCCATTTTTAGAAATTCATTCTTAAGTACTCAAACAGCTCATTTTCTGTGACTTTTATTAGAATCAATGCTTTTAGGAAGACAATAAAAAAAAAATTAAATTTGGAGTTTTTTTTTTTTATAAAAGCGAATATCAAGAAATATCAATGAAAACCAACGAGTCTGATCGCATCTGTTCAAAGTGTCAAGGATGGGCTTCTGAATTGATATTGGTTTGAATATGTGCTACTCGAAGTAGTGAAAAATGGACAGCAGCTCTTTTTCTTCCTTACAAGACTTCTTAAAGCATTCTCCCTTCACTGAGTCAATATGTAAAATTAGCTGGTTTCTATGGCATTTTCAAGTATACTTAAATTTGTCAAAACTACAGTCCTCAAATGATAGAAATGGTTAAAAAAATTTACATTAAAAATGTAAATCTCAAAGGTTTTTGGAGCATAGGACCATAATTATAAATTTATTAACATTTATTTCAGCTTAAATTTTATCTTTACATGTTTAGAGTCTACCATTTTTATGGTAGATCAGTTAGTAAGCACACTGACTACCATCCTTAAGGTTGTCGGTGTGAATCCCACTTCGACACGGTCACGCGCTTTTCCCTCCTATCTACATAGTTTCCTTTTGACTTTTACAACTTTATAGCTTCTCCTATTTTGATTGATTGATTGATTGATTTAAGAGGTTTAGGACCCCTTTCAGGTCCCCGAACGAAGGCCAAGTCAAGGCCCATTGTTCACCCTCCAGACCCATGAGCGATCGCTCATAGGTCCCAACCGGACGCTTTTATAAATTTCAGTATTTGCTCCCAGCCCTCCTTGCCGGCATCATGTAACTCTTCCAGGAGATGTGAGAGTGCCGGGCAGTGACATAGAAAGTGGGTCACTGTTTCGGACTACTCTCCGCAACCCCTGAATATAGAATCATCAACAAGTCTCATCCTGTGAAGGTGGCCCCTGAGAGAGGAATGCCCAGTGAGAATGGACACCAGAGCTCTCAGGGTTGGCTTGTTGAGTTTTAGGAGCTTATTCGTTTGATTTAGCTTCTCCTATTTAGCAGGTTGCAAAATGGGCCTCCGTGTTTTTCGATATTTTACCCCCTCCTCTGCCACGGACAAAAAAACACATTTTAACAAGTGCTGCCATCTACTCGAGAAAAATGCTCAGAGTTGTAAGAGTTTGCTTTTGGTTTATTTTTAATAGAATTTGAATCCATCTGAACTACATTTCTAGTTTCCTGTACTGAGCCAATTAAATACTGCGCATATGTTTATTGGCCACTAAATTATAAGTTATCGTGTGTTTTATTTTCTGAAATTCAACCTTAAACCAAGTCCATCAGAAAACTCGTCACCACTCTTCCTACATTCAATGTAGTGAAATTTTTGCTAGAAACAATATAAAATTATTGAAAATTCATCGTTTTTGTTACAACTTAGTTCTAAGTAAACAAACGGAAAATAGAAACAGAAAATTTTTATATCAAAATAAGTTTAAAATCAAGTAGTAGAGATCTGTTGATATGATATGAATAATAGACACACATATGCACCAATGTATATAAAAATCTAGTAAACCACTTAAGTAAATAAAAACATCTTTCCGCAATTATAAATTTCTAGAATAATTGTGTAAGTACGAACAGAAAATCATCAGTCTGAAAGTAATTATAGTTCGAAATAGTTCAAGCTCACAACCGCAATGAAGTCCCAAAAAATTCTTACAATTTTACTAGCTTTTCAAGTAGGTAGTTTATATTCAATTTTGTACTAAAACATTTCTTGCGTGAATAAATTTTTTTTATTAAAGGTGGTAACTTTCGAGTACTATATCGCCTTAGCTGATGATGGAGTTAATCAGAAACCTATTCGTGCAGATGACCTTTTTCGTGATTGGATATCAAAAATTGCGAACGCAATTGCTTCTGCGGCTACTTCTACAACTACCACTACTACCACCACAACAACAACAGCAGCTCCTACAAAAAAATTAATACCAGCACGTGATTTGGTTAGAGATCGTCTTGGAAAACTTTTAGGAATAACCACATCTACCACAACAACAACATCAGCTCCTACAACAAATTTAATACCAGCACGTGATTTGGTTAGAGATCGTCTTGGAAAACTTTTAGGAATAACCGGATCTACTCCATCAGCAACAACAACAACAGCAAGGACGATTACCCTAACTACGACCGCAATGCCAATAGTTTCAACTTTTAAACGAAAGACTATTCCTGCAAATAAATTGCGACGGAGAAGATTCCAGTAAATTTTTATTTTTCGAAAAAAAGGAACAAGCAAATAAATTTTTTTTTCATACGCATCTAACAAATAGTTTTCATGTTAATTTTCGATTGCAATCTTACATTCATCAAGATCGTTTTCTATAATCGCGTACTCAAGAGTTGTAGGAATCTGTTGAACTAACAATTATTGCTCACTATAATCTTACATCACATGTTTATCTACGATTTCCTGTAGTTTTCATAGAACATATTTAATAACCACCATATTAATTTGCTCGGAGAATATTCAGTTCGTCTACCATACACCAATGTGAGGCCTGTTATGTTCCGGTCGCTCGTGCTGTTTTCGAACAGTACGAACGTATACCAGGCGCTAAAATTAACCTCAGTAAGAGTCAAGGCTTATGGTGTAGAAGGTGGAGAGATCGTACAGATACTCCATTGAACATCCAATGGACTAATACTTGCCTTAAGTATTTAGGGGTGTATATCGGACGCGAGAGTAAGTCAAATAACAGCCGCTCTGGAGAAAGTCTCTAGAGCTGTAAACTCATGACATAGTCGACTATTTCTATTATCCTTAATGGGAAGGTCAGTCGTGATAAATTATTTGATTACCTCGTCCATCGTTCATCTGATAAAGTCTGAGACGTTTGATGAAGGCTTTGTAGGTCTTCTTCAAGCAAAAGCGATAGACGCGTTTTAGTGCGGAAGACGATGGGTTACTGAAAGCACGCTCTGTCTGCCAGTCAAAATAGGTGGATTAACTAACTTGGTTTCGACATCAAGGTGTCTCCAAGCGAGGTTATTTCAAAGAGTGTTATGCCAGAGAGAGACCTTGATTTCACAACTGGGTAAATGTACTGGGAGGAATCGGCTGAGGGAATATTGCTACCTGCTCTCTGTTCGACCACCATACACTCGTGACTGGTCACAGGATCTAATTTCAACGATTCAGACCTGGGGCAGAATCAGGCCAGCATTTCACCTTAAGTGGAATACTCTACGGTACACATAATTCGCATCAATTCCAATCAGGTTCAATCCTGAATTGACAGATTGAGTGTTCAGTAATGATCGAGGTTTTGAAGCTGACACGCATCCACAACTACACGACCGGGCTGCTTCTGCACGGAAGAGATTTCGCCAACTTGGGACCAGTGATCCTGGCACTAAGTTGGAAGATGCTTACAACACGTGTGCCCCGTGACATGCTTATGTCCATAAGACCTCCGGAGTATACAGGATACAAGAGATGGCGAACCTCGGGGTGAATATGGACGTGATGGTTGGAATAACTTGCAGAGTAGTCTACAGGTATCCATCTAGTTACAAAGATGGTGATATAGCATTCACTCATGCGAGATATGTGTCTGTTGATCCACCCGAATTTCGGCATAGAATATCGTTTCTATGGGGACCAAAGGTGTGGAGTCGAGTGAGTTGTTTGATTAGCTTTGTGTTGACACTGGCCAAATCTACAATTCCTTTGTACTACAGAGTCGAAGTTGGGAATTAGAACACTGACCCACACCACCTCGCACAAACACTTAAACGCCATTTCGTGACAGATTGAAGAGACGTTTACGTCTTGAATATCTGGCAACGAACGCAGACACATTCAACTGCACATAGCAATCACAATCGTCGGTGCAGGACGGAGCTCTAGTCAATGGCAACTTTAATGGTATCAATCTAATGATTGTCACATGATATATAAGTTGTCTTAAGGTTAAGGTTAAAGTTAAGAGTGAGGTAAACTAGGCCACTAGGACTCTGTGGACACCACGACCAGAATTGGTTAGGGTAAAATTAAGCTCTTTACGAGCTCGATTATTACCTTTGCAGTTAGCTTGCAAACCTTATTTGGAGTGACAAATACTTTTCTAATGATTAGTATCCTTAAAGCTACAAACGCAGGACATTTGCATATGATATGCTTGGAGGTCGACACAGTGTGCTTGCGAATTTGCTATCTGCTTCAGAAAATTACGTGTTGCCTTTTCTTTTCTCCTGGTTTGAACAATCTGTTGCTATACGACGCGACGTCGAGTTCTCACGATATTTCGAGATTGTTCAAAACTGTCATCTCAATATATAACTTTGACCAAAACACCAATTGAGACGAAGTTTGCCAACAGATTTTTCATCAAAAAATCAGTTAACTTCGATCTCAAACAATATATTTCTTCCGTTTGAGTTTTTACGCTACAATCTTTTAATATTTTCAGTCACCTCAGTATAAGCATGTAGCATTCTGAAAATCTTAGCTGATGTCATACTTGCCACCTACATACATACAGTTTGGTCAATGTTTTGTTTTACACCTACTTAGTTGTAGATACCCGCGTGAAACTACACCAATGATATTATTCGAACATGTATGGATGTGATTACGAAGCACCTCCATAAAGTGAATTTAGGCGAAGAATCGAATGAGGACCTGCTGGTGACTCAATGGGTAGGGCACAAAAGTATGAATCGGAGTATCAAGCTTCGAAGCTCAATCGCCGATACACTTTTTTTCCGATTTCCACATGTATTTTGCTAAAAATTTTACCCTCCTATTCTTCTTTTATATTCCAATGCATATGCTGACAGCTTCCATTGACGTGTTTAGATTCAATGACATAAAATAGGAGACAGGATCCGGAATTCAAAATGCGAATTGAGTTTTCATACAGAAATTTTCTCTGAGAGCCATAATATTAAAACAGAAAACAAATAATTTGTCCAACACATTTTTCTTCGAGGTGACTTCTAGAGCATACTTTACGTAGCTTTGGCATAAAAGTAATGCATTTACTTACTTCCTTCTGATTAACTACGTACAAATTTACATTTATGTGCATACCTTACCAAATTAAAGTAGTTTAAAAAAAAAAAAAGACGAACATTTTTCAAATGTACTGGCAATCAATATTCATTAGATATTCGAGTAAAAAATCGTATTGCATACCTTTAGGATACTAAAAAATTCAAGCTATGGTTACATATTTTTATCTACAGTCCGCCACAAAAGTTAAGACATTTTCCTGTCGGATTATTATTTTTTTTATTTATTCAGTGAAAATAAGAAAGCGAAAAAGAAAGGTAAAAACTTCTATATTCCGCGTATATTGGAAAATTGGTCGCAACTGTATTTGAAATATTTGGTAGCAATTTTAGACCAATTAATGACCGTTGTCTAAAAATAGAATATCGCAAACGTTGGTTGGACCTTTATCCGATTTTGGTGATGGGAAAAATACGACAAATATTTTTAAAGGCCTTTATTGGACAAGCAAGCCGCAATAACTTCAATAAACATTGCTTTTATTTAAATTCCTATGGAATTTCCTACAATAAAAAACAAATGGCTCTGATTGCTATTTTTTTTTTATAATCACACTTGGCATTATGCAAACGATCGCCAGAATATAATGATTGGAGGCGGCACAAGTAGATATAATCTTTGAGTATAACTTCCTTAGATGAAATCATAGCGTATTAGAAAGCATTTTGATTTCCTTATTTTCTTTAACCTCTCGGTTTGTTTGTCCGTCTGTCCATCCGTCCCTCTTCCTGCCAACAAGTCAGCATACCCATAACTTAGAGATTTGAATTGTGTACACGGATGTTTAGAAAAATATTCTAGATCGATGTTCGAAAATGGGTGAAATTTGGACAATAGTTTTTAGTACCTAAGTATTTGGACACTGCTTGAGAACGTGTCGAAGTAGGGAGCTGAACTTTGTACACAATGTAAAAATTTTAGATCTAATTTCGAAAATGGGTGAAAACAAGACAACTCCCTACCAAAATGTGATTTTTTACGATCTTCTTCGGATAAATCTTTTGCAGGGTTACTATACAAAAATTTAGTTTTTCATTATCTATTTAAATGCTACTTCAGAACACCGTCCAGAATTGAAATTTTCTACAGGGCTAGTAAAATTGTACAATCGTAAAATAGCTAGTGGGTGAAATCAGGACAAATCTATCGTTGTTCAATACAAAAATTTCATGTTCCACTGAATTTTAAATTTTGTACACAACTCTTTTATGAAAATTTTAGATGTACTTATAAATTCGAAAAGCAGTTTATATAAGTCTTAAGCATACAAAACCAAAACTCTCTAATCTGACAGGTCTACCATCTACGCCAAGAGACCCGAACCAACCTAGAGCTCGCTCTGAACTGAGACGATTCGTTTGTAAAAACTCCTGATTTTAGAATAGGGCGTCGACAAACAATGAAATCACAATAATATCCATAATTACACGAAACTATTTATTTGGCGTTGTTGTTGTTGTAAGACCATCGGCATCATGTACTGATCACCTCGTGATACATTAAGGCAACAGGCTAAAAAAACCAAATTGATTGCAGAGCTAGTAAAAAATGCTTGAGTTAAATCTAAGGTAAGAGTTGACATCTGTCCTGCATCCTAATTGTGGGGCTGGAGAAGAACTCTCTAGTAATTAGATAGTTGTCTCCTCACCGTTTGTAAAACGCTTCAGAATAAGATTATTAAACTAAGTACTTGGTCTAACTCCTGTACAGACAAAAGTATGGTTTAAAGACAAATTTAATCCGGTTTTTACTGACATTCCTCAGCTGTATGAGTATGAGTTACAACAATATCTGATTGAAGAGAATCTAGTAAATGCTTCGACAGCTGTAGAAGAATGATGATAATTTGCGGCTAGATTGTTTTTTTTTGTTCGTGATGGGAGGGGAAGGGGGGGGATATGGATGGGATTAACATGATTAACGGGAGAGTTCTGTATTTGGTTAAGAACGGTATAATGCTGAAGAACGCTTTAACTTAAATAGCTAAGATTTCGAAATTTCAGATGAACAATTGCTAAATGCAGTAAATCAGGCAGAACTTTCGTAAGGTTGCCATTAACTAATTTAGATTTTTTACTGCATCTACTGGATAAACCATCGGTCCCACAAATTTAAATTAACCTAAACTAAAAGTTCTTCAGAGTTTTTAAACCGCTTTATTTTTGCTACTATCCGCGAGTGTTTTAAAAAAAATTGTAAAAAAAACCGAGGATCAACTGTGTTTATTTACCAGACTATAGGGCAGGGGTGGGCATTAAGTCGATCGCGATCGACCGGTAGACCGCCAAGACACTTTTCGGTGACCGCCTTTACTAAAACGTAAAACGCTCATACTAAAAGAAACATATTTATGGAAGACCGACGCCGCCGGCTAGTTTATGGAAAGAATCAATTGTTATCCCTGTTCAGAAAGTTAAAAACACAAAAAAAAAACCAGAAGAATTCAGACCAATAAATACATTGCTTATAATATATGAAAAGGTTTTAGAAAAAGTGGTTCAAAAAGAGTTAGAAAGTTACTTAGAAACAAATAAAATAATTATATTAGAACAGTCTGGATTTAGGAGAAAACATTCCTGTGAAACGGCGATTAATTGGGTAGTGTGCCAACGGAAGGAAGAAATAGATGCCTCAAATAGGTTGTTGCAGTGTTTTTAGACCTAACCCGGGGCATTTTATTAAATAAATTAGCAAAATATGGAATTCGTCGGAAGAAGAAACTGAATATAAGTAAAACAAAAGTTATGACGATAAGTAGTAATACGGATCTGAGTGTTGATATGTATGGTTAACTAATGGAATGAGTGAGTGAATATAAATACTTGGAGTGGTTTTTAATAAAAAGTTAAGTTTTAAATTACATATAAACTATATTGATAAAAAAATTGGTAAAAATATTGGATTTGTGAAGAGATTCAAAAAGAAAGTTACAATGGCTACCGCGATAAATTTTTACAACAGTATTATAAAACCACATTTTGAATACTTTGCAATATTGTTTATATGTAATCAAGGGGACTTGAGCAGATTACAAAAATTATAAAATAATTGTAATCGTTTCACTCCTATTAGTAGTATGTAAAAATTCTTTATTATGGCTTGATATTAAACAAAGAATTAAGCTAAATGTATTGCTTTTTATATTCAAAATTTAAAAATGGTGTAGTTCCGGAATATCTTCGAAATATGATCACGTAGATGGCAAAGGCTCAACCATATAATCTAAGAAGAGCGTCGAACAACTTCAGACTACAGTTATACAATATATCGAGTACACAGAATTCACTGGTATATGAGTTTCAAGAAATTAAATGAACTTTCGACTGAATTAAAAAGTGAACAAAATTTTATGTGTTTTAAAAAAGGATGGGTACAAACAATATATTAAAAATATAGCAATATTGTAAATTTTAAAATTTATAAATTTGTGAACTTGTAAACGAAAGATTGTGGAATTGTATAGAGATAATATTGCTAATAAATTATTATTATTATTATTTATGACTAAAGTGGTATAGGTTTATCAGTTTTTGAGGCAACATTGTACAATCTATCACTCTACCACTTTCTGCGATAGATTTATGACTATTAAAGTACAATTTATTTTCCATTTTTGTTTTCGATTGATTACAAATTTGCTGTACTAAAAATTTCGTGGACATAAACGACATAAAAAGATTCCAAGTGGTACATACCCAAGAAACAATTTTTTTTATATAGTAGTAACAGTGAGGTTTCCATTACCAAATTATATAACTTGAGTTATATAGACTGGTACTCGAAACCTCTTTGTAACCACTATAAACCCCTTATAGAGCTTAAATGGAGGATTATATAAAGGTTACCGTGACTTCATTTAGGTAACGTTATATAACTAAAAGTTTTATAAAATTAGTAACAAAAATATTCTGGTTACCTTAATATAACTTATTATATAACCCTTATATAACCCCATGGTGCCCACGATTAATTAATTTGGTCATAGCCGTGGTTGCAGTTATGTTTCGGTTACCTTTATATACTTTGTTTATAATGGTGATGGTAACGTTTCCACAACGCTTAAAATTTTCTCAGACTGATTACTTTTAGTGATTGAAATGTTAGGGAAATTACTTTTCGTTACCTTTATAAAACAATACAATGCAAATATTTACGACATAGAATTTCGATATTTTTTTGTATTGCATTTGTATAATGTAAAGGTTTAATATGTTTACATTTTAGAATTACAATTTTTCGGCATGTATGTCAACTGCAATTCAAATTTTACTGTGAATATCATCATAGATACTTCTAAGAAATACAGACCCCTCCAAAAATAAGCAATTTTTAATAATTTTAATTAAATATGACAAAATTTAAAATTTTCACTTAGGTGATATTAATTCATAAAAATTACATAACATAATTTAGAAATGTTATGTACCTAAAAAGATGTATTTTCTTCATATAAACATAAAATGGAAGCCATATATATCTGCAATTTAAAAAATGGGCTAAACCGACATTTTCTTTTTTATCTGCAATGGACAGATGAAAAAATGGCGGCTTCTACTTAAATGAACAAATTACCATTATAAAACTTCATGTAGTTTTATATAAACTGAATGACCCTTATAAAACTTCTAGAAATATTATATAAACTAAAGGCACTACCATGCTTCGAAAACGGTCCTTATATACCCTTTAGTCATAATATGTAACCTTTGGTAATGTTAAATATCTTAATTATAATCAGAAAAAACAGACGTTAGTGTTCTTATATACCCTTTGGTTATATTATGTTATATAAATAAAAACAGATTTATAATGGCTCCATTCGACACTAAAAGTAATTTCTTTTTATAACGATCACCGTAGTTACTAAAGGGCCACCAAAAATACGATATTTTATAGTGGGTTTATGTATTACCGAAAGTTCCCAATTTTTATTAAAGTCACCTAAATTACTGAATGTTGACGAGTTATATAAGGGTAACCACGGATACAGCAATAAACGCTTATTACCAATAAGTTATATAACGTGGTGACGAAAACAGTTATAAAACTTTCTTATTTACCTGCTAGTAATGGTTACGCTAAGTTATATAGACCGGTGATTGAAACATTTCCATCACCAACTTAAAAAAACCTTTAGTAACTTACTTCCACGATAACTATTAGTAACCTTAAAAAACTCTAATATAACTACGTCAACAATTGGTAATATTATAAAACTCTTATATAACCACTGAAATTCTTATATAACCGAGTAACCATTATATACCCCTTATAAAACTACCCATCGCCTTCAGTCACGAAAAAATGGAAAAATTGTTACTTGGGTAGGTACATACTAATTTGAGCAGACCTTTTTTTTGTAGTGCATCATACCTACGCCACTGAGTGGACCGCAACACCTTGAATAAATTAGAAGTAGCTCGTACCCTTTAAAAGTCTACCCACCCCTGCTATAGGGTATCATAAAAATTAGTCTTACACCAATTATAAATTTGTTCTTAATCTTTATCCACATCGAACCAATCCTGCTCTGTGCAGCTCCAATATTCTCCTAAGTATGAAACTTAATATTTCAATAAGTTTTTACAATTCTCCGTAAACATCTATTTACATAAGTTTTCAATTGGTACCTGATAAATAAATTCAGTAACTTTGTAATTTTTTACATTTTGTTTTCTAACTAACAATTCACGCTATTCTTAATCAATGTCAAGGGTGCAATAATTAAAATAATTTTCTTCCTCATTGAATAATTTCTTTTTTTTTCATCAATCTATCAGCAAACGTCTATTAGAAAAAAAAACAACCGTATTTCATAGTATAATTAATAAAAAAAAAAAACAAGAAAAAATTAACCTGTACAAAACTTCAAACGCGCACATTTCTGTCGTGAGAACGAACATCAAAAAAGGCAACAAAATCATTTGAAATTTAAATTAGCGCGCCCACAGTACCTCTACCTTCTTTTTCTTGATTCATGTAAGATTCACCAGAATTTCCAGTTTTGCCTCTAGTAGAATTTGCATTTTATATGTTATATGTACATTTCTGCATACGTATCATTTCCCAAATAAGTTTAGAACGTCGCACTGAGAACACTGTGCGATAATCATTTGGAATTAATTTAATATAATTTTATGCAAATTCGAATTTCAGAAACAGTCCGTCTCGTATAGATACCTACATTGGTAGATATTATAGAAAATTTAAAACTAAGGGGATCATAAAGAGGCGATTTTAACTCAAGTTGCTTATCCAGTTCCAAATTTTAACTATGGTAATAAAAAATAAAATATTAAAATAAAAAATAGGAAAAAGTGATAATTAAAAGTTCAGAGCTAGCTTATTTCGCTAATTCTTTTACATGAATACCAGAGCTATACTTAATCCACTAATAGCACTAATTTTTGCAGCACGATTTTTTTGCAAGTCATTAAAAGTTTGTGAAAAGAAAAAAGAAAACGAGCCAAAAAATCTCTTATCTTCTGGATATACATACGTGGTGCATACATAAATGCAGTCATTAAATTATTAAAGTAAAGTAAAGCAACCATAGAGCCAACGCCAAAGTACAAATTTGCAAACATCCCAGCATCATCGACGTAGACGAAAACCTCTTGAACCCGACTGAATGCTGGGAGTAAAGTATAGTAATCAGCCAATTGCAATTAAGTTTAATGAAGCTTCATATTCTGGTGTGGTATCGTCGTATCCCTGGAATGCGATATATATATGTACATATAGAGTATTAGGCAAACTTCCCTGTTGATCCATCCCTTCCGGCCAAGGCGGAATTCTTGCCGTTATACATAGATACTACAAAGTCATTTGAGATAAGCGAATAAACTGCATTAAGAGTGAAATTTAAATTATGGACGCTCTACAATGTATGTACACTGTACATATAGTACGTAAGATGCATACCAAAACGGATACTTGTTGGATCATAATAATTCACATCAACTATGTAATATTCGTAACGTCATCGAGGCCCCTAGGGGGGAGTTCACAAAGTCATAAAATTCCAATATATATAGAGAGACAGCTCTGCTTGGTCATGCATACGAGAATCAATTTAAATCTTCGGCTAAAGATCTATGTAGAACGTATAAAAATGTCCTCCCTCATATTCACGAGAGCGATTTTTAAGTGTAAGGACATTTTATCGTTGTGTATACATAGTTTGCTTGATATTCAGTAAGCTTATAACCTTAACTTTGACTATAGAACTGTAGCTGATTTTTTTTTAGCTTAAATTTCTGCTTTAAGATAGATGTGAAAATATTTAATAACAAGTGAAAAAGCTAGAATTGGTCTAAGACCAATTCTTATGATACCCTAGATGAAAGCCCGTATGAAATTTCGTACGGTCACCCATTTGAGCTCGACGGACAGAAAAAATGATTAGAACCAATTTTATAGGATTTCTTATTCTGAAGAAGTCTTTAGTACAATAAAAATGTCTAGGACTGATCGTTTTCACACTATATGTAAAAAACCATAATTTTTATATGGCAACACTAAGAAGGTGTTGCCCGATTTAGTTCATTTTTGAAACTTTATTTGCTATTACTATGAAAACACAATGTACAAAATTTCAGCTTTCTATGCCGACGTGTTCTCAGGTAGTGTCCAAATATATAGTGGAAAACGAAATTTTTGTATGGCAACCCCACGAACGAGTTGCCCGATTTGTCTCATTTTCGAACTTAATTTTACGTTTTTTTTTTAATGTCCATGTACATAATTTCAGATTTCTAAATTAACGCGCTCTCGAGTTATCGTGCGCACGGACGGACGGACGGACGGACAGACGGACATGCAAAAATCAAAATAACTTTTAATTTTATGCGGGGGTGTCCAATCCATTTTGCTCTACCATCATTATTTCGAGGTGTTACAAACGGAATGACAAACTTAGGATACCCTATAGATTTCATCTGGGGTATAATAAGGAAAGGACGCAAATGAGTGTAAAAGAGCTTTTGAATAATATCCCCAATGCCAATGAAACTAAATTCTCTAATCTTTCGTTGTGAAAGTGTTAAAGGCAATTATTATTTTTTTTTGTAATATAAGTATATGACGTATTCGTGGTTTTGTTTCGTTATTTAAAACCACACTGTATCCAACATAATAAACTTCATTAACTAAATTAAAACTATCTTTTTCTTTCGTTCTTCTTTTCTACAACCTGCATTTACATACATATATGCTGATATTCTTCTATACTATAGACATGCACAGGAGAAGTTGGTCTTAGAATTAAAAACAGGAAAAACGAAGAACATGAAGAAACAACACCACAAATACCTGCCGAATTGTCATCAACATATTTCCCCAATAGAGGAAGTGCCAGAATTCAACTAACTCTCGGTACTGTTATTACTATACAAACGGAGAAGCAGAAGAATACATAGGTGAGGAGTAGAAATATGCAAGAATGGCGATCAGAAGATTATGGACAGTTTGGAAGTCTCCACACATTACGAAGGGCACCAAATACAGAATATTTAACTCCTACGTCAAATCAATCCCAGTATTGGAAATGAAGTAAGGCTTGTTAAAAACAAAAACGGTATGAGCCAAATCCAACTATTCCTGAACAAATGCCTGCAAGATATATATTCTGGTCAAGACGAATCACGATTACAGAACTATGGAGAATCACGTGTTAAGAACCAATAGCTATTCAGATCTCTGCTGATGTTTTCTATAAACATCTGCTTTGATGAGAGCCCCGATACTCGAGGAGGCAACGTCTACAGCTGGTGCCGGTCCAAGAAACGGAGAATCAGAGCCAGCCCTAGCTAAAAGGTCAGGCCTTTCATTCCCCATAATCTCCATGTGACCAGAAACCCACAGAAGGGACACCTTGTTAAGGATACACAACTTATGCACAGACGACCTGCAATCCCCCAGTAGCTTAGATGCTATCCGAGGGCCACTCAGAGCCATCAAGGCTGCCTGACAATCCGAAAGAATAGCAATGTCCTTCCCCTTGATTTGCATATCAAGGGCTAACTTCGCTGCCATTGATATGGCGAAGACTTCAGCCTGGAAGACAGTGGTGTGTCTACCAAGTGAATACTCCATCCCAATATCAGGCTCAGGAAAGTAGACACCCGCCCCAGCTCCCTCATTAGTGAGAGAGCCGTCGGTGAAAATTTTTAGAGCGGACCGGGGAAGGCTCGATAAGGCACTTTCCTCAGTCCACGATTCTGTTACAGGAAAGCTTAGGCATCTGCATAAATGACAAGATCCAGGGGTGGCAGCAGCCGTAGATCGCATGGAGCCCGTACTCCCAAGCAGGCAAGCCTTTTCAGGCCCGCCAGCTTCCGGATCGCAGTCCCCACAAGCATCCTCAGCCACAATGCACAGGAGGCATATGTAAGCTTAGGTCTAATGATCGAGGTGTACATCCTCTGTCTCATACCCATGTGCAGCCAAAGGTTCTCCTGCTTTGGGCGAAGACCCTCGTAGCCGCATTAACTTTTTCCTCTACGTGCAATCGAGTCGAGGAATACTCCAAGGTGCTTGACATGAGGAGAGAGTTGCAGACTGTGTCCAAAAAGCTTTGGAAGAACAAAGTATTCAAGCTTACGTCTTCTGGAGAAAAGCACCAAGTTGGTCTTTGTTCGGTTTACTGTCATATCATGACGGGTGCACCAGTCCTCAACCATATTGAGGCCTCGTTGCAATAGTCATGCTGTGCAGAGGGATGTCATCCGCATACGCTTCACATGAGAGTCCCACGTTTTTCAGTACCGTGATGAGTGAGTCAACCAACATACACCTCTCCTCCACCTGAGAGAGGTTCGGCCGCCCACCTCCACCCATAGTGCGGTCAACACCATGTCGACGAGCTGCCTCACATAGCGACTCGGGGGTGTCCCTGTCAAAAGACCCCTCGATGTCCAAAAAGGCTCCAAAGGTAAGCTGTCCACGATCCAGTCCCCGCTCAATAACAGTAACAATTGAATGGAAAGCCGTCTCCGTAGTTCTGCCCCTCCGGTAAGCGTGCTGTGAGCTGTTTAAGGGAGAAGTCTTTAGGGCTACTCCCTTGATATATTCATCCACAAGCCTCTCCAGGCATTTCAAAAGGAATGGGGAGAGGCTTATGGTTCGAAAAATCTTCGGTTCCATATAAGAAGCCTTACCAGGCTTCGGAACGAAGAAAACTTTCACCTTCTTCCACACCACAGGGACATATCCAAAAGTGATACATGCCCTGAAAATGCAATCGATGTATGGAGCCAGCACAACGCTCTGTGCCTTAAGAAAGACCGGCAGAATACCGTACGGACCCGGGGTTCTAAAAGCCGAGAAGGTTGAAATTGACCATTTCACCTTCTCGAAGCCAACTACCTTGGCAGCAGTGGACCACCAGTGCATTGAGGTAGGGGAGATTCGCCACACAACTGCAGGTCTTCTTCAAGCCTACAGTCTGAGAAATGCGTCGAGGGAAGAAGTCTACAGTCTTCTTCCTTCGATGCCGTAAAGGAGCCATCTGGCCTTCTTAGAACACTCAGCCTGGCTTGGGCTGGAAGCAGCTTTTAGCCCACTAATCAGTGTCAAGCCCACCGAACAGCGGTTACCACCTCGCACTACGTCGAAGTAACTGCACCGAAAACTAACACCTTCACCTCACCCACCTCTGGGCTGACATAATAGGAGGATCCATTTCTCGCAGAGTAGCTCTGTCTGATGGTAGTCAACTTATACAGTTTACTTCACAAGGGTAAACCAGAATACCTTCGAGAGTTTTTCATAATTCCTGGTTTAGGAGACTAATAATGGAGGGTTCATTCTGTCCAAATCACGAGGTTGTGGGCACTCGGGTTGGCGCGGTCAATGCTTTTAGAAAACTCATCAGGATTCAAATACTGTGAATTTAAACTTAATAAGACCGACCTTCCTTTTCTCGTTATACCATAGATGAAATCTATAGGGTATACTAAGTTTGTCATTCCGTTTGTAAAGCACAGAAATAATGATGGTAGAGCAAAATGGATTGGACACCCACGCATAAAATTAAAAGTTATTTTGATTTTTGCATGTCCGTCTGTCCGTCCGTTCGTCCGTCCGTCCGTGCGCACGATAACTCGAGAGCGCGTTAATTTAGAAATCTGAAATTTTGTACATGGACATTAAAAAAAAAAAAACGTAAAATTAAGTTCGAAATGGTGAGTCGTAGAAAATTACTTCCCATGAGAAAAATGTTCACAACAGAGCACTATTGACCATGGAAGGAACAACTGCAAAAATATATGTTAAATGTAGTAGCTGGGGTGTATGTGACCCAAGTGCATGAAAATGCAGGTAACAAAAACGTCCCGAGAAAGTTTTCTGAATCGAAAAAAAAGTGCACACCCGATAGTACTCGGCGAGACCTTTCATGTGATATACAACATGCGGTATTGGCGCCACCCGGGGGTTCCTAATAGTATGCAGAGAAAAAGTTTTTTTCTACTAATTGTAGCTGGTAATGAGCTTAGGTGAACACTGAAACCCATTTTCCGATCGGACATAACCCTAACGGGTTAGAGCCGATCTAAGGTGCGAAAAATCTAGTACCTCAGTTCGAATGAAATAGAGGGAAACACTACAAAAGAGAGTATGAGGATGTTTATAAATAGCTATTTAAGCCTCCTAGTATAGGTGTGTGGGTACTCAAACTTCTTCTCAGGACCTAAGGAATTCCATTCTGTACTCAATTTTCCAAAATGTACTAGATAAAACTTGCATCCCCTTTCCCCAAGGCTTCCCCGGATTAATTGAAATAAACATTGCTAATAAAATATGTTCAAAGTATCATAATACGTCATTTTTCTCATGTGTAGAGGTTTCGGGCATAAAATAGGCATTCCCCTTTATGTAGTAATTTTACACCAAAATATATTGATATTTTTTTTGACTGTATTTTAGCTGACTATTCCTCAAAATTAGGAAAATAATTATGCAACGAAATAAAAAAGTTATAAAAATAGATGAAGAATTTTCATTTGATGTCCTTCAGCGCCCTTCTAATAGTACATCCAAAAGTTATCTGTCTACATGAAAACAGGAAAATGAACAATTCTCCAACAAAACTTTATTAATTAACGTTGAAAGTAAGTATACATGTGAATACATACTATATACCTTATTTTAGAAAGCCAAATTGAAAGCTTTAATGGGACTATATTCACTAGGCGCTATTCACTTTGAGTACGAACTCTAAAAACTATGAATGAATTCTGCACAATGGGATAAAAAACATCGGCACAGGTATAATAATGTGTATGTACTTTGCTGCAATGAAAAAGCTATTGCACAACAAAACTATAGGAAGTAGGTACCTAGTACTGCAGTGTCCAGCATCAACATAGGTATATAAACATATATAGATGGAATTCAACCTTCAAGGTTATCCTGATGAACTTCTATAGAAGTATAGTAATGAATTTTTTTTTTTGCTTTATTCAAACCTAGCCCAATCATATTTATATGGATATGCACATTCCTATGAGACGTAAAACTACTTCCAAGTGATACATTCTCTAAAAAAGAAAAATAATTTTTAGGATATTGACACAAGGTCACCAAATATGCTTTCGCAATAAAACTTATTTCAACCGGCGATGATAAAAATTAATTCTCTCACTCTCAAACTCGCAGACTTTATTATTCAGAAAACTAACTATCTTTAGTAGGAAAGTTGTAGACACCTAAAAAAACAAACCTCTGGCTGTGGTGACACCAGACACCAGATCCATCAGAACTTGTTTGGTAAATTGATTATGAAAACAACCATATTCAGAGCAAACATGTACATCGTACATACCTCTGCTGCATATAAAAATATACTCTGCAAGTACATAATTATATTAAGTGGAATTCCATGGATTTTTATATAAATTACATAAAAACATACACACGCCAAATCAACATGGAATATTTATTCAAAAAAAAAAACATAATTTGATGTCAACTTTTATACCATAAAAGTTCAAAGAACTTTTAAGCTTCTATGAAAATTTATATTTCAATAAAAATTTCTTAATACATTTTGTAAACCACTAAACGCGGGTGTCGATTTCATAAAACACCACAAAGTCTCTAAAGTATTCAACTGTAAAACCTTTAAAGACTTAACATAAATTAATAAGTAAACGCACACATTCACACATATATATATGTATGTGATCTGCAAGGTCTGAAAGTAATTTGATCTTTTTTCAGTTATAATCAATTTGCAATAAAATGCAATTCGCTTCAATAATTTTACGTTCATCTCATGATACAATCTGCGGCATAACAAACAGTTAACAGATTTCCTGTGATTCGTATAGAGATAATAAAAATTTAAACAATTAATAAAAATTATTATAAGTGGCGAAACTAAGTAGTGAAAATTGAAAAAGATTATTGAATTTTTACATATATATGTAAGTAAATATAATCACGTTTAATATTAATATGTGAATGCACCGTAAGACTATATTATAGGAGAAAAAGAAAGTATAGACGTGTTTACGAATTTTAACGTGAAGGAGATAAACATCAAGGTCGGGGATATCATGATACCGATGGTTTTTATGGGCGGAAATTTGAGCCTGAGTATATGTAGAGCTAAATTATCGTTTATCTATAAACAAATTCATATCCAAAGAATATTGCCAATGATCTTCTATACACAGAAGTGCATGCGATAAAATCTTAAAACTTTGTAAGGTCAATGAAAAGGATAAAGGTTCTGTGTAGAAGGATTTCTTGACCTATGGACTTAAATTAAAATGATTCAAAACTACTTCTATTTCATAGCAAAAAAATTTCACAACTTTAAATTTGTTGCCAACTATAAATGTTGTAAAATTACATGTCGCAAATGCTTGTAAATTGTTGTTGTAAAATTACATTAAAGCATGTAAGCTCAATGACACATTTCTTGTGAAATTAAATTGGAATATGTAAGTTATATTACATATTTATTTGAAAATAAATTAAAGTGTGTTATAAATCTACATTTGTTGTATAATTAAACAAAAGGTGTGCTAATTAACTCCACATTTGTTGTAAAATCAAACAAAGGTAGGTGTGCTAATTAATTATACATTTGTTGTAAAATTAAATGAAAGTGGGTAAGCTCATTCGATAACCATACTGTAAAACACATTTTTTTTTTGGTAAAAATTCATATTTATTAAAAAATAAAACATTTCATTTAAAATTATAAAAAAAAATTACTATCTCAGCACACACAATGAAATTAAAAAATAAAATATATAAAAAACGAGTTTTAAAACAAAACTGAGGTCAAGCCGCATGAAAAAGTAGAAAATAAACTTTTCTTCACACACAGAGATGGACTCAGATTTTTTGATTGGGAAATTTTTCTTGAATATTCTTTCTCTTCATGAATCAAATTACTTATTACCTCTGATGGATCATACTGAAATATATCGGTGATTGTCAGCGAATAAAATCGGAGTCCACCTCTGTGTGTGAAGAAAAGTTTATTTTCTACTTTTTCATGCGGCTTGGCCTCAGTTTTGTTTGAAAACTCCTTTTTTTAATTATTTTATTTTCTGCCTTTTTCACGTTAACTAAATACGTGCTGCATGGAAATATCTTAAAACAATTTTTAAGTCTTGTTTGGTGCCGATCCGAAAACAAAAATTTTTCGAGTATCAAATCGTTGAAGTACCTACTGCAACGGTTTTCTGAAATTCAAATTATATTTTAAACAGCGCTTTTTAGTTGTATTCCAACTTGATCCCATATAACATGAATTTTCCCGATTTTCCATGTTTTCCACAGACTTTTCATATTAATATGAATTTTTTTTTAAAAATTTACATGAATTTTCCTCGATTTTTCATGCAAGTTTTCATGATTGTTGAAGAGAAAGTATTGATGCCAGTAGGACGGAAAAAAATGATTCCGCATAGCTTATAAAACTTTTTTGTTGGAAAATTTTCCAGAAAAATTGGAAAATTCTGCATTTTTCCTGAAAGAGATTTATCACTAATCATATCGATTAAAATTTTTCCGATTATTTTCCCGCTTTTCCGGGTTTTCCATGGAGTTTTCCACAAACGCAACTTTATGCAACTCATTTCGCTCTACAACTTTGTCTTAGGTTGCAAAACGCTCAAACGCTTCCTTGGTCGGAGAAAATTCAGGAAAAGCGTTTTACATCAATTTTCCTCGATTTTTTTTGCAAGTTTTCATCATTGTCGAAGAGAAAGTAATGATGCCAGTTGATAGGGAACTTGATCCTGCATAATTTAGAAAACTTTTTTAACGGAAAATTTTCCGGAAAAGTCGGAAATTTCCGGAATTTTTTTTCGGAAAATCGGAAAACTCTGCATTTTTCCTGAAACGGATTTATCACTAATCAAATTTGTACCAAATTTTCAAATGAATATTTTTTCCGGGTTTTCCATGGAAATTTCCGGCTCAAATTTTGATAGATTCAATTGTCACGCGACATGAACTTGTAAATCTAGTGTTACCAGCTTTGTTTTTACATGCTATTTAATTTATTCAGTAAAGATTTATTTGATATTGCGCAGGATATTTCCTTATAACTCTATTAGATTGATCTGATTGAGGATTGTATAGTCTATGGATTTATCTATGCTCGCTAAATTATGTTTTGGTTCTCTCTATAAAATTGTAACAATGGTTCTTTTAAAGCATTATTTCCTCAGATGATTTTTGTAAGTTAAATTTTCCCTAATTTAAATAGTTAACTAAATTAGGTATTACAATTAATTATATTGGAATTATATTCATGGGGATATTCGCAAGTTTTATGGTGATTTGTAGAGATTCTGGCTATTTGCATTTTTATTTTATCGCTCCGACCTTTCTACAATCTGAAATATTCCGTATTAAATAACGAACCCATAACCACACTTGAACAATATGCACCTGTCTTTTTTAATATATTTTCGAGGTAGGTAACTTAGGTTATTGAAAACTGTAAATATGCTCCTTTAATATTTTTCTTTTTTTTACATTAACATTTTTTTATAGTGCCAACTAACTTCCCTAAATAACTTATTTTTTCTTAACTTGAAAGCTATAGCTAAGCCTTTTATATCGCACCCCGAAAAACATAGATCCACCCCATTTCATTAAAATCTCATAATTAGCGTTCAAATACTCCTAAATGAGTTTCTTAATACTTAATTATACTCTAAATACCTCATAAATTCGTTTTCTCACAGTCGAAACCAATAGCTAAATCGCTTTTTTGTACCTGAAATTTGTAGAATAACCTCGTTCCATCGAAATCCTCTAATTACTGACCGAAATACCCGTAATTGAGTTTTTAATTCCTATTTACCTCCAAAGTTAGTTAGTCGAGATCTATAGCTAATTAGCTTTGTCCCACCTGAATTTCCCCTAGTATAGATACCCTTTATAATAGTTTTCCTGAAAACGGTAAATTCACCCCATTTCATCTAAATCTTCAGTGCCTCAATTTGGCAATAAAATTGAGATGCCTTTAAAAATTCATAAAAACTTTTTCAAACCGAAATGGTAAGAAGCCTAATTCTTCCTTAACCCTATCCCTTTTCTTCTGAACTGATAAATATTGACGGGCTATGAATTTTTATACGAAGAAATTTGAGCTTAGTCTCTTTAAATAGAATAGGCCTAAAATTCGTATTGTAAATAAAAAAAAAACACGGGACATTTGGCAGCGAATTTAATTTGTGTCGAATATTCTTTCCATCAATTTTGGGGGAAATTTCGTCGTTAGCTTTTGCGTTGCTAACTTGAATTTTTTCATATATATTCATAAAAATATCATTTTTTTTTGTTATTTGCAAGCAGCAAAAGAAAACAAGAAAAAATCTTCATTTACCCTTAAAGTATTAAATTATCTTTTTAAGTGCACATATCGGAACCACACCATAAATTACTGTCAAGATTTTATTGAATACCTGTTATTTCACGTTACTTTTAAATCCGATTGTTGACATCTTAACGGATTTTATTTGTAAATTTATTTATAAGAATTTTCTGCCAAATATTTGTTAAACGATTACTACTAACAGCAGCAGCAATACCTTTGCCTGCAGACTGCAGTTTTTTGTTAATATGTAGGTATATAAAATTATGACACATAAAATAAAAGATAAAAAAAATCCACAACGAAATTCCTTTAAAAATTATTAACGATTTATTTTTTCCTTTTGGAATTCTACTGCAAAGCATCCAGTGTAGTCGCGAAGAAGTCAGCAGTCTTCTCTGGTCGCTATAATTCCATAAAAGATTTGAAAACAAATGTTTTGGACATACATTAATAATACATAAAACGTAGGTGTTATTCAGAACCGAATAAAGCGCTAAAGTAACTTAGAACAATTTTCATGTCTATGAATAATATTTAACGTTTAAACAAAAACCGCCTCCAAATTTTGAGGAATGAGCAATCGTAACAATCGTGGTGATATTCTTTTTTTTTTATATTTTTTTTTGGGAGGGCATTAACGCTTCAACCTTTCATTAATCTCGGACATTTGATGTCAGAAGTTAGAACCCTAAACCTTTCTATGCAAACAGTTATTAATTAAATCTCTCCAAATTATTCCATGAATAAATAAATAAATAATAAAAACGCGACATACAAAAAAAAATTTCTTGCAGAATTTTAACGATTCACCTCACAAGTCTTTTTGGAAAAGACTTTTAACCTCATTAAGTCATGGTCTCAGTACACTCATTGACCTTTGAGATCTTCAATATAAAAAACTACAAAATTCTCCGGTCCCTTTTTCGACGAACGACATTAACTACATTACAAAAACAGCAACGTCTAGTTTGAATGATTAATTCATGGCGCTTCATTACAATACCTAATTACTAGTTGTAGTTGTAATAGTCTAGTTCAGTTCCAAATAAATTAGAGGTCAAGAAAAATACTCTCGTCACCTATCGTTTGGCCCTCATTAAGACAGTGAAAAACATGTTTTCTTTGAATTAACTAAAAGCTCTAAGGCGATTTTGCTTTATGATAAGGAGACAACAACAAAAAAAACATTGCCTGTGACATAAACAGAGTTTTCCTATCACAGTTATTATGGCAAGGGACCGTGAAGTGGATTTTCTTATTTTTCTTACTTATATTTTGTACTGGAAATGATTTGAAATCTCTCCTTGCAGTTAAGCTTTACAGAAATTCTAATTTAACTTTAGCCTGCATGTGATCATACAATAAAGACAAACATCTTGGCATCTGCTGCCTGCTTTAGCTTAAATGACATCACAATAAATGGGAACGTTCTTGAAGAATTGTGTATTATATTTATATTTACATTTGTACATACACACATACGGACATACACAGTTATACTACGTATAATTTCACATTTAGCCGATGAGATAATATCTGGATTCAGGCTTAAGCTGGGGGATTTGTTTTTGACATAAAATTTTTGCTAAATGCAATCATTTCTGTAATAGAACTGTTCTAAATGGAAATTTTATGAATGTGGGTGGCCGGCTCGGCTCTATGGACATTTTTATTCAAAGAAATTCACTACAAAAAAGATTTATATGATTTAGAAGGAAATCAAAATTAACTCCATATTTGGACAACATAATTATTTTGCCTTATTTTTAACTTAGCTCTCTTAAATTATAATTTTATAAAATTTAATTCGAGCGCTAAGAATGTGTGACCTATAATGATTCTCAAACAGCACAGCGATTCCATACCAAATCGAATACTTTTTACACAGACCCCCTCCGATTTTGATCAAATTTAATGTAAAAATCATATGAATTTTAAAATTAAATAACTCAAAATCTAAGCCGAATATATTCGTAATTTTTTTGTACATCGTTAGCTAAAGTCTAGAGCTTCAAAATAAAATTATAGAAAAATCTATACTGGACTAAAAGTCAATAAGTTTTAAAAAGTATACCAAGTATTATTAACGAAAAATTTCCTTCTACTTGTTAGTACCATTTTTCGTTGATGCTTCAGGGAATTCCCTTTATTATGAGACCTCAGTAATTGAAATTGGTGTAGTTAAGCCTAAAGGTCCATTCAGACTCCGCAAGTTACTTGCACAGTTACACATAAGAGCAAGTTCATGTTCAGATTCGTCAAGTATTTTTGCGAGAATTTGCCTGAAGTGGAACTATTTTTGCAGGCATTTGTCTGAATTGGAACTTAAGTGGAACGTTAACTTAAAACAGCTGATTACTGTATTAAAAGAAAAGGTAGTTTTTATTGGACATATATGTAATTGACTAAAATTTGAATTAATTTATAAGACTGGCAAATAATTTTTCTTCCATTTTATCTTTGTATTATAGGAATACTAAAAAAATTATAAAGAATATGAGTAGTACAAAGTGGAGTGGGGAAGAAATCCTGCAATTTGTTGAAATATTCGAAAGATTTCAGATATTGTGGAATATGCGATCGGCAGAATATAAAGTGCGATCAAAAAGGGATATCGCCCGGGTCGAGTTATTGGAAGAAGCCAAAAGTGCAGGCTTACCTATTTTAACATTAGACGAAGTAAAAAAGAGAGTGCGAGTGATTCGCACTGTATATGCACAAGAACTCAAGAAAATAGCCAGTTCCCCAAGAAATCCGGTGCTGGGACTGATGACGTTTACATTCCAAAACTCAAATGGTTCAGTAGGGCACATTCATTTTTGCAGGATGTTACTGTAACCAGAGTCTCAGAAAATAATTTGGTAAGAATAATTATCGAACAATTAACTTTCAATTGATGTGACATAGTTTATACAAATCTATTTATAAAGCTGTCTTTCAGTCCGCAACTATAATACCGTCCTGAGGAAATCCAAATTGCCTTTTCTCCAAAAATTCTGATAATTTTGATTGGCTGAACACTGCGGCATCGTTGCATCGCCCATTACTACTAACATCAATATACATATGAGAAACAATAATCACCATCAACAAGTGCCAATAGAATAACACTGAAGGTGCCTTTATAGTTATAAAAGTCTGAACCACTTTTGGGAGGGCAAGCGCTCCGCAGCAATTTACAAAATCCCATTTACAACTAAATAGGTGTTGAATTTTTTTCCATTCCTCTGTGGTCTGAGGCACCTGTAACACAGTGCACATAAGCATTTTAAGAATTTTTATTTCATTATAAAGAAGCGTTTATAACTGATATTAACCTCAATATATTCTCCTAAACTTGCATATATTGCATCAAGAACCTCCGGCAGAAAAGCTGAAAATGTGGATTTGGGAATCCTGTAGAGATATTCAATTGAAGCAAAACTATCACCACTAGCAAGATAAAGTAATGTCGCTTCTAGTTCTAATTGTGCCGGTAAAGCATTCCTTAGCTTTGTATGAGCTCTTTGTATTGAAGGCGCGATTTTATGCAAGAGCCAATCAAAATTTTCCGGAGATAACCGTAGATGATTCCGATAAGCCTGCTTATCTTCAAGAATTAGTTCTTTAAGAAGAGTACTAGAAGCACTTAATTCAGATCTTCGGTTTATACATTCTCGTACCCAAACACGTTTATGTTCTCTTTCGTTTAATGTGTCCTCAATTTCTTCTTTCATCACTTCCGATATTTCCATAACACTTTTTTGGATCAAGCTCTTTCTGCTCATTTTGAGGAATACAAACTTTAACTATTTTTTTAAAATGTCATACAAGGTTGACAGCTTTCACAAATCTAGTTCATCTGACAATTGACACCATCCGCCATGTTTGAAATTCAAATAAAAATAAAGTTAAAACTGTGGACTTGCTCTAAAAAGTAGAAAAGAGTGGAACAAGATTTCCAACTTGTCGCAAATAAGAATTTGGACCTATGAGGGGCATAGGGAAGTGAAGAGAGTAGTCTCTACTTGTGCATGTAACTTGCCGAGTCTGAATGGGCCTTAAGATACGATTTTTTGAAAATACTTTTTCCCACCAAACACGCAAATTCACAAAACTTTTACCCATCTTAAAAAGAGGGGAAAGCGCCAAGTGGGAAAACAAAAAAAAAGGATGGGTAGACTATCTCTACATTCTGCATCATTCCTGTAAGTTTCATCAAAATCGGAGGAGATCGGTGTCCGGTTTTCGTTCGGTTTGGTATGGATTCGTTGAGCTGATTTCAGCTGTCAAAAATTTTACGGTAGTGAAAAGAGTAGTGTTTGCTTTAGGATCCTTTTATGGCACGTGTATTAAGCAGGAACGGAGCGTGACTCGTCAAAATTATATTGAAGGTATAATCCGTGATAATACTCAATTCTAGTGAAGGTTTTATGGAGTACAATCGTATAAAAATTAACAATGTATGTCCCATGACATAACGATTAATATCATATGGCCTTCCCAAAGGTATCAGCGTCATTTTTTTTTGTATTGGTACATCACTTGGTGGACATTTTTGAGAGCAAATTGGTTATTTTTTCTTATATACAATCTTAAATTGGAAAAGCTACCCCCGGTTAAAAAACATTAGTTTCTACCACTTTCTCTGAAAAAACTATAGAAAAGCTGATGGGAAAGTAAAAAAATTTCCAATGAGAAAATTAAAATTGAAACGAACGAAATCGGCTACAACATATGACGTAGTTGCCAACTGACAGTTCGGGGAGCTCATACTTTGTTAATTTTTATGAACGTACCTACATCTAATATAAGGAAGCTTCTGCAGGTCCAAAGCAAAAGTTCGCGATCTTTTCCATGATTCTAGTAGAAAAAATATGATAAGTTCAAATTGATAAAATTTCACCTTATCACTTATAGGTACATATAGGACAGTTTTGCGTACGTATATATATGTATGTCAGCCTAACCATGCTCTGAGGATATATTCTCAGAAATGTCTAGCTATATAAATTTTTTCTTTAGTATAGGCAGCAAATTTGGTAACACTTTTTATAAAACAGCCAATCCCACTTCAAGTAAGATTCTTTAAATTGATCTTAAGTTTCCTGAAACGGGTCGGGTAACACCTATGCACATACTTATTTATTTATTCGGTTGGTGCCCAGTAAGTTTTCTATCGCCTAGCGGAACGTCTCCCAAAATGTTTTCTTAAATTGTCTAATCTCTTTCTTTTACCTGAACCTAATAAGAAATTCTTTGCAAGGCACGTATACCGATTGTGTTCTCCTGCTTAAAGATTTCTCCTACATTGGTGTTCCCTTAATTTGATGAATTTGTTTTACCTTAATATATTGTTAATTTTTAAAGACCATAAATTTTCGAAATATTATTCGGAAAACCATATACAATGCGTATTTTCGAAACTTGATCAAACGAAATGTGCGGATACTAGACACCTAGCCAAACAAAAAAATTGTATGGCAGGAGAGTCCACATCAACCGTTTGGGAGTTACATGGTGATTAAGAAAAACAGTTATATTTTCACATAACACCCTGTATCTTAAAAAGTGCAGGGCGTACGGCCACAGTTCGGTGTGTCCTGAAGCGGTTATGAGCTATTAACTGTTTAAAAATAATAGAGGTCAAATTAAAAAAAAAAGGTAAGAAAATCCCAAATTTTTATTTTAGACCCCTATAACAACCAGAGACAGAGCTGGTTCAGCAGTCGTCGGAAAGGCCATGAAGCTCTGCATACTAACTGTGACCGTAAGCCCTGAACTTTTTAAGATGCAGGGTGTTATGTGAAAATATAACTGTTTTTCTGAATCACCATGTAACTCCCAAACGGTTGATGTGAACTCCCCTGCCATAAAATTTTTTGTTTGGCTAGGTGTCTAGTATCCGCACATTTCGTTTGATCGAGTTTCGAAAATACACTTCGCCCAATATAAGGTCATCAAACCAAAATCCAGACCAAATTGCCGCGAATTTGTAAATTCAATCACTCTAAATCACAAAATACAATATTGAGTCTAATGAAACTGAGCTTAGGGGGATAGGTATTGATCAATTTGTAGTTTTGCTTAAAAATACACAGTGGAGTAGTTAGAAAAAAAGAATGGAATCTATAGTGGTCAAATACGGGTTGATGCCAAGAAGATTTTTATATTGAAATTTTACTTTTTTCCCATTTTTTTTTTTATTTATTTTTTTTTAATTAGATATTACAAAATTCAAGTTAACAGTGTTACTAAAAAGAACTTTAAGTAATTACACCCTCAAACAGAATGCTTATATTTCGCATAATAATGGAATTTTTCATTTGCATATATTTCCACTTGATATAAAAAAAACAAAAAACGTTTTTTTCAAATAAGTTTTCACATACCTCATAAAATATTTCAATAGAATTTCATAGGAAAGTATAACGGTATCTTAACCATAACTAAAATATTTGTATATAGATTCAAAAGTTACCCACTTACATATGTATATACCTACGAGAAAATACAATAAACATAAATCTACTTGGGGAAGAAGAAAAAATCTTGGCAAATATTTAGATTCAAAATTTTTAACCTTGATTTTCTAAAAGTTCTTTTATAGCCTCATTTTCCAATGACCTGATTTTTACTTGGACTACGATGACGACGACGCCGCTGCAAACTCTACAACTGCCTATGGAGGAAGATTTCTAAAAACACAAAATAAAACAAAAAAAGATCCTCTCTAATTAAGTATGCAAATGTCGTCACCAAATGTAACGTAAAAGATTGAACGTGACTATCTAAAATTCTCAAAATTCTACTATATACATACCTACATACATACATAACTATGTTTACACACTATCATACTATAATATTTAGCACACAATACACTATAAGCTACATATATACCCCAATGAAATATTTTACCATCAAACTATACATACATACATTTGTACCTACGTATAAAAGGGTAGGAAAAACTTATCTTGGGTACATCCCAAGTACTCTTAAAATGTTTACCTTGAACATTCTTGAATGTTTACCAATTGGACTAAGCATGAGAAAAGGGAAAATCGATCGATCCTTTGGGAGAAATTACATACATATAATATATCTATGCTACATATGTAGGTAGGTACATAATATGTGCAGTATACTAAGATACCATGCTATTTATTGAAACAAATAGACAATAATTGGGCAATATACCCTCCTAAGCTGTACTACCGTACCGACCTTGTGTCTAAATTGAAAATAAGAAGAGGAGGAACAGGAGAAGGAAACAGCTTAGAAAAGTCCTTCTACTAAATTGTAATTTCCTTAGTCAACTTAGAATACATATTAATGACACGCCACCAAAACCTAAAATAAGCTCTACAAATTATCGTCATGGACAGTTTGTTATAGCTGCATACATACATACATACATAGTATATGTTTGGCAAAATTTTTTCCCAACTAAACATAAATAGAGAAAATTCCTCCACCCCCAATTATGCATTCAAAACTTAAATATAAGCAAATTTGAATTGAATTGAAATGTCTTTACCAGGACACAAATGGCTCATCATCCTAGCTTGGAGCTATACCAACAGTACCAACAGAAGGAGTAACTCCAAAAAAGCTTTGCTCATTGCAAATCCTTTTTTTTTTTTTTTTTTTTGGGTGGTAAGCGGTAGAAAAGAGTCGCTGGAAGGCACACTATCTCTAACCATCTCCATCCATTCATGTTGGAAAAATTTAACGATTTACGAACAAATTGAACCTTCTCAAGACGGTCGACGACGCTACTACTAAAAAGCTCAAGGCAATAATGTGAATGCATCTGGAAGAAATAGTAAGAAAACGTTCTATGTATGTATGTATGTATGTACGTATTACGTAAGCGCCAAGGAAAATCGATTTCTGAGACTCTATGAAAAGAACCAACCTCCTAAAAATATGCATTTCCGGCATTTTCTTCAAAAGCTATATACCTACCCAGTGAGCTTCCTGTGAAAAGTTAATGGGGGTTGCATTGCAATGCACTGCACTGCAGTTTTGGAGGGTGTGTTTTCTGTAGGTACTATGGAAAATTCATAATGAAAATTTCAGAAATTCAACAAAATTTTCACAAAAGCACACTGTTTGTGTGGTGAACTAATACAATATGGTAGATTTGGGTCAAAAGACAATAGACTTGTGTATATATGTAGGTGATAGGTATCAACTCTAATCTAATACTGGTTAGCTGGTTTAGTATGAAAGTTAGAATGAAATCAGCTGCTTTATTTAGCTAGGTCTATACGTTACACGTAGTGCATACATACATATATAAAATGATATATACCTTAACATTAGCCGCATTTTACTGTTTTGTTTACTTTGGGTGGAGCTGGGTAAATTTTTTTTTTTAATTTTTTTCTTCCTATTATATCAATCCGCTTTATACGTTCATGAGAAACTCTCTGGTAAATATTTACACATGAATTCAATGAAGATTTTTGTTTTTTTTTTTAAAACTCATAACCGAATAGAAATGCATCATTTAACATCAAATTACATTTAGCAGTGATTTAATATGAACCATAAGTATGTACCTACCTACATACATACATATAATCGCACATATAAATGCATATAAATTGATAGTGATGCTTCCAGGTAATTTCTGTGTATTACACTATAATTCTTCATCAATGCATTTTACTGATGAACAGACAAACCTAATTAGGTGCATACAAACCTGAAATAAAAATGTTACTTACATACATACCTACATACGGTTGGGTATAGTTTATACATACTAACTATATATACGATAGTTTCATGCGAAAGCGATCAATTTATACTTGCGAGCGCAAACAGGTAGGTGAGAGTAAATATTACTTCAGTGTTATTACCTGTAGTACCTGATAAACCATAAATCTCGAAGTCGGCTTCGATGTTATGCAATTCACAGGTAGACAGACAGGTTAGTTTTTGCGCTAATATGGAGTTTAGCTTGAACGGAAACCGCCTATATATTGATGATGTGTGGAAAAATATATATGAAATTTTCAAATAATCAAAGACAGGTTGGTGTGTAGTAGTCTCTCTCTTATCTGACAAAGTGATGATGAATGTGCTAATTTTTTTACTTATAATTATTAACATTAAGCGAATTACGACATTTGGAAAAGAAGAAAAAATTTCGAAATTCATACGAACTATAATTGATTCAAAGTATTTTAACTATAGTTTCTTCCTACCTAAGTATATCGGAGATTTAACTAATTCCTGTGTAGTTTTTTGCAATTGTATATGTACACAAATAAGGTGAAATAAGTTTAGATATGTATATGTGGCGAAGCGACTGTGTATGGGTGGGTGGGTCGTTCTCCAAAATTTATCGAACCAACGTATAAACCAGGTCAAAAGTTCTCCAAAATTTCATGCTAGTCACACCTTGCTGGCACGTAGGAAGCCGTAGCTAGGTAGGCTAGGAATCAATGTATTAAAAAACAAGTAAAAAAGCTAGAATTGGTCTAAGACCAATTCTTATGATACCCTAGATGAATGCTCGTATAAAATTTCGTATGATCACCGATCTATGCAAGTTTGATTTTCGAAGTGGTTTTTCGCATATATTTCTAGAACGGTTTGTCGGACAGAAAAAATGTTTATAACCAATTTTATAGGATTTCGTATTCTGAAGAAGTTTTTAGTACAATAAAAATGTCTTGGGCTGATCGTTTTCACAGTATACGTTAAAATCCTAAATTTTTATATGGCAACACTAAGAAGGAGTTGCCCGATTTAGTCCATTTTTGAAATTTTATTTGCTAGTACAAAAAGAACACCATGTACCAAATTTCAGATCTGTATATCGATGCGTTCTCAGGCAGTGTCCAAATATATAGTGGAAAACGAAAGTTTCAAAGATTCAATATGTTTTTTGTAACGTCAACATGAAGACACGAGAAAATATAAATAAATAAAACAATACTTTCAATAAAGACGAAATAATTCTTTTCTCCAAAAAAAGTGATTTACCTTTTATTTGTTTTGAGAAGACCTTCGAAGCAGTTAACGACCATGCTCATGAACACCTCTTTTCGGTGAATCCTTCTTTCTTACAGGGTTTCTAAAATAATTGTACTTTAGAGAAACAAATTTAAGGGTGCTACACCAGGTAAGAACAGCACCGTGAGACCCCAGGAAACTTCCGCAGAATACGACTGGTTACGCTATGAAACCGATCTCGGTGTGCTGCAACATCATCATAACCGGATTGCAAATCAGAAGTGGTCAGATGTGCAACAGCACGCTGATAAGCTCTGGTGGTCAAATCTGTGGTTGGTCTAATGTTGCAGCTCAGTACTAACTGCATCTTGTCCTACACGAAATAAATTCTACCGAACTGTCATGGGTGACAGTCCAACTTAAATAAGATATAGTCATTTCAGGTTAAGTTTCTAGCCTCTACCAGTCTAGAAGAACGAGCGTGCCAATTTTAGCTGACCAGGTATTTACCGACAAACAATTACAGATGTTTGCGGAGCAACGATCGCCGGCATCCCGTCTATCTGGCACACGTCTGTCAACCGTGCCAGGACTCCTAGCCAGATTCAATACAGCAACGAACCATCGATAGTCCTTTGGTCTATGCCACAGAACCATCTGGGAACAAAATACCTAGTGGTTACCTTACTTATCCCATCGGCAAACAGCTCGAACCTCATCAAGCAGGTCGAGTCTCCCAAGGCAATCGACTTCTCATATATTGGGCCTTTTGTCAAACTCAAGACTTGCGCCTGAAATACTACAGTCAGCTTCAACTGGTACCATTACGTCAGTACCAAGCCAACTGGCAACTACTCAAGTCTTGTACAGAATATGGTATAAACTACCAAATGTATACCTAAATATAATCACAGTCTAATAAATATTTTAGTTCCTTCATACTAGTGACAGTTACTAATCGTATTTTCTTAATTTAACTTATCTCAATACATACTATCAGCGCTTTGTTTTGTCCAAAATATTATTGATAGACAAAACTGCATTCGACAAACGGGATTCGACAATTAACCCCTGTTCACGAGCGCGATACGATTCCGTACGATATTTTGGTGGAATCCTGTTCTTCCTATAATTGGTTTTAATTGCGCGATACGTTCAGAAGGTGGACAGCGGCTACACTTTGATTTGTTTTGATTTTGTGGTGGCAAGAAGATATTATTGTGAAATTTATATACATTTATATTTTTATATTGCGATATTTACATATTACAGTAAATTTCGACATTATTGCGGAGCTGTAGCACCCAAGTACAAATGTAAACAAACATAAATGTTGAGGTTAAAGTGAAAATCGCACCAAACTAAGAGCATTGCTGCGATAAATTTTTGTGTCGCACGAAACGTAGAAAGAGTAAGCATGTTCAGCGACAACCACATTGCTGCAGCCAATCAGAGCTCTGTCGCATGTGATAAATCGCGATCGTGAACATGCCCTTAGTTGACTTCAAGTAAGTAGGTACTTGAATCAAATAAAATTGATCAGATTTTACTACCTATATGGTTTAAATTTTATTTGGGGTACCTACTACAGTGATCATCAAAATTTCAGAGTTTCTCTCTAATAAGAGCCATTAACTTAGGAAAAAAGCTTTTTTCCTAACACTTCCAGAAATCCTCCCTTCCTATTCCCTCCATCTCCTCCCCTACCCTCCCACTTACAAGCCAACTCCAAAAAGAGAACTACATCAATTACGGTTAATATATACCGTAGGTATAGATGACATCAAAACGGAAGTTCAGCAAAATCAAAACAAGAAAAGACATGAAATCCATATGCAGGCTAAACTCCAATGCTCAGATAAAAATCAGAAGATACTGGAATCATCAAGAAAAACTAAAACAGAAATATAAAATGGCGCCTAAGAATTAATTTACTTTACTTTACTTCACTGGTTGGTTTGCTCACAGATGGCAGCACTTGTTTTTGAAATTTTTTTGGAGTGGAGTATGAAGTTGACCAAAAAGTATTTTTTTTTTTTTTTAAATAAACACATGTCTTAAACTGTAACTATCTTTATTAATTTAACCCGGAAAATAATTATGTATAACTTGCCAACTGAAAAATTCAAGCTTGTTTAGAAAAAAAAACAAAACTTAATACGTTAAGCCCTAAAATGAAGGTAATAATGAAATTTGTTCTGGACCCGGGACTAAACTCAACTTTTCTTCAACTTAAGCAGCTTTTCCTTGATCACTCAATCAGCAGTTTGATGAGTAATTTCAAAATTTAAAATAAAAATAAAACATTTTCGTTATATTTTGTTGTAAAGGGTTTTCCAATAAGAGGTGTTATTTTAATTAGCCCGCTATTTCGGTAGATGTCACTTTTGGAGCTGTCATTTTTTGAACGATACACGATTCAACAACGCATTGAAATTATTAAAATTCACTATAAAAATGGTGAAAAAAATGTGGCAGAGACGGTTCGTAAACCTCGAAAATTTTTGGGTCGTCGTGAAGCACGGGACAAGTTAGTGATGTGAAGAACAAAACCCGTGCACGTCGCTCAAGAACAGCCGAGAATATTGCTGCTGTAGCCGAAAGTGTTGAAGAAAACCCAGGTTTGTCCATTCCTCGTCGTTCTTTGGAATTACTCATTCCACAAACGTCATTACACCGTATTTTGCATAAAGATTTGGGTCTTAAGGCTTATAAAGTTCAGTTAACACAAGAACTCAAGCCGGCCGATCATCAACAACGTCGAGTCTTTGCTGATTGGGTGGGTCCTTGAAATGCATGAAAATGATCCGGAATTCCATCGAAAACTCATCTTGAGTGATGAGGCCCATTTCCACCTCGATGGCTTCGTCAACAAGCAAAATTGTCGCATCTGGGGCTCGGAAAACCCCAGAGTTATTGTTGAAAAACCTCTCTATCCTTAACGTGTGACTGTTTGGTGCGGTTTATGATCCCGCGGGGTCATTGGACTTTATTTTTTCGAAAATGAGGCTGGAGCAACAGTTACGGTGAATGGATTGCGCTATCGACAGATGATTAATGATTTTCTATGGCCGAAATTGGATGGTATTGATCTGGACAACGTTTACTTTCAACAAGACGGCGCTACGTGCCATACAAGCAACGAAACCATTGATCTTTTACGGGAAAAGTTTCCGGACCGTGTTATCTCTCGAAGAGGTGATCACAATTGGCCACCGAGATCATGTGACTTAACACCTTGCGACTTCTTCCTTTGGGGCCACGTGAAAGAGAAGGTCTACGCCAACAGCCCAGCGTCGATTCAAGACCTCAAAGATGGAATTCGTGAGGCTATCGAGGACATAGGGCAGCCACTTTGCGATTTGGTTATGGAAAATTTCATGAAAAGGATATGGTCCTGTAGGCGTGGTCGTGGTGGTCATTTGGCTGATGTTATCTTTCATTATTAACGGCATACCTTCCTCTTTATAATGAAATAAAGATCCGATCATTTATCTCAAAAAATGGCATTTTTCTTTGACGAAGCCATCGAGGTGGAAAAGGGCCTCATCACTCAAGATGAGTTTTCGATGGAATTCCGGATCATTTTCATGCATTTCAAGGACCCAATCAGCAAAGACTCGACGTTGTTGATGATCGGCCGGCTTGAGTTCATGTGTTAACTGAACTTTATAAGCCTTAAGACCCAAATCTTTATGCAAAATACGGTGTAATGACGTTTGTGGAATGCCTAATTCCAAAGAACGACGAGGAATGGACAAACCTGGGTTTTCTTCAACACTTTCGGCTACAGCAGCAATATTCTCGGCTGTTCTTGAGCGACGTGCGCGGGTTTTATTCTTCACATCACTAACTTGTCCCGACAGCTCGAATTTTTCTACCAATTTCTGTATTGCGGTCCGACAAGGTGCTTCACGACGCGACGCCCCAAAAATGTTCGAGTTTTACGAACCGTCTCTGCCACATTTTCACCATTTTTATAGTGAATTTTAATAATTTCAATGCGTTGTTGAATCGTGTATCGTTCCATTTTTATTAATGGCGTAGTTTCTACTTGTCAAATGTCAAAAAATGACAGCTCCAAAAGTGACAGCTACCGAAATAGCGGGCTAATTAAAATAACACTCTTATTGGAAAACCCTTTATTACTCAAGCTCAGCAAGAAGAAATTAAGGCTCGTAAGAGGCCTACTTACTGGAAATTGCCCATTCAGATATTATCTGAAAAAGATGAGTAAAGATGACGCCTGTCGCTTCTGTTTGGAAGACGATGGATCGCACGTCCTGTGTGACTGTGAAGCTCTGTACCGCATAAGGCTAAGACATCTAGAAAAGGCAATCCCACTACCAGAAGATGTTACGAAGACCTTGAGTTCGAATGGGCGCCCTAGGGCACTTAGGGATAGGGGTTATGTCAAGAAAGATATAATAGGTCGCGGTGATTAGATGAGAGGCGGGAGCTCTATCTGCATCCTACACCAAATTATAATAATAAAATATTCTAAAAAGATGAATTTTAAACATAATGCTGTAAAGTGTAAAAATACAGGGAATAATGACCTACAAAACGAACAATTTTACACGTTAAATGAAAATTTTAACTAAATTTAGACACCATTTTTCATAAAAATTCATAATAAAACAAACATTTTGTTTTGATAGATAGATACTCAACGCTATATGAGTAGAATTTTAAGTAGGGCTGCAATGGGAATTCTGTGGATTTAGTCAGTATACAAACAAAAATGTACCAATGGAGCAACTAAATAAATTATACTATAGCATAAGATGCAGTACCTACTCAATCACGTATTACTTGGTACTTGTACTGCAGAACAATAAAGTTATTATTAAAATTTGAATCTACAAAATTAATAAAAAAATAGATCGAAATATTTTTCCACAGCTGGGATAATATACATATGTTAGCCAGGGTAAGATGCAGGTTACCTTTAATGATTACTATCGATTTATCAAACATTTTTCACCTTTTCGAAATAACTTGCCTCTGGGATGCCCATTATCTAACAACCAAAAGCTTTGGTTATCCATTAAAGAACACATCAAGCCTCACTAAAGGATTTTTCTAACTAACTGACGATGCCGGATTTTTACAGATCAGTAATGAAAAGTTCTTTTCTTGTTCAAATATTATTAAATGTGGGGGGGATACACTTCCTCATGGTAGCCAAACCGAAAATACTTTTACCCCTTCTTGCTTTCTTTCCCCTATATATTCTAAAAATTATTCGATATCATAAACTAAACTTTTTCTTTCATTCACTTTAATTAATTGTTTTATTCTATCTTATATAAAAATCTAGCACCATTTTGTATAATTATAGTACATTAAAAGATTGCCGACGTAAATATGGATATTGAATTGTATCCCTCACTTAATAAATTTGCAACTATAGATAGTAACTGGCACGAAAGGTGACATGACTATCAATATATATTTCAAGGTCAAATATTTACCTAATGTGTGTAATTTGGGTCAGGAATAGTTCCATTTCTGTGTGTGTGTGTGTGTTATCAAGGTAGGTAGTATTTTCTAACTAATTTATGTCGGATTAAAATCGAATTCGTAGCGGCGCGTGTTAATATTCGATATATTCAAACATAAATTTACTTACGATTCCATACATATATAAAAGGAGTCTGGTTTACTTTGGACACGAGTTGAATATCGATTATTTAAGAAAAGTCTGGATATTTGAATCTTACATCTTTGCACACATTTGCCCATTGTGTTGCCAGAACTTTAGCATAAGAAATTTACAAATAAATATTAAAAATCTTTGGGTGAACATTTTATAAAATTCAGATAAACCAACCGTTGAGATTCATCCAAGTGTGACTACTTAGTTTCAGTCCGTGCTGGCGAGTTACTGGCTCTGGCATCCTATCAGCACAGACGTGTAAATTAAATGGATGCTTAACTCCTTATGAAGCACCAGGCCTGGGTACTATCTCTTTTGTAATATAAAAGTAAGTCTTAGATCCCTGATATGACAAGCTGAAGAATTGGCATAAGAATAGTTTTTGATTTTGGCGCAAGTTTCAACGGGATGACCGCCCGAAAATAGACCTATCTCCGATCTAAAAAAACATGTATAAAATACTAGAGAAAATAATAGTGAGCGAACCGATCTGGCGAATTTAACTGCTTCTGCAGAAACTGAAGCACATGCAATTCGATATCTCACAAATGGAAAAATGAAACATCGGAAGAAAAGAAATACTAGCGCTAGAGTAATTTCCATCCAACAGAAGGATTAAGATCAGAGTAATACAACACATCTCTTCATCGCTACGTCTGGAAAACGGATCCCACAAGGATCACTACTTTCGGTTTACCTGTATTTTCTATCTACCAAACACCGTTTATCAACACCATTTTTGAAATGGCTGTAAGAACTGTGTGGGAAGAAAAAAACATAGACAAAAAACTCAGCGGACAAGCTGGAAGTGTTACATGTCTGAAGAAGATGGAATTGCAGAGAAATGGCTTCTCTACACCTCTCAAAGGTCACAAAAACTCACCTACAATGAGTAATTCAACAGGTTGACTAAAGACATCAGTAAAAGAAATAATCTCCTCCGAGTTATATACATAAGAAATAACGAACTAAGCACATAAGAGAATCTATTCCATAAACACCAGCCATATTGTCATCAAAAATTACATTAGATGTATGGAAGGTCGTACAGATGTTAGCCTCGCATTCACTTCGCCTAAAAGATGTATTGTAAGCCTACGTTTAAGATTATTCCCATTCTTGATTAAGACTGTTAATTAAGTCTAAATCCTTATGAGATTCAGGTTTCACACATAGTTCGGTGAAGGAAACCCATGCTTGATAGAGAGAAAGAGAGAGAGAGAGAGAGTAATATGCACATCGCTTTTGCTGCGCAATTGTTAGAGCAAAGTTTCCAAAGTTTTACAAGCGTCCTATCAGAAGCTGCTGGATACAGTCTCATGCAAGCCCATCTTATTTAGATGATACTAGAACGGGACAGTGGTCCGAAAGCAGCTCTGTAATTGATATGAGCTCTGTACTCCTGAGATGAAAAAATTATTTTGTATCGATATAAATCCTTGTAACCCTTCACATAATGAAGTAATTTTCTGATCTCGTCCGACAAAGGGGTTATTAAGAATATCCCAATAGAGAAAGTATCAGGATGCATCTACCATTGGTAGTATCCCATGGGAAAGCAGAAAAAAACACAAGTGAAAAGTTGAAAAAAAAGCAAAAATGGCTTTCGAAAGATTTTGGTAGTAGAGATCCCTTAGAATTAATATCCATGTAGCGGTTTTATTGTAGCTATTGTACCTATTTCTGTGTTCGGAAATTATTTGAATATCCAGGGTTTGTCAACAAATATGGGCGAGTTAGAGATCCTTGCGAAAAAGTATAAGCCGGAATTATTGGTTTTAACGGAGACTCATATAACGGATTCTATTGAAGAAAGTGAAGTCGAGCTTGCTGGATATGAGTATGCATGCTGCAGATCCAGTTCTAGACATACAGGGGGAGTTATAATTTACATTAAAAAGGGATTGCAATATAAAACTATCTGCTTAGCAAAATCACAGGGAGTTTGGAGTGTAACTATGCAGGTCTGGATAAGTAAAAAAAAAAAAATGGTCAGTTGCTGCAGTATATCGGTCTCCAAATCAACCAATTGAGGAATTTAAAAACTTTTATATAGGCTGGTATAATAGGTATTTAGAAAACGAGAATAATGTCATTATAATGGGCGATTTCAACATAAATCTACTGAGAAATAATTCTAGTCAACAGTTTATGTACAATAGTATGAAGTATCAAGGCTTAAAGCTATTAGTTGACCAACCAACTCGGGTTAATGCAGGTTCATGCTCCTTAATAGATTATGTTATGACAGGAATAACTACTAATAATCTTAGCGTTAAAATAGATAATGAAAATAAAATCTCTGATCATGAAACTATACAGGTTATAATCAAAGACAGTGTACAAGGAAATAAACAAAGTAAAACTATAAATAAATTAAGATATACAAAAGAGCATTTCGATGAACTTTTGAGACAAGCAAATTTTGACTCACTATATTACATCGATGATGTAGAAACTCTATCATCTGAATTGGAGGAAAAGCTAGCGACATGCGTAAAAGGGCTGAAACAGGAAAAAGACTATTAGAGATTGTGGATGCATCTGGTACTCAGCAGACCTAGATAGAATGAGAAGAGAAAAAATCGTAACATATAAGAGAGCAGTGTACGGTGATGAACGGGATGCATGGAATCGTTACAAAGGTATTCGAAATAAGTATAAAGTTGCAATTAATAAAGCAAAGAATGAATACATAAAATTATTAGTATTAAATAAAAGAGAAAGCCAAAGAAACGTATGGAAGGCAATAAAAGAGCTTGTCATTGGACCAAAGAATCGAGGAAGTAATAATCTGAAAGTAGTACAGTTTGGAGACCATGATATAATGTATCCGAGTGAGATTGCACATAACTTTAATACGTACTTTGTCGAAAGCATTAAAAATATAAACATCTCTATTATAGTGGTGGACTTTCTACAAGTGGACCTTGCAACAGAGAGTACATTCAAATTTAGTTTTTATAGTGAGAAAACACTGTATGGCACATTAAAGAGGTGCAATAATAAAAAAGATTGGCCTGATCTGCGATATGATTGTTCAATCCATAGAGACAATAGGGTATATATTAATGAAGTTAATAAATCTAAGCCTTCAAAATGAAATATTTCCTTGCTGGAAAGAAACTATCGTTATTACGATTCAAAAGATTCCCAATACAACGAAATGTGAAGAATTCCGTCCAATTAACATGTTGCCTAGCTATGAAAAGATTCTGGCTTCAGAAATGGGCATTCATGCGAAACAGCATTAAATTGGGAAATATTTGAATGGAAAAAGGAATTGGATGCTGGTAAGAAAATAATGGCAGTTTTCCTAGACTTCAAGCGAGCGTTTGAAACTATAGATAGTGATATTTTACTAAAGAAACTTAAGACATACTGAATAAGCGGAACTGAACAAAAGTGGTTCAACTCATATCTCTCTAACAGAACACAAAAAACGAGGGTAAATGGTATAATGTCTGATCCAATAGATGTAGAATTGGGAGTTCCCCAAGGTTCAGTATTGGGCGTCACATTGTTTCTTCTTTACATAAATGATATAAAATCAGTAATAAAATATAGTCAATTGGCGTTATTTGCAGATGACACCTTAATATATATCTGTTGTGACCAAGCAGACGAATGTATTCGTAACATAAAGGAAGACCTTGAGAGCATTGACAACTGGCTTAAAATGAATAAATTTAAATTAAATGTTGAAAAAACTAAGGCAATGTGCTTTAATGTCATTGATCCAGAATATATGTACCTTGGCAATGAAAAAATTGAATATGTAACAAAATTTAAATACCTTGGTGTAATAGTGGATAACAAATTGAAATTTCATGAGCATGCAGACTACATATGTGGAAAAATCGCAAAGAAAATTGGTTTCTTAAGAAGAATTAGGCGATATTTAAGTGTGGACACTGCTATTATGTTATTCAATTCTCTTGTACTTCCAAATTTTAATTATTGTTCTTCGCTGTTATTCGGGCTTCAACTTCTGCAAAACAGAGCAATGCAAAGTATACTGAGGTGTAAATGGGATACACCCACGCGATACATGCTAGAGATTCTCCAGTGGATGAATATTAATCAACGCTTGACATATAATGCAATGATTCTTGTGTTTAAGATGAAGAATAATAAAGTGCCTGAGTATTTATGCAGAAATATTGTATATGTTGGGGACGTTCAGCCATACAACCTGCGAGGAAATCACTGTTTCAGGTTGCAGAAATGGAATAGAGTTAGTACGCAGAATTCTTTATTGTACAGGGGTTTAAAAAAATTTTAATAGTTTGCCTGATAAAGTTAAAAATGAAAGAGTGCTAAATTGTTTTAAAAGAAAACTAGTTCAATATATTTTAGAAAATGTTCCTTGAAATGTAGATATAGCAAATTTTAATATAATGTATGTAATTAATGACGTAGAACTGTGAATTTGTTAAATAATCATATTTTTTAGTATGTATGCTTTATAGTTACATGAACTAATAAATTAATCTTATCTTATCTTATCTTCGTCATACATATAATTATATTAGATTAAATTCGGCATCCTAACCCCAAATAATAAATAATATGAAGAAATTCACATGTTCCTAAGCAAACTCTATAATTGGGTCTACAAATGTTGTTGGATGTCGAGATTTACTACAACATTCGAATGGATTTGCAGCGAGTACTTTATTTTTCCAGCAAGTTATGTTAACCAGTGTAATATAAACACAGATCCAAATATTATAATTAACATTTTGGGTACAAATTGGCAAGCGAAACTATTCTTCATGTCTACGACTCTATGCTCAAACTAATTAGTTTTAGCAGACAATCGCTTAGGCTGTTTATTAATGTTCCGTGGGGCATGACGTCTGTCCGTATTTTCTAAAGAAGATATGCAAATCCTACAGCGAACTGTTGTCAACTGTGCGAAGAGAATGAGGTAATTTTCAACCTTCATATCATTTGCGAGAGGCTCGAGCTTGTAACTTTGCAAATCGCAAATCTCTATGGAGAAACATTTATCACACTCCAAATAATGTTTGCAAATTTACCCCCAAGGCAATAATCGAGCTCATAATGGGGGTAGATTTAGCCTAACCACTTTAGGGGAAGTATTCTCTCTTCTGAAACTCTGATAGCGGTGTCCACACGATCTTAGTCTAATCTTAATGGAGCACAATATTTTTGTCTGTTTAAAAGATTACATACTTTTGATTTTCATAATAAATTGTGAGCGTATATTTTTTTTTATACCCAAGAACTACAATACATAAAGATACAAGCAAACATACAATTACTTACCTATGTATATAGCTACATATGACAAAATTAAAAATTAGCACATAAAAAATAAATGCACGACATACGAATTACAACGACATAAAACTAACTTTATTACGCCTTGGAAGAGCGTTAACAACCGGAACAACCTTCAAAAAATACATCTTAGTCGATTGCCCATAAATTGTCGAAATTCTGAGCTTTTTCATAGTTGGCAGCAGAATGTTAAAAAGATACCTGGTCCTGGAGTCTTCCAGTCTTACCCCAAGAAGAAAGATTTACTATACACAAGCAACAACACCAAGAAGGTAGAATTCATGAAGTTTATCGTTAAGTGCACATAACGACGACTCTCAGTCAGAGAAGGTTTCCATCTGTATGATATCATCGCGCCATTCATAAAGAGAATTACTTTAATGCGAAATGGATGGATACGATGAATGCAAAAAGTTACATGAACGAGAAGACATTCCTTCATCGAAATGAAATGTTATTAGGATAAAAGACTGCTTTTGTACATAGATTCCTTCTTAGAAATCTTATGATTTTCAAGGAGATCAGGATTGAAAAACCTTTTTTTTTTTGGATTCTTGTTTTTTTATCTAAACTTTTTTTTGTCTAAAAATCCAAGAGAGTTGGAATATAAAAATCGCGCGCACACGCAGAGCTTCATGAATAAATTTTAAGAGTTGAGACATGATGATCACGTCACGTTGGGATAAATTATCATTATGAGATTTAAGTTTAAGTTGTTTTAAGTAGATAAAGCTACGTCGCATAGCGCCGCCACCGCCGCCATGAAGAAGAAAATCATCGCTAAAAAAGTTTCTCTGGGTTCTTGTTTAATTTTTATTTTATTTTTTTTTTGTTTTGCGTACTAAGTACAAAAACGATAAGAAGCAATTTAGGAAAGCTTTCCACTTTGTTATTTAAGTTTTTATGGTGGAAATTTATTTGTCAAAGCTTTGTGTGCTTTATACTGATTTTTATAAAGATAAATATCTAACAATGCTGCATGAATGGTGGTGGGCGTTTTTTCTAAGCGTTTATTTGAACAGGTGTGATCTGTTTAAGGTATGCAGCAAGGTTTTGGTATGTTGCTATCACCTTTTTTTTTTTATTAACTTTGTTGAATAACATTATCAAATTTGTGCTTGACTTGTGTTAATTTATGATGAATATTATAATATAAGATAATTTGGATCTGGTTTTTTTTTTGTCCAATCAAAATTGAACCTGATTGAACCGATCGAATGGATTAATTAACGCAGTTTTAAAATAACAACGAGTTTTTTTTTTTTTTTTAATATGATGATCTTTTAGATTTGGATTTTAATGACTATTCAAACCGTAATAATATTTTAATTGGGACCTTAGAAATGTTAATGTGGTTGGGTTAAATTTAATTTCATTCACTATAAGCAAAAATGGTCAAAAGTTATTATGAAATAACGTTACTCATATGTTTCTAATGTTAATTGTGCAGTAAGTAAGTAAGTAAGTAAGTAATGTTTATTCATTTCCAAATTATAGCTAACATAATTCCTTATATTCCCTTCAATTCAATTAAATATAGTTCATAGAGAAAATAAACTATAAAGGATAAAAATAACAATATACAGGGTGTCCCGTAAGTCGACGTCAAGCCGGAACCGGGTGATACACCAAATCGTAACAGTTACCAGAAAAATACAAAAAAAAATCTAAGTCATGTATTTTTCAAATTATAGGCATTTCGTTTGTTTTCGAGAAAATGTACACCTTGTGATGGTTTTTTAACTCCTGTTGCTACAAATCTTTACTTTTTTTCAATTTTATTTTTCTTATGTAATCCCGAATAGTGCTTATGTAACCTGTTGCTTCAAGTTCTAAGCCAACTGCTCCAGCTTGGAAGAAAATGTCACATTTTGCCGAACCAACAATATAAAATTAATAATTCGTTGAATTTTAACTGACTGTACTGAAAAAAAATGTACTACGCCAGTCTGGCAAGTAACTTTAAAAGTTGACGCATTTAATAAGGATTCTAAAATGGTATAACACTTGCTACATTATTTCTTAGATTACGAAAAAAAAGTTTTTCTTCAAGAAACCCAGTTTCGAAAAATTTCTTTTCACCTACTAAAAATGATTTTAGTGTACCCATAGCTTGCCGTAAGACCGTAACTTTGAGATCTAGTTTGAGTGAGAAGGAGAGTCATTACATGAAGTGTGAGTGAGACATATAGTGACACTTTCAAGTTATAGATCCTAACTTTTTGTTAAATTTAGGACAAATTTTCCTAAGTTTAAAATTAAACACCAATTTTTTGGATGCTAAGATTTATTATTTACAAAAGATGTTCAAACTGCCTTGCTTCAGCTGCAAAGAAGAATCGGGTTATCAGACGGGCAAATCTTCCATTGTTGACAAATTCAACTGCGTCCGTAGTTCTGGAGCTCTTGTTTTTGTAAAATTCAGTGAGCTATACTTTTAGGCACTCCTGTGCTTTCCTGGATTGCACGTACCGAAGTACTTGGGTCTACGTCCTCGTAAGGTAAGAAACTCATCCTTCACCATGTACTTGTTTTGGAAGTCGGCCCTCTGTACAGATTAGACGATGCACATTTGTAAAAACTCAATGATTTGACGAGCTAGCGTCACTATCTGTCGCACTCATAGAATATACAGAAATTTAAATAATAAATAAATAAACTGCGACAATGGCAATCAAGGCCGTCTGTCGGGATTAGCAACCTAACTAAGTATATTTTAATTAATAATAGCTTTTTACTCATTATCTGTTAAAAAAAAAAGTATTAATTGGTTAACAATTAAATTCTTTCACCAAAATGGAACGATATCTCCAAGCTGTTGTTGCATATAAAAACAAACCATTAAAGTTATCCTTTCCATTTAAAATGTCTATAATTTCAGCTTCAGCAAGTTTGTTTTTCTCAAAGTCTCTAATGGGAAATTCTGAAAGAACAGGACAAACTCCGAGAAAATGTAACAAGCTGTCGTCCTCATGTAAGTTACAAAGCGAGCAAAGTGTTCCACCGGAATTTTTAAACGGACTGGTGGGCGTTCAAATTTATAAGCCCTCCCCTATACCTGGTAATCAAATTAATTTTTTTCGCTGAGAATTCGTCACGAAGGTAGCTGCTCATATTACAATATTGCAATTTTGTCATAAAGCTCATGCCTTACTGAACTCCTAGCTTTGTCAGTAGTTCTTTGAATAAGTAGTGCTTTCTCTCTGCAGACGAGATTATTTAGAATTGGTTTTAAATGGTTATAGGACCCACCTGATATATTCACATCTAAACTATGGCAGCTGGCTAATTCCTGCCAATCACTATACCAGAATACGTTCCTACTAACCACTTTTAAGGCTAGCTGATGAGGAAGCCTATTGGTAGAAAGACGAAACTGAATTTTCAACATGTAGTCAAAATGGCACTTGAGTGTGTAAATGTGTACATTAGAGAGACCAAACTCTAAATTTAACATACCTATAGTTGGGGGTAGTTGTCGGCAAACGAAGCATTCTTTTAACGAAGTATCGTTGTAGCCTTTCAACATAGTCATATTACCTGAAAACCCCACACCTGTGCTTTGTAACAAAGAACTGACCTTGAGACAGCGTTGTACAGAACAAATTTGTCAGAATGCATAATTCCTTCTTTTCCCAGAAAACTTTTCCAAGTTACATTAATAGCCGTTTTTGCAGACTGTAGACGGTTTTTAAGGTGGGCGTTAAATGAAAGCTTCGGTGTTAAGGTAACACCGAGGTAGGTGTATTCCTTTACAACTTCTACTTGCACATTATTATATTGCCAATTTTCAATATTCTTCCTGTGTCCTGACCCACGCTGGAAAATCATAATTTTGGATTTCTCCAAGTTGACAACCAGGTTCCACAAGTGGCAGTATTCCTGAAGATTATTGATCATACGCTGAAGTTTGTGTGGATCGTCAGATAAAATAACGATGTCATCAGCATATTTTAAGACTTTTAAATTAATGTCACCAAGTATCAGGCCTAACTCCATAGAATCCTCTAAGTCGTTAATAAAAATTGCAAACAACAACAGGCTCAAAATGCATCCTTGCTTTACCCCAGATGTTGTCACAAAACTATCTGAGATATACTTCCCCATTCCAAACTTGAGCGCTAGTAACTTCGTAAATTTTTATCAGCATGCCCACAAACTTACCATTGGAAGATCATTAATAAAGATAGTAAATAATAATGGACCCAGAATGGAGCCTTGAGGGACTCCACTCCGCAAAGGTAGCAAGCCAGAAGCAGAATTAGAACAGACCACACTCTGATGATGCCCGCAGCAAAGGTAAGACCAAACCAACGTGCATGCAGAATTAGAAAAATTGAAATTAAAAGCCAGCTTACGTAATAATAATATGTGGTCAACTGTGTCAAAGGCCTTGGAAAAGTCAAGGAGGACGATTGCCGTAAATTTATCACTATCAAATGATTTCATAATATCATCTGTTATATTTAGCAACGCTGAAGTGCAGCTACGCTTGGTTCTAAAACCCGATTGAAGATTAGACAGGGGGTTACCCTCATCTAAATAACTGGTGATTTGGGTGTGTGCAGGATTTTTTTTCAAAGGCTTTAGAGAGAAAAGGCAGTATGGAAATAGGACGATATTCCGTTGAGCTACGAGACTTCTTGGGAATGGGAATAATTTTAGAATACTTCCAAATAGAAGGGAGCGGAGATCTTAAAATAATGTTGTTGAAAAAGTAGGTGAGATTTGGGAGTATAACGAGCAAAAGAACTTTTATAAATTTGGGGTGAAGGTCATCCAGTCCAACAGGCGTTAGATTTCACCGCCATAATAGCAGAATAAAAAGAGTTGCCGAAAAAGTTTCAGTTCCATTTATATCATATCAAAGCACATTTAAATTAACAATTATTACTTGAAAACACCAACACTTCTCAGAATCTGTACAAAGTACGGTAAGGAATTCAAGGTTCCTGACACATGAAGAAATTAAGAGCTCTCCTGAACCATTCCATGATAGCGTGGAATCAGACTGGTACGGTACGGTGCAGTGAGAATTCAGAAGTTGTGTATGTGTGTGTGTGTGTCCATTAAGTATAGTATAGCCTAGTTTCAAAACCAGAGACCTGGCCAAATCAATATGCGATGACTAAAGACGAATCTCACATAATCGTCACAAACGTAACGTTGATCCTTCGAAAAGGCGGTTTAAATTTAATTTTGGGAAAATCAGGCTCACAAGGTAAAATATCACAAAATCAGAGTGCTGATAACACTCAGATTTGTATTCGTACTTAAAATTTGTGCAGACAGCCCCAAAGTCTATGTAGCCCACCACAGTAGACTATTCCCAGAACGGATCCGAGATGACTACATATCAATTTTGCATTGAACATTATCCCAATATTTGTGACTTCTTCAACATAATATGATTATCAAGATTAAAAATAAGTTCATTAGAAGGTAATACAAACCAATTATAGATTTTGGCAAGATCCTCATTGTTTTACACTAAGCAATCTTCGAATTATCCAATCGATACACCACTGTATGTATATATACCTAACTAAACATCGTCAGTATGCAAGTGGATGTTGCGGATTACCCCAGACAAATCATTAAGGTATAAGCTGAACAACAGCTCAGTCCTAACAAAGACCCCTGTGGTACCCTAGAAATTACAGGTAAGAAAATCGAATCACCCTAATTATAGCGAAATTGTTGACAATTTTCTGTAAGGAAAGTTTTAATCAAATTATAAGTCGAGGCAGAAATCGTAATTATTGTATAACTTAGAGAGTAGCCTTGAATGGTTGACTCTATCAAACATATTGGAAAAGTCAAGTACTACAAGAATGAGGGCGTAGCCCTTATCCAGCTTTTTCCGAAAATCTATAGTGACCTTTAATATGACTGTTTCGCAATTGCGATTTGCCCACAAATCAGACTATCAGCTTGCCAGCATGTTATAATTTTCAACAAATTTATCCATACATGATAATGGTCATTTTCCAATGTTATTAAACCATTTTGCATGATTAATGTGGAAATAGACATGTGATAAAACTCAACAGTACGAATATAAAATGTTTTTAAATTTCAGTTTTACGTATCTGATAAAATTTTTCGTGTGTTTATACATTTTTTAACAAAAAATTATTAAAAGATAAGACACATAGCTGAAAACTTACGTTCTCAATTCTTATCACTCATTGCGAATATACAAAACAAAAACGTAATAATAATAAAAAAAACAACTAGCTCCATTGCACTTTCTTTTCGATGATAAGTTGAAATGTCGAAATTATTTAGAAGGCGTAAGTAAATTGAGAAATTTTATCAGTTTATTTCACACTTGATAACATTCCTCGTGTGCAATCTGTATTTTTTATGACTGTAGAAATTATCACTTCTATAACGCTAAATTAATTTCCAAATTCAATTACAAAAATATATAAAAACACAAATTCATCGGATATCGAGTAATATGAGTCAAGATAAGAGAGACAAAAATTTATACTCTGACCAGGGAAAAAACATCCTTCTATACAGGGTGTCCCGTAAGTCGACGACAAGCCGGAATCGGGTGATAGACCAAATCATAATAGTTACCAGAAAAATATAAAAAAATCTAAGTCATGTATTTTTTAAATTATAGACATTTCTTTTGTTTTCGAGAATATGTACACCCTGTGATGGTTTTTAGCTCCTGTTGCTACAAATCTTTACTTTTTTTCAATTTTATTTTTCTTATGTAATCCCGAATAGTGCTTATGTAACTTGCTGCTTTGAATTCTAAGCCTACTGTTCCAGCTTGGAAGTAAATGTCACATTTTGCCGAACCAACAATAGAAAATTAATATTTCACCCAAATTTAACTGACTGTAATGAAAAAAAAATTTACTACGCCAGTTTGGCAAGTAACTTTAAAAGTTGACGCATTTAATAAGGATTCTAGGATGACAAATTCAACTGCTTCCGCAATTCTGGAGCTCATGTTTTTGTAAAATTCGGTGAGCTATACCTTTAGACACTCCTGTGCTTTTCTGGATTGCACGTACCAAAGCACTAGGGTCTTCTTCAACTGCTTGAAGTACTGCGTCCTCGTCAACTTTTAAAGTTACTTGCCAAACTGGCGTAGTACATTTTTTTTTTTCATTACAGTCAGTTAAAGTTGGGTGAAATATTAATTTTCTATTGTTGGTTCGGCAAAATGTGACATTTTCTTCCAAGCTGGAACAGTAGGCTTAGAATTCAAAGCAGCAAGTTACATAAGCACTATTCGGGATTATATAAGAAAAATAAAATTGAACAAAAGTAAAGATTTGCAGTAACAGGAGCTAAAAAATCATCAAAAGAAATGTCTATAATTTGAAAAATACATGACTTAGATTTTTTTATATTTTTCTGGTAACTGTTATGATTTGGTCTATCACCCGATTCCGGCTTGACGTCGACTTACGGGACACCCTGTATATGTATGTTCCCGCTTGGCATCCAGCGAACGGTTTGTTTTGTGTTTGGCATAAGTCGGAAACAGTTTTCGTCAGGAAAAAGGACTCTCTTTCAATTTGTTTGAACCTTGTTGAAGCATTGAAACCATCTCTTTACATATCTTTTTAAAATAGCATTTTTATTCGCAGCTCTTTTTTCATGTTCTTTCCGCACAAAAAATTGTGCGAACGTGTCCTTAACGTTTCTCAGAAAATGGAATGACGTAACGCTGACATGGAGATAGTGTCTCTACATATATTACAGCGTCTAGATAAAATTACCAACAGCAAACCCTAGCAATGTTGGGAGGCTGCCGCGACCAAAATTCCCTGCAAATGGAAATTGCTGGGAGTTTTTCCAACAGATTATATATGCAAATTCCTACACATTTTTCCTAACAATGCACACAAAGCTTACGCATTTTTCCCTAAAATGTAGGAAATATTCCCTAAAATTTGGGGGAAAATTTTTTACTTTGTAGGTACCAAAAAATATAAGAAATACTCCAAAAAACGTGACGTGACGTGACTTTTGAAAACTAATTAGTTTTTATTGATAGGGGCAACCTCTATAAAAGTACAATAGAAAATTGAGTAAAGCGATCAATGCTACATAAAAAATCATTAATCATCTGTCGATAGCGCAATCCATTTACCGTAACTGTTGCTCCAGCCTCATTTTCGAAAAAGTAAGGTCCAATGACCCCGCGGGACCATAAACCGCATCAAACAGTCACACGTTGAGGATAGAGAGGCTTTTCAACAATAACTCTTGGGTTTTCCGAGCCCCAGATGCGACAATTGTGCTTGTTGACGAAGCCATCGAGGTGGAAATGGGCCTCATCACACAAGATGAGTTTTCGATGGAATTCCGGATCATTTTCATTTTTCAATTTTAATAATTTCAATGCGTTGTTGAATCGTGTATCGTTCCATTTTTATTAATGGCGTAGTTTCTACTTGTCAAATGTCAAAAAATGACAGCTCCAAAAGTGACATCTACCGAAATAGTGTGCTAATTAAAATAACACCTCTTATTGGAAAACCCTGTACTACCAACTATTAATTAAATCACCCTAATCATAGTTCTAATCATTTCAATTATGTATGCATGAGCAAATTTGTGGAAATCTGTTAATTTTATTATTCTCATCAAAATTCCCAAACCTTTTCTATTTGAAAAATGCTCAATATTTTATTTTCACTGTTACACGCAATTAATTTAAGCATACTAGCGAAGGAAAATTAAATTTTGTGTGTCAATTTTAAGGAATTATTTTCTCAATTTTGGATGTATCATTTATTCCATATTTTTGTAATCGGAGACGAAAATATTCCTTTAAATTTTTTAATTTTTTCAAGTCAGAAATTCTCACAATCTCTCACCACCTCAGAGACAGCGTTGACTGTCATGAATGTAGTAAAGGCAGTTTCACAACAAAAACAATAACCGAAAAACTCAATTTATTCCACTTTAAAACAAGATTCTTGCTCCAATGATTAATAAAATCATGGGAAATAGGATAAACTAATAAATTTACTAACAAAATAGAATATTTATCTCAGATTTTTAAGAAACACACAACTTCTATGTTTTATCGGTCGAACACTTCGGCCGAAAAAGTTTTTCGATCGATAAAATATAGAAGAGACAAATATTCTATTTTATTAGTAAAATTATTAATTTATCCTATTTCCCTGAATTTTATTATCATTGGAGCAAAAGTCTTGTTTTAAAAAGGAATAAATTCAGTTTTACAGTTTATATTTTTCGGTTTTTGTTTTTGATATGAAAGTGCCTAGTAGTGCCTGGTGGTATTCTAGTCTAGAAATTCGAAAAAATCGATTTTTTTTGTTTTCATATTTTCAAAGTTAACTATTCAAGAATATGCCTACAAGAGGATTTTTCAAATTTGTATCTTTTATATTTAGTGTTCACTTGCATCCAGCTGCTAACAGTTGAATTCTAACTTCCAAACCACGTGGACGTATGGACGCCACTGTAACGGCTAAAAAAAAAAAGTTTTTTCACGAATTTTTTTCTCGCAAAATTAAAGGTGTTTGAAAAAAACCTTTTAAGAGTATTATCGGACATACATTGAACTTTATTGATAAATTTTTGACAGCGAAAAAAAAACAAAATGGCGGCTCCACAGCCATCTTATCTTCCCGGGACATGTTTCGGAGCAAGTTTGACGCGCTTGGTGACGACCTCCATTTTCAAAGGAAAAAAAAATTTCTCGCACGGGACCTTTTTTTTTCTTATTCTAGAGGGTTTAAACTATTTTTTAAGCCAATAGAAAAAAAACTATTTTTCAAAAAATTTACAGTGGTGTTACACATTAAACGCGTTTTTCTCGAATCTGCCTTTTTCAAGACGATGTCCACGATTTCTCAAGTTCTACTAGACCGATTTACTTGAAATTTTTTTGAGAGTCTTGTTTATAGACTTGTCTATGTCCGGAACTAGCCGCATCCCCAAATTTCAATTTTTATTATTTTTAAAAAATTCGAAAAAGTCAAAAAAGTGGTACAAAAATTGCTTTTTTTTTTAGGCAGCGGCCATTTTGTGAACATTTTTTTTTCAACTTTTCCCTAGTTCCGGACATAGCGACATTACTCTAGACTAATAATCTTTTTTATTTTTTTTTTCGGATTGTTAGGCGGGTTGTAATCGTGGGCATGATCACGCGCCAATTTTTTGAGGCCCCCCACTTCATCAGCTGCTAATTTTTTGAATTTTTAACTTTTTCAATTTTTTAATTTTTTTCTGTATTCTTGCAATGTTAAAAATAACTCATAAAAAATGGATAGAAAAATATTGATTGCCTTTTTTTTACGGCACTTCAAAAATCACCTAAAATTCGGGCCTCTAGACTAGAATACCCCCTTAAGGGTGGACTGAAAACAAATGTTTATGAATTATTTTTCGGAGTCAGGAAACAACTGACGGGCAGGGCTTCTCCCTTTTTAAAGTCTCAACAACGATTTAAAATTTACACTCTTTTGTGATTGACTTGTGGAAATTTTCTTTAAAATTTCGTCAATAGCCTCGTAAACAAATAAAATATTTTGATATGTTATGTATTTCTCTGTACGATACCTAACAATATCTACAGAGAACAAACACTATTTTTGAAAATGTTTTTTTTGAACTTTTTTTTTTTCAATCTATAAGCTCGCATATTTAAAATTCTTCAACACCACCCAATAGAAGTGTTTATAGAGAACAAAGCGAAACTTATAATAACCTTCACAAGTAATTTTACGCAGCATTTGTTAAAACTAAAACATCCGAGGTCACATCAACAAAACATAAGCATTTCCAACTTTTGTTTCAAAGCTTCTATGTAAAACAAATATCAATAGAAGCAGGCCAACGCCTTTAATACTGGCCCAACAAAATATTTCACTCAAAATCTTTGCTCTGAATAAAAATTTGTAAGAAAAGAACAACAACAACAACCAAAAATATGTCAATCATAAAAAAATCAGTTGACAAAAATTAATTGCATCAATTGATAAAAAAAATAAAAAAATAAACTCAATTGACTTACCGTTTGCCTGCTCCTTGTAGTAAACGTTTCGTCTGCGGAGAATTTAATCCACTGGCACTATTTACACTTGCACAATTGCTATCTTGAGATTGTCCAGTTGGACTTTTACTTAGACCGGGCGGTGATCGCCTCAACAAAACACCTGTAGACACTTTCGATTTCACATCACTGTAATTTTTCTTATGCGTTTTATTTTCAGCAATTTTACTCATAACCGCATCCCATTTATTAAGCGGTAATTTACGCGACGACGCTAAGTTACCGCTACCGCTACCGGGACTTTTATTCTCCTGGTTTTCATTATGTTTTGGACTGGATTTCATGAACATAATATCACCGTCGCATGTTGTTTCACAACTACTGAGGGCAATTGAAGATGACGATTTTTTCTTTGTATTGACATTGAAAATTGACGATAAATCACGACCGGTACCGGTACCGGTTTTAATCGTTTTATTATCTACGTTCACATTCGATTTGATATCGTATTTACTACCGGCGGCGACGGCATATGGATGTTGTTTTCGTGACGGACTCACTTTCTTAACTGACAATAATTGTTGTGGTTGTGGTGTCGCAAGTTCTTGTTTCTTCTGCGCAATATTAGCTTTCTTAACGTCATCGTTTGTTGGTGGTTGCGTCGTCGTTGTCGTCGACGTCGTTTGTGTTTTTACATTTAAAGCTCCATTACTGCCAGATATTGAAGAGCTTTTACTCACAGAATGATCATTGTTTGTAGCGATTCTCTTCGATTGTTGCAGAGAATAATCTCCACTAATCGAGCTAACACTCATCCGCTCACAGCTTAAACTACTTTGAATTGTTGACGATGTCTGGCTATCAGTTAGCATATTATTGATCGGATGACCTTGACTTAATGGCGAAATCGATCGATGCGGTTCATTACTATTGTTGCTGTTATTATTATTATTATTATTATTACTTTTTACAGTATCCGTTGATCCATCTGGTGACATATCAATATCAGCTTCTCTTCGATTTTGTGAAATATCATCGTCACACCGATTTTCCACATCGGTAAATATTCCACTTGACTCCATGCATGAATCTTCCATTTGTGGCTGTTCAGTAATGAAAACATTTGATGGCTGCAACATAGGTCCATATAATTGACCATCGATCACCTGTGCACGTCTATCACCTCTATGAAATATATCATCGGCATCACTTTCAGTAAAAAAATCCGAATCAGTCATCGGATCTTGACGTCGTATCGGAATATTTTGATGATTAAAGGATGGCTGACGTCCAAGCTGAGATTTTCGTGGAACATTCGATGGAGAATGATCACCGGCTCCTCTTGATGCAGGCCGTGACATTTCACCATCTCCTTGATATCCAGTGTCAAGACTTGTTATACTTGTAACACTGGTAATGAAACTGGTCGATACTTTTGATACGCTTGATTTAGTCATTTGATCGGTTTTAGAATCAGAATCGGTCTGTGATAGTTCTGTATATGGAATTATCATATTTCTTGGTGCCGGCGGTTGTGTTGTCATTATTATATCAGCCACATCCGTTTTAACACCAACCGGATCAAGAGGTAAATCTTCGGGGGAAGGTGTTTGATCGATTCGCATCTGATGTAAAGATATCTTATTATTGCCTGGATGATGTATATTAATTGGGAGATCAAGATTTGTTGTGGTCGTTGTTGAATCTAAAAATTCTTTCATTTGGTCAGGAGTTAAAATTCCCAAACTTTCATCCATTTCAAATGAATTTTGTTTCTTAAGAGATGGTGATAGTATAGGTTGAGCTGGGGCGCTTGATGACAACGATACATCACACAATTCAATTGAACAATCCAAAGTGGATTCGGTAAGATCAAGACCAAACGAAAAACGTGGTTTTGATTGAAATCCATGAGAACTTAGAACATGTGTTAAATTTCCTGGTATTTCGTAGGCGTTATCATCACATTTCGATGGTGGTTCATCGATATCCATAAAATCATCACGAATTTGTGTTGATTTTTGCGGTGCCAGTATACCGTTGTCCATATCAATACGTGTCATATACAATAAATTGGTGTTATTCAATTGATTGACTGATGGTGAATCGATTAGATCTCTGGTGATGTTCATAAGATGATGATGCCTAGATGGTGATATTTTCGTTGTAATATCAAGCAAGCGATTATTTTGCATTGTTGAATTTAATACTAATTTCATATCAGATTTATCCGGTGCTAAGATTGTGTCCTCGAATTCATTGGTTGTATGATTTGGAAAGTTTTGCAGACTCTCTTCATTATCATCATTCATCATATGTGTCGGTTTTAAAGTAGCATCTACATCACAACTAGGAATACTTATATCTGATAAACGTTCACATGTAATTGTATCATCGAAAATATTTTTCTTCAATTTTGTATTCGATTCTATAATAACAGTATTTTCAAGGATTTGTGTCGTTTCAAGTAGAGCGTGTGGTGTCATGAATAATGAATTATTATCAGACACTGTCAAAACTTGAGGAATGATATCATGCGTTACGCCTAATAAGTTACTTTCACCACCATCATCATTGCTGCTATCACGTATAAATGTTTGCGAACGAGTAAGCGTCTGGGTCATATTTACTGATGGTTCTTGACTTAAAAGTTTCTTATTAGCGCTATCTTTTGTGCATTTATCAAGTATAACAGTTTCATTTTGAATATTATATTTCGGTGATGTGTCAAGACTTGAAGATTTCTCTGGTTTTGTTAGAAACTTCTTCACGGCTGTTGCTGTTTTCTTTCCTACAATAGTTGCTGCTTCACTTAATCTCTCACCAGATAATGATTTTTTTAATGATGAAACCGTTGATATTGGTGGTCTTAAACCTGCAAAAGATGTTGGTCGAATTGATTTTCCACTGATTGGCATTTTTGATTTATGTGGCATACGTATTGGAGCCTGAACTGGTATACGAGTTACACCATCCAGTCTTGGTATTCGAGAATGTGTTGGATCCTGGAAAGACAAAAAAAAAAAAACAAATTTAGTAATTATGACACCAAAGATTAGCTGTATATATCTTGTTCAATAACTGCTATAAATTAAAGAGAGCATGTTGTTCTTACGACAGAAGTGCACAATTTTTTATGTTGGCTTCATTAAAATTTTGTATGACAACTAGATAGCGCTGTGATGGTTATGTATGATGGTGAATCTTTAACACACGTATTTTGGGTAACACGCATCTTTTACAAATGGTTCTCGCCCATTAACAATCAAAACGTGTGATACTGCGCTTACTTCTGAGACCTTATTCTCGGTGTTAGTTAAATAATGTAAAAATCAATAAAATAAGACGATTGACATATGGAGTTAATGTCGATTGCTTGTCCAACAACAAAACAGTCACTAATAAAAAGAATTAATTGTTTTTGCTATTTTAGTACATAAATACAGGGTGTTTCCACTTAGGAGATCAATAGAGCAGGAGGTGATACATAGTAATCACCTAGGCAAACCAAAAATTATATGGCAGGGGGGGGGGGGGGGGGGGGGGGCATATCAACCATTTAGGAGTTATAGGGTGATTATGAAAGAAAGCTAGCCATTCACAAATCACCCTGTATCTTAAAAACTACAGGGCATATGGTCACAGTTATAGGCAGAACTTCATGGCCTTTCCAGCGACTGCTCAACCAGACCCGCACTCCTCTTCCCACAATAATTATGGTTGTCTAAACTAAAAATTTCGGATTTTCTTATATACAGGGTGTTCCGTAAATGTCTTTAATCCTTTAAGGGGATGAAGTAGAGGTCATTTGGGTCAAAAAAGTTGAAACTTTGAACTCCCGCCCCTCCCAGAGCTTGCCCCTCTTGCGAAAATGAAGATGCGGAATAACAAAATCTACGTAAATATCAAGTTTGGTAAAAAAGTGTTTTTTCGAAATTACCCCTCCATTTTCGAAATTCGAAATCGAAAAGTACCCTATCTAATAGCCAGTTCAGATTCCCGTACAATGACATATAAATGGTTGTCGATACAAAATGGAGTTCGATACAAAAGTATCTAGACTTTTCTGACCCAAATGACCTCTACTTTCATCTCCTTAAAGGATTAAAGACATTTACGGAACACCCTGTATAAATAGGTAGTTAACATTACTTTTTCTTACAAAAACTGTAAACTGTAGACTCTCCCCCTTTAATTTGACGTATTATAACCTATGTGCTATCTGCAGCCGTTGAAGAGTTATTAACTCAAAACCTATTCAGGTCATACCGAAATTTTTTTTAAATTACTTGCTTTCAGTCACTAAGGGAACAAATTTTCTTTAAAAATAGGTTTGAGAATGGCTGGCTTGAGAATAGGATAAGACCAAATAACTCCTTAACGGATATAACAGACATAGACACATAAGGTGTAGGTACTAGGTCAAATTAAAGACAGTCTGCAGTTTAAAGTTTTTATTAAAAAAACGTTATGCTAACTCCTCAGAGCATAGGATTAGGGGGCTGGCTGAGCAGTCGTTATAAAGGCCATGAAGTTCTGCATACAATGAGCTCTTAGCTGTGACCGCACGTCTTGTACTTTTTCAGATACAGGGAGTTTGGTGAAAAACTACCTTTTTTTCTTAATTACCCTGTAACTCCTAAACGGTTGATATGCCCCCCCCCCCGCCATACAATTCTTGATTTATCTAAGTGAGAACTGTCACCTTCTACTCTATTGACTTCTTTGACCTGCACCAAATTATGAATATTTCTAAATGTGACACGGCCCTCGAGTTAAGCTAGATTTTTTCTGATGAATTTTGATACACTGAGCTGAAAATGTTCGCCATCACTGGTCTAGCCAGTTGTGCCTAACATCAACAAGTCACCACCTTCCCAATACTATGAAAAAGCATCACTAAACGAAAATTCCATCTAGGGCTAAATCGAATGGGCATAACACTTTATACCAGGTACCGAAAATAACTGGTATTTTGAAAAATTTAAACAAAAAAAAACCGGGATAAATCATGATCATGGAATTTAGTGGAATATATCAAAATATGTCTCGTGAAACCCGTTTCGATTCCTGTAAAGCTTTTGAAAACTTAACTTTTTATAAAAAAAAAAACTAAGCTGGAAAGGTTTTTTATTTTTTCGAGCTGGAAGTAACAGGTTTTGAAGCCGGAAGTATAAAAAGCCAAGCTGTCTTCTTATTTTTAGGGACCGAATCAGCTATGAATTCTTACGAAAAAAAACTTATTTTACTTGGTATTCCTGGTCGGTAATAGTTTTGAAGCTAGAAAAGCAAGCGCAACGGCTTGATACATATTTTCGGTAAAAATATAAAAAGCGAGCCCGGCTTTTTATTTTTTCTAGCCAAGCTGGCTTTTTATATTTGCCAAATAAAATAAAAATCCCTTTCCAGCTTAGGTTTTTTAACTTCAAATTATTATCGGTCAGGAATAACAAGTAAAGTTGGCTTTTTTTCGTAAAAAGTCATAACTGATTCGGTCCCTGCTTTATACCCTTGAAACACCGTATTTTTTACACAGGTGACTAAGATTCGCAGGAAATTTCTGTATAGGCCATTCAGGAAAGCGGGAAAGAATGTCCTTAATTCAGGGGAAAGAAAAAGAGAGAGAGAGAAAGACAAAGAGAGAGTGAGAGAGAGAACGAAAAATGAACTGCATAAAGCAGGCAGAGAGGGTTGGGAGCCTATTCTTAACGGTGGATTATTTCTCGTCTACAGCAGACTAAAATTCATTGAAAATAATTTCAATAAATTTCTAAAATGCATTGAGAATGCACAAAAATCAAACCCAGCGATCAGATCGAACTTCTATTGTAGGCGATCAGAGATAACCGTACTGATGAGACCTCTCTGATCGCTGGGTCAAAAAATTCGATTTTTCTCCTATTCACAAGAACGTCCCCTTAGAATGGACTTATCTAGCAGTAGCCTAAACTGAGGAGTTTCTTGAAGCTCCAAACCTCCTTTTAATCCATCCAGGACCATTCCATTGATTATTCACAAAACGAAACTCTACTGAAAAGTCAATATAATCCCTCCCGTTCAACGATCCAACCTACTTCAACATATTATGTAAATTCTAAAATATACAAGAATTATACGTTCCCCTATTGATAAACTCTGAAACAATACACTTTTTGTGAGCCTATGCAAAAGGGTATCCTCATCAAAATCTAAAATCTCTATAATGAGTTCAAAATCACAAAATACGCATCACACGCATGCAACAATGAATATCTTTCAGGGATCCAAGAGCATGTCATAAAGCGTAGGATGGATGTTGTCGAAGCAATATTGATTTTATTCTTAGATGGAAATTCATGGAGGAATAGCGAATTCCTTCACAGAATTATGGCGCCCCGGACAAAAGGTTAATACACGAATAGGTATTGCAGGAAGGCTATCATCTATAGGTATATATTATCATTATCATCATCCACAGAGACCCTTAATCAGCTGATTTTATGTGATTTATCAAACCTTTAATTCATATACACATCCCCTAACATAAGTGGACCCTAATATTATCCTTAATAAGTGAACCCTTAAGGATTTCCAATTGTATATACATATGTGTATACCAAATCAAATCGGAAACTATATTATGCGTTACGTCTATACATACGTACATACAGACAAAGGCTAAGACTCTTTATGTAGACAACTTCGTGCCCTGATTGTATCGATTAATAAGACGACCCAAAAAGCTCTCAATAAATAACTCAAATTTAGTTTTATGGGGTTTTATATATGGGGATCAAAACGATAAAGGACTACATATGCACATTATATGTACATATATAAGAGTTAGAGTAACTTTTGGTTTCTATTGTCTTCTATAGCTACAACAGCTGCTACTGATGAGGTTCGGTTCGGGTATGAAAACTTACAAATTTGAGGTAATAGACGTATGTATATGTTTGTATTATCAAGGCCTTTATCAAGGTACAAAACGGAAATGAGTTTTATGGATGGCAAAAGTAAAAGTTGTTTATTTGTTTATGCCTAGAGAAAAGTTAACTCAGCAGGGTTTAGAAGTTGCTGCGACGGATGGCGATTATGAAAGATTACGTTCATTTATCAACGTTAAACTTAACCAAAATAAAAACTAAACTTTTTCTTCCTTTTTTTTTCCTACGTCATACATACATAAATACCTATACATATGTACCTATAATAAAAAAGTTGATATGCTTATGGAATTAGATTTCTGAATTAAGTATATGTTTTCGGTTTTTTCTAACAACAATTAAAGTCAATATTTCGAAGGAAACATAAAGGAAATAGAAATACTTGCAAAATAGGTGTGATGAAATTTGTTTTATTAAATTTGCGGAGCTCCTATGAAATACAGGATGTTTCCTGCGGTGAGAGGTCGAAATGGAAGGAAGTGATAGTACTCACCAAGGCAAACAATAAATTGTAGATGCGCCCACCCTCCCCCACCCATCGCAACTGTTTAGAAGTTACCGGGTGATTAATAAGAAAATATTCCAGATTTTCACGAAATATAATGTAAAGGATGTAAGTTGACTGCTAAAACTTCATTTTATGTATGTAGAACCCCATGGCCTTTCCAGCCAGCCCCGTATACTACTCCCTCGCCGAAGTTATGGCGCTTTAAAATAAAAATTTCTGGTTTTTACAGGTTGGTCCAGACAAACAATAAATTGCATCGGAGGAAGGGATCGACAATATTTCACTTGGCCACCAGGGAATCATTTATGTTTTTATGTGCTTTCATCACCTGTAGCTTTTTTACTACGTACTATTACGCTGCCTACTGTAAGATAAAAGTGCACTTTATTCCATAGAAAACTTTTCCGCTGTTCTATACAATCTTTAACCCTCCAATAAAAAGTTATGCAGCCTCCTAAGTTCAAGTTAAAAATGCTTTATTTGGTGGAAAAATTAAAAAAAAAACAATTCCTGCAATTTTTACGTTATCGCATTTGGGAGCGAACCATTTAATTTATTCTATAGCTCGCCTGTTGTCGACAATAACAATGGTTAAAGATTACAGATTTTTACGTTGTTTCTCGGAATACAATCATACTCAGTTCTGATCAGAATGATGTGACAGGAAAGAAATACTGGATTGGAATAGCTTGCAAAAGACCTAATAAAAAGCCGGATTCGCACACGAAGGGTTCCGTACCATCGTACAAAATTTAACACTATGTACTTTTTATTTATTGTAGAATAGCGTCATGTAAAAAAATAATGCCTACTAAAACGAGGAAAAAACCGCCGAAAAAATTACGTTTCTTGTATGGGGCCCCTTTAATTTTTAATGTAATTTGATTTTTATTATTTCTTGTTATAGCGGCAATAGAAATACACACTCTGTAAAATTTTCAATTGTCTACCTATTACGGTTCGTGAGATACAACCTGGTGACGGACAGACGAACAGCGAAGTCTTAGTTTTTACTATTCCGTTGTGACCCTTTGGGTACGGAAGCCTAAAAATGGTTATTCGAAAAATAGAAACACTGTCCAAAACTTCAAGGGCACAAAAATGAGTACTCAAGACAAGAGAACATATCCAAGTCCACAGACAAAAATTTCCGGAAAATAAAATATCCGATCCAAAAAGTTAACAAAACTTAGAAGACAAAAATCCAAAATATGTTTCGTACCATTATAAAAATTTCAAAAAATTTGTCCTTCAAAATTTTGTTAAGTTGAAATTAGGAGAAAAAAGTCGTTACACTGAAAAAAATTTCACAAATATTCGCTGCTTTTGATGACAAACATAGTTAGAAAATTAATTGTTAAAATAACTCTGTCTGGGTGTTAAAATATACGAAAATGGGTTAATTTCCGCACGTTTGTAATAAACGTTTGATTTCGAGTTATTTCATTTGCAAACGCATTAGTTTGTTTGAAACGCGTCTGCCATCAAAATGACTATATCAAAGCATTGTACCTACTCATAGAAATGTGCAGCTACTTGCACAAATTTTTAGCTGAAATTTCAGAAGAGTTTACTGCGAAAACTTTTGCTCAGACAGGATTTGTGTGCCAAGTTTCTCCCTTATTTTAAGTGTCATTTTGTTTCCGCAGTTTGAATAATAAAGAAGTTCGTGCTCAGTATGACTTATTTTTGAGGTCATTCCTTTTAACTCGTACACGAATTTGTCTGTCTATTTATTTATATATTTCGTTTTTACTATTTTCGACACTCTCGTAGACCCACTTCTCGTCATCACAGCGAGCTGACAATTGAATCTATCAAAATCTGAACCGGAAATTTCCAAGGAAAACCCGGAAATCGGGAAAAATCATTTGAAAATTTGGTACAAATTTGATTAGTGATAAATCCGTTTCAGGAAAAATGCAGTTTTCCGATTTTTCCGAAAAAAAATTCCGGAATTTTGCGACTTTTCCGGTAAAAAAGTTTTCTAAATTATGCAGGATCAAGTTCTCTATCAACTGGCGTCATTACTTTCTCTCCGACAATGGTGAAAACTTTCAGAAAAAATCGAGGAAAATTCATGTAAAACGCTTTTCCGGAGTTTTTCCGATCAAGGAGCGTTTGAGCGTTTTGCAACCTAAGACAAAGTTGTAGAGCGAAATGACTTGCATAAAGTTGCTTTTGTGGAAAATTCCATGGAAAACTCGGAAAAGCGGAAAAATCATCGGAAAAATTTTCATCGATATGATAAGTGATAAATCTGTTTCAGGAAAAGTGCAGAATTTTCCAATTTTTCTGGAATTTCCGGAATTTTTCTATTCCGGAAAATTTTCCGACAAAAAAGTTTTATAAGCTATGCGGAATCATTTTTTTCCGTCCTACTGGCATCAATACTTTCTTTTCAACAATCATGAAAACTTGCATGAAAAATCGAGGAAAATTCATGTAAATTTTTAAAAAAAAATTCATACTAATAGGAAAAGTCTGTGGTTAAAACATGGAAAATCGGGAAAATTCATGTTATATGGGATCAAGTTGGAATTCAGCTAAAAAGCGCTGTTTAAAACATAATTTGAATTTCAGAAAACCGTTGCAGTACATCAACGATTTGATACTCGAAAAATTCTTGTTTTCGGATCAACATCATGACTTAAAAATTGTTTTAAAATATCTCCATGCAGCACGTAATAACAATTTAGTTAACGTGAAAAAGGTTAAAAATAAAATAAGTAAAAAACGAGTTTTCAAACAAAACTGAGGCCAAGCCGCATGAAAAAGTAGAAAATAAACTTTTCTTCACACACAGAGGTGGACTCAGATTTTATTCGCTGACAATCACCGATATATTTCAGTATGATCAATCACAGGTAATAAGTGATTTGATTCATGAAGAGAAAGAATATTCAAGAGAAATGTCCCAATCAAAAAATCTGAGTCCACCTCTGTGTTTGAAGAAAAGTTTATTTTCTACTTTTTCATGCGGCTTGGCCTCAGTTTTGTTTGAAAACTCCTTTTTTACTTATTTTATCTCTCTGAAGCGCTTATTTAGATTTTTGCAGCCCCATTCCTTATTTGTCCGAGAGAGTTATTGACAAATTTAGCGTACATCGAACCTCACCAAGTTCTTTCGCCTAATTTAACTGAGATATCCTTAAATCATGCAAAAACTGGTTGGAGTTTTTTATATGTCCCCGTTTTTCAACTATGTACTTATCATTTCCGAAGGGTTTGTGGATTCAATATTACATATTACTAAAATAGCAACAACAAAAAAAGTGGAGACACATCAACAAAGCTTTCAGTCTTAGTAAGAATACAGTTTTTTTTCTTGTGCAGAAAGTGTTTTATAGAGCTTTCCATAATCGTCGATTAGAATAATTATTACGTCTGTAAGTGACCACAGAAAGCAGTTAAATTAACCGCACAAACAGTTACTGTTGAACATTTCAAACGATTCTGTTACTCATTAAAACTATTTGTCCTGAACATAAGTATAATTGTAAAAACGAATATGAATGATGTTTAATTTAATAGGCTACGGCCATTTATTTTGCCATAAAGTGTTAAAATTTCGCATGTTTGAAATACTACACATGACAGACTTGCAATTTCAATATTGCAGTTTGCGATAAACTGCAAGTCTGTCTCTATATACTGAGAAACAGCTCGGTACACGCTCGGTGTACACTCAGTATGTAGTATACATTGGAACTGCGAAAAATGTACGCTGTATACGAGTTTATTGCAATATGACCCTAGTTATAAACCATAACTATTTAATATACACGAATATTTTAGAACCGAATTTTATACTGCAATGTTAACTGCAACTTTTTCTTACATTTAATATTTGGCACTTTGTCAAGTTGAAGTATCTATTTCGTTTCTATTTTCCATACAGACAAGTGAATTTCATGATATTGGCTCGCATTTTGTACGTGCGCGGAACTTTCTTAAGTCAAATGACAAATCAAATGATAAGTCAAGTGTAAATTCTCTAAATAATTTCTCAGTATCGTAAACTGCAAGTGTGTCTCTGAAATGTTATATTGCAATTTACATAATTGCAATATAAATATATCAATATTGAAATTGCAAGTCTGTTTCCGGTATATAAGAGTAATTTTCAACTATTTTTGTGGTATGTGCCATTTTACACGCTTTTAGGTTAAATTGACCCACTCATTTTTGTCAGTGTAAATCCACATAATAAACATAATTACAGGACGCGCAATTAGAATAAACCCCAACATACAATTTTATGGAAAGAAAACCAGTATCAGCTAAGGCACTGAAATAAAATAGCCCTTGCTTCTTAAGCAAATGCCCTCGATATATATATATATTTTTTTTTTTATATTACTAACCCAAGCTCAGTGGATACCCTATGATGCAAAGCACAGCCTGGCAGGAAGGAGATAGGGAAAGGCTTAGGGGATATGAGGAGAGTGGCGGAGGTGCCGATGTATGTCGCCCTTAAACTTCCGCAGATTGTATGCCGGAGGAAAAACAGAAGATGGTAAGCTGTTCCACATTCGCACTGTTCGGGATAAAAAAGCATTACGGAATTTTACTGTACGCCGAAAGTAATTTGAAGGGTTAAAGGATGTGCGCGGTTTGCAGCGCGAGTATTGCGTGCAGGAATCATTCTATAAGGGATTAGACTAAATATTTCATCAGAACATTGACCATGCATATAGCGATAAAGGAGCGAAAGGCATCCAACATTGCGGAGGTGTTCGAGTGAGTCGATATGACAAGTTATTGCCAAATCGCCAATGAGCTTGAAAACCAAAAGATAGTATACTTCATAAAGCGAATCAGTATAGTAGTAATAGGGCCATCCTAAAGGAGCTAATCTTCATCTTTCAAATAAGCACAATAGTCTTTTATTAGCGACATAAGTACAGAGTAGGCAAAATGTCAACTGTAGATACTCTCGCCCAATATCTTTATCTGCAAGTTATCAAAAGACTATTAAAAAGGATTCCTACGGGTAACTTTAAAAGTGATTTTCTTTTTCATTACAAATGTGGTAGAGAAATATAAGTAGCGCACTTCTCAAGTTCATTTTTCATTGAATTATGCCATCATAAATTTGACCTCTCCAGAGATGTAGATTTAAGTTTCAAAGCTCTACATATTCTCTCCTACTATTGCATATAACCTTTTTTTTTAAGCAAATCTGCAATGATTTTATTTTCTGTTCGTCTCAACAGGAAATGCGATCAATTCACCATTAATCCTGGAGGGTACTCTTTATATGGACGTAAGGAGACCTTACACTTTTTTCTCTCTGCATATTTGAATTGATTTGTGCATGTCTGCAGTTGTGAGCGTCCACAATTTAAGCTTGCAATAAAATTTGGAAAAAAAAGTCTCTTGAAATTGGTTTGTTTTCTTATCAGTTTCAGTTGAAAGAAAACTTGAAGTCTCCTTATCTTCCCCCTAAAGAATACTCTAGATTCATCGAACGGTTATTGAATTCGAGGGTAAACGAACTTTATTTCAATTTCACAATCAGTGCGTTCTGTCATATGCCAAATTCTCATATTTATCTCTTTTTTATCACAAATTCTCTATTAAATGCTCGCTTATAGGTACTTACTATATTTCCCCGGTATAAACCATTTACTGTAAAATTGTTTATCAATAATAGTCAAAAATTCCTTGATTTTTTTTTGTTGAAAATATATACATTATCAAACCGCCAACCGAAACTTAATACCTGGCACAATTTGTCTGACGGAAGTGGAACCGCAAACCTCTATATATTTTGACCTCAAGCAGAACTTATACTCGAAGACCTACACCATTTTTTATAGCTTAATTATTTCCACCTGAGGGAGCTTCGAATAAGGTCTTCCTTCTCGTTTGAATGCAGAATGAGGATCCGCACATTGACTTAATTCTTTACGCTACATTAAAATGCATTGTTCAGTTTCGGTTCGTGTTGTTGTTTTTGTTTATGTTTGTTTTTTTTTTTTTAGAAAACTGGTGTATGTATAAAGAAGGTTTCTTAGCACTGATTGTGTTACGCATGCGTAATTGACCAGAGTTTATAACGCAATATCTTCAAGTATTTCCATCGCCAATATGGTTAGCTATGTGAAGTGTGATGAGAGCTGCTAAACTCTACGCCACTTAATTCTTTGATGTGGAATGTAGTTAGATACTATAAGTAGCTTTCTGTCTGTGGCTGATGAACTCGTTTTGCAGGTGCATTCATACAACAGGCTTGGTTAATTGAAATTATAATTAGCTTTCAATTACTTGTACTTTTATAGAAGGACTGAAATTCTGTACTAATTTGGTATATATGTATAAGAAAGTTCGGAAGATTATAAACCCAAAACGCGTTCGTCTTTAATAAATTTTTTTTTTTTTTAAATGCCCATAATTTATGTATGCACTTTCATTAAAAAAGAGAAGTAAATATTGCAATGAATATGCAGTCTAGAAGTGCCGAAATATATCTATGCATGTGTTTAATTCCTAAGTATAAGTATGTGCCTGAATGTACGCGAATAGACAACACACAAATGGAATTCGAATTTTTAAAATATAAAAGAGAAATATTTATAGCAATCGAAAGTCAATTTCAATGTCGACGTTTTCCGTGTATAAGGGAGGCACTTATACAAGGTGGACACTGAAAAACTGAATGGCTTGAAAAAGTCATAACTTATAGAACTTCTTCATTTTTAATCTTTTTAATTTAATTTTTTTGTAGCTAATAGAAAATTCCTTACAGGTTAAAATGCCTACGTAAGATGTCAAGCAAGGAATAAAAAACTGATTGAGTTTTTTCTATTCCAGTGAAAGATCAATTATTCAAACTCAGAGAAACAACCGGCAACACTGTAATATCAGAGTATCTCCTAGCAATGAAATGATTCGGAACATAATCACAGCCGTTTTTTAAAGAACTGGAATAGTCGGCGATCTTCCGAAAAATATTCCTAAGAGCACTCTACGCAATGACGCAGCAATGGAAGCTGTAGGGCAGAGTGTCCTTGAGGATCCATCTGCATTTACTCATCGTTGTCACTCTGCTCAACTAGGCATCATAAAAACATCGCTTCAGAAGATTCTGAAACTGATTTTAAAAATGTTTCCATACTTAGAGCTTTACTACTCCCCTACAGTACGCCATTCGATTTCATCACTAACCCGGGGATTACACGAGATAGTACAGCTTGCATGCTAGCCTCTCTTCCAACGCGATTTTTAACTTGACAGCAGTAGGCAGTTCGGTTAATGTCTTATCATCTTGCGTGCAAGTTCATTTAAAAAATGGCATTGAGACGTAAAGTCTTGCGTATATTGGAAAATTGTAGCGATAAAGGAAGTATAGCAGAATGATAAAAACCCAAGAAAAAATTAAGAGGAACGTGTTGGTAAATGATGGAATGCAAATGATCCCAGAAAATCTCATTTTACCAGAATAAATTTATCAAGCATTTCTTTTCCGCCATCTTGAAAAATGTATAATGTCAAATTACTGTCACCTCAGCTGTCATGGTTTTTATCATGCAAGTTCGCTGAAAGCTGAGCTGCCAGCATGGCAATAGAGGTTACACTTGCAAGAAGTATTGCAGTGCAGCTTTCATGCAAACTGTACTATTAGGTACGTGTATCCCCCGGGTTAGTCAGGAATAATTACAACTTTTTTTGAACAACTTCATAAGGAGTGTATACGTCAACAAAGAAAACTGCAGATTTTAGGGTACCTAACTGTGAGAGATTTATATCAGTATCAATTGCATGCCCAAATATACTGTGTTTAGTGCGGTGTTATGGCTGAAAGTTATCGACCCCTATTTCTTTGAAAATAGGAATGGCCAGCCAGAAAGAATCAATGGATTCCTGTACAGGACAATGAATGAAAATTTGTTATACTCCAGCGGTCTACACACTCTGCCATAGCAACGACGATGGACCTCCTGTGAGAAATTTTCCGTGAACGAATAAATTGGAAAACTTGTTTTGTCGGCACCAGACTCCTTTTTGTGGAGCTACTTGCAAGAATGAGTTTACTTAAATGAACCTCGTACAATTCAACAGCTTTCAAGTCGGATATCTGACGGTTAGGACCTGAAACCGAGCGTACGGTCAAAGTTAACCTAATGACAAGCTAAGAAGCTGGCGAGATATCCGAGTGTTTTACATTTAAAATGCACATGGCAAGAAAAGGAAGAAATAAAGTAAAAAAATAAAAAAAAAATCAAACTCTCTTTAAAACTTTTATGAATAAAGAAGAAAAATGTGAAAGCGCAAGTTACATGCAACGAAACAGAATGGCAAATGTTTCATTTTCGTAAATAAATGAGAAGGGCCGAAGTTTTCAGATTTTACTCTCATAAAATGTTCCTGAGTTTTTCTGAAAACCGGTTTTCCTGAAATATTGAGAGAAGTATCCAATGTTTTTTTATAGCAAAACCAATGTTTCTTAGTGTAATTTCTATGATATTTGAACAGCAGTTTCTAGAGAGACAAGCTTATGTCAATCGAAATAAGGAGGCAAGATAAAGGGTTTTCCATGGAAGGCCACGAAGAATGAATCAAATTAATCTTCTCAAAACCTCCAAAGTTTCATAAGCCCTGTTAACATGGCGTCAATGTGATTCTTCTTAGTCTTTGGTTTTTTCAAGTTTATTCAATGAATATCCATCTATGGAAAAATTAAACACCAGGACAGCCCTTTTGCGTGAGGGCACAGCAAAGCAGGGAAATAATTATGAAAAGAGCTACATCAGAGATGAATTAGATTCAGCCGTGCTCTTGTGAAACCATACGAAAAATCTTGACATAATATAATACATATATCATTGGTGCAAATAATAAAGAACAGTGGTCCAAAATGGCTGCCCTATGGCACACCAAAAGTATTGTTAATAGTATCAGAAATAATTCCATGAAGAATAACAAGTGTTCAATACGGTTCGACAAAAAACCAATTCATGAAGAAACATGTAAAATAGCTAGAATTGGTCTAAGACCAATTCTTATGATACCATAGATGAATGCCCGTATGAAAATTCCGTATTGTCACCCTTTTGTGCAGCTTTGATTTTTGAAGTGGATTTTCGCATATATTTATAGAACGGATTGTCGGACAGAAAAAATGATCATAACCAATGTTATAGGAGTTCTTATTCTGAAGAAGTTTTTAGTACAATAAAAATTTCTTGGACTGATCGTTTTCACAGTATACAGTATACAACACCAAGAAGGAGTTGCCCGATTTAGTCCATTTTTGAAATTTTATTTGCTAATACAATGAAAACACCATGTTACAAATTTCAGCACTCTATATCGATGCGTTCTCAGGCAGTGTCCAAATATATAGTGGAAAACGAAAATTTTGTATGGCAACCCCACGAAGGAGTTGTCCGATTTGTCTCATTTTCGAACCTAATTTTGATTTTTTTTTTAAAGTCCGTGTACAAAATTTCAGCTCTCTAAGTATACACATTCTCGAGTTATCGTGCGCAGAGACGGACGGACGGACATACAAAAATCAAAATAACTTTTAATATTATGCGTGGTGTTACAAACGATAGTTGACACTACCAGTAATACAAATGCCGAATTTTGAATATACATATAAGAGGCGGAGCCTTCCAACCATTAAGTTGCAGCAGGCAAAGGTATCAACATGGAAAAATCGTCGAGCGCCTGTTGGAATTATTTTACTGACAAGACAACACACTGAATATCATTTTTTTACATTTACATATAGCTTACAAGAATGGAAAAACCTTTTTCAAGTTCCACCCTAAAAATTATTTTTTCATAATCGATTTTCTGACAACTCCCACTCCTTCCTTTTTAAGTCAAGTGCAGCTAAAGCTTTCCATCTCACAAGGTTATAAATATTATTTTGGTAAAAATCTGAGGAAAAATATATTTGCGTGTATATTTAGAAAGAACGAAGACATACATAGTAACGAGAAACAGCAGGGTGACAATTTTGCAATAGACAACCAGAGATGGGGGAAATCATTGTAAATTGGAAATTTGAAATGAAAATCATATTCAGAATTCATTCGAGAAGATTGCTGATTTTTTCCATTTTTTTTTTACTTTTTCTATTGTTTGCGTTCAACATAAATATTTTTTGACAAGGGTTTAACCTTTTACTAACTAAGTGTTCATGAATAGAGAGCTCATCAAAAAAAAATTTATCAATAAAATTTCGCATCTTTTTCTTTAGTCTACGGTTTTAATATAAAAAAATCTTTCACAGCACAGACATTTTCCAATTATTTTTTCATTTTTATACCCTAGATGAAATCTATAGGGTATAGGTACTAAGTTTGTCATTCCGTTTGTAACACCTCGAAATAATGATGGTAGAGCAAAATGAATTGGACACCCACGCATAATATTAAAAGTTATTTTGATTTTTGCATGTTCGTTCGTCTGTCCGTCCGTCCGTCGGTCTGTGCGAGAACGCGTATACTTAGAGAGCTGAAATTTGTATGCGAATTTAAAAAAAAAAAAAAGTAAAATTCGAAAATGAGACAATTCGGGTAACTCCTTCGTGGGGTTGCCATACAAAAATTTCGTTTTCCACTATATATTTGGATACTGCGTGAGAACGCATTGACAGAGAGAGCTTTAATTTGGTACATGGTACTTCTATAGTAATAAGAAATAAAATTTCAAAAATATAATAAATCGCGCAACCCCTCTTGGTGTTGCCATATAAAGATTTATGATTTATGGATACTGTGAAAACGATCAGTCCAAGACATTTTTATTGTACTAAAAACTTCTTCAGAATACGAAATCCTATAAAATTGGTTATGATCATTATTTCTGTCCGACAATCCATTCTATAAATATATGCGAAAAACCACTTCAAAAATCAAAATTGCTCAAATGGGTGACCATACGAAATTTCATACGTGCATTCATCTAGGGTATCATAACAATTGGTCTTAGACCAATTCGAGCTTTTTTACTTATTGAAATTTTCGTTGTTCGTCCTCCTGTAATTTAAGATTCTGGTAGTGAGAAAAACTCTGTGGTAGCCAAAGTATGTAAGCATTTTATTACAACGTAGTAGTAATAAGGTTTATTAATATGAAATACAATACACGCACCTGTGAATCAGTGATATCCGTTTTGCTATTCGATTATGCTGCATTGACGCTTTGTTGTAAGGTCGTGTGTATTTTTACATCTTTACATTTCTATTTTTAACAAGTAAAAAAGTTAGAATTGTTCCAAGACCAATTCTTATGATACCCTAGATGAATGCCCGTATGAAATTTCGTATGGGTACCCATTTGAGCAATTTTGATTTTTGCAGTGGTTTTTCGCATATATTTCTAGAACGGTTAGTCGGACAGAAAAAATGATTATAATCAATTTTATAGGATTTCATATTCTGAAGAAGTTTTTAGTACAATAAAAATGTCTTGGATTGATCGTTTTCACAGTATACATAAAAAGCCTAATTTTTTATATGGCAACACCAAGAATGGGTTGCCTGATTTAGTCCATTTTTGAAATTTTATTTGCTAGTACAATGAAAACACCACGTGCCAAATTTCAGCTCTCTACGGCGACTCGTTCTCAGGCAGTGTTCAAATATATAACGGAAAACGAAATTTTTGTATGGCAACCCCACGAAGCAGTTGCCCGATTTGTCTCATTTACTTAATTTTACTTTAATTTTTAAATGTCCGTGTACTAAATTTTAGCTTTCTAAGTGAACGCGTTGTTCTCGTGTTATCCTGCGCACAGACGGACGGACGGACATCTAAAAATCAAAATAACTTTTAATATTATGCGAGGTGTTACAAATGGAATGACAAACTTAGTATACCCTTTAGATTTCATCTAGGGTATAAAAAGTCAATTTAGTGTTGTGAATAAACTGTATCTAGCCAAAAGGTATGCTATAATAATATGTACATTATTAAATTATTGAATCTGACTCTACATTTACTTGCTTATTATTAAACAAAATAAGTTATCTGCTTTTTTAACGTAGGAGTAAGCAACGTAAAACTGACCATGAGAGAAGAAATTTATTTTTTTATTCAATGCCTCAGCTCTCAGTTTTCATTTTCTTAAGATTTGCTTGGGTTTTTTTAAGTCATTCCGATAAACCCTTTTTTCAGCTGAGATCGGAATTTTGCAGAGGGATCTCGATTTCATGAATTCGATCTCAGATCATTTTCTAGCTAGTTCATTTGCTTTTAATCTTCGGATATTAGGAATTATGGGAAATTATGCATACATATATCTCTTCGTTTGAGATTTGCTCTAATTTTCCTTTCTTCGATAGGAGTCAATCGTTGAATTAATTACAAAATTATGAGGGCTCTTGGTCTCACGCACACAAAATAGTTTTTTGATGGACCAAATTAAAAGTTCTTCTAATTTATTGTGCGGGATCAGTAAGATATACAGGGCTTTCTACGAATATCTGTAAGGTAAAAGTCCTATCGATTTGAAGGTGCGGGGGTTAAATAATTTTTCCTTAATTTCTTATGAATCACCCTAAATTTATTTGATTTATTAAATAGATAATCCTTGAAAATCTGTTTTATTATATTATTTTCCCTTACCTTTGTTTTGAAGTCAGGGTTCAACAAAATCAATATAATATTTCGGAATTTTAACTCAAGCTTTTTTGTTTAATAATTAAAAAAAAAAATTTATTAACTGTAGTTTTCGATATCCCAGTTTCAATAATATTTTCGATTTGCGTGGAAACATGATAACAGTCGAAAATAATTTTAGATATTAAGAATCCAATTCTTAAAAACGTGAAAACGATTTTTTTTAACATTTTAATTTCTGTGTGGAGATACTCGAAGGGGATAGACTGGGTACTTAGTTTGAGATATTCTATCTTGCATCCCACGCAGTTACTAAATTTTTTTCGAATGGTGAGAAATTATATTCGAAAAACTAAACGATTTGAGATATAGTAATATCTATATGAAGGACAAATGAAGAATATACAGTTTATGCTGTTACAGTTTAAATGGAAAAATGGGTTAAGTAGGTACTATTTAGTTGGAAAATCTTTTGGAGTTCTTCAAACTACTTTAAAAGAAAAACTAATTAAAGTTGGTTTAAAAAACTCTGTCACCCATATACCGTAATAATGTGGATTTTATCGGATTATAGCTTAATAAGTTTTGTTTACTTATGATTTTGTAATATTCGAAAATTATTATTACCCTCATAACATTTTAAGCATGATTCCATATTATGAAATTTACACGCAAAGTAGACTTCATGTATTAAAACATTTGTACATAAATACATACATATTGTTGAATTTCGTGGTATATGTGTGGTTTTAGAAACCGAATTTAATTTCAATGTTTTGCTTTAAACAAAATTAATGTGAACTTGAAACAACTTTGTGTGGTTACAAAGCTTTGTGAATTACGAAGCATTGGGGATTTTGTGTGTGGGCTTAATTGAGAGCGAATGGCAAAATTAATGTGTGATGACAGAATATGTGCTTGCGTCGTGGAAGATGTGTGGTTTTTAATTTCATATCTTATTAAAATGTGTATTTAAAATTATAACGATGGCATTTCATGTCAAGTACACATTTGGTACATATTATACATACATATATGTTTTACAACATTAAAATCCATAACGTCGTATTTTATCATCCGCGTCTTCTAAAAAGGGCTGTCTGTCAAAGACGCTGACAGAAATTAAATAATTATTCTACATAGAAAGTTAAAAGATGTTGAAAGTCAAGTTAAAAAGTTAACTGAGTAGCGAGTTTTTATTAAAAAATGAGAATAAACGTGCGAAAGTTAGGGTTTAGAGAGTTTTGCCATGAAATAAATTCATAGCGAACTTTGGCAATATGAAAATTGACCGAGTTTGCTGTCAAATCCGCAGCTCAAGAATTGAGTGGAAAAAACTCTTTACAAGCGAAAAATCTTTGAAAAAGAAATTTCTTTTGCAAAAAGTTCATTAAAAATTTCGTAAAAATTATTTTAAGTGCATATATGAGGTCAGCTTGGTTGTTACTATGGCGTATACGGCGTATACCGATCAAAATACCGCAGCTATTATGATAAAAGAGCTTCAGTTTATAAGCAAAAGTTACTGATTTGTGGATAATATTTTTATATTTCTATTTGAGAAGAAAACTGATTACAATATTAAGAATTTCCCAATGTCAAAATAAATTAAGTCTTAATTAGAAGTTGTTTCTTAAAAATAAAAATACTTGATACTATAAAATATATGTATAAGCAGCAGTGTTGGGCGTAATCAACTACATTTGTAGTCAGATTAATAATCATGATAAAATCAATCATGATTACCCATCAATCATTAATCATGATTACATCGAGTAATCTTAGGAAAATGTAACCGTAATCATGATTATATGATTACATTTATTTTGATTACAAATGAAACTTTCAACAGATTTCTAAGAAAACAAGCAATCTGTGATCGTAAGTAAGAATTTTTATTGTAGAAAACACCAAGGCACTATTGAATTATGTATTAATTGGAGTCAGTATAAAGAATGTAAGTGGTTCGATGGATAGATACTCGCACATATCTGCTAATCAACTTAAATTCAAGGATCTTGATTCTGTGGGAAAACAGGTAGCGAAAAAGATTAGATTTCTTTCTGGGGCGTATTAGAGAGTCGTTGAGCACGGAAAATGCAATAATGCCTTTTAACGCTTTGATTTTGCCACACTTTTCATATTGCTCCAAATTGTTAAATGCTAGTTCGAATGAATCCAAGGGAAGATTGCAACTGTTGTAGAATAAGACAAAGTGAGTTATTCTCAAATGCAGCATATATACACCAGTTAGAAGCATTTTCGAAGCGCTGCAATGGGTAAATATTACCGACGTGACAGCAAGAGTGTGGATGAAAGATTAGATTTATCGATTTCTATGTTAACACTTGGTGGAATATGTTCTTAGACATCTTTGATTGAGGAAAAAAAAACACTTGCTCCGATACCACAATTATTTTATTTAAAAAAAGAGTAACAACCTACGCGTTTCGTTTGCTTAAGACAAACCCTGATGATGTCTTAAGCAGACGAAACGCGTAGGTTGTTACTCTTTTTTAAATAAAATAATTGTGGAATCGAAGGAAGTGTTTTTTTCCTCAATCAAAGATGAAAGATTAGATTTACTAACTACTACCTAACAAAACGATAAAGTATTGTTTTTGATATCAGAAGATTCTAACTCTACCTCCCTTTCTTAATTACTAATAATTGGTAAGCGCAATCCACAGATATCAGATATTCCATTACTATCCCACTACAGATATGTGCTTACAAACATTAGTTTATGTGCCAACCTATTTCGGAATAGAAATACAACAATGTTTGTTTTCTGTTAACTACAATTTTAAAACTCTTGCAAATTTGTAATCAAAAAATGTAACCATGTAATCATGATTACGATTACGATTGATCAATCATTAATCGCCAAAAATGATTACTTTTCTGATTAATATTATCAATCTGTAATCATGATTACAGATTATAATCGTAATCATTAATCATCAATCAGATTGCATTTTGCCCAACACTGATAAGCAGCACAAACTTATTTCTCGCATCTATGATCCCTAAAAGACAAAGCAAAAGAAACTCCAGACACAAAAACAAAATTATTTTTTTTTCCTTAAAAAATCTTCAAATAAAACCTATAAAAATAATAAAATTTAATTAAAATAATCAAAAAATTCTTTTTCGTGTCCTATAAAGCATTTAAAAATAAAACATCGCATAGTCATCACAGTATTTCTCTCAAGATAAATGGAATAGGGGAGACATCCATAGATATTTTGTCACGGAGCTCTTATTCTGCATTATTACTATAAACGTGGAGTGTAAAAGTAAAGCTGCAAAGTAAAAAAAATAAATAAATTGAATGAGCCGAATGGGAATGTTACTGCTTTTCTCCTTCAACGATTATATTTATATATGTATATCTGGGCTGGATGGATGAGGATGACTATAAACAACATAGATAAAACTGCCTTTTGCATGCAAATTACTTCAACCACATAGCTTTCCTCGAGAGACTGAAGCAACAACAAAGGAGGACACATGATTGTGGTGCCATGCCTGGTGCTTCGCGTGCCCCACCTTCTCTTCATTTAATTGTTCAAATGTGATGAATACAATAAACTGAATGTGCTCTGGTATGGCTTGAAGATGATATTTATTGCCAGGACGGCAACGACAAAACATTAAGAGGAAAAATATAATAATGGGATAGAAAAGGATGAGAGAGAGGAATATAAGCATCACATATTAACCCCCATGCGATAAATAGTTATTTTTTATAGACGAAGGAAGCCTCAATTCATCGATTTCACCCTCCAATCAAGGCTATTTATTTGATAGCAAGAAAATAATGATGCTAATTACATTAATTATAGATGAACCATGAAAGAGCATAATTGAAATCTTTTGTGTGTGCGAATATGTGTGTTTTCTTATACTATATAATTAGAAAGGGATTTCAAAAGGGGCGTTGTTTTTCTTGGATTACATATAATATTTCAACAGAATCCTAGTACAGAATATAGAGAGACTCTTGTTTTTTGCATCAAGGAAATATTTTGGATTTTGTCAAAAGTTTTTACGTGTTCCAATACAAGCCTTAGTATCCGTTATGTACATCCTTCAGTTCCGCGGTGTTAAGAACTAAAATCCTTCCAGTTTCTAGTAAATTCAAGGGAGTTGTGTACATTTTGTTAATTAACGTGAATAAAAGTCATGTCAGAATTAAATAAAAAAAAGAACTGTTAAAATTAGTTCCATCAACAGAACAAAACAAAAAAAACCTTCCATTCTAGCAATAGTAGTGAAATTTTGAAGAGAGGAAATTGACAGAGTTCATCCGGATAAAGGAAAAAGAAAAAAATGTTTATCAAAGTATGAATTTGAACCAAGAATGATTAAAATTGCCACACTGTATGATTGGGTTTTAAAAATGCTTTCAAAATACGTGTCAATCTCAACGTGAGAGGCAAAAATTAAAGAACCTTCAGGATGTGATTCTGATCTTTTGTCGTACGTTGATGTCGAATTATACGATATAAAATAAGTAAAAAACGAGTTTTCAAACAAAACTGAGGCCAAGCTGCATGAAAAAGTAGAAAATAAACTTTTCTTCATACACAGAGGTGGACTCAGATTTTATTCGCTGACAATCACCGATATATTTCAGTATGATCAATCACAGGTAATAAGTGATTTGATTCATGAAGAGAAAAATATTCAAGAGAAATGTCCCAATCAAAAAATCTGAGTCCACCTCTGTGTGTGAAGAAAAGTTTATTTTCTACTTTTTCATGCGGCTTGGCCTCAGTTTTGTTTGAAAACTCGTTTTTTACTTATTTTATTTTCTGCCTTTTTCACGTTAACTAAATTGTTATTACGTGCTGCATGGAGATATTTTAAAACAATTTTATGACGGCTGAAAACACACTGATTTACTGAATTTTCCCGATTTTCCATGTTTTCCACAGACTTTTCCTATTACTATGAAATTTTTTTTTAAAAATTTACATGAATTTTCCTCGATTTTTCATGCAAGTTTTCATGATTGTTGAAGAGAAAGTATAGATGCCAGTAGGACGGAAAAAAATGATTCCGCATAGCTTATAAAACTTTATTGTCGGAAAATTTTCCGGAAAAGTCGGAAAATTCCGGAAATTTTCGAACAATTTTCCAGAAAAATGGGAAAATTCTGCATTTTTCCTGAAACAGATTTATCACTAATCATATCGATGAAAATTTTTCCGATGATTTTCCCGCTTTTCCGGGTTTTCCATGGAGTTTTCCACAAAAGCAACTTTATACAACTCATTTCGCTCTAGAACTTTGTCTTAGGTTGCAAAATGCTCAAACGCTTCCTTGGTCGGAAAAACTCCGGAAAAGCGTTTTACATGAATTTTCACCATTGTCGGAGAGAAAGTAATGATGCAAGTTGATAGGGAACTTGATCCTGAATTTAGAAAACTTTTTTACCGGAAAATTTTCCCGGAAAAGTCGGAAAATTCCGGAAATTTTTTTCGGAAAAATCGGAAAACTCTGCATTTTTTCTGAAACGGATTTATCACTAATCAAATTTGTACCAAATTTTCAAATGATTTTCCCGTTTTACCCGGTTTTCCATGGAAATTTCCGGTTCAAATTTTGATAGATTGAATTGTCACGCGACATGAACCTGTGTGCCAAATTTCAGCTCGCTGTGATGACGAAAAGTGTGGGTCTACGAGAGTGTCGAAAATAGTAAAAAAGAATTATCTAAACAGACAGACAAATTTGTGTACGAGTTAAAGGGAATGGCCTCAAAAATGAAATCAACTTGTCTTCTATTCTTTCTTTTTTTTTCTATATATATTCAACATGACATTTTTTTCGAGGCAGAGGATGAAAGAGAGTAGACGGAGGCCAAGACGACTCATTGTGCTAATAACCTGCTAACTAGGAAAAGCTATAAAAGTCGAAAAGAAACTAGGTATGAGGATAAGTGCAGGATATCACAATAGACCACAAATAGTCTTAGTGAGGCTTATCGCAGGAGTTCGGGCGATAGCCATCACTCTAACCTAAGCGCAGGATCGTGTCGAGATGGGATTTAAACCCATGATCACTGGGATGCGTAGGCCATGCGGTTACCAACTGAACTATATCGACCTTACGTGACATATAATGAACTGAAAACGACATTTTACAAATCAAAAATATTATTTTACAGTTTAGCATCTGGGTACACCTTGCAGTAAGCACTTATACATACTATGGCTCAAAGATTTTATTACAACTTTGAGAAGAGTTGTAGATTTGTACCTACTAAATTTTATCGTATATTCTGACGTTAATTTGCTGGAAATTCATTGTAGTTTATTGTGTGGAAAATGAAAATAATAAAACCAAATGAACTAGTATACTCGTATAATGAAAACCGAAGTGCAATCGAATTGTGCTGAAATGTCTAAGTATGTAACAAATCTTTATTAGAAAATAATACGATCAGAATCAGCACCCAGGATTCAATGCTAGCTAGGGATAAGTACAAACATATAAAAAAAAACCGAATAGGATCACATGTCTGAAAATTATAGATAAAAGTGTTCAGTAAAAGTGGACTTATGGAGCCAAAAAGAAGTTGCAAATAAAAGACTTACACAAATTTATAATACCGACAAGAACGGCTTATTTTATGGAATCAAACGCTTTTTCATTTTAATATGAAACCTCAACGTCAGGACGTTAAATTATTAAAAAGAGAGGAACATTTTTTCTGGCATGTATACTAAATGCGATGGAATCGCATAAAGTAAAGCCATTTGTAATTGGAGAAACTACAAATCCCACGGCTTTGAATAATGTTTTAATGAATTCTTTTCTTAGACAATTTAAACAAAACTGCGTGATTGACAAGAGAACTCTTTGAAGAGTGCTTTTAACCGTGGGGTAATGCTTTTTGTTTTTACATTTTATTTTTCTTCTTTTAGTAAGAGCCCTATCCTAATTTTAGGTAAAGTGATTTTTTGTGAGTAATAATTTCCCAAAAAGTGCACTCTCCTAATTTTAGGCAATGTGTCCGTGTTATAAAAAAAATTTTGAGTTCAGATACAGTCGAAATCATATTTTATTTTTCCTACAGCGCTGATCAATATATGATTTTTTTTTTGTTTTTTTTTATAAAATGATTTCGCTGTCCCATATTGTGAGTAACTCCAATTGAGAAATGATGTATCTCTTTAAAAAGCATAAATATAATAAAAATATGTTGTTTCCTTTTTAATTTGGTCATAACGCACATCGGCAACGAGAGTGTCAAAACACACAAAAAACTCGCATTTTATTATTTTTTGTATCAGAACATCAACATTTAGAATTTACTTTACTTATTTTGCGCCATCTCTCGGCAAGAAACTGAACAATAGCTATGTGGTTTTTTTCGCAGGTAAAGTGCGAAACTGTCGATCTTTTGGCACAATGTAAGCTTCGTATTATTTTGTGTTGTAACGTTGCTAGGAACCTAAGGCCCTTGCCTACCCTACATCTCAACCCCGCAGTACAGACAGACCCGTGTGTGGGTGCTGATTAAAATACACGGTGGCGACAGTGGCTCGGCATGCTGCACGCTTACCAAGTCAATGTCCTACCGACCCGTCAGTGAGAGGCCTAAAAATGATTTATTTACCTTTGGCTGAAATTCTAAATTCAAATTCTAAACAGAATTATTTTAGAACATCTTCTTGAACAATTTTTCCCTGGTGAAACATTTTCTATTTTTTAGATGTTTACAGAGATAGTTGAATATTGAGCCCTGGTTAAAGATGTTGAAATACGTTCTAAACAAAATCATAAAGAAACATTTCCATGATAAAGGCAACGATTTTGGCTCCGCATTTTTATGCAAGTGTTAAAATTATAAATTTACCATTTTACCATTTTCAATATGTCAATTATGTTATCAATTTAGAGCCAAATAAAGTTATTATGCCCAAAATGAAATCTAAAGGGTATACTAAGTTTGTAATTCCATTTGTAACACCTAGAAATATTATTAATTGGACACCCATATGCATAAAATTAAAAGATATTTTGATTTTTGCATGTCTGTCCGTCCGTCCTCACGGTAACTCCAGAACGCGAATATTTAGAGAGCTGAAATTTTGTACATGGGAATTGAAAAAATAGTAAATATAATTTCAAAAATGGACTAAATCGCGCAACCCCTTCTTGGTGTTGCCATATAAATTTTTTGGATTTTTACGTATCATTTGAAAACGATCAGTCCTATACGGTATTAATGTACTGAAAAGATCTTCGGAATATGAAATCCTATGAAATTGGTTATAATCATCTTTACTGTTCGACGAACCGTTCTAGAAATATATGAGAAAAAGCACGACAAAAATCAAACTCGAACTGATGGGTGGCGATACGAAATTACAAACGAGAATTTAGGGCAACAGTGCGCAAGACGCATGCGGCTAATCATTGAGCTAACTGCGACTCCCATGGCAAATTGAAATTCCTTTTTTTTAATTATTTCAGAACTTTTTTCCTTGATTCTTTTCAAATTAAATAAGTAACTATATAAGTATTTTGTTACACGGATTTTATGTTATGTTTATTTTAGTTTTTGTGCTTAGATATTTTGTAGATTTTTGCAATAATAATTTGAATGAGCAATGATATTATTTGAGTATTTTTTTTTAATCTTCCATATTCATAAGAGTGGCCAATTCTCGCCGCAAAAAAACGAAACATTCTTTTCGTTTGTATTTTTCAATCTTTTTAAAACAGAGTACCTAACTACGGGAACACAAACTCGCGTGCGTACCTTATCGATCTATTCTTACTAAGAAACGCTAAATGGGTTTGGTAGGTGACAATCATTACGTAAAAATTATTTCAGATGTTCTACAGATGATCAACAGAAAAATTTGTTAGGCGATAATATTACAAAAATTTTTAAGAAACGTAAAAATATATTATGAAAAATTCCCTCATTAAACCCTTTAAGCACACCCACACGTGTGCTCATCAGTCACAAGCGCAATAGACTTTTATATCAAGCAATTTAAGCTTGTTTACGATGTGTAATTTTTCTGCGGTGTATTTTTATTAATTTTATGTTTCAATATCAAACTTTGGATATAAATTTATTAACGGAACTTTAGAAAACATCAAAAAGGAAATACGAACAAGAAAAAAAAATATTATATTCGAGCGAGGTGTTTCTGGTTCTTATTCTACGATCTACATTGACCAGCCCTTTTAATTTTGTCTAAGAGAACTGCTTTATCGAAATTTTCGACAAATTTTGATCTCTCGATATTCATATCCTTCTTAACGCCCTCCATTTATAACCGTTAACGTATTTTCAAAATTGTAAGTATAATTCCTCTTAGACTAGATCAATTGGCTGTCTAGCCCTAGATAAAATGAGCGCCACGCGTTTTTGATGTGACGCCACCTTGTGGCGTTTATGATACAATGAGAGACACGCGTTTTTTACACTTGACAGTTCGAACTTAACTGAAGTGTGTTGATTATTTTTCTAAAATTGGGAAGTGTTAAAAATGATTTTAAAAAAATTAAGGATAGTAATTATAGGAAGCATTTTTGCCCTTAAGGTTTACGAAAAAACTGAAAAAAGAAATAAGCTACATTTACACGGTGAAAGTAGCTTTCGTAAGTAAATTTCATGATAAGTACTTTCATGAAATTTTTGTTTACACGTTTGTTACCGTTTGTTACGTAAGTAGTGTTCAGGACAATCGATGCAAATAAGATTAGGTCCTGTTCTCTCAATGTTGTTATCTTTTTCATACTTTATTCATTTTCAACTTTCATGACCTTTACTTTCGTGGGCTCAGAAAGTGGAAAGCTACTTTCGTAAGTAGAGCATTTGTCAAAATGAAATTACTTACAAAAGTTACTTACGACAACTACTGTCGCCGTGTAAATGTAGCTATAGAAAAAGGAAGTATCAATAATGCCATTTAATCTCATTAAATGAAACAGGAAACAAAAGTAAAAAGAAACAAAGTGCCACAAAGTTTAAAGTTTAATCAAACTTTGTGGTGCCACAAGGTGACGTGGCTTACATTGGATCATGATATATATGAAAACCATTAATTCAAAGTCATTTTGTGGAGGTCTTTGTATTGAGGGCTTCAGAATCAGGGCTCTAACAGTTGTAGCCCATATCATATAATTCAAAGCTCTTCAACTTAACATTCAACCAAAGAAAACTATCAGTAACTAGCTTAAGTTGGACATTCTTAGAACGAGATTCTCTCTTAAATTTATTAATTTCTTTTTTCGCTTTGTTTTAATTTAAGAAAAAAGGGGACTAGGATTCGAACGCGTTACAGAGTCTGGGATTTTCTTAATGTTGTGAAGAATGAATTTATCTGGCATAATACAGCAAAGAGAGAGAGACAGAGACAGAGATATAGAGAGAGAGAATGTATATAGAGCTTTCTATTAGGGGGCCATTACCGCGTTTTAAAACATATCTTCTTTTGAGGTTTTTCAAATCTAGATGTGGGTTGTCTGTGCTGTACCTCAGTTTCATTCCACTGATGTGATTTAAATCTGGTTATTATTAATCTGTGAAAATACCGTTGTTGTTATTAGTACGAGCAGATAAGAAAAATTATTTTTTTTAATTTCTAATGTGTAAAAATTCACATAAGTTTATTTGAAATTCGATAACATTGTTACTTCTGTTTAAATAATACAGTTTATAATAGCGAATCTTTAAGAAAAATGATAAATATACATAATTATTATAAAATTTGTACATATGCCGCCATCTATCGACAAACAAGAAAACATCCGGTCATAACCTCACTAAAAATTTCTTTTCTTTATTCAAGTACAAAAAATATACACGCCCGCCATCTGTAAAAAAAAAAAAAACTTCGAACTAATGAAAGAAATCAACATGCCAAACATGAAACGAATAAAAGTTATCAAGAAAACTGACATAAAAAAAAATCATAAATTATTCAGAAATAACCAAAAGCAAGTCACATTCATTCATACAAATTTCTGACATTTTGTGAAAATTGATTTTTTCTATTTTTGTACGATAATGCAGTCGTCTTAAGTTGAACACAAATGAATAAATTTTGCGATGAAAATCTGTTTTTTTTTCCGTTTAGTATATTGAAGATAAATATTTTTTGGACTCAACAAAATTAATTACAATGCCAATGCCATATAATGCCTCTCTCTATACAAGGAATAAAACCAATCATTCATAATTCTCAAACTAACAAGCCTTTTTTTCTATACCAACCCTTGATTGATTTAATGATGATTAAATGTTCAGTTCGATTGATGTGGTTAGTCAAAAATTCTAGAAATTCAAACTTCTCTCTACTACATCAATCCTATGGATATATTTTAACCGCCACTAGAGTAATTTTTCAAGGTAGTTAGTAGCTAAGCCATTTTATCGGAATTACCATTAGCTAGGGAGTTCTTGCAAATCTGACATTATGTATACGCAACAAATCTCCCTTAATAGCAAACCATTTATTCTCGTCTAGAAATAACTGACTATAAAATTTTTAATGGTTGCAATCACGAAAACCGGGACGTTATGGTAACAACAAACCTTCGCAAGAGAGAATATAGGAGTTATAGATTTTTTTCCTTTTTTACTTTCATATTCAAAAAGGCCGTTTCATCCATCAATCAATCAGGTTTGTTAAAAAAAAATAACATAAAAGTGGAGTCAGGATGGAGGACGACAAGGAAAAATTGATTTTATGTGTTTTCACATATTTGTTGCCAATAGTAGCAATTGAAGTACCCGACTCCATCACAAGGGAACCTAATAGTTGGAATAAATGTTGAGGAGGTTCACGGCGGCAACGTACTTGATAATTTATTTACAAGGCGGCCTCAAGTATTCGACATTGTATTAAATTGGTTTTAAAAGAAAAGTTAAATCAGATAAATCTATGTAAATGCTCAGTCGGTATGACAGAAAATAATGTTTAGGGAATTTATTTTGGGCGAAAGCATCCTTTGGGGAATACCCCACAAATGAAAGAAGGCAGCAGTGATATTAAGTAAATGTGCATGAAAGTAAAACAAGAATAGATGAAAAGGTGTGATCGCTTGCTTTTCAGCTAGCCTCGAAATCTGTCAGTGTTATTTTTAACATGGTGAGTGGTCATGTGGGTTCATCTATGCTGTATGGTTACATAACCATATGTAATATACATATATTGGATCAGCTACAATTGGTACTTTTAGCCATTCTCCCATCCTATTTTATATAAATACTAGGGGGAGCCCATCGGCGTTGCCCGGCCCTGAGGGGTGGGGCTGAAGTGGTTAGAGATGCATAATATCTAAGCTATTATCTGACTCGACCGCGCGATTCCGTATCTAATCTAGGGTTGCACTCTGTATCTGCATGTGTATGTGCATATACGAGTGTGTGCATACATTCATATGTGTGGGAGTAAAACACGAAATTTGTGTATGGCAACCCTATGAAGGAGTTGCCCGATTGGTCCCATTTTCGAACTTAAATTTCCCTTTTTGAAAAAAGTCCCATGTACAAAATTTCAGCTCTCTACGTCGAAGCGTGAGGCAGTGTACAAATATATAGTGCAAACCTCAAGGTTTGTATGACAACACCAAAAAGAGGTGGCCCGATTTGGTCCATTTTCGAACTTGTATTTGAAAACGCCGTGTACAAAATTTTAGTTCTCCAAACAAAACACGAAAACACGTCGACACGTTCTCAGGCAGTGCGCAAATATGTATATAATTAAAAATGAAATTTTCGCGTGGTAATCCTACGAAGGAGTTTCCCGATTAGTCCCAATTTTGAACTTAATATAAATTTTTTAAAAAAAGCCCCGTGCACAAAGTTTCAGCTCTCTACGTCGACGCATGAGACACTGACCAAATATATAGTGAAAAACTAAAGTGTTTATATGGCAACACCAAGAAGGAGTTGCCCGATTTAGACTATTTTTGTAATTTTATTTGCTATTGCTATGAAAACACCATGTACTAAATTTTAGTTCTCCGCGTCAACGCGTTCTCAGGCAGTGTCCAAATATATAGTGGAAAACGAAAGTTTTGTATGGCAACCCCACGAAGGAGTTGCCCGATTTGTCCCATTTTTGAACTTAAATTTACATTTTTTTTTTAAACGCCGTGTACAAATTTTGAGCTCTCCACGTCGACGCGTTCTCAAGCAGTTTTCAAATATATAGTGAAAAACTTTAAATTTTGAATGGCAACACCAAGAAGGGTTTGCCCGATTTCGTTCATTTTATAAATGTTATTTACTATTGCTATGAAAATACCACGTACCAAATTATAGCTCTCTACGTGTGCTCGTTATCAGGCAGTATTAAAATATATACTAAAAAATGAAATATTTGTATGCCAACCCTAAGAAGGAGTTGCCCGATTTAGCCTATTTTTGAAAACCTTGATTTGCAATTTTTATGAAGACACCGTGTACAAATTTTCAGCTTTCCACGTCGACGCGTTCTCAGGCAGTTTTTTAGATCTCGGTTTGTCGGTTTCGGAGATTAGTGTGTAAGAACCCAGTGACACGTGATTTTAATACACATATTAAGAAATTCTTTAGTAGTTATCAAAAAGTTTTTACTATTTTAAATACTTGAAAAATTCTTTTTGAATCATATTCCAAATGTTTTCATTCTGCCATCATTCATGAAAAATCTGAGGAGGTGGCTCATGGAGTAGAAGAAGGAAATATGGGAAAATAAGGCAATAATTTATAAGACAATTTTAATTAAACATGTATTTATGTATGCTGCATCCAAGTTACAGGGTGTTTAAGAAATTTCATTGAATTCAATAAATATTTTGCATATTAACAAAACTGTTCCAAAAGATTTCACGTCACTATCTCAAGCTTGTTAATTATTTAGTTCTTGTAATTATTACTAGATATTCAAATCTGGCTATACGTAGATACATACGTACTCTACTTTTTCAATACAGTGGGAAATTTCTACGGTATCACCATAGACAACATACAACTAGATAAGAAAATCTCCATATAAACCCGAATCACTTTTTCAAAGCTCTGTATTAAAAAAAAAGAATTTATGTGGCATAATACAGCAAGAGAGAGAGAGAGAGAGAGAGAGAATGTATAGAGCTTTCTATTAGAGCGCCATTAGCTCGTTTTAATTCGACCGCTTTTTTGTGAGGCTTTCACATCTAGATGTAAGTTGTCTCAGGTATGACCAAGGTATACATAGATCTGTGAATCTGCAATATGTATACCTACTTATTATTAGGGGGTAGCGTAACAGGGAATCAAATCGGTCATTCATCTGGTCACAGTGACCATTATGATATTTTGTAACATTAAGTCGTTCAATCGAACTTTCATAAAATCTATAGTGTTCTTGTTACAAAACTTTGTTACATTTCTGTTACGATTGGACTTTTATAGATGTTTTAAAGTTGTAGGAAATGTTCAGTCCATCGCTGACTTTGTAATTTTTTTTTTTTTTTTTTTTTATATAAAATGTTAGAAGGAATACTCGGGAAATACTTGCTTTAGGCTTTAGTCCTGACTTTCTGACAAGACGTGAGAAGGTTTTTTTCTCTATTGTTACGTAGCAGTGGCGTGGTGTCTTGGAAGCAAGAGAAGCATTGCTTTTCCTTAGGATTACTGATTTAATTGAATTAAAACAAGTAAAAATAAAATCAAATAAAAAATTACGACAAAAACTATCTTCAAAATATTTTTTATCAACAATATTTTCTTGTTGTCAAAATCGTATAGTCGGAGGCAAATAAGCAAATGAGCAATTAAAGATATTTTAATTTAGCTTATTTAGAATTTATTTGTCGCCATTATGCATAATCAGGAATCTACTTTTTTAGATATTCAGTTTACTCGACGACGAAAAATATACTGTTTCAAAGCTAGAAACGAATTTGAAATTCTCCATTTTCATATTTTACGAAATCTTTCAAATTTCATTTACAGAGCTCAAATGCCGTTATTACTAGACAACTTACCCAGTGCATTAGAAGATTCTTGGGGATCTCTCCATATTCTGAAAACCATTTATCATTCCTTCGTTTTCGAGAAAATTGTAAATTTAAAATTTGTTTATTGCTTTGATTGAAACTATGGAATAAATAACTAATATGGAAGCAGTTTATCGGGTGAAAACTTAAGCCACTCGCAAAATGGATTAGTGTGCTGTGTTTGTATTCGCTTCGTCATGGCAGTAATGAAATCGTAACATTTTGAATGGGAACCTTTTTACATTCCAAATTGCTGTGTAAATAACCAAAATGTTTGCGGCTCCAAAGAAATATAGGACTGCCATTGAAAAGAAGAAACCTTCTGACATTTATCGAATAAACAAATCGCACTTGATCTTAAAACTTTCGTATATTTCTCTGCTTCTGTTATCCAATTCATCACGTTAAATTAAAAGCTAACAGATTTAATTTCACAAAACATCAAACTCAATAAAACTATACACTTTAAGTTTCTGAAGCAACACATTTTTAAATATATATAATATTTATTAAAATTATTTAACTATGAAATGTTATCTTTCAGAATAGTCAAAGTAAGTTCAACCAAGTTCAATTCGACTGTCATGAAGTGTCTTATTCACGTACACTGTATTCGAACGAAAACCGGCTTCAATGAAAAAAAGATGTTTTGTGGGCCTTAGATTCCTTTTAGATATGGAGTGTATGGGATTATACGACCCGGTGATCCAGTTTATTTTATGAAAACATCATATGGTTGTTTGAGCCATTTTTTATTTTTCAGAAAATATTCCGATATTTCGGTCTTTGGTTTAGACCATTATCAAGGCTAACAAAAGATACAAATCAAGAGTTAATTTTGCAAACAATTTCTGTTATTGTAAGTGATTACCTAAAAATTGGTATGTCAAAGTTACTTAAAATGGGTTATTAAAAACCTTATGTCACTGATTAAAAAAGAAAAACCAAGTTTGAAAACGAAAACCGATAGAGAGACAGAAAAACGCACTTCATATCTGAAAACCGGCTTCTTTATTAGTTATTTATTCAATGATTGAAACAGAGTGTATAATATACAAGTAAATTGCGACCTGACTATGATTATTTCATTAATAACATTTATTTTAATTTGAAAGCAGGTGGCCAAAACACTGCAATTTATGCCAACTCTTACTCTTACTCGGTCGTGGGTGCTTAAGGTCGTAGTCTGGTAACTTGCCCGTTTTAAAAAATGCTTTTTTCGGCGGGAATTTTGTTTAGGGGAAAATAAAATTCAATCGGTTTGATTTTTAATATGTTATTAATAGTATCTAAGGGTGTACAAAAAATTTTATTTATTTATTTTTTGTATAGTTTTGTAGAACTGAAGTGAGCGTCTCAAAAAAAAGGTAGGCGGGTGGCTGTGGTGATTTCGCCGCTTGAGGACATCTCAAATAAAAAAGTCAGAAAGATTATTGTTCTGTAAGCTTGTCATTCTGGTTGGAATTAGGATTAAACAATTTTGTTAAAAAATAACAAAATGATGGGCTTCGAAAAAAAATGTGACTTTTTTTAGTGGAAATCGGGCTGTAAAATGGAAAGTTAGGGACGAAAAAAAAAATCATAATTCTTGCGAGAGCTATTGATGAGTAGAATAACATATTTAAATTTCAGCCCAATCAGTTGGATAGAAAATTTGCTATTACCACGGCCGACCCATAAAAACGTTGTATCGAGAAAGCGCGTTTAAAATTTCCTTTCCTATCCATTTTTACGTTCTTTGAAGATGTTTACGCACAAAGTAACGAACGTACACTGACTGTGCGTTTTGAATTTCGATATAACTGAGCTCCAAAATAAATGTATGTGAAGAAACAGGTAAAACTTTTAGTATTACACAAAGGTATCCGACGCTCGAAGCAGGTATAAAGGTAATCCGTAAACAATAGAGGGGTCCGGCCATTTGCTCGGCGTGTGCTACTACTTAGCGCTCACGTATATGTGCTATAACTTCATCAATATTTCGAATTTCTGTCTAAAATTTTTACAGCATATTCTTAATATGAAGTACTTTCGAAATATGTAAAAAAAAAAGAAAATCAATTTTTCCAAATTCAATTTACCAGACTACGACCTTAAGCTTAAGGTTAAGAGTAGGGGTGACTAGGCTACTAAGACGGACAACGCGACCAGAGATGTCTTTTATTTCCTTCCCTAGAGTGGTCAAGCTAAATCTAGCTTTTTACGAGCTTTTATGAGTTAGCTTGCAAACCTTATTTGGAGTGATAAATGCTTCTCCAGTGATTTCCATCCTTAAAGCTGCAGGTCGAGACACTAGCAATATACATGCTTCGAGGTTGCATCGTCTTCTTCGCACAGTCGACACAGTTCCCTGTTGCAGTTGCCTATTTTCTTCAAAAAATAACTCCTGGATGATTAAGAAGCAGCTAACGAGAGAGGTATAGATAATTTATTAGAATCGCTGAAATAACTTTTGAACACATGGTTATTTAACGCTTTTGTAAAATTATAATCTTATTGCTTCCCCTCTCATCAAGTCCACGCCACGCCACTGTTACGTACCTATACCTTAAATTTTTTTTTCGTTTCTCTCAGTCCTTGGAAGCTGCTCTCCCAAAGTCTAATTTGTGTCAAAATTTTCGAAAAAATCTTTATCGCTCTGTATCTTCAAACCAGGTAGATTTCGGCTCACACCCCCTCTACCATAAAGTGTTTTGTTTAGCTGGAGGAGTAGTTAGGATTAAATGTTTCAAAATTATTATTTCAATTTTTACATAATATTTTATTTAAATTCTTGCCGTTAGTTTTTGTTAAAGTTGAATTTTAGATTTGACTCTTAGTTTTAGCTACACTTACATATATCTAATTATTAATATTAGTTATACCGTTAATTAGCGAACAACAGAGCTGGGCAATACTTAAGCAACAAAAAGACTTAAGTACTACTTAAAGTACATTTTCGTTACTTAAGACTTATTACTCCATACTTTTGAGATGCCCTACTTAGTACTTGAAACATAAGTACTTACTTCTATTTACTTGTAAATACTTAAGACTTAAGACTTTGTACTTAAGTACCAAGATTTTTATTGAAGTATTTCTGAGTCTATTAAGTACCTACAAATATCTAACTTTTCGTAAAAGAAAAAACACAATCTCTAGTGCAGCTCCTTTTTTTGCTGTATTTTAAAGCATGTAAAGAACTGTCACAGCATGTGCCGCACTCGTGCATCAAGGAAGAACCTTAGACAAACTAATAACATACAAACAAAACTGGACAAGTAGAATAAAAACCAGAAACGTCTCGCTCGAATATAAAGTCGACGGTGCCTCTACTTGATGACATAACCTAGGGTAAGCAAACAATGCCTCGCTCCAATATAAGATCAACGATGCCTCGACCTGATGTAGGGAAGATTTCAATTTTTTCTTAGAAATTTACTGGAAATTTTACTTAGAAATTTTATGAATTATTGGAGGCGGCAATTGGTGATGAGTAGACTCCTAATAGTATATGAGTGTAGAAATGAGAAGTGAAAATTAACTGAACTCTATAAACTTCATTATATTACTGCTAACGTACAAAGACTCTAAAAAAGTACTTTAAAAAGTACTTCAAAAATTACTCAGTACTTTTTATAGACTCAGTATTTAGTTACAAGTACTTTTCATATATGCGGTACTTGTACTTACGCTGAAGTATTCAGGCCTTCGGTACTTGTACTTGTACTTAAATACTTTTTCGTTGGTACTTGCCCAGCTCTGGTGAACAATTTAAGATCAACCTTGTGTATTTAAAAAATGTTAAATAAATATAAATATAAATTTTTCCATCGTCCTTTGAGACTGTAGTATATGCAGAATACCCTTAATGGCATTATAATAAAGATAGTATTGTGCCTCCAAACTCGATTTTTTAGTCTTATTTTTAACTGACAAAAGAACCTGAAACATGATCAAGATCTACCATCTACCCTTGTGCATATACCCATCAAGCAACCCGTTTAATGAAATAAAATTTCTTCCAGTTCCAGTTGTGCGAAGATATCAGAGCGCAATGGTATAAAATACAATGTATATAATATCCTGTATATACACACATATGTACTGACATATATGCCGTACAGAAAGTATGCCCATATCCTATACTCATATTTTAGAATAGCAAAAAAGCATGTGCGTTGTATGCCTTGTGGCATTCGACCCTCGTAGTAGGGTTAATAGATTATGTTTCATAAAATAAGAGGACTTTATTGGATACAAATTGTCATGTTTTTTTTTGTAGGTACATACATATATATGAAATTACATTACACTTCTACAAAATTGTATCCCGGAAAAAAGAATTACAAAAAAATGTGTTGCCTTTTCTTTATAATTTACTTATCGACGAAACACTAAGGGAATTTCTGAAATAGGTCATTTGTAATATGAGAAAAAATCGATATTTGGTTGGATGGTTACAAAGTTTGCTTTCCTTCATAATAGTTACTGGCACTTTTGCGGTTTGGGTGTATCAAGAACAGAAAAATCTGCGAATTACAAGGGGAAAATCTTGCTATAGTTTCTAATAATAATTGGTAGCAGGTACCTACATACGTATGTATAAATAGATGCAATTTCATATCAATTAAGTTATTTACTACAATGAACAATCTTCAAGGCCCGCAATAGATTTTACCATCACAACACTTCATTTCTATTCCATTTACAACAACGCCAAGATTAGAAACTTTATTTAAAAAAGGAAGAGTACATCTATTTGAAATCACACTACGTACTGGTGGTAGCAGCCGCGTATCTAGGTTGAAATGTTTAGGAGAGCCAGCATATTAAAGGAAGGTGTCACAGCCAACGTTGTTGAATAAAAAAATTGTTGGAAATGGTCGGCTTAATATGCTAGAGCTAGACAGATTGTCTCCAAATGACTTAATTTTTTTAATTAAATGGAGTCAAATGTGCATCGTGTCGTCACACAAATAATATGCATTAAGGAACATTTTGCAACGCTTCAGTTCAAGTTACAAATGATGAAAATTTTACTCGAAATTAGTGAAATTGCAGTAACGGTGCCATCTAAAAAGAAGAAAAAGAGAAAAAAACGGAAAAGAATTTCGACAAAGGAATGGCTGCAGAAAAGATGAAGATATTCCCATACAAATTTATTAAAAGAATTGAAGGTAACGTCGCCAGAGGATTTTCAAAACTTCCTTAAAGCGCTAGACATATGCGTAGAGCTTTTATCGCTATTAAAACCATTCATCGAAAAGCAAAACACTTTTATTGAGAGATGCTATCACTCCAAATTAGAGCTTGTCTGTCACATTGAAGAATTATAATAAAATCTTTCCAATACTCTCATTATTTAAAAAACCCGCTATCTTAACTCAGTTTTAAATTCCCTTGGTTATTCCTCAACGTAAACAAACTTACTCAAGAATGACGAATGTATAACAGATTTCACTACATACGCTAAAACTTGTTATCAAACATGTAATTCCGCCCCCAAAATATCAAACTAACTATTTTGATTTTTGTCCAACCGAGTGGCGTGACACATAGTGGGTCATATCATCAAACAAGCCCATGCATGATCAAATCTGTGTGAGTCTTGTCCAATACATGTTGGACAACATTCGTAATCGTATATGGGCCTCTTAAAGACTGTTAAAATTCCGATTTTGATATGTCCATAATCCACAAAATAAATTCTGCAGCGTCGTGAAGATGCGATCCCGGCCCGGATCAATATTGCTTCCTCCCTAGATACACTTCTAACTGGTGGGATACCAACAGTATCGCAATGTTTATGCTCTAAGAAAATGCGCTCTGCGAAATTATCGTTTAATCAAGCAATGCAGTCCGTTAGAAGATCAATTAGCCTACTCAAGTATGTCTGCACATCTTCTGTATATGTTATACAAGTGAATTTGTGGTTAAACTTTTACAATTTTCGGGATATATTTTATATACGAAAAATATCAGGGGTCCAAGTATAGATCCTTGAGGAACTCCATTTAGAAGAAACGCCTGAAAGTGCCCTTGACATTTAAATTTTGAACGATCTAAGCTTTCATTAAACTGACTGCAGAGTTAGTAAGGTAGAATAACTAGCAATGAGAATGTTGTAATTCACGCTATCGAAAGCTGGTAAAACAATCGAAGAAAATCATGATATTTATGTAATTCTGATCAATACCGGTTAAAAAGCTATGATAGAAACGAATAATAGACTACCAGCACTTAAGCACGTTTAAATAGTTGAATGTAAGTTATCTTTTTTAAGTATATACATACTTTTGATAGAAAGCACAGAGTATTTTTGGTTCTAAAGTCAGTAGGTGAGATTGAGATGAAATTTTTTTCTGAATAAGACAGTAGCTGTTTTCAATTTCTATACTTATATGTAGAAAGAAGAGATCATTATAAACTCCGATAGATAAAACTGTGCAGTCAGTTAAAGCAATAATTTTATAAATTTTTGACACCATTTGTTTACTAAGTTGTCCTATATAACCGGGAACAACTTAAGTAGAGTAGGTAGCAATAACAAAATTTCAAAGAAAAGGCTAGAGCAAAATGGACAAGCGAATGCACCATTTAAACAGACGTACCCAAAATAACTTTAACTTAACTATCATTAAGGTTAAATGTCAAAATTTTTCGTAAATAAAGTGCGGTAAGAGTCGCTCATTACTTACGGATGCGTCTAATGATATTAATGTAATATAAGGAAATAGGTAAAATTCTTATTTTATTATAGAAGAAGAATGTGAAGAGAGGTGGTCCCATAAGAGAATAGTTTGCGAAGGGGCTAAGAAATCGATATATATTGCTTCTGGAAGTGCTACCGAATTTTTCAGATTATTCTTATATTTTTTCTATATAATGCGTATAAAAGGCACAAATCTTCAATTAAACCAACAATTTTTTTACTTTTACCACTTTTTAAAATTGAAAACATTACATTTCAAGGTAATAGCTCTTACGGAATCTGACGTCTGTTTAGGGCAAAAATGACAAAAAGTAAGTAAGTAGACCTCAGTCTCATTGAAGTTCGTAAAGTTCTTTACGGCCATTTTGGTCCAGCCTAAACAAATAAATCCATTACATACTTTCTAAATCCGGCTTGCAAATATTCATCTTTAGTTGCACAAATCGGCCTGAAGAAAGTTAAACTAACTGACGGCAGCTTAGAGCAAGCAAACCAAATTTCTGCTTCCAGTAGTATATTTTTTTATATTACTTATCTACATTGAAAGATAAGCTCAAAGTAGATATATGTATGTAGCAACGACCACAAAAAAGAGCCACAAGCATAATAAACAGCAAGGCCAGCTAAGTCGAGCTAAACCCAGAACAGCTAGGTTTCTTTGACTCGTACTATACATGAGCAAATCCAACCAAGTCATTGTCATTATATGTTTTCCCAACTCCCAGCTAGGCGCTATGCTCGACGGGTTCCAGTTCGTCAAACCACGCGCTATGATAAGCCGGCTAAAAACACGATGCATAGTTTTAGTTAAAAACAAATTTATTGAAATGCGCTCTGTATATTGATGGCAAATCAAACACAGCATAAAAAAATGCATTAAACTCTTCATGCCTACTATAACAGTTCGGCACCACCACACACACCCCTGTAAATATTGGGGGAATAAAAAATTTGTTTTTAATTCAATTTTGGAAAATTCACAAATTAATTTTTTAATTCACCTGGCTATAGGCTAAAAATAATAAATTTTATTCTCCATTTATTAAAAAAAGAAAAAAAAATCATAACATACCTTTCGGGCACAAATCTTTTTTAATCATCATAACCAAAAAAGACTTTTCAAAAATATGTATAAGATTCATATCAAATCTCTTCTTAACCGCTTTTATAAATAAATACTGTGCCAATGTATTCTGGTAAAAGCACTCTCTAGACATATGATATTATGTAGTACCTACCTACGTATAAATACCAAACCTCTAAGATAATCCACAAAAAAACCCAATGTTAATAAATAATAGCGCATGGCGCATTGTTATGGTTAGAATGCCTTAAGCATTTTCCGGGTCTCTGGATACTCTCTCACAAGGATATATTTATGTGGTAAGAAAATATCAAACAAGCAGACAAGGAAAATGTTTAGTACTTACATATATACCAATATATACCCAGCTGAGTTGGGCATCCACGAAAGAATGAAAAACCCAAGCGTATTAAAAGAAAATTCCATAGAAATTTCTTAACCATTTTTGTTTGTTTGATTTTTTGTTTTGTTTTTTCTCTCTTCAAGGGTTAATTCACTATTCATAATGTGACACAGAGTCTGTGACGACTTTTTTATACAAATTATTTTATTTTTGTCGAGGTCATAAAAGGGAAGCGCCATAAGTGAAATCTCATTAATATTTGAAAATATTTTCATCACTCGTGTATGTTTCTCACGAAAATTCTTCTTAACTTTACCTTGATTTTTTTTTATTTTTGTTTTTCTTTGTAACATAAAAACAAAACAAAAAATGGGATTCTATGTTGATATTGACAGCCTGCTATCAACCTACCAACAAACTATCATAGAAAAATCTCAGAATTGTAATTAAATTAACCTTATACTTCCGGTGCATAGGAAATGAGTTCATTAGAGCGGAAAAAATATAATTATCCTGGTCACAAGGTCGAATCTGGGTCTAACTACATAATAGTGTAAACTATATGAGAATTCAATGGACCACACTACAGGTTTAAATAGATTCTCTCTCCCTATCCATAAAATCATGATACCGAAGCAGACGTCCGTCTATTTTAAAAAATTCTTGCGAAACATAGCTTGTAATATGTAGGTATGTATGTATGTATATCTATGTTGGTACGTAGTATAACATTAACTTGCTTAAAAATAAATATTTTCATTCGAAATTCTCCCACATACCTAGATATAGGTACATATGAAAGTAAGTTGAGTAATAATAGTATGTAAAACAGAAAATTTTACGAAACGACTTAAGCGATTGTGCGCTCCCATAGTACCTGCTATATATGCAAATGACTTGTTGTAAGCTCAATGGGAGTAACTTGAGTTGATTTACTCACGAGACACAACATATCCACATTGTGATCATTTCATAAGATCATCCAAAAACACAAAACATGGGAAACTGTAAACCAATTGCAAAATGTTTCATATTTCTACAAGATTCTTTTTCTCTACCGCGCTAATTTAGTATTTTAGAAGAGAGAGGAGGGTGGATGGAGTTCGAGTTGAAACTTGAAAGTCAAAGCCGGCTACCTGTAACGAGATTCCCATCAGTTTGGATCAGAGATTATTATCCCGGCACCGTCAACGGTATGTAAGTACACAGCAGTTCATTCGACAACAAATTATTGCATTTTTTATGTATAATGTGTAGGCAGGCGGCGCACTGCACCAGCTCAACTTAACTCAGATTATGGGGTGCGTGCTGGTCTTTTTTTATTTTACATTACTGTAAATGATTTGATGTGATTACGCATGCGCATTTCATATTATTTATAGTAAGTGGATCAGAGATTCAGAAAATAAAGCAAAGTTGTAACGACCGGCGCGCGACGCGGCGAGGCTCGTCGACTAACTCAACATAGTTGAATAGAAGAAAGGTTGGAGTTGCATGAGGAAGAAAGAAACACGCTGAATTGCTGGTGGTAACGCTGTGATTTTATAGAATTATTCCCTCGTTCCCTGCTTGAGTTAACCTGACTTTTGAGTACTACACTGGTGGTGACTGAGCACTGTGTTATAGGGAATACTACTCTGTGTCTAGTTTGCTTTGTGCTTTGTCATATTATTTTTAGTCATGAATCAGGAAGCGTATAATAAAAGCATTCCATTGATAGTGCGTTAGTTATGTAATTTTACATTTAATTATCGCAATTACATGGAGATATATTATGACTTTTGATATTGTAACTAGGTCTAGTAATGTAAATTTCTGGGTGTCAAAAAAAAAAAATCAAAATAAATGTTGGTATAAAATAAAATCTCCTCTCTAAGTACGAAAATCTGTAAAATATTTTATTTATGAATTTACCATAGAGCAACGAGTTATTTATTTTCTTCACACTTAAGCACTGTTAACTCTTATCCCACTTATTTTAACTCTGCCAATTCTTCTCTTTTGGACTTGTTTCTTGTCTCTGATCCACACCGAATTCTATTTTTCAACCAATTGAGCCTAAGTACAGGGTTCTCCAATAAGAGGTGTTATTTTGATATTCAAAGAAAAGTGCCATTTTTTTAGATAAATGATTGGATCTTTATTTCATTATAAAGAGGAAGGTATGCCGTTAATAATGGAAAATAACATCAGCCAAATGAACACCACGACCACGCCTACAGGACCATATCCTTTTCATGAAATTTTCCATAACCAAATCGCAAAGTGGCTGCCCTATGTCCTCGATAGCCTCACGAATTCCATCTTTGAGGTCTTGAATCGACGCTGGGCTGTTGGCGTAGACCTTCTCTTTCACGTGGCCCCAAATTAAGAAGTCGCAAGGTGTTAATGCCCAATCTACAATGCATGGTTAAACCACGTCGTCAAAACGATATCGTTTGCTGAAGAATGCATATAAATACACGAAATATGTAAGTAGCGGTAAGCTGCCAAATTAAACAGCTGTTGACCTGTCAATTATCATAAATATAATTGCTTCCTCTATTTCATTGTAGAATTACGTCAAAGGAAGTATTTGGTCTCAATAATTTATACTATGATATAGTAAACTTAGTAAACTAAGAAATTGCTTGGAACAAGTCGAGTAATATTAAATATTGCTTTCAAGACTGAAAGTACAAGTTCCAGTTTACAGCTGTTTTGTTCTAAATTCCCCTACATGGTTCTAAATCATGCTGAATACACCTGAGGTATTACTATATCGTTTTTGCTGATTAACTACTACACATAAGCTCGTGCTCATGTCGTCAAATGAATGAGAGGGAAGGGACATTTTTGCAAGCATAAATTTTCAAATGCAAGAGTGGGAAGCAAACACAAAAATCCATATCGTTTTAACGACGTGGTTTAACCATGCATTGTAGATTGGGCATAAGTCACAAGATCTCGGTGGCCAATTGTGATCACCTCTTCGAGAGATAACACAGTCCGGAAAGTTTTCCCGTAAAAGATCAATGATTTCGTTGCTTGTATGGCACGTAGCGCCGTCTTGTTTAAAGTAAACGTTGTCCAGTTCAATACCAGCCAATTCCGGCCATAAAAAATCATGAATCATCTGTCGATAGCGCAATCCATTCACCGTAACTGTTGCTCCAGCCTCATTTTCGAAAAAGTAAAGTCCAATGACCCCGCGGGACCATAAACCCCACCAGACAGTTACACGTTGAGGATAGAGAGGTTTTTCAACAATAACTCTGGGGTTTTCCGAGCCCCAGATGCGACAATTTTGCTTGTTGACGAAGCCATCGAGGTGGAAATGGACCTCATCACTCAAGATGAGTTTTCAATGGAATTCCGGATCATTTTCATGCATTTCAAGGACCCACCCAATCAGCAAAGACTCGACGTTGTTGATGATCGGCCGGCTTGAGTTCTTGTGTTAACTGAACCTTATAAGCCTTAAGACCCAAATCTTTATGCAAAATACGGTGTAATGACGTTTGTGGAATGCCTAATTCCAAAGAACGACGAGGAATGGACAAACCTGGGTTTTCTTCAACACTTTCGGCTACAGCAGCAATATTCTCGGCTGTTCTTGAGCGACGTGCACGGGTTTTATTCTTCACATCAATAACTTGTCCCGACAGCTCGAATTTTTCCACCAATTTCTGTATTGCGGTCCGACAAGGTGCTTCACGACGACCCAAAAATGTTCGAGTTTTACGAACAGTCTCTGCCACATTTTCACCATTTTTATAGTGAATTTTAATAATTTCAATGCGTTGTTGAATCGTGTATCGTTCCATTTTTATTAATGGCGTAGTTTCTACTTGTCAAGTGTCAAAAAATGACAGCTCCAAAAGTGACATCTACCGAAATAGCGGGCTAATTAAAATAACACCTCTTATTGGAAATCCCTTTATTTTGCACCACGATATTATCTTTATGTCCTATAATTTAAAAATCGAGTACAATTTTGCCAAAAAAAATGTATTCATTACAGGAATTTCGATAGAATATTAATCTGGAGTCTCTTTGCGCGGAGTGTGTAGATTATCCCTGGAACTATATATATGACCTCGAATCGGTTGATGACCAGGTATGTTTTATTAGCGGCTCAATTGAATACATGTACAATAGACACACGTACCTTTAAGAAGAAAAATTGTCAGTGCTACATCCTGCCCATGGTTCTCTGCGGAGATTGAAGGTATATGGTTGCTGAGCGGGAATATTTATATTCTAGGTTTCTTCGAAGACTTAAAACTACTGAAAGTCGCAGATTATACAACGTTTCAAGAAATAAGGTGAATTTAAAGGTTCGAGCGGCTAAGCGATCTTACTACAGACGTAAATTGTACCCTAACATGCCCCCGAAAATGCTTTGGCGTAATCTGCGAAGCGCTGGTGTATGCGGTAGTGAGATACTATAAAACCCACTCTCTGTCCTAACGTGTTGAATAGGTACTTTGTTGGTAATTAGCAATTGGCAGATTCCGATCAATATACGCCAATGTTGGACATATCCGATGATAACACGACAGATTTCAGTTTTCATGGTGTGGATACTAGGAGTGAGCTACTTAATGTTATTTTTGCCATCAAATCAAATGCTATCGGTCCTGATGGTATGTCCCCCAAATTTTTGAAGATAATCGCTCCAACTATTATTGGCCCTCTGCTGCATGTATTTAGTACCTGTACCTCTAAGTCTGTTTTTCCTATCTCCTAGAAGACTTCTAATTTAGTTCCCATTCCAAAAAGAGGGACGTGTCTGCGTCCTGAGGATTATAGCCCTATCAGCCTACTTTCTTTTTATTTCCAAAGTGCTGGAAAAGTTGCTGTATTGGCAAGTTCAACGGTTCATATTAACGAATAACCTCATAAGCGAATGGCAGTCTGGTTTTCGTCCTGGGCTTAGTTGCGAAAGTGCCGTCTTGTAGGTTACAACTGACATTCGGTCATCGATCGATAACAGAGAAATCGCTATTTTGACTCTCCTTGATTTTTCAAATGCGTTTGACAACGTCTCGCATAAGAAATTACTGCCTGTAAGCTTCAGAACCATTTTCATTTTTCATATGGGGCGACTATTTTAATCAATAACAACTTCCTGTCCAATAGATTACAGCGTGTGTGCCTGAGTGAGGAAAATTTTTCGCATTTTCTTCCCTTAACCAGTGGAGTTCCACAAGGATCCATTCTTGGTCCTCTACTCTTTATCCTATATATATCAACGACTTGCCGCTTGTAACTCGTGACGTTAATATTCATATTTATGCCGATGACGTTCAAATTTATCTTAGTCGCCCCGCATAGGTTTGATGAAAGACTGTGTGGATAGAATCAACAGCGATTTACTTGAAATTAGTAAGTGGGCATTTGCACATAATCTTAAAAGAAATCCTAATAAGTCTCAGTGCATTGCCTTTTCAACTACTTCGATGGACTCTTCGGATCTACCAGCTGTCACTGTGGATGGTGTTGTGATTCCGTACGTGAACAAGGTCCGTAATTTGGGGGTTACACTTAGTTCGAATATGAAATGTTGCGACCATATTCAGGCTTCCCTTTACAAAATTTACGCAACTCTTCGTCGCTTATGGCTATCGTCGGCTAGTTTTCTGCCGCCCCAATTGCGTTGCCATCTAATCAAGACTTTAGTCCTTCAACACTTTACTTATGGTTGCCTTGTTTTTACGAAATTGGATTCAAGCTGCGCTAGAAAATTAAATGTCGAGTTCAATGACTGCGTCAGGTTTATTTTTGGATTACGAGGGTTTGACCATGTGTCTCATCTTAGGTTTGCTCTACTTAGATGTCCGCTGGAAGTGTATCTGAAGCGGAGAGTTTTATTTTTTATGTACAACCTTATTACTATACAACCAAACCTGCATATCTAGCTAACTTGGTCCGGCCTCTTAACTCTGCCAGAGGGCATAAGTTTTTAATACCTCGATTCCTAACTTCAGTCTTTGAAGGTTCTTACATTGTTCAGGCAGTTCGTTCTTGGAACGAGCTGCCTGGTCACATACATTCGGAACATTCAGACGGCTCCTTGTTGATTTTCTAGAGTAACTCTCGATTTTGTCTGCGACACACACGCATTTGTTATTGTTTTTATTTTTCTCTTCCCTTTTTTTATTGAATTTTGATTTAGTTTTTAAATTTTTGATTTTGTTTTTAAATTAAATGTAAATTTGTTAATTCTTCATTTTGTTTTTAATTTTGATTTGTTGATTTTAATATTGATTTCGATTTTATTTTTAATGTTAATTGTGATTCTAGTTCTAATTCATTTTTTTTCCTATTTTATATTATTTTTATTTTTATTTTGGTTTTGATGGTAATGTTAGTCGTTGAATTTATATTTGCCCGTCTGTTCAATAGATACTAATTTAAAAGATTGTCACTCTTGTAGTATCGTTTACCAGAAAAATATATATTATTATTATTATTATATACGGCGTGTACTGATTTATTAAAAATATGTATACAATTACATATACCTAGCGTACAGGTCGACAAATAGAGGATGGAACTAGATTCTACGTTTCAAGAGGGGTACCTATGTTAACACATATATTTGTACTATCTATTCCATATAAAATACAAACAAACAATTTTGTTCGCAATAAATTTATGACAAAAAACGAGAAATCAGACATTTTTAATCAGCATTAAACATTTTGGGTTACTGTTGGACAATATACCCCGTTCTAAAACTGAGCTTTTTTTTATTTTTATTCCAAACCTATTACTATAACCCAGTCTCAGAAAAGCTTAATCCTTCTGTTGCTTACAATCCACTGCACAGTCAAATATTATGGAAAGAGCTTTCACATCCTTCGAGCAGAATCCGATTCTGAATGTCCATTATTTTTAAGATCACAGTATATCCGATAATCTCATATCTATGTAAGAAGTTTTGTTCTTGTTGGTCCACTTCTAGAACATTTTCAATTCTCCAATATGAAAAAACATCAAGACAGACTGTTAATAAAATCTGGGATTAAGATTTCACACTTAGTTTGCGGTGGAGGAAAAGCATGCTCTAGGTGGAGTAATATTCGCCTGACCAATGCTTCATAATTGCAGAGCAAGTGCTCTGAGGTTTCATGAGCATCCTGACAGCAGCCGCAGGATGAAGTCTTAGTCAAGCGCATCTTCTTTAGGTGACACCACAAGGGTTAGTGCCCTGAGAAGAGCTCTGTAATGATTTTAAGTTCTGTTCTCCTAAGGAGTAAGAGTTCTTTTGTTTTTCCGGTGTCAATAAACTATTTTGCCTGACGAAGTCCTTGTAGCCTTTCCCAATAAAGGGATTTTTGGTTGTTCCGACAAAGGGAGTTTCCGCTTTTGGCTAGGTCGTGTGCAATTTAATTGCCTTTATGACGCTCATGTCCAGGTACCCACATGAGGATAACTTTGTTTCTCCTTTTTAAGGGTTTTCAGACACTCCAAGACTATCCTTGACTTAATAGTGTAGGACTTTAAGGTGTTGAGAGCGGCTTGAGTATCCGAGAGGATATTGATGGCTGAACTAACTCTTTTAATGCCGGTATTGGCGCATTCTTCTATGGCTAATACCTCAGCCTAGAATAGGGTAGCGGTAGAGCCCAGCACCGTTGAGATATGACATCTGGGGCCGTATCCATAGTCTAAAAACTTATGTTCATTTTTGAACCACACCCTCGATCTTTGTTGGAAGAACGGTTTAGTGGAACGCCATTGTTGTCGGTCTCCAAGAACCACTTGGAATGGTCTTACAAAATCCACTCTGGGTGTGATTATATCAGATATTGTCGTCATTTTCTCGAAGCATATCTGTTTTAAGATACTTAAATGACCAACCAGATCACCTGACTTGAGCTGTTTCTCTCTTTGAAATGCGATAGCATTGAAGATCGTTTCCTTTTTCGCCTGAAAATGCAGGCTTGGAAGCTTTAGTAAGGTTTCCATGGCTGCTGTAGGGCAGATACTCATGGCACCAGTTATTCCTGACAGACAAGCCGCTGGGTTTTTGAAGCAGAGCCTTGATTATCTTTTGATTAGTGGTGTACCGTGGTGCACATCCAGTATACATTATTCTTGGCTTCAATCTCCATGTTCTGCCAATAAAGGGACGACACGTGTAGAGAGCTCCTATCCCTCCGTCACTCTGGTCAGATGCGAATTCCACCTGAGTATCGTATTGAGTGACTCCAAGAAATTTTACTTTATCTGAAAACGTCGATTCCGTATTATCAAGAAGTAAAGTCGTTAGTGAAGGTTTCGTTCTTCTCGTGAACGAAACGATAACCATTTCATTGGGGTTTGTGTTAAGGCCTTTGTTCAAGAACCACGTGTGCGCCCTTTGGATAGGGCTTTTTGCATGTGGTCGGATATGACTTGATCATGCTTGTATCGTGTAGTGAGCACTAGGTCATCCGTGTAGCCTTGTACATTAAATCCCGAATTGGTCAGCTTTCATTAGTGATATCTCAGTACATAAAGAATTAACATGCCGAGGAGGTATAACATTGGAGGCACCTAGTTCCGCGATAAATCAAAACTAGGTGAATAAGATTTTAGGAATATTTTAAAGAGAGCAGACAACATTGAGTTTATAGAAACTCGAAGTGATTTACTTCATTAAAATCCCTAGAACATTTCGCAAGAGTCCGAAACAATACCCGAATTTAAGTAATAAAATAGAAAAATCTCATTGATAAATATTAATAATAATTAATGGGATAAAGACCAGAGCGTGGAGACACACCGACATATTGATATTAAGTACGAAATTACATCCAGTAATGTTACACGGATAGAGTAGTTGGACAAAAAACCATTAATCCAATGAGGTTATTTCAATTTGACTGAAAAGACAGCAGACCAGGTTCTGTCAAGGATCCATTCTAAGCATACAGCACATTTTTATTGGTTCTTTTTTTTACTTTTAATTAGTATCAGTCTCTTTTTTTTTCAATATCAAAGGTCGTCAAGATTCCAAAGCATTTCTAAGGCCTGGTGGCAGTGTTGGGCAAAATGTAATCTGATTAATGATTAACAATTACAATTAACCATGTAATCTGTAATCAGATTACTAATGTAATCCATTTCCATAATTACATAATGTAATCGATTAACGTGTAATGTGATTACAAGTTAATCTGATTACACATTAATCGATTACAAGTTAATCCCACTACATGTTAATCTAATTAATGTGATTACATTTAAGACATTTAAGATATTTAAGATATTTGTATTTTAATTCTTCATAAAACTCCCCAAAACTAATTTCGTACGAGAACAATACCATTTTCTTTCGATTCATTTCATTATATTATTAATTACTTTTAAGTAATCTACAAAGTAATCTGTTACAATGTAATTAGATTACAAAATAATCTAATTATATTGTAACAGATTACACATTTGATAGATTACATATTCTCTCATGAGTAATCTAATTGATATGTAATCGAATACAATTTAATTAGATTACTTTGTAATTTGACTAAACCGTAATGGAATTATTAATTAAATTACACTGCAATCAGATTACGCCCAACACTGACTGGTGGAGTCTATCTGATACAATTTGAGAAAGGAAACAGAAATTTTAGATTCATTTTGAAATAAAAACGAGAATTCTTGAATTTCGCACGCTTTTGAGTGAGCTCATAATTTTTTCTTTTTTTGGCACCGCCACGGTCTATGATATAATACGTAAATTTTCATAATGTTCACGAATTTGTTTGTGTGTGCGAAGTATTAATGGACAGGGGTATACACGATCGCTGAATTTATGTATTTTGAAAATAACGGAAGAAAGAATTTGGATTAGATTTCACGTTAAATAAAAATGTAATATTGGGAAAGACAGTTGGCGAGGATGGTAGGTATGTATATAGAAACCAAGGGCTTATGAATGATACACACACGTTTACAAGACAAGGGGTCGATTCAGCCATTGAGGATTATAAAAGAGATGTTGGATGCCTAAGTACATTAAGCACCGATGAAAAATTCGAAATACGGATATTTGTGCTTAGTAGGTACTTAATTACCAATTTACTATAACTGACGAAATTGTGGTCTCATACGGTACATTTTAACTAACGTCTCAAGACTTCCAACGAATAGCAGCCAAATTTATTCCACAATCGTTGAATTAAAAAACAAAAAACGCTGATCAAAATGGTGCTTGAAGTAACTGTATTTTTTAGAGGCACATAAACAAAATATGTTTGAAATCTTGTACTGGAGCCTATCGCCATCTCGGAAAGCTTTTGAGAATTAAAATGAATAAAATCCAATTTTATCATTCACTTTTTATTACGATAGAGGTTTACAAAATGATTTTTATAAAATAAACTCATTTCGGGATTAATCCAATTTTTGGGCCACTGAATAGAATCACCTCAAGCTTCATTATCGTGGTAAAATAATCGTGTATAGCAACAAATTTAATTCAAATTACAAGAGTCTCAATCTTAATGTTATTAAAGTAATTATAACATGAAAAATATTAACAAATTTGAAAAAAGAGCTCCGTTAACATTTACAAATATGTTTAGAAAACCTATGTACGAAAAATAATAAAAATTGGTGTGTACATGAAAAAGTTATTGGGGGGGAGAGGAAAATAACACGGTTTTTTGAGGTTTTTGATTTTTTAAAAAAAAACGCAACATATTTTTCAAAAATCTAAGCCCGGTAGCATTTGAACTGAAGAGTTTCTAATATTTTGCCGAAGGTTTCAAATCAATATTATAAAAACTGTGGAAAATTATTCAGCCTTAATCATCATAACAGATGACAAAACGTAAATGCATGGCTATGACACAGAAATATAGCTCTTAACGGTGTTGCGTGAAGAGCCCATACCTACTAAAAAAGCGACTACATCAAGCTCCTTCGAATATCTAGGTTCTGTTAACTGTTTATTATTATTATTAATTATAATTGTGGGGGATGCGGACAGGATTTCTGCCTCTCATATTGTCACTGCGACCTATAAGATCTATTGTGACATTACTCCTTGATGCCCTAGGGCGCACATTCGAACTTAAGGTCTTTGATGAAGCCTATAATATTCTTTAGGGCCATTTTTTCGGCATCCTCTGGCAGTGGAAATGCCTTTCCTAGATGTCTTAGCCTTATGCGGCACAGAGCTTCACAGTCGCATAGGACATGTTCAGCGGATTCATCGTCTTCCATACAGAATCGACAGGTCTCATCATTGACCTTACTTACCCATCTTCTTAAGATGGTATCTAAGTGGGCAATGCCCAGTAAGTAGGCCAGTTATGAGCCTTAGTTCCTTCCTGCTGAGTGTGAGGAATTCTTTGTTCCGCTGTTGCGAGTACTTTATAAACTTCTTCCTCCCAAAGCCTGATCTGAGCCGAGAGGTGACTTTTTGGGTGTCCAAAGACGGGCTCAGGGCCAATAAACGGAGATTTGGCTCCTTCCTTTGCAATGCGGTCCACAATTTCGTTTCCCTTAATGCCTTCATGTCCAGGTACCCAGATCAGTGTCACCCCATTTGTTTCGGCCAGTTGCTTCAAGACAGTAAGTCAGTCCCAAACCAGCTTAGACTCAAACGTAAACGAGTTTAACGCTTTAAGTACTACTTGGCTGTCTGATATCATGTATATTTTGGCTCCACGCATATTCTTGTGGATTATTACGCGAGCGCAGAGTTCTATGGCGTGTATTTCTGCCTAAAAAATGGCCCACCAGTGTCTTTGGGAGATGGCACCTTGGCCCATATATGCCCACGTCTGCTTTACCTTCCATTTTGGACCCATCCGTGTACCATTTAAGAGATCCTTTTTCAAAGGGTAGGTCCCCAGTGTGCCACTGTTGCCGGTTCCCCACGATTACCTTAAATGGAGTTTCAAAGTTATGGCGTTTCGGCATAACGTCTGAAATTGGGTTAGCCATCGGGTCCTCTATGAAATCTTGGAGGACTTTCAGGTGGCCAACCAGATTATTTGAACTTAGGAAGTTTGCCCTTTGTAGCCTAATTGCACTAAGTATGGCCTGCTCCTTAACATGCAAATGTAAGGGTAGCAGATCCAACATAGCCTCTAGGGCCGCAGTTGGGCAGGTACGCATGGCACCGGGTACTCCTAGACATGCAAGCTGTTGTAGTTTTTGCAAACTAGCTTGAGCTGTCTTTTGTTTTGTTTTTGGCCACCAAACGAGTTAGGCGTATGTGACCATGGGTCTTATAATAGATGTGTATGACCACAGAGTCATTTTTGGTTTAAGACCCCAAGTTTTGCCAAAAAGCCTGCGGCATGTCCATGTTGCCACTGTAGCTTTATCCAGTATTCTTTTTAAGTGAGAGTTCCAGGTTAGTCTATTATCCAGAGTAATACCTAGATATTTGACTTCCTTTGAGAATTCCACTACTGTTCCCTCAAGGGATGGTGCTTTTAGGCAAAGCTTCCTTTTTCTCGTGAAGGGAACAACTGTTGTCTTACCAGGATTGGCTCGAAGTCCTATTATTTGACACCAGTTGCAAGCTTTGTTTAGGGCATTTTGCAATAGATCAGAGATTATCTGATCATGTTTGCCCCTAATTGTAATGACCAGGTCATCCGCATAACCCTGATTGTCATAGCCGGAGTTTGTAAGCTTCTGTAGGAGATCGTCTACAACCAGAGACCATAGTAGAGGGGACAGTACCCCACCTTGGCGACATCCCTTGGCAGCCAGTACTGTTATAGAGTCCTCCCCCAGGTTAGCTGTGATTCTCCGGCTTTCAAGCATAGCTTTTATCCATTTTATCAAGGAAGGTTCAATTCCTTTTTTGGTAGCTGCGTTCTCAATGGCTTCAAAGGATGTATTGTCAAATGCTCCTTCGATGTCTAGGAATGCGCATAGGGCAGTCTCTTTATCCTCTACTGCCTTTTCTAGTCCTAGGATAAGACTATGTAGGGCAGTTGTGGTAGACTTTCCTGCTTGGTAAGCATGTGTTGATTTGGGTGCAGCGGTAATCGCTTGAGTGCACCGCTCCTTATATAGATGTCTAACACTTTCTCCATTGTTTTGAGGAGAAATGAAGTTAGACTGATAGAACGGTAGGATTTGGTTAATGCAGGTGAACGCTCTCCCCCTTTAGGTATGAATGTTACCTTAACTTCCCTCCACGTCCTTGCTATATATCCTAGAGTATAACTTGCTCTAAAGATCTTAATGAGATTTATCAATATCTATTCTAGCCCTTGTTGAAGTAGGGCTGGAAAGATGCCATCAGCTCCAGGCGATTTGAATGGCTTAAAGGAGTTGACGGCCCATTTGACTTTCCTTGGGGTAAAGATTCTGCCAGAGAGACTTTTAATCCTGTTGGGCGGCCTGCATTCAGGTCTTAGCTCTTCAGGGATTTCGTCGTCATCTTGCATAATTCTCGAATCGGGAAAATGAGTTTGTAATAACAAACTTACTGTTTCTTCCCGGCTACTCGTGCGTAGCTACCATCGACTTTCCGTAGAAGGCCGATACTATTGGTGTGATCCTTAGAGAGAACTTTTTGAAGCCTTGCACTCGTGGGTAGATCATCAATACCCTCGCAGAGATTTCTTTCTCCAAGTTATTCTTTTGGATTTCCTCAGGTCTTTATTGTACTCAGTCAAGGCGCGCTTGTATTCATTCCAAGCACCTGTTGTTTTTGCTTTGTTGAAGAGCTTTCTAGAATTGACTCTTAATCTATTTAGTTCACTGTTCCACTAGGGCACAGCTCGCGTTGTTGCCCTTTTGACTGTTTACTTCGACTGCAACAGCATACGAATTTTTACAACGTGAATATAAATAAAAATTATTATCTTGAAATTGTACGTCATTTACATGAAATAATTCGCAGAAAATTATCAGAATTGTGTATAAACAACTCATGGATTTTGTACCACCAAACCCCCCCCCCCCTTCCCTCCCCCACTACTAATTCATAAGTTTTTAACCAAAAATAATACCTTCGTGATTCTAGTCTCATGAGGATATTAAAAGGATTACGTTTTGCGACCGTAGAGATAAGAACTTAATTGCTACGTGAGTTCATTCCACGTTGGAAACAACATTTGCATATCTACTGCGGGAACAATATCAAAATGTTGAAGATTATATAAAAATTTACAGAAGATGATTTTAACTGATTTTGTCCCTATTTCCGGTCCACCATAAAATGATGCATTTCAGAAAACTTATCTCTAAATATAGAAACGCAACCAAAGCATTTAATTAATCATTCAACCCGCCTTGTAGCAAGGTATTCTCCCTATCACTGTTAATTCAAAGTCATTCAACAAAGAGAGACGAGAAGCTCACTACATTTTAAAGCTTTTAGTGATGTTTTCACCACACCAGCTACTAACTTCGAGCATTTCATAGTGCATTTTTCCATGATTGCATTCAATATATCTGGGTCAAGTTTTGATCAAGGCTCTTGATTTAATCTCAGCGGTTGTAAGTTGAATTAGACACTAACTAAAAAAACTGCGTCGGGTGTGTATTATTACTTCTTTCACAATGAAGTCTCTCTCTCATAACAATTAAACAGTTAAAGCGTAGAAATTTCTATGCGTATTCAAATTCTCACAAATCTGATCCGGTTAAATACGTTCAGCAGTTTTGGAATAATTTTCTGCTCATAAAAATTACACCGAAAAAATATGCTCGCTGTCTCAGTAACGGCTCATTACAATTTAATGAAAATTACAGAAAAGAACCAGCCGACACTTAGCTATATTTTTCTAAGCATCATATGTGAAGAACGGTCGTTAGTAAATGGGGGTACATCGCAAAGTTTGACGTTGAAACATCTAATTGCCCTGTGCAGTGTACACTTTATATAGGCTTCAGACTCTACTACTACTGTACGCAGCCATATACCTATAAATATGTATACTCGTAGAGTTTGAAAATAAAATTGCTGTTGGTAGGTTTTTTTTTCAAGTATGTATGTAGTGTGTTTCACGTCGTTGTTGCAAATCGCTGCAACCGTATTGTAAAATGATGCATGAAAAATGAAATGATCTTCTTGTTTAATTGCTTCTTTGCACGTCGTCGCTTACACTAATGAGAGCGATAATAACAAATTTCACAAATTATTTGTCTTTTGAGTCCATTTTCATACGAATTTAATTTTTTTTCCTGCAAATCTATTGTACGAAATGGAGATGGATGTGAAAAATTAAAACAAAAAAAAAATTATTTGAAAGTGTGAGAGACTTTGTTACTTAACGTGAGATAACAGACAAAAATAAAAATAATTCTTAAATATGCGCACTTAATTAATTAATTAATTTTTGTATCGTGCAGTATATTTCATATTCATGATGAGCATATATTAAATTTTTGTTGAGCATACACAAAAGTATAAAGTTCAACGGACATATAGGGACAATAGACAACTTTCCTTTTCCCTACAATAGCTGATGTTGATGTTATGTGTGAAGTGTATATATTCCACGAAAATCTAATCTGTTGAAGGCGACGTTCGTTGGTGGTCTAATGCTCAAGTTTCAATTATCGTCGCGTCGCTCACTAAGATTTATGACATTATGCGATGACTGACAACAAGATATTAATATTGAATGAAAAAAGCTACTGAAATGTTGTAATACATATGTATGAGTGTAATTTTACATTGTGGTTCGGAGCACAACTAAAATTTGTAAATCCAATTCTGATATTTTGTTCAGAAACAAGACTCTTGCTCGGAGGGAGTATAAACTTTATACTAAGCCCGTGAATCGTAAGCGCTTCGTGTACCTATGTACATACATATTTGGAAAACTATTATTTTGTTGAAATATTTTCGATCATCATAACCCCAGAGTGGAAAGTAGTACGGGGCTGGTTGAGCAGAGTAGTTTGAAAGGCCATCATAAGCATAGACAAACTAATAACTACAAAACTGGGCAAGTAGAACACAAAAATCTGCAACGCTTTGCTCGAATATAAAATCGACGATGTCTCAACCTGATGTAAGGAAGCTCTCAATTTTTTCTTAGAAATTTACTGAAAATTTTTTTCTTAAGAATTATATGCATTTTTGGAGGACGACAACGGCACATATTGTGTCTGAAAATAACTACTCCAGACTAAATAAAAATTCTGCCGAAACATTTTCTGTAAATTTCTAAGAAGAAATGAATGCGTATTGCTCGTCTACGCTCATAAAAATTGTACGTGGCCCACGAACCCGTTGTCTGCCTCCAATAATGCATAAAAATTTCAAGTAAATTTCTATGAAAAAATTTAAGCCTTCCTTACATTAGATCGAGGCATCGTTGGTTACGTCAGCAAGCAAATCCAGACATCGTCGATTTTTATATTAGAGCGAGGCGATGCAGATTTTTATTCTACTTGCCCCCAGCCGTTGTATAGATTAGTTTGTCTATCCCAGCCGGAAAAATTGTCAGGCCTTCCAGTGGAAGCCTTATGGAAGCAAAGTACATACTTTTCTCAATTGCTTCCATGTTAGTCGCAATGAAAATTGGTGGAAGGGAACTAAGCGGGAAAAAATGTCCAGGCCTTCCGATGGAAGCTTGGGGGAAGCGCTGGAAAAGCTTTTCTATTGCTTCCTCCTAATGACATGTAATTTTAAAAAGAAATGAAGTGCCCAACAAAAAGCCATGCATATATGCCTTCTGCTGAGTAGATCTTCCGCTTGCATCTAGTGCTTCCCATTTCCGCTGTGATGGTACGAAACACATATATGCATGCAGGCAAAGGAAGTAATTACAGAATGAATATGGTGAACGCGTGCTAACAGCCAAAATCTATACAATTTTTTTTTATTTTGTAGCAAAGACAGAAATGGACAAACCAAACGGCACTAGAGTACCTTTTGTATTCTTGTTCTTGAATACTGCAGAGTATCAATTTCGCCCAAAAGCGCTGGATATCTGTTGTTACTTGGTCTGTGGTTTTATATACAATGAGGTGACCGTATACAACGTACACTTTTAAAGATAAAGGGTGTTTTGTGAAAAATTAGCACATGATCTTAATCACTTTGTAACTCCGAAATGGTTAAAATGACCCCTCCCTCCTGCCATATAATTAATTGTTTGTCCCGGCCAAAATATGGGAATTGTATTCCACTCGAGATTTTAAATAGGACTTGTAGAAGAGCGCCAGATTTAACGGGCTGGTATATTTCTTTAACCATTTTGTCAGAAATCAAACACATTTTGATGCTTCTTTGGAAACAGAGAAGATGTGATCTATTCGGCTTAACTTACTGGAAATATTAATGCCAAGAATACTTATTGACGGTGAATCGGAAATTAATAAAAAAAATGGAGTTGTAAAAGCGAGAATATTTTCAACGTCGTTATTTAATGATTTAATCATTCAATCTAGATTGACACATACTGCATTCCCGCTGGTGCTATGAAAATCAAAGGTACTGTCATCAGCAAAATTTTGATGGAATTGAAAATAAGGAAAATCAAATCATTAATGAGAAAATGAAGAAGAGAAATTAATAAATATCTGAGGCCTGGGGCACAAAGGGATTTATAGGGTGAGGCTCAAATGTAACGCCATCTAATATAACACGTATCAAGTGACCAGATAAAAAACTTTGAATTCATAATAGAATAGGAGGGGAGAGAACAAGTTCCTTACGTGTTTGGCTAAAAGCCCAAAATCCAGACTCTATCAAAGACCTTTGAGCTACGAAAAGAATTTTGGACTTAGTAAGATTCGTTCGATAAAAACTCCATTGAAATTTTCCCCTCCCTCCAATATTTACCCAGACTTTTGTGCACTCATCGACTAAATTATTTGAATTTAGCGTAAACCTAGTGTAATGACGTTTCTCTGACAGTTCTCTTCAGTAATAATTAATTGTGAAAAGTTATTTATAACATGGATAAAGACAAACAAAGTTTGTTCTAGCAATTTTTCTATTTATTTTCTATTAATTTTTACTTATTTTCACCCAAGAAGTTATTTATATGCCCCAAACAACAACAAATTTCAAGTGACAAATGTCAAACCCCAAGAAATTTTTAGAGTAAATTCGGGGTAGCCATAGGTTTTTCTAAAAACAAGATAGTGTACCCCTAGAAAGCCCTAGGTTTACTCGGGGTTTGCATCGAACAAACATACTAAAATTGTAAAGAATATGGCTCCCGTTCCGTAAAAAAAAAAAGTTAACAGATGAGCGTCCCGTCCGGAAGACATATTGACAATCGTTGATGCTTCAAATCAATAAATTTAGGTAGGTACCAAAACGATAAAAATTGATGTCATACTTCCAGTTTTCCTGTATGATCTGGTGCACAGCATAGTGAAAACAACAATAGCGTGAGAATAAACAGAATAAAATGGATAGGACACATTTTGCGATCTGGCGTGATAATAGCAACATTCAAAAACGAGACCTAAAAAAGAAGACCCATTTGAAGAACAATTTTCGTTAGAAGCAACTCCGAATAAAAGATCACAGGAGTGAACTAAAACAGAGTCAATTCCTTGATATTAAAGAACACAAAAATTAGATACATTAGTATCCTCAGTCAATGTAATCAAGCTGATAAAGATAAACGTTTTGCTGAATTTTTTTTTTTTTGTAAATCTTCCTAACTAGAAGAAAACTACAGCCAAAGCAATCGCAAGTATTTTCCTACTAAATACCGCAAAAGAGCAGTTAAGTACATTACTAATCCGTGAATAGTGGATACAACATTTGAAATTGAGATTGTCCAAAGAACTGTAAAGAAGATGACGACATCTCACATACATACACATTTCTACATATCTACTTGAAAGGAATAAGGATATAATATGGAGAGATTTATTAAAACATATTCCTCTTTATACCCATCTCATAATATGAAAACTTTTTTTTTAAGTAGGTAAAATAAATTTGCACAAAAAAAAATCCTTAGAACATTAGTTTTATTATAGTAAGATTCTTTGCTTGAAGAATTATGTTTGCTATCCTTCTATAATACTACACTTATGTCATCCATTCACCCAACCCCACCGCCCCACCTCCCCAATCCTGAGAATACTGATACTACTAAAAGAGAAATGGTAAGGTAGTGGCGGAAGAAAAGAACAAGCATGTATGCCTTTTTTTTTTCCTAAAACACAATGTTATAATTACACTATAAATGAAATTCAATTGCATATTGTAGAAAGCAAAGCACAAAAAATCAATTACCTTCGCCATTATTGAATTTCTTGTCCAGTTTTTAAAAACGCGGAAAAAATCCTTTTCACGCTCTGCGCCAAAATCCCTTTTACCGTTCTTCAGCACCCGAGTAGTTCACATACACTGCCTACACACCAAGTACACCACTACACTACCCACTTGTTTTCATCTTTTCTTGCTAGAAGAAGCTTTCCAAATCTGAGCATTTTTCACTTTAATTTTGCAATTAATTGAATTTTATGTGCGTTTACCACTTTTCAAAACTTGCTTAAAATTATCACTAATCAATGAACTGTTGATAAATATTAAAATCCAACAAAGAAATGCTTGTTTTAATCATCAATTTTTGGTTATTTATATTGCAAAACACGCGCGAGCAATTTAATACTGAACAATCATCGGAACGAAACTCAACACTCAACTGATGAACCAAAAATTTTTATTTCACCCGCTCGATTTTATTAGGAGGAGTGTGGAAGTGGATTGTGGAATTAAATGGGAATAGGGATTGTTGTGGAAGTAAGGAAACTGGAAAAATAGCTTCTTTGGAAAATGAAACGCGTGGGGTTGTTTTGAAATTGACAGGGGTTGATGATGATGATGGAGGACAAAAAGAAATACGATTTAAATTTATAAATTTTCCCCTTTTTACTGTGAAAACGGCTTGTTTTTGTATGAAATATCGAGAAGAAAACGCACGATGAAAATGGTAATAACTGTGATTTCGGTGATACAGATTACGAGTACAACACGACACGAACTGTCTGCCTAGCAGCCACTGCACAGAGCACAAACAATTTGTGTGTAATCAAATCACACACGAATGATGGAATTGAAATTATACGTACGGACGCGTACTCGTATATCGTCTCGCATATTGAAAGCGCTATCGCGCAACACATCGAATCGAACACTCACCTAATTTGAGGGGAGCATCTTAAAATTGCCTTGGGGCACTTGAGCTTTGTTTACAAATTGCACGCGGGCTGCTGCTGCTGTACTGTAGCTGTACTGCCTTGCGCCGGCTCAAAATCTGGAATGCGGAATGGGAATGCCCCGTTATTTTGGTGAAGCTGAAAGCGAAGCAATTGAAAAGTGCCTGCTTGCCTCCTGTGCGAATTGTGGTGAATATAATTTTGTAGATTTGAATCTGATCTGAGTCTCTAGCCGGATGAATGATAAGAAATGATAAGAGAATGAAATGAAACGAAATCACTACAAGTTTGTACCGGTCGGTATCGGGTATCAGTTAAGAAGGCGCGCGCAAGTCCAAGCGTACGGTAAAACCAATAAAAATGTGTGTATAATTGCTTGCGTTGTTTTGCATGGGTGTGAAAGTTTGCAGCGGCAGCGGTTGAATTGAATGGGAAATGTGTTGGTTTGAGCTTTATATCTAGTCCAGCGTCGTCGTTAGAAGAAGTTTTTCTTTTGGGCATATGATGATTCGTTTGATTCAGGTGCACGGAAAGTGTTGCCGTTATGCGATGGATCCACCACATAATTTTTATTCATTTAAATATACTAGTTTGGTCACGGTCACACTAATTTTGGGAGGAAATAGCGGTTTTAATTTATTAAACTAAAATTTTCAAATTATTTTGTTAATAAAGCATATAAAGTTTTAGGGCTAAAACGAACAGGCCTGGGAAATAGGTATATCCCAGGTTTCACCTACAGCCTGAACTATAGCTTTCACAAAACAAAAAAAAATTAAGAAAATACTGAGTTTAAACGTGCTACTTTTATCTCAAAACATCAGCAGTGAAAAAAGGGATGGAGTATAAAACCACCTTTAATTCTCTCCCTCGCTCTCTGGGTGTAACCGGGTACTCGTCTATGGGCACCAGGTCACTACAATATCAGCGAAAACAAAAAGGCAGACGAGCTTACTCTACCTGATATAGCCGGCTCGGTGGTATCCCCTTCCACAATCTGGATCGCACCAAAACATCTTGCCTCTAGCATTTTGGCTTGGACCGACTGCCTACACAGTCGTCTTTGGTTAGATGACCTCGGTTAGAACTACAAAGGCAATGTGGGGCAAACTATTATGAATAAGCAAGCCAATCCTTAATTCTCACTGAGCACTCATTTCTCAGGGGTGACTAAATAAGATGGGACTTGTTGACGACTCTATATGCAGAGGATCCGGAAGGGAAGGCGAAACTGTGACTGACTTTCTTTGTCACTGTCCAATTCTCTCCGGAACGCAGTACAGACTCCTTAACTAACACCTTCTGGAAAAGCTGCTTCAAACTGGTATTTAAGGTTGGTGGCCAGTATTCATCTGGCTGGAGCTTATTAGCAATGAGTGAACAATGAGCCTTGTTGTGGCCTACATTCTAGAGACCCCCGGGGCCTGACCTTCATTTCAATCTATATCCATCCATACACAGGGGGATAATGTTTATCAATTCAATCAAAGTTTTTGTTCTAGAGGAGAGGTGCCCAACCAGACCCTCTGCAGATATGTATAACGGTTTTTTTTACATAACTCCAAGAAATGTAGACTATCGTTAGAAATATAATATGTTTTTCCGAAATAGACACTAATTTCCAAGAAATCTAGGATTGTGATGTAAGCTTCCTTTTTTCCACTTGTGAATTTAATAAAAATTGTAAGAATGTCTTATAAATAACAACAAATGTCTTCAATGACCAACTGTAGTAAATTGAAGCTATCCACAATTGCTAACAGGTCTGCAAGTCTACTTCAATTTGGAGTGAAGATTCATCATTAATGCTTTTGTTTTTCAATTTCTCGTCCATAAAAACTAATTCGAAGCATTTTTTTATAAATTCTTCTACCACTATCCGCAAGGTTTTTGTTTGTTGTAATGCTTATCATAATTCCTTGTAGGTATGGACAGAGTTGAATGAGTGCATTTGCCTGGCAGTATACAGTGCCAGTATTAGTTCAATATGTATTTGATAAATGATTTATGGCTGAGGTTTCAATAACTTTTCCAAGAGGCTACTAAAGCAGACATCGCGGATATGTAAACACACTGTATATTGGCAATATGGAATTGCCGTCAAATGCAACGAATAAATATCGCCAGAGCTATAAAATGTTCAACATTTTGACAGAGAGCGAAAGACGTTCTACTCTGTCCAGTTAATATCTAGATTCGAATTAGGAGTTTCATTACATTTACAATAGGTTTACTCGGATGAATGAAACTCCAGATATATCCTATTATTCGTACTCTGCCCAAACTAGACGTGGGGAGAGTTCAGTGTCATGATTGAACCTACAGGTACGCTTCCTACATACGCACTTAGTCAAAAATTATCTTAACTCTAATATCGCAATGTCATTTCATTATATATTGTCAGAAAAATACCTGGAAATTGGAATATATCGGTGGAAACGCAAAAATATAACATCAGCCTACTGCGTCCAATTTCACCTGAAGTTTGCATATTTGACGCATCTTTTTACCTTTTCTTTCCTTCTCTGTTAATGTAAATTTTCAGTTTTGTATATATATATATATTTTGTTTCAATCTTTAATTTGCTAATGAAATAAAATCTCAAACTGATAAAATCTGTTATCCTAAATTAAATAACTATTTTAATTCCAAAATTTATTTACACTAAATCAAACGCTAGAGAATACATGATTGATGTCTTAGCGATGTAATTTCGATTTAATCCAACATGATCCTTCGAGAATATGCAATTAAAACTGAATTACCGAATCGGGACCCACCGTTCTAAAATGTCAGCGTACTTTTTCCTTTCTAAAATGAAAACCAAAACAAAATCAATGAAATTCAACTCACAATGGGATGGCAGTATTCATGGACAACACTCATGTGCGCCAAACCCAGTAGGGTTCAGCGGGTTCAGCGAATAAAATAAATGTCCCTACTAGGACAGAGTATTTATGATTTTCAAGGTTGAGTTGTTTTGATTCCATATTCAGGAACTTATGTAGTCCAAGAAAGAGTACAGCCAATATTATGAAACCTACCTGGAGTAGTAAAATCGTCAGGATGAAGTCTAATATAATCCCTGAAAGTAGCATCCTTTTCAGCAAAATAATCATTTCGTTTTTTATCAATGTAGGCTCCCGCACAGCCACCGCCGATTGTCAAGAGAACATGTTGTTGAATACCTGAAAAATTATCGAGAAAAATGTAAACAAATTTTGAAATAAATTCACGGTAAAGCCAAGCATGTTAGATGTTACGTCACAATATATTTACCAGAAAATGGAGGCCTCCGAAGTATCCAATTACTGAAACATGCCATAGTAAAACCTAATGTAGCACATGCTAAAGGATTCCATTTATCTGAAAGATAAGAAGGCTTTCTGTCGCCAGAATTCGCTAATAATTCCAAAGGCGAAGTCATTTCACTAGTAATAAAATCGCTTCTGAGACGTTCAATCTGAAATGTCAATGTGAATTGTCAAACGACGATAAGAAGAAATCTTCTTCTTTCTATGATGACTTATATATCGTTCACACTAGTAAATAAGAAAGCTAAGGCTGATTTCCCATTGGTTTCTGGAAGGAGGGATAAGGAAAGAGAAGAAAAAGGTAAGAATGTCTTTTCTTGAACAGCAAATTAATAAAAAAAACACCTGTTTCATTTAAAATGCCCCTTGTGATAATAAAAATGGCTCTCTTGACTGCGTCAACAAAATTTTCCAGATATCAATTAGTGAAAAAATTCAATTTCGAATGAAAATCCGTAAAAAACGTTCAAAGCTAGAGCCCACACGTGGCATCATGCTGTTAATGAATGACTCGGTGGTGGGCGGGCAGCATACCAATCTACAGCAAGCAAATAATTTCGGCTATTTTGAGATTTTGATATTTCTGATCGCACGGCTGTACAATTATTATTTATATGAATAATTGCAACTTGATTGAATACGCACACAAATAAGCTTGGTAATCATCTCTTATCATATGTCCTGCCGAGAAAGTTCGTTAGGCAGATGCCACAGTGTCTATCTAAACAGGCTTAAAAAAGGAAGCAAAGATTCTTGCCTTTTTGAAAACCATGATGTCGTAATGTATATATAAACTAGCCAAAAGTGCAAAAGTATAAAATGTCCAAGACAGTCCCCGAACCCAAGGAATCTGCTTGAAATCTTATTCCTGCATCCTATCCGCTCTACCTAAATCCGGTTTAATAGCTGTACAGGAAAAAAATAAAACTCATTTACAAATACAAAACCGGTGAATTCTGGTGTACCAGATTCAAGCTACTCACCAGACCTTAGAAAACACGAAACAAATTAGGAAATATAAGCTTTGGCTAAGATACCACGGCTCAACCCACTGAGAAACAGTCATCCAAAAGGCTAAAACAGAGGCTATCTGCATAAACTCTAGAGCAACATTACAAGTGATACGAAATAGGAAAAACGACTGTCCACTTATCGAAACAAGTTAGAACCGGCCTTTGGAACTCAAACATAACGCTGATATTGATATGATGACCAGAAACGAGAAAACCGAAGCGTTTGCCAAAAATAATTCAAAAAAGCAGATGGAGAACGGTACAACACCAGCAGATGCCAGACTGTCTTTAGTATTAAAAAATATGAGGCAAAAGGAAACAGATGAACAGGTTGCGTGAACATGTGTATTCACGTACTGCTAAAATTAATTAGTAATAAATAAATAAGTACGGAGAAATAGATTAATGATAAATGTAGCGGGGATATATTTAACTATCCAGCGTCAAAATTTCTCTAAAAGAGATAACATAAGAGTACAATTTCAATTAGAGCTGAATTGGATCCAGATTTGCTATCACTAACCCCTTCAAGCTATGCACAGGTAGCCACAATTTCCGTCGTAGCTGCAAAGCTATTGAGGAAAACGAAACAGTTCGACATGTGCTTTGTCATACATTATTGAACAAAAGAGGTGGCCTACTTGGTAGCTACTTCTTTGAACTGGAGAACCTACGATGCAAAAAGCTTAGATGCATCCCGAGTTTCTTTACAGATGTTGTTCTGGGTTTGGATAGATTCCCAAGAACGCTAAGGGTTGCTATGGAACTGTCAATGGTCTAAATGAAGCCAGCACCCCTCTAACCTAAACCCCTTCGAGCCAGAGAGAAACTGAGAACTAAGCAAAGATGATTTAAGATAACTAAAAATGAGCTGTTATAAAAGCCACAGATGCGAGTGAATATAATCTATAAAATCATTTTACTAGGGAAAATCTAGTAAAGGTAGAAATAAATAAAATTAAATTAACTACATGTTATTTTTAATTATACTCTTTATACTTTCATCACGTTATAAGTATATGGGCACTAAAATATTCATTTTTATTTTTTTTTTAACTTTTTACACTTTTCATCTTAAATATCTACCAAAAAAATATATTTATTTTTTTACAAGTACTCGTACAATAGGGAAAACATTTTTTTTAAAGGTATTTTATAACCGAATGACGATTTTCTAAAAACCATAATATCTGGAAATTTATATTTTAGCTAAAGTGGATCATTTTAAGAGAATACACACACACGCACACACACAAAATCGTTTTTGATTTGATTTTCTACAAATACACACATTAAACGTTCTTTCTAGGAATTTACAATATTTATTACAGACATATTCCTAATTCCATCAGAACGAATGCCAATCCATTCGAATTCATAACGAAAATTCGAACAAAAGTGACATGGGCCTTTATAAAAATGGCATAAAACTTAATATTTTATTGCAAATTAAAAAATCTACATTTAAAAGCGTCCCAATATAATTTTAAAACAATTTCGTCATTCGTTCTCTATCTATCTCTAAATATATATAGAACAACAAGAAAAATGTTTTGTTTTTTATTTTTAACTAAAAACATTTATGCAAATATGCAGAAAATTAAAATTTTATTTAAAAATTTCTTTAATTGATTGTTACCAAGAGAAAAACTGCTAATTAGTGAAATTTTGAAATAATTTAAGGCCTTTTCTAGCATTTTTGTTTCAAAGTCTGTTTTATATGTGCAAAATTATAATTTTTCTTTTGAACTTTTCAATATTTTATTGTCGTTGTGAATACTTTTTATAAAAAAAAAAAAAAACGTCATCTTCAAAACTTTACAGTTACGTATTTTCTTATGAAAAACACAAACAAAATTTTTCTGCAATTATTATTGTGTAAAACACCAGCAAAAGCCGATTCATCTAGGAAATTTTATACTTAAGAACATAATAAGAATCACAGGCACTTACAAGATCAAATTAATTAATATAAAAAAAGAGAAAAACAAATTCATTGCAGCATTTTGTAAAATGTTTTTTTTTCATCTTTTTCTTTTTATAATAGTTTGGTATATTTATGTATGTATGTATATAGCAAAAAATATTTTATAATGCACTTTTTTTTTTATTTTTGTATACTTATAGGCAAATTTTTATTTATAATTGTAAAATAAGACCACTTTGATTTTTTATTTTTTTTTAAATCAGAAAGGAAAAAGGCCACACAATATTACAGCGAACACATATACATATTTTATATTAGGCATAATGAAAACATTTTTGTTTCGTTTCTTATTCGAATTTATACAATTTTTTTTTTAAACTTTACATTTAATGCACTGAAATGGATCTTTATTAAAAATTCCGTTAAAGTTATCCTTAATTTACTTAATTATAAGAATTTTTAACATATTATCAGAGAATAATAATAAAAAAAAGAAAAGATAAAATGTATATGAAGTTTTTCGTATAATGTGTATGTAGTAAATGTATACTTAAATTTACTCTTGTATTTTTGAGAAGGAAATATTTAGAGTTAATTGCGGTTATTATTATCATTGGAAAACTTTCGGAGGAATTCCAACTTTATATTGAATGTGATATCGATTTTGGGTTGTTTCGAGATGTTGCGGGTTAAAATTAAACAAGGAAAGTTGGGTACATTTCATTGTTAAAATATGCAGAAAAAATAATCAAGTCTTTGTAATTGTTATAACAGCTCGTGAATCTTTATACACAGAATCAATCTCTCACACTAACTAGGACTATTGATAGAATTCGAGGCAGACGGCTCGAAGCTTCGAAGTCAAATCCTTCGAAGCATGAACGTTTTAGCTGAAACTTCGAAGCAGCATGAATGTTTTACCAATGCTTCGAAGCTTCAAAGCATGAACTTTTCCTGGTGTCTGCTCTCAGTATTATGACTAAATTATAATATTCGAGGCTAATTGAAATAATTTTGGAATAGTTAAAGAGTGAGTTTTTCGGGGCAATAGACGTATTATAAGCTTAGATTATATAACAAAAAGCATAGGCTATATTGTGTAAAATTCATTTCGTGTGATAAGCATATGTACTTGTGGACACGGGAGTGTGATACTCTATTGTTCGTCAGTTCAACATTTCTGCTTTATTTCTGACATTTCTCACTTTACGAAAACAAGTCATGGGTTGTTTTGGTGATTTTTGATAAAGAAGTGTAATTAAAAGGGATTTATACTGAATAATAGTGAGGCACAATAGTTAATTTCTTTTTGTGGAAGAAATTTTATATAATCGAGACTTCGGAGTCTTGAATTATGGCGATGAAGTGCGCTGTGCTGTGCTGCGGAAACATCCGGAACCAGGTAAGTTTAATTGTTTCAATCATTTTAGTTTTTTAATTAAAATATAAGTGAAATAGTTGTTAAAATAAACAACCATAGCGAAAAAATTTAACATTTTATAATGCCAGTTTGTTTGTTACAGTTGAATTGTCATTGAAACACTAAATTTTATCAGACAACGCTAAGAAATATTGTCAGAAAATAAATAAATTCTTACAAATTAATTTAAACAATTTGTGATATAATGGGATCTCTTCTATTGAATTTCTTCAATACAATTTCAAAGTTTCACTAAATTATGTGTCCACTTTGAAAAAAAGCGTAGTTTATTATACTTCCATGAATAAAACGAACACACATCGATGCAATTCTACTACATGAAGAAAAATGCTTAAGTTTTTCTTCTTTCTAGCCTATCCTTTTTCTATATAATCTAAGATTATAAGTCTTTTGGTTATGATAAGAATATGCCACACTTAGACATCTTGGAGGAAAATACACTTATAGAATTTTATAGACCTTAAAATCAATATGGCGGCTCCTCCAAAATGATTTTATCACTTATGGTCAGATTTTACTAAAAATCCATAACTGTGGAAGCAGAATTTTCAAATAATGCACAACCCTCTTGTCATTTCTGTATTCGCACGATACCCCGCTTCCTTATTAGTTTTTAGTTTTATTCAGTGACTTTTTACTGTGTTCTTTTAAAAATAGAATTATTTACGCATAGGTTTCTTCGGAATGTATGACCCGGGTTGAATAAGTTAAACAACATAATTACATTCTACATCTAGCTCCTTGAGAATGGTCAAAACCCATGACCGAAATATATCGGATGAACAACACAATATGTGTGTAACTTATTCAACCCGGGTCATATATTGCCAAGAAACCCATGCATAATTTCGTGAAGGACCCATTACACACCAACTTCAAAATTATTTACGTTTACGAGCGTAGTAGTGAAGCAAAATTAACGGTTTTTCGACTGCTCGGAAAAGCATGCGTTTGAGGTCTTTATTATTCGTTGTGTAAATTATACCGACACATATTAGTTTCCAGCTTTCAATTTTGACTAATAGGATGAGGAGGAAGAAAACCTTCAATTAGAAGGCCAATTGTATAAAGCAGGCATTGCAGATTAGGGGTATAACGAAAATTTAATTAAAATGATACTACTTGAAACTTTAAACGCGTTTTTCTCGAAACAATGTTTTTTTTTAAACTGGGCGTACCAGTTGCTCCCTTAATTGTTATACTGCAACTTTAAAACAATATTTTCTAGTGGTTGTCGTAGGATTTTCTTATTGATAAATTGATTTTTGTAGATTTTATAAGTGATTTTCGGCCGATTTTTTCGAAAAAAATAAGAAAAAAAACCCTATGACTTCATTAGATTTTGGACTATATTTTTTCGTTCGTGTATGTCTCAGGAAATCGGTGAAATTTAGTGAACACAAGGTGATATTACCCCTTAACTTCGTCTTCGTCTAATTCTTATACGTATAATAGTTGATCTTGTTGTGTGGCGTCACTGGCTGTTATAAGAAAACAAGAACAAAGACTTGGAATCGGACAACAAATCCTTAGTATCGAAAATTAAGAAAAAATAATAATAATATTTAAACAATAGTTTAAGTTAAATTTCATTTTATATATATACCAAAGTAAAAGAACATTTTCAGAAAAATCTGATCTTTCTGGGAATTGGATTCGATTTCGATTCCTTCATCACTTAAAATAATTTCGATTTAGACAAGCGTAATTGGTACCGGTGAATTTTATCGAACTGTTTAAAGCTAGATTTAAAGTATATTTTACTTAGTTTTGATGTATACAGGGTATACAGGGGTCCAATGGGAAGGAGGTGATGGAATTCATCTAGTCAAACAATAAATTAAATGGCAAAGGTGGTCTCCAGGGGGCATCTCAACAGTTTCGGGATTAATATGCTAGAAATACCCCGTATATTTAAGAGTACGGCGTGTATATAGTATAAGAGATAGAATTGTAATTGCAAAACATATTATGTAAAGACGTAGCTTAGAAGAAACATTGTCAGGCAAAATATAATTGTGTTAAGGTATAAATTAAATTAAATTTTAAAAAACAAGTCCAACAGCTTTTTGATTGGATGCCCTAAAAAAATTAACACACCGAATCTTATTTCTCTTTTCTATGATACATATTTTTATATTTGTCAAGCTAAATATAATTATATCATTAACCATCAATAGTAATAACAATAACTACAAAAAGTTAATCAATTTTCAGCCATTTCCTACTTTCATTCATTTGCTCCATACAAAAGAACGGGGAATAAATTTACTTGTGTCTGGCTCTAGATATTTTTAACACAACACACTTCAAACTGAATTGGTATAGTCAGTTCGCTTTACAATTAAACAGCGGTTGGTCAGAGTTAAGTTTATTTTTAGTTATTTTAGTTAAATCAATGTAAGTGAAATCAGTTCGGTAATTAAAAGAATGTAATCCACTAATTTGTGAGTTTTAACTGGTGCTAAGGGAAACAACGCAGTCAAAATGGCCCTTCCAACGACTGCTCAACCCCTCCTACTACTCTCCACTCCGGAGTTATAGCGTTCTAAAATAAAAATTTCGATGTTTACGTTTTTTTTTTTTTTGTTATAAGAATTGGAAAGTGTAGACTAATTTGATCTATTACATCCATCCATGTCCTAACTAACTGTAGCCGTTAAATAATTATTAGCTCTCAACCTAATCAGATCATAACGAAATTAGATAATATTTTTTTGACCTGCCATACAATTTTTTGTTTGTCTAGCTAGGTGAGTACTTCCTGCCCTTTGGACCTCTCAACTATCTTTCATCATTTAATAAAAAATAGTTTCAGTTAATTTTTACTTGGCTAAATTATAACACAAAAGAAACCTTTTGCCATACATTTTCATATTTACATACGACAGAAGATCAGAAACAGTGCCCTAATTACTGAATTTTTGATTTGATCGAATTCGATCGAGAGTTTTAAATTCCCCAGTAGACGAGAATGAATTATTAGTTTTTGCATCTTTTTCGGTTAAATATGGATTAAAAAAACAAAAACAGCTGGTGATTACTCCTCGGTTAAAGTTAACCTAATGACAAGTTAAGAAGCTGGCGAGATTTCCGAGTGTTTTACATTTAAAATGCACACGGCAAGAAAAGGAAGAAATAAAGTAAAAAATCGAAAAAAAATCAAACTCTCTTTAAAACTTTTATGAATAAAGATAAAAAATGTGAAAGCGCAAGTTACATGCAACGAAACAGAATGGCAAATGTTTCATTTTCGTAAATAAATGAGAAGGGGCGGAGTTTTCACGTTTTACTCTCATAAAATGCTCCCGCGCTTTTGTGAAAACCGGTTTTCATGAAATATTGATAATGTTTGGATTTGGACACATGTTGTTGCTGTAATCCTATGATATTTGAACAGCACTTGCTTCTGTTTACATTCGTTTTGCTATGAAGAGATTAAGTGGGAGAACTCATGCTGGATTCTCTGATATTTTTGGGAAAAATGAGAATTTCATTTGAGAGGAATTTTACATCTCCTTTCAGCATCTGGGCCAAAGCGAAATTTATCTTTTTCTTAAAAATGGGAGGTAGTGTGACCTGATGTACATATTATTATGAATAGGTTGAAAGGATTTTGAGGGATTTAATAAGATTTTGTCGTTGGGGTAATCCTACGTTCTCTCGATTTTTGTTTTTAACTCGTTATCTCAGTTACACTACAATAGTGCATAGCCAAGTTCTTTTCCTCCATTAATGCAAAAGACGAAAGTATATGAAATTACTTGTTTCATTCTAAAAAACATCAGGATTTTTCCAATTTTGCTCTACAGCTTCTTAACTTGTCATTAGGTTAACTTTGCCTCGGTTGCACTGCAATTATTGATCAAATATTAGACTACGCTTCTCAGAAGCCCTGTAGATATTGATCAAATTCTACCACAGAAAATTACTAGTATACTCTTGAAACACCATGGGAGAATAGTTAAAAAAGCGGCCAAGTGCGAGTCGGACTCGCACACGAAGGGTTCCGTACCATCGTACAAAATTTAACACTATGTATACGCCAAAAAACACGTTTCTTGTATGTGGCCCCCCTTTAATTTTATTTTATTTATTTATAGCAGCAATAGAAATACACATTCTGTGAAAATTTCAACTGTCTACCTATTACGGTTAATGAGATACAGTCCGATGACAGGTAGACAGACGGACATCGGAAGCTTAGTAATAGGGTTCCTGTTTTTACCGTTTGTGTACGGAACCCTAAAAAGGAACTAATGTTCAGTTCTAAGTCTGTGGTTGGCACGGGTGCGATAGTGTTTCATACACTTTATTGCAATTACAAGAGAATCACTGTCACAATATGCGTTTATCTTTCCGTGGCGCTCTCATTATGCACAGCATATGAGCCAACCGACAAATTGTAAAACACTAAACATGAAAAATTTATGATTGATGAATTTTTTATATTGAAATCTTCACCTAAAAGCAATATAGATCAATTTTCCACAAAAATGTTGACAGTTATGTGTATATGTATATTGTGTTTCCTACTTTACTTTACCAGTACCAAATGTTTTTGCAAAAGAAATGAAAACTTCAGCAATGACTACAAGAACTGGATTACACCAAAAGTTAAACTCTGCATTTTTGATTGGATTGCAAGGGAGACTTATCCATTATGAACTGTGAACCAACCGAAAGTCGCGAATCTTGCTTCTTTTCTTTTAACATAACGCCAAAACACAGCATGGCTATGGAAATACAACAAATATAGTAAATAATTGAAACATTTTATGGGAAGTCGAAAAGGCAGTTGATTAGGGGAATTGATAAGATAAGCAACGTTTGAAAAGGTCACCTTAAACAATGGAGACCATGTGTCATAGAACTTTAGGACTTCCCTAATAAATTAGTTTAGAATCTCTTGAATCTCACCACATTATGGTCCATATCTCGATAGAAAAAAAATAACAGTTCATTTTATTTTGCAGGAAAACGTTTAAACTCAACATTCCTACTTTATAATCTCATCTCCTCCTCCTTAATAATAGTTTGACTAATGTTATTACTTCCGACAGTTCATTAACGTTCCTATCATAAAAAGTAAGATTATAATTTAAAATTTTGTAAATACCTTTCTATAGGTATATAAGAAATATGTATATATAATCATAAAGAGTAGGTTTTTATAGCCAACATAAATACAAATTACCACCACGAAATAAACTGTTAAAATTTCCTTCTCAAATCGTTAATAGTATCACTAATTCATAAAAATCTTTTAAAATGAGATTTTACCCTTGAACGAAACAAAAAAATAATAATAATAATAATAACATCGATTGAGAAGATAAACTTAAATAATATACATCTTAAGATACTGAACTAATTGCATTATGTGGTGAGCCCATTTGTGTTAGGACTTTATCTAACCATTGCAAAGGCCCGTGCAGATGAATTTCTATCCAACATGGAGTAGAGGTGACATCCTGTCTATGGTATTCAGCTCCCCAACCTTTAACAAAACTCATACGTATTGTGCACATTTTTGTTAATTCGTAAACCGCTTCGAAGCCATGATTAACGGATTGAGAGAGAAGTTGAGCAAATTCTTGATTATTGAAAATCTTCAACGAACAACCTGGAGGTATTTTACAAACTGTACTCGGATGAAAACCATGATGATGATTGCAATTGCGTGATTGTACAAAAATAGCAGAATCTGATAGACATTCAGCATATACTTCACCGGCAACATAATATAAATGAACACCTTTTCCTATATGTCGTCTTGTATTTTCAATGGTGCTATTACGATTTACATTGCTTAATTGTCCCAAACAAAATCTTGCTGAATTATTGGAAGGATTTGTGAAACCATCGACAATTACCGAACTATTACTACAGTGAAATACTTCTCCGACACGACAATTCAGTTCATAATATGCGATACTAGCCCAAAATAATGGCTCTGAATAACTTACTTGGGCAACTTCTGCCATTTGTGCATCCATCGCTGTACCATCGGTTTGATTATTTGAATTAGCATCTTCTGATGGACTGTATGCTGGTGGAGGTGTTTCTGCTAAACTTCCATATGGACTTGTAGGATTTGAGCTTACAGAACCGGGACTACCAACAGAAGATGTCATCGGTGGACTATTTGGGCTGAGATGTGAATTAAAGCCTGCGGTGGAATAACTAACGTTGTGTGGCATATTTGGCTCTGTCATTTGTTGAAATGGTAAAAGTGAATGGCCTGGTGCGAATTCTGAATGTCGAGGAACTAGTACAGGTGGCAATACGGGACTTTCTACCCGTTTATAATGGTATGGATTTATGCAGACCTCTTTTTGTTTTGCACTGAAAGGATATTGACATGTTTCAAGAGGTTTCAGTTCATGATGACTTTGTAGATCAGGCCATCGCCAAACCCGACAATATATAACGTGTGGTAAACCTTTTCTATGTGAAACCTGAAATTAAGAAAAATATATTTAATTCTTCATCAACTCAAAATGTTTAAAATATTTAAATAGATATTTATGTATGGACATACTTGTAATCGGCCATCTAAAGATCGTGGAATTGTTACACATTTTGATGGTTGTCCCGGACATGATAGAGCCCTTTCCAATTCTTCTATTGCACCTTTTCGTTTTTTTAATTTTTTAACAAGGCTGTCTACTGCCTTTTCTGCCCATTTTTCCTCTTCGTCTCCTTGTTTCCATCCGAGCAGCTTTTTAACTGCTGGACTTGTGAATGAGAATAACGTACCCAGTGTTGACATCGTACTAGATGTACTTGATTCCACATCATCGGTATCCATGGCGTTTACCCCAAAATGATGAGGGTAATCTAAAATTTTAAGTTAGATTTTTTTTTAGAAATTACATTTATAAGAAATTTTTATAAACATATTTTTCAAGTCAATCACAGTAGTTAAAGTTACATGAGAAGGGGACATACAAAACTTTGGGACAATAACTTCACAAATTTTAGTAGTTTCTGCAGATAGATTGATTTAGCTACTATTTATGGAAGGATATTTTAATGTAATCTCAATACTGTTTTTACTGCGAAGAAACTGCGACGTCAATATCATAAGTGTGCAAAAGGAGAAGAATATGCTGTGTTACTGGTGGGATCGCAAGGGCAGGACGTACGGTGTGGCATGTGCTGCTAAAAACAAAATGAAACCATTACTGCATAACGTTTTGATAATTTGAAATATAAATTCATCGTAAACGTCCAGAGAATAAACAAAAATCATTGTATTGGGAAAGCCTACAAGGACTTCGTCAGGCAAAAAAGTTTATCGACACCTCTGGCGGAAAAACAAAAAAACTCCTACTCCTTAGAAGAACAGAGCTCAAAATGATCACTGAGCTCTTCTCAGGCCATTGCCCCTTGAGGTATCACCTAAGCAAGCTGGGTTTGGCTGAGACTTCATCCTGCCGCTTCTGTCAGGATGCTCACGAGACCTCGGAGCACTTGCTCTGCAACTGCGAAGCATTGGCCAGGCGGAGATTACTCCACCTTGAACATGCTTTTCCTCCACCAAGTTACGTATGGAACCTCAAGCCCAGAATGGTTCTAGACTTTATTAACAGTCTAAACCTATAAATGGAGCAAATTCAACGGGGACTCACAATAGATCTTTCAGGTGATTGCGAGGCTAACGCCTATACACCCCTTCACAAATCTAATCTAATCTAAGGTTGTAATATTTCTTAACGACAGACCTATGAGTAAAGAAAAACTGTTAAGAAACTTTATGAATTGTGTTGGGCAGTTTATGGTAGGAGAAAGTCTTTCAAATAAAATATTCACTACTATCAAAATGCGATGGCAATTAACACATTCTAATTTTCTTGAAGGAATGATATCTTCTCAGCTCTGGCTTCAACAGGGTCCTTAAAAACTATTTCCTACCCTTAGAAGCAAAGACAATATTTTGTTAGAAAACCTGTTTCACAAAGACCCGTAAGTCGATGATAATTACAGTCATTAAGGGTCACTGGCACATAGATATGATATATTCGCCTTTTTTATGATCTTTTTATCATGGATGGATCTTCCAATAAAATTATTCAATTCTAACTTCAATTATGAAAACGCAAAAAACTATCTAGTTGTGTCGATAAGAGTTAAACATAATTCGATTATATGCAATCTCATGCAAATTTCCTTGAACATAATAAACTTTATGCTGTACATTCAGTATAAGGTTGCAGCTTTGACTTCTGAAATTTATACTCAAATCAGAAGCTCAATAATTCAAATACTTAATAGAACAAGACCTAAAAATATCGCAACTGATGATATTTCTTATTGTAAGATTAATAAAAGCTCTAAACTGGTTGCATCCTTTGTTTTAACCGTCTCAGAAGATGTGTGTGGACAAGTTATTGGATCCCACATTTTGGCCTTTTTGCACGTTTACTAAATTGTTTGGACCTTCCGGGCACCAACCTAGAAATACATCTAAATAAGTAGCGATATTCCAAAAAACTCAAATCGCTATCCCTTTACTATCAAAACGTAAGGGGGATTCGTACAAAAACTGCACAAATCTTCAAAACTTCTGCTGTGACTTGTTTAGATATATTTGCTTTCACTGAAACTTGGCTGTATCATGCCTTTGGCGATGCTGAAATCCTCGACAATTCGTATCAAATTTTTAGAAGAGATAGACATAGTGAGTCTGTAGCTCGAGGTGGCGGCGTACTCCTCGCCTGTAAAAACCTGTTTAATTGCAGCCAGGTTGAGCTTCCCAGTTTCTCCAACACTCTCGACAATGAACTTATTGCTCTTAAGTTATCTCTTTTAAAATCTGAGTTATACATTATTTGTTGCTATATTCCTCCAGACTCCATAAATATTGTTAATGACAAAGATCAGAATATTTACGACCTACTCATTTCAACATCCAATTTTATCCATGGTAAGTTGGATCCTCTTGACGAATTACTGCCAATTGGTGATTTTAATTTACTCAATATACAATGTGTGCTAAATGAAGTTGACGATGACTATCTTCCACTTAATAACTTGACAACAAGGAAATCACTTTTTCTTGACACTATTTCATCTCTTAGTCTCAGCCAAATTAGTAATGTGAAGAATGGATAGGCAGTTAGATCTGGTATTTTCTAGTGATGCGGGTAACTCATTAGTCGAACCTAGCCCATTTATAATGTCTACTCTTGACAAATATCAGCCCCCTCTACTAATTACATGTTGTTATGAAACCAAAAACTTAACAAGTTGTGAAGAAACACAATACTTTTTTCAATTTTATAAAGGCTAACTTTCCAGTAGACTTACATCTATTGACGAAAACGTTTCTAAATTTTACATAATTCTTTAAGATTTATTTTCCTCTCACGTTCCCCGCAAGCGTCAGCGGCTCTCCAAACCATTTCCACCAAGGTTCAATAAAGAACTGAAGCTTATTAAAAATAGAAAGAATAAGTTGTGGAAAAGTTATATGAGGGATAAAGACATCATATATCACAACAACTTAGTGACCCACGCATCTGTTTTTAAGTTTATTAATATGAAGAAAAGAACGGACAACTACCCAAATACCATGAGGTACAGATTCTACTAGTTATGATTCGCCTGAAATTTGCTATATGTTTGCTTCTTTTTCTGTCAATGCCTTAGCCTCGTCAAATTTTCAACCTCAAAATAGCAACTTCAGTCATATGAAGGACTCTCATAACATTTCGTTCACTATCCCTTCAATTTCAGAGCAGAATATACTCAATCATATTAATGGGCTGCCAAATGACTTTTGAAGTCATACTGCCTTGCCCTGGCAGCTCCACTGAGAATTATTTTCAAAAAATCGCTCGATATTCGTTGTTTCCCGCAGCTATGGAAAAACTCTATTATCATACATATCCACAAGAAAGGTAATAAATAATAATAATTCCTTAATTCTTCCACCCTATGAGGATCGTTTGAAGATTTTAAATATGCCCTCACTTGAGAAACGTCGCATGGTTGCCGATGTAACTTTTATGCATATCAACTCTTAAACACGAATATTGATTCTCCGTTCTTAATTAACAAAATCTCTTTCCGTGATAGTAGGCACAATTTGAGAAGGCTACCTCTGTTGCATGTTAACTCCTCACGGTTTAACTTTAGCATGTATGAACCTATTCATCACATGTGCATTACTGTTAATAATTTGGCTGAGCATTTTGTTGTTGACGAGCTTGTGTTAAGCTGGTTATGATAGTCAACATTCTATATATCGAATATGCATGATCAGCTATAAGATTGGCGTGATTTCCGTAATCTCTAACCTCTCCAAACTTGAATCTGGGCATATCTTAACTTTCACGTGATGTATAGGATATATATAATCTTTTTAGACGTTGCAAATAAGATCTTAGGCTCGAAGAGTAACCAGTCCCGTTTATAAAAGAATATCTACATGTAAAGATACCAGTGGGAGACTCATAGTCATGGACTACGAAGCCATACTAATGGGGTAGCCGACATTGCTAACTTAGTACCGGGGTTGAGGAGCCCTGGATGATTCTACTGTAATAGATCGTTATTGCAGTAGAATTATTCACCTCAACATGGAGTAGGGATGGTTTGGTGGCCCATATGCGGGCAGAGAGAGATTGTCTGAGTCTGCATAACTTAGGCGGACATTCGTCTTTGAACGGAAGAGTATGTCCTTTGTATAATGCATTCTGCGTCCGAGGATCTGAAGGATGGTCGCTTATTAATTGGCTTTCAGCGTGGAGTTGCGCTAAATCAACCTTGTGCCGTGACCCAGACATCGGCAGATATTTTAGATGGGTCTCACTTCGACCAGTAAGCCCAATTTCAAGCATGCACTGACATAAACTGGTACTCACTCATCGAGACAGTATATAATATACTCTGCCTCATAAGGGCGATTGTCGCCTAAATACTAATCCGAGCATTAAGACTGCCGTAAGATTAAGGGTAAAGGCACTTTTCACATCAAAAACAAGTACCGAAAAATATAAACTGAAAAACTCAATTTATTCCTTTTTAAAAACAAGACTTTTGCTCCAATGATAATAAAATCCAGGGAAACAGGATAAACTAAGAATTTTACTATTAGTTATATTCATTCCAGAGTTTTAAGAAAAACCACAACTTTTATGTTTTATCGACCGAAAAATTCGGCCGTTAAACATAAAAGTTGTGTTTTTCTTAAAAATCTGAAATAAATACATTAATTTATTAGTAAAACTATTAGTTTATCCTATTTCTCAATTAATCATTTGCGCAAAAATCTTGTTTTAAAATGGCATAAATTGAGATTTTCGGTTCTTGTTTTTGATGTGAAACTGCCTTAACAGCTAGGTGCTCACGTTAAACCCCCGCGACAGATATCTTTCTATAGATCTATCTCTATTTGCGACTAATTTTTATCATTCACAAAGGGGCTACAACTTAATTTGTTTTAGTTTTGTAGTTGGTGGCAACAACATTATTACATATATGTTAATTTTATATTTATATATTTGAATATAATAAATTTCGACATCACTGCAAGGTTAAGGGGAAAATTACACCAAACTAAGAGCATCTGTGCAATAAATTTTTTTATCGCACGAAACGTAGAAACATGTTCAGCTACGACCATATTGCTGCAGCCAATCAGAGCTCTGTCGCATGCGATATATTGCGCTCGTGAGCAAGCCTAGTCTTTTTTAGACAAATTATTTGTATATGTTTGAGAATATTTAAATTTGATCGCGCGTGACACACAATACAAGTAATATAGTAACTATTATAAACTCGTATATCTTTAGCGCTAAAATAATGATAGTCAAGTGATATAAATCTACTGATTATCACTTGATTTTTGTCATATTGGATGCATCGAATGTAAATCACTTGATAGTTAAATATTGTTATGTAAAATATTATTATAAAATCAACACCTTTTATAGTAAACATTTTTTTATGTGATTATTTCAATCAAGGCGTAGCATAGCGTCGGAATGTAATCTTCAAGATTAGACAAAATCATTCACTTAGCCAGTATGGCATTTACCGTAAAGTATTGGTTACGTTCAAGAATTAAACTATTTAAGCTAGTAGCAGCTATTTTAGCTTCAAAACTTCTCAAAATGCTATTTCCTACAAAGGTACAGGCTGTTTTTTCACGAATATCTAGAGCATAATTTAAGCTATTTTAAGCTATTGTCGGACACTGAAGTTAAAAAGTGGCTGTAAGAAAATTTGTCAATGTGTGAATTACCAGATTTTCACTCCGTTTTTTATTTGTGAAGTGAGAATAAATTTTTAAAAATTTGGAAAACTAAAATGCAACCATTACTTTGCATTAGAATTAATAAATTCCAGCTTTACTTTTTTCACAAATTAAATTTGATGCTTTCTCACATCTTATCAAAGTATTACAGAAGCTAATTTTGCCGTTCAAGCAGTTCATGTAGATATTAGCTTATTTCTCATCTGCAAACAAACATGCTCCAATCTGCACAAAATAAGCCATAGATTATATGTTGAACATAACCCTTACATATATCCATATAAAAAATGTTGCGCTTCGTCACTACACAACGAGATCACGATATAAATGATTGCTGTGACGCATTTTTTACCTTTAGATAATAGCACGTATTAGAATTTAAGTTAGAGTATGAGTTATGAATTTTAAGAGATAAAAGGGGTTTAAAAATAGTCTCTAGTTTTTCATAGATTCACAATTTTCGTTAGAATGAAATCATTTTATAAATGAATTTTTATGCAAATTATTAAACATTAATACCAAAATTTAATTAATTCAATCACTATCAATTCTCACACTTTCACATTTTTTTTCAGTCACTTTATTTAACTTTGTAACTACATTTCGTACATATTTCACTGTACTTAATTACATCGTTGTCATTATAACTTTAATCAGGACTATGTAGTATATAACAAAATTGCAATAAATAAAAATAGGTAAATACTGTCGTCTTCCATTTCAAAGATAATAATTGCATGTTTCAACAAGCAAACAAAACAAAAACATGACCTTAAAGTCAATTTAATGTTTCGCTACGAAACATAAACACCTCAAATTATATAACAATTCCATGATTCTCTCTACATTTACATAATCTCAGATAAACGGAAATGAAAACATACTCCTCTTACATATAACCGGATTGTTCGAGGAGAACCTTCTTTTAATATAAACTGAGAATAGGAAAGCAACATAAAAATGTTTACTTCTCGACAGAACATGGTCAATTACACTGATAACAGAAAATTATGTAAAATAAACAATAAAAATATAAAAAAAATAAAAATACAAAAACAAGGAAAACGTACACATGGCGGCAAAATAAAGAGTAAGTAGTACTTGAATACGCAAAAGAATTTTCTCTTCGGATTGTCTGTCTGTCTGTCTGTCTGTCTAGCTATCTTATATTGTTGAAGTGAATCAATTTAAATATTTAATATTTGATTAATATAAAATATAACAATTAAATTCGCGTTCCCGACAACCAAATTCGTATAAAACAAAACAATTTGAACGACCCCAAACAGATTAAGTAGTGACAATCAACGACTAAAACGTAAGTCGTTACCAGAACTTAAGAATCGCTTTCATATCAATGCTTCAATTACGTGCAATGAGTACCTACTGAAATGCACCTATACATATTATGTACTACCTGAAAATCATACAATTCATGTCGAACAGCAGCAATTACAACACATAATCCATAGAGTCATGGAGAAGTCCAGAGAATCAATGAGGGGAATGGCCAGAAGATGGATGTGGATGCATGGACAAGTCTTTGTCATGATCGGAATAGAAAACTGATTGTGCATTGTACGCCTATTCCATATAATTTCTTGTCTGGTCTGGTCTGGTCTATCTGGGTATGGCAAGTAAGCAAGCAACAAGAAGTATAGAGACTCTGCGAGAATGGGCGCTTTGCTATTTTTCCGCGACTGGTGAAATTTCTAAGAAAAACGCACAAAAACATAGCACACGGGAGCAGCCGGGCACATACCTACCTACCACCGATAAACTTGACTTGAGACTTACAACACCAACTTTGGAACAGATAAATATGACACTAACAATTTTTTCCAGGCTGAGCGATGATGGCGGGAATTTCAATTTTTCTATCAACGATCACTAGCTGCTGTCTATATTATGATTATTGTTCTTGTTGTTGTTGTTGTTGTATAGTAAAGAATAAGCCACACAATAATCGTAATGCGCACTAAGAGTAAGATCAAACAAATCATTTTATGTAGGTTTATTGGAGGGTGTTAGAGCATATAGATATGGCTGGCCGATCGCCCGCCCGCTCATATTTTTATGAATTTTATGTTGAAGTTCATGAAGAATTGAAAAAAAATAAAAAAATATAATGGAAACGCACCATTATATTGAACATTGGATAGTAGTTGGGCGTTGCTCAGGTGTTAACACAGGCTCTTTGTTGTTCCTGAATTCTATCTCATGGAATCGCCTACTCGAAAGCATTCTGAGGCCAACCAGTTCTATTTAACTTGGACACAATTTGTGACGAATGTAGAGCTATTATTTTTTTTTTTTTAAGAAAAGGAATAATAATTAAAAGATTTGGTACCTACACTAAAGAGAGGTGAATAGGTTTTACAGATGTTGAGACATGTAATATTACTGCATTAGTACCGTTCTGAGTTTATTCTATTTTTCCATTGTATTTTTTATAATATTATGCAAAAATATTGGTTGTATCTTGACAACAGTTATAATAATTCTAATACACATCTACACAATTTGATAATTTTTATGGCAAGATCATTTTTAGGGTTCTGTACCCAGAGGGTAAAAACGAGAACCCTATTACTAAGCCTCCGATGTCCGTTCGTCCGTCACCGGGCTGTATCTCATTAACCGTAATAGGTAGACAGTTGAAATTTTCACAGAATGTGTATTTCTATTGCTGCTATAAATAAATAAAATAAAATTAAAGGGGGGCCACATACAAGAAACGTGTTTTTTGGCGTATACATAGTGTTAAATTTTGTACGATGGTACGGAACCCTTCGTGTGCGAGTCCGACTCGCACTTGGCCGGTTTTTCTATGATGTTTGTACTTAGTTAATTCATATGAGTTTGTTTGATCTACGTCAGGTACAAGATGGAATACTTGAACGTACTGTGCTTTATTAAGAGGACATAATGGAAGGCACTAGTGAATTCATGAAGCAGAACAAAGGATTGGGTAACCTTACACTCGATTGCATTTCGATTGAACCCCGCTGGTGGAACTATATCATGGACATCTTTATATACTCTAAATGAAATCTCATCGGGGATATGCTAAGTTTGTCAATCCGTTTATAACGCACAGAAATAATGCTTGAACACCACGTCTGTCCGTCAGTCTGTCTGTCCTCAAGATAACTTGTGAATGCGTTCATGTAGAGAGCTGAAATTTTGCATACGGTCTTTTTATAAGTAATTGTAGATTTAGGTTTGAAAATGACACAAATCGGGTAACTTCTTCGTAGGGTTGCATATAAAAATTTCGTTTTTCACTATATATTTGGACACTGATTGAGAACGCGTCGGCTGAAATTTTGTACACTGCGTTCTCATAAAAATGCAAGTAAAAAAGCTAGAATTGATCTAAGACCAATTCTTATGGTACGCTAAATGAATGCCCGTATGTAATTTTGTATGGTTCACCCATCTGTGCAAGTTTGATTTTTGAAGTGATTTTTCGCATGTAGGTATTTCTAGAACCATTTGTATTTTCAGTAAAATAAAAACTTCTATGGCTGATAGTTTTCACAGTATACATAAAATTCCTTCATTTTTATATGGCAACACCAAGAAGGTGTTGCTCAATTTAGCCCATTTTTTAATTATATTTACTATTTCTATGAAAACATCACGTACCAAATTTCGGGTCTCTAGGTTCAATCGTTCTCGGGCAGTGTCCAAATACATAATGAAAACAAGATTTTTGTATGGCAACCCTAAGAAGTAGTTACCCGATTTGTCTCATTTTCGAACTTGAAATCAGTGCCCCATCTAAAGTAACGGTAGTGATTAAGTGAGTTTATTTTATTTTGAAAACATCAGATAGTCTTGAGTTTTGCGTTAGTTACGTTTATTATATTTACAGCATTACCTTGGGGGTCTTTAGAAGCAAAATTATAGATTTATTTATCTAATTGAAATAACAGAGTATATCGTTGATAAAAATCAAGAAAAGAGATAGCTAGATTGGAACCTTCCAGCACGCTGGTGCTATGAGGATTTCAGCTGACGCGATCTAATATAACTTGTATAGACGACCAGATAAAAAACAAATCAATCTAGCCTAAAAGAAGAGGGGAGTTTGGATAAAATATCAGAATGCCAGACTCTATTTAAGGCCTTAGATACATATATATATGTGGGATTTCCAAAATTAATAAGACCGAATAATCAAACTTCAAAATACAATGTTTATTAATTCACTGATTCTAAATTTAATTATTTGTAATAATGGAAATTTATATAAAACGATACAACAAATTTATTGTAATAAAAAAAATGACAAAGTTAACATTTACTGGAATTTACTTCAATTTTACTTTCCACGTTCAAGAAAAATACTTCTTCGTTGACTGAATGCTGAATATCGAATGTTCTTCTTTTTCTTTCAAATGACAGCGAAGCTTTTTTTATTATTTGCAGTGTTGCCGTCGTTTTTCATTTGGTGGTTAGAAGTAGTTTGGTAGGGTAGAAGTTACGAATAGTTATTAATGAATTCCCACAATCGGCCATCCTGATAGTCTTTTCGCCCTCGAAAATATGAAATTTGTGGACGTCATTACGTGAATTTATTATTAGGCATCATAGGTAGGTAACTTGGTAATTTTTTGAACATCTTTGGTAAGTATTCTTTATTTTAAGAAATTGTTTATCATCTTAGGTAAGTCTTCATTTTAGGTAAATCTTGGTGTAAACTTTTTAACGTCTTTTGGGTACATCTTTTAAAATCTTGGTATAAACTTTTTAACATCTTTTGGGTACATCTTTTAAAATCATCTTTTGGTACATCTTTTAAAATCTTGGTATAAACTTTTTTAACATCTTTTGGGTACATCTTTTAGAATCATCTTTTGGTACATCTTTTAAAATCTTGGTATAAACTTTTTTAACATCTTTTGGGTACATCTTTTAGAATCATCTTTTGGTACATCTTTTAAAATCTTAGTATAAATTTTTTAACATCTTTTTGGTACTATTCTTCTTCGAAGCCCAGGAAGTCTTCCTCCTCGTCGGTGCTAGTGATGTCATACCAACTCTTCATATTGTCAGCGCTTGTGATTGTTTTGTTTGGCCCCTCGTGTGTGCCAACTTTTTCTACGTGATAACGATCGTGTTCTGAACATCTTGTAATTTTGTATGGACCTATAAAATTAGTAGAGATTTTAGTATTATTTATAAATTGGCAACGTTTTATGGCAATTAAATCTCCTAATTTATAATTTTTTGCAGCTTTTCGCGTTTTATCATAATTTTTCCGATTTTCGTTTTGTATGTTTTCGATATTTATTCGTGCTGTTTCACGCGATTCTTCACGATTGTTTATAAATGCATTTTTGAATTCTTCATCTATTGCTTCGGCTAATGTTGTATTTGCGTTATTCCTCATTGGTACGCCTGTTAATAATTCGAATGGCGATATTCCAATACTTCTTTGATATGTTGCGTTAATGCAACGTTGTAATTTTCCGGTGTATGTATACCATTTCGCTGGTTCATCTATTGTAACTTTTGTTAGGATTGGTATAATCATTCTGTTGATTCTTTCTACCTGTCCATTTCCTCTTGGAATACCGGTGGCTATCTGCAAATGAATTATATTTTCTATTTCACAGTACTCTTTAAATTCGTTTGATGTAAACGCTGTTCCTCTGTCTGTAATTACTCTTCTCGGATTGCCAAAAGTATCCTTCTGTAGATTTAACTTTTGCAATACTTCTGATGTTGTTGTTGATTTTGTTGGATAAATCCAGCAAAATTTGGAAAAAGCATCAATTACGCATAAAATGTATGAGTACTTCTTTGTGGTATTCGTCATTGGACCGAGGTGATCGATGTGGTAGGTATCTAGTGGCTGTTCATTTTTGTGAATTGGGCTTAAATACCCTTCTGGTTTACCTGCTTTTTTATCTGCTAAAATACAGCGGACACAATTTCTTCGACAATTTTCAACTCTTTCTTTTAGACGAGATATATGATATTCTCGGCTTATTAAGTCTTTCATTTTTTTGTACCCAAAATGGCCATCGTCGTGAATATTTTTAATTACTTCAGTTTGCATATTTTTCGGGATACATAATAATTTACCGTCTTTACCATCTTTATATATTATATCGTTTTGTTTAAAATAACCGTCGTAGATTTCTGTGTTTTCTAATATTTTGTTTATTAGCTGTAATTCTGTATCGTTATTTTGAGCATGTTTTATTTTGTTCAAAAATTGATTTGTTATGACCATTACGACTGGGTTTCTGCTTAATGCGTCTACGTGTTTCATTCTTACGCCAGGTCTATGTTCCAACTGATAATCGTATTCTTGTAAGGCTAAAGCCCATCCTGCAATTCGTGGTAGTATGTTTTGTTTCTCCATGGTTTGCTTAAATGCTGAACAATCTGTAAATATTTTAAACTTAATTCCTAGAACGTATACTCTGAATTTTTTGAGTGCTGAAATTATAGCTAGAACTTCTAGTTCATAGCTACTGTACCGTTCTTCGGCTGGTGATGTTTTTTTACTATGATAGCATACTGGATGAAACAGATTATCTTCTCTTTTTTGTAATAAAACTGCACCAAATCCCCATTTCGACGCATCCGTGTGAATTTCAGTTTCCGAATCTTGTATATACAACGTGAGTACTGGTTGTTCCGACAATAATTGTTTAAGTTGATTGAATGCTAGTTTTTCTTGAATACCAAATTTAAATTCTGATTGTTTCTTTAATAAGTTCGTTAATGGTCTGGCTATCAGTGAATATGATTTTATGAATTTCCTAAAAAATCCTGTAAGACCTAGGAAACTTTGTATTTTTTTAACTGATTTTGGTTCTGGAAACTGTTTAACTGCATTCGTTTTTAGTTCTGATGGTGTAATTTTACCATCATTTATTTTAAATCCTAAATAATCAATTTCATTACATAAAAATTGACATTTAGACCATTTGATTTCTAATCCATATTCTTCGGCTAGTTTCATGACTTCTCTTAATCTTTTCATTCCTTCATCGTAGTTTTCTGAAAGTATTATTATATCATCCATATATACCAGAACGAATTTCTTTTCGATTAATTGTTGAAATATTCTATTTATATATTTTTGGAAAACTGTGGGTGACGTGCACAATCCGAATGGTACTCTATTAAATTCGAATTGTCCTGATGGAGTTACAAAAGATGTATATTTTTTACTTTCTTCATCAACTTCGACATGAAAGAATCCATTTTTTAAGTCAAGTGTTGAAAATACTTTGGCTTTACTTAAGGAATCAATTTGGTCTTCTATTAAAGGCAGTGGGTATCTATCTTTGATTACTATTTTGTTTAATTTTCTGTAATCTATACATAATCTTTTACTGCCGTCTTTTTTGTTTGCCAACTGTATTGGACTTGAGAACTCTGATTCACTTGGTCGTATTATTTTCAATTCAAGCCATTCTTTAATTTGCTCATTTATGACTTTTTTTTCTAATGGAGCCATTCTTCGTGGACGTAATTTAATTGGTGTTTCGTCTGATAAAATGATTTTTAATTTAACATCAGTATCTTTGTATTTATTTTCTGGTTTATACTTTTTTACTAGATTATTTATTTCGATTAAATAATTTTTATTTCCTATTTTTAATTCTTCTTTTTCAGATGTAATGTTGTAGCACGATTTTAATTCTGGGTATATTTTACTTATTTTGATATTATCATCTGTTAATTTAATGTTTGTTCCGTTCAGTATATCTCTTCCTATTACTGTTGCTGTTTTTAAATTCGTTCCTGATACAACGTACATTTGTGTTATGTATGTGTTGTCATCTATTTCTACAGTTGCTTTAAAAGAACCTAGTGTTTCAATTGTTTCACCTGACAGACCTTGTATTTTGCACTCTGATGTGTTTACTTCTGGTGCATTAATCTTGTGAAAATCTTCAATTCTTATTATACTGATGTCGCTGCCCGTGTCGATTAAAGCCGAAATTTCTACGTTATTTATTTTAATTACTTTTTGTATATCTTTACCAGATTCGATATATTTGATTGATTTTGTTGTACAATTCTTTGCGATGTGTCCGAATTCATTACACTTAAAACATTTCGGTGTATTTTGTGGACATTCATTTTTAAAGTGATCTGTTTTTCCACAATTATAACATCTTGATTGTACAACTTTCGATTGGCTATCATGTTTTTGTATATCTGGTTTTCTTGTTGTATATTCTTGTGTTGTATTTGATAAACTTTTTAAACTGTCTTTGTATTTCATATATATTGGTATTTTTTCTCTAAATTCTTCAAAATTTGTTGCTTCAAATAGTAGACTTTTGTTTCTAGGATTGTCGTTTATTCCTTTTATTACATAGTGTATTATCGTTTCTTCGTCTATACATGGATTTCTTGCCGCTATTTCTCTCATCTTCAGAAAATATTCTTGTATATTTTCATTTCTTTCTTGTTTTCTATGTAATAATCTTTTGTGTATTTCTGCTGATGTTATTCTAATTTTGAATTCTTGTTTTAAAAATGTTTTTAATTCTTCCCAATTATTTAGATTTGGATTCGATCGTAAAGCCAGTTTTGCTGTTCCCGTCAGTAGTCTTTTAGCAAAGATAGTTTGTTGTAAGTTACTCCATTTAAATTCTTTTGATGTATTTTCTACATCTCTTATCCATGATTCGACATCATATTCATCAGTTCCACTGAATTCAGGTAATATATTTAATATATCTTTGAACGAAATTCTTTCTTTATCGTGTTTTTCGTTTGTTGTGCTTTCAAGATTGTTTCGTTGTTGTACTTCTACTTTTAATTGTTCTAATTCTGCAGTTAACTTGTCTATTTCTGGTTTTTCTTCTTTAGTTGTTAATTTATTATGTTGTTCATTTGTTATTACGATTTGTGTATCCAGCTTTTTATTTTCTGTTTGTAGTTGTACTATTTTGTGTAATGTTTTCAATTCTTCGTCTTTTTTCTGAGCCTTTTCTGCATTCTCTTTAATTTCTTTTTCTTTCAATTCTCTTTCCAGTTGCTGTTTTCTCAACTTTTCTTTAAGTTTTTTATTTTCTTCTTTTAATAGATTTAATTGTTCTTCCACAGTTTGTTTATTACCATCGTCAGGCATGTTTAAGGATGATGATTATTTTGATAAAATACGAAAAATTTTAATGATTTAATATTAATATTAGAATTAAATCTTCAGCGACTTGTACAGCTCCCTGTTTTTTTTTATATAAAAAAAAAATTTTTGTTTGTATGTAGGTATAATAAAATGGCGATATGTTGTCGATGGTTTTTATGAAGAATTGAAATGTCGAAAATAATTGTGTGTCGCTGATATTTTAGAATAGCGGTATTATTATAACATAACCTGATTATGCGGAAATTATTTCCACGCGGTTGAACTTTGCCACGAAATTTGGGTTTAATTGCCACTGTATATAATATGGTATATATTTGTCCAAAAAAAAAATTATGAAAATTTTCCACTTACGGTTTTATTAGAATTTATCTTTTTGTACCTGACCACTGTATTTAACCTTCAAAAGTTTATGCCAATCCTCTTTTTTTTTTTTGATTTTCTTTAGATGTTCCGCTAATTTTGATGTTGATCCCACGCTGATCCTTGATGACACCTTAACTGCTTTGGAATTATACCAAGTTTTTTTTTTTTTTTTTTTGATAAAAAAAAAAATTCCACTTGGCGTTGTTTGGTTGAGCCCCCAATTGTGGGATTTCCAAAATTAATAAGACCGAATAATCAAACTTCAAAATACAATGTTTATTAATTCACTGATTCTAAATTTAATTATTTGTAATAATGGAAATTTATATAAAACGATACAACAAATTTATTGTAATAAAAAAAATGACAAAGTTAACATTTACTGGAATTTACTTCAATTTTACTTTCCACGTTCAAGAAAAATACTTCTTCGTTGACTGAATGCTGAATATCGAATGTTCTTCTTTTTCTTTCAAATGACAGCGAAGCTTTTTTTATTATTTGCAGTGTTGCCGTCGTTTTTCATTTGGTGGTTAGAAGTAGTTTGGTAGGGTAGAAGTTACGAATAGTTATTAATGAATTCCCACATATATAGGCGGTAGTTAGAGGAATCGAAACCGTCTGGCTTTTTTGAATAGGTTAAACATATCCGCCAGTTTTCCATAAGCCCAATAGGTCTGCTTAGATAAGCCTGCACAACATCATCTGAATTTTGACATCTTCAACTACTTTCGGAAGATAAATGAATGTATTTTAAAAACAGTGGCCTAGATTAGATTAGATGTTAAGCGGGCCAAGTGGCCTTTATACTGTAGCCATTCATTGACTTATTGTGCACCGCTCTCTTTATAACTCATCCAATAATCTCAATTTTTATAGGGTAAAATTTCTTCAAAGTCGGAACGATTCAAGGACTATGAGCCAAAAGCTTGGAATCTACAATGTGCAACAGCCTCGCATCAGTGAGTGATATGCCTATCCGATGTTTTGGAAAATACGTCTGCGTTATCATTCCCATCTATTGCTGAATGTCCTGGCACCCATTGAACTGTTAAATGGTTCTTTGTGCCAAAGTTTGCTAGTGCTTGAATGCATTCTTCTGGTGATGAGAAAGCCTTTACTGCCACTTGGCTATTATATATGTTCCAATTAGGGTAGGATCGGCTGAGACTTTGGTATGTACATCTTGTGAAGACATATACCTCAGTCTGACATATCGAGGCTTTAATAGATATAAAAACAGCGGCCTAAGAATCGATCTTTGCTGAACTCCACAGGGTAATAAAAGCAAAATACTTTCTACTTTTCCTTGCAGACATCTATCTGCCAAAAATCCTGAATATGATGGGTGGAAGAATACGATTTTGAATCATCCACAGGAAAAATTGTTTTGAAATTAGAGGAGAATACATTGGCAAAAACGCTACTAAATATTATAACAAGATGAAGATTTGGATTGGAATACGCACTAAGCCACTCTAGTTACATTTTTGTAAAACTCTTTGTTTTCATAATCAGGCAGGATTATATATCTTCTATTCTCTAGATTTTTATGATGTTAGAGTAAATAATTCTAATACCTTCCGAAGACTCTTTAGATCAACCTTAAATATGATCTGGATTCGTAAGGCATGTAAAAATAAAATATAAATTAAAAATATGTTAACAAAAACACTCAAGTTTCTAAATATTGCTACAATAACGTGGTCAATCTCAAAATTGTAAAACTCCCTCGGAAGAGTTAAGACTTTGTACAAAAAAGAAAAAAAAAAAATCAAATCTAACATGCAACATTAAGCCATGATAAATTATATTCGTATTTAATAAATTATAATCGCTAAGCACGGCTGTCATGCTCCATCAAAGAAATTATGACAGTCTTGTGCTACTTAGTTCAACACTTTGTGACATGATTTACTCAATTTTACGAGCACACTTATCACCCCAAGTTAAATGGGCGATACCATTTTACTATGCTTTTTGTCGAGCTTCCTTTTTTTTTATGATTTTACTGCTTTGGTACAAGTTATCTGGACATACAAATGTTGTTAAAGCTTTAAAATCAATTTTACTGTAATTGGATAATTGCATTTGCTCGCAGTTCGCATACACAAAAGCGCATTTTCAAGCACGATTCTACTAATAACATGGTCAATCGCTACAATGCTTATATGCTATACACAAAAGTTGACCAGCAGCTAGAGTATGATTATTAAATCACATTCTGTGTGGACTTGTCTACAGTATAACTGCATTCAACTTTACGCATGTTTTTCGTTTCGGTTTTATTTATTATTCACTGTGGTTGCATGCAATAGAGATTTTGCTATCTACATACACAACACATAACTGCTCATTTGTTATTCAAGTTTTTCTTTTCTTTAACTCGCATAATTTACCAACTCAATAGCAACAGTTCAATTTTCTTGGTTTATAAGATTTTATTCGTACAAGAACAAATTGTGATAGCTATGGACCTTCGTTTGTAAAAAATTCAAGCTACATGTACATATCTCACAGAGACTATCAATTAGGAGTATCCACTATAGTTGCTGTACTGTTTATTATTGTAGTTAAGTAGAAAATTCAAGTAATCCATGTAACTTTACAGCTACCTTGTAATTTTACAACGTACAAATGATACTTGTTACATCTCTTGAGTAAATTTGTTCATGGTTTTTTTCTTTTTAAAACGAAAGAATAGAGTGTGCTGTTACAATATTTAGTATTTAGTTTCTAAAGGGTTGTAAATTGTTGTTATACTTTTAAAAGGTAGTACTACCCTATGATGCTCTATTTCCAAGTCTTTGTTTAGGTTGTTGTACTTGTTGAATTTATTGTAAAATTACCAAAAACTTTATATACAGTACAGTGTCCATCCTAACTGAAGCCGTTCAAGAATTATTAGCTTAAGATGTCAAAGTAAAACAAAAAGGTAGAAAGATCCGAAATTTTTATTTTAGACCAACATAACTGCGGAGAAGAGATGAGCATGGGCCTGGTTGAGTGAGCAGTCGTTGGAAAGGCCATGAAGTTTAGCATATATATTGAGTTCTTATTGACCGTACATCCTGTACTTGTTAAGATGCAGGGCGTTTTGCGAAAATCTATCATGTTTTCTTCTTCATCCTGCAACTCCAAAACGGTTGAAATGCACCTCCCTGCCATACATTTCTTTTTTGTCTAGGTGAGTACTATTACCACGTGCCTTATGGCACTCCGTGATGGAAACACTCTGCATATATTTTGTTTATATGGGTTCTTTATGTTTTTTACATCTATTAGCATATTTGAATTAATTTTTTTTTTTTTTTTGTAATTTTTTAAATGGAAGGCGATAAAATGTTCATCAGAATTATTGAATTATACAAGAGTGGTATGAAGGATCTGGATATTGGCTAAGACCACCTGACGATATGAAAAATGAAGGTCAAGAGAGCAGGGGTTCGAAGGAGTTCGGCACATGTTCCGACGGTTCTCGGAGTGATCGTCCGGCTTTCGCCGTCATGCCGGAGAATGTGAACAAGGTGCGATGTAAAATCAACCGCAATCCAAAAAGGTCAATGGGAAAAATGGTGAAGGAACTCGAAATAAGTAAGAGATTAATTCGTGTAATCGTTCACGATAAACTGTTGTAACATTCACCGCGGACATTTCCTCAACAATACGATGAAAGCAAAACGGTTGATAAAAACGCATTTAATGATTCGGCTGAAGAAAGCGTTCGTCACGGATGAGACATTATTATTCGCAGTTACTTTCCATGGGGCTTTCCACTATGGGCTCTTGGAGCAAAGAAGTTTAGTCGCCAAACTCCCTGGATTTAAATGCAATGGACTACTCGATGTGATCCATTCTGGAGAATAAAATCTCCCGAGCCCGATACATGTTAAGAAAAGATTTGAGAGTGGCTTTGCGACTTAGTGGGTTGTTTTTGTAAGCTACTAAGAAAATGTATTGATTTACAACCAGGGAATTTTGAACATTTTCTGTAAAAGCTGTTCTATTTCTATTTTATTACGTGTTACGTTCTGATGAAAGTAAAAGATTTTGCTTAGTTTATTGCGGGTAATTGCTTGATTTACTTATCCGTACAACGTGACTTGCTACAATAAAAAAAAAACAGAATCTTCTACGCACCCTGTATGTTGCATTAACTGCCAATACATAATTAAGGCATATACTAATATAACAAGAAAAAGAATTACTTAACCTATTTATTTAATTATACTTAGTCAACAGTCGACTCGGCATTATTAGGCATGTCAGCAGAGCTCTTAATGCTTTTAACTCAAGTCATCTTTGTAAAACCGTCGGTTAGTTAAAGATAACAATAAGAAAAATTCAGCCAAATAGTGATATAAACTTCATCATATTAATAGTTTCCTTGTTTATTATTATTAAGAAAAGCTCAGTGAATGCCCTATGATGCAAAGTACAGTGTGGCAGGAAGGAGATAAGGACAGAATTAGGGGAAATGAGGCGAATGGCGGAGGTGCTAATGTATGTCACTGTTCAACCCTCGCAGATTGTAAGCCCGAGAAAAGACAGAAGATGGTAGACTGTTCCACATTCGCACAGTTCGGGATAAAAAAAAAACATCAGCACATTTTACTGTACGCCCAAAAGTATTTTGAAGGATGAAAGAATGTGTGAGTACTGCGTGCAGAATACAATCTACATTTCATCAGAACATTGGCCATCCATGTAGCGATAAAGGAGCGAAAGGTCTCCAACATTGCGACGGCGCTCGAATATTGCCACATCGTCAATGGGCTTGAGGGCTTTCTCTTTTAGACAGTACCTGTAATGAAGCTAAGGCTATATGACCAGCACTGGCCTTGGGGCTGATAAAATATTATGAACTTTATTTAGAAATATGAAACAACTTTGGGTCTTAGGAGCATTGAATTCGACTCGATTCGCTTAGTCCCGGGCGAGAATATTTTTAAGGTCGTTCAATGATCTAATCATGCAATCTCGCTTGACACATGCGGAATTTCCCCTGGAGTCCACAAGAGCGTCAAAAGAGTAAGTGAAATATGTACTGTCATCAGAAAAACTATGGATAAGATTAAAAATAAGGAAAAACAGATTATTAATGAAAATTTAAAAATTTTGTAAAATATGATGTATGTATGCACTGGAAATACATTTCATGTCTACTTACTTAGGTCTGAGAGCTTCATAAAAAAACAATGAAGATTTTTTTAGTATTATCAAGGCTTTATGATTTGTATATTCATGTAAGCCGCCCTAGTTCAAGATGATCGATTTGAAGTTCTTTCACGTAATCCCTTACTTGAAAGCTTCAGTTTTGACGGGTGTAAGATAAAATCCAACAAAAATCTTTGCGCGAATGAAATATAATCTCGTTCATAAGATATTTAGTAGCCTCTCAAAGACCAATATGTTTGAAATCAAATCGAAATCCGAGGAATCGAATTTGAAATCATGGATACAAACATTTAAATATCCGGTATTTCAGAATTTTCCTTGAAATTCTGGCACCTGAGCTACTATATAAACACACAAACAAGCTACATCTCATCTGATGGTAGTGAGTTAGAATTTCCGGGCTTTCAAACACATCCGTACCTGTACAACATTATAATAAACAAAAAACGCGATTGTTATTCACAAGCATTATGTATCATTCAACAAATAATTTTTACTCGTTTGAGGCATGCGTTCATAAAACACGGATAATCAAAACAAATCCAAAGTTCACATCGTAAGAGAATGCAACTTACCAGAATTGATTGCATTTTATTCATATTTAAAATAAAATAATAAATAAAATAAAACGTCTCGCAGACAAAAATACGATCCACCTAACAAAAGAAATCAGAATAAAGCTTGATAAGTAAAGTAAAATGAGAACGCATTGATTAAGGATATAAACAAATGATTAATGTGTACCTTAAGAATGCTTAAAAATATTCCGATTAAATTGTTGAATGATAATGAAACTGAAAGATATAACGATAAATAGATGATAATAATTGCTATACGTACTCTATAAATTCAATCAAACTTGTTGCATTTTTTTTTATCAATGTTGGTTCACTTATTCTTACATAAGTAGAAGAAACGAAAACAAAATCACTTCCTGTGCTTGAAACAATGAATTTCATCAAAATTTATGAGTGTCTAGAAATCAGAATAATCAGTCAGAAAATCCAATCAATTGACATTCTTTTCGTGTAGGTAGGTATGTAGAAAAACAAATGATGAACATATCTTGAGAATTTTTCAACAAAAATCTTAAGTTTTCTTCCCAAGCCACGAGTGTTTTAGATATCTATCATAGAAATCCACGATGAACTGAACTGATTTGCCGTTGACGAATTTTGCTTTTTGTAAAAGGATATGATTTGGGCAATGGAATTTAAAAACTTTCCGACTTAATGGAAAAACCAAGGATTACATTCAATGAATCAAAATGAACGGAAGACGCTAAAAGATTTTGTTCTACTAATGGGTGATATGAATGCTCAATTCGGTTCTGACAATACCGAGCTTAAACACTTTATTAAAAGCTTAGGCATTATTGCAAAGCACTTAAAGTAATGGTCATCCATTATCTTATAAGGACGAGGGAAAGAACTAAAGGAGAGGTAATATCGTATAATATCCACCCTTCGATATGAGCATGATGACAACATTTCCTTTCTTCCCTTTTCAAGTGTGTTGTACTCTTATAGCTTCCCAGTAGAAAATATGGTGAGAATTTCTAGTGGGAGCTTTGTGGAAGCAATAGTATCGACACAATATTCATAATAATGTAATAATGCTGCATCCACTATTAATGGCGAAGAATCTAAGTAGAAGGGATACACTTGCGGCTTCAAATTGATTAGATATTGTTCGAGCTAATTTTCCAAGAAATGTGAAGGGCCGAGCTGCGTGTTGCTCAGTTTTTCACAGGATCTATCAATGCTATTAAATGAAATTGAATTTTTTTAATTTGACTGTGCATTTTAAGATAGGACACCCAGTATAGAAGCCTTCTATATTGAATGATGATAAACTTCTCCATGTCCATAAAACAAAGTTTTTCAAAACATTCTATGCTCCGTTTTTGTCTTGCAATCTGCCATTGATCTTAAAGAAGCTAGAAGGAAGCATATAAAAGCTTTCTTATAGTTGAAGTTGCTTCCTCATAGCACATTCAATATTAAAAACAAATTAAGTACAATATGCATCTGCTATCATGCCTGATTATGTCTCGATTTCCTGCTGGGTTACACTCTTCGATGTCAGTTTTGTCTATATTCAAATAGAATATGCCCTTACCTGTTCACTAAAAGTAAACTGAAGTAGTTTTAATTAATTTGCCTGGATTTTTCGTAATAGGTGATGCAGAAATGTGTAGAACAAAAACAACCTCTGGGGCAATTAGATATTAATTCTTTTTAAAGTTTTTGCTGTACGTAGGCACACGCAATATGATCTTTAAACGCGTAAAACTACACTGAATCGATGTAGAACTTGTTGAAATGAACTCGACTTTAATAAGATAATACCTCAATCTGAATATAATGGTCAAAGATCAATGAATACTGTAATAATTCAAGTGTAAGCAATATTAGATTGATGACCTGTGAAGAAACTACGATAGGAGATCGATGACGGAGTTACGAGGTATAGAAGGGTGTGAGTTTGCAAGTACTAGTTGTATTCTACAATTCATTATTGGTAAAAATGCCAAATTTCAACTAAGGTAAGTCAGTAACCTACGGCTACAAAAGCCTAACAAGCAAGTCAATCGGGAAGAAAACATCAAGCAAGGCGTCATAAAATTCTTAAAAAAAAAAAACCTGAAACCATTTTGGAAGAAATGTTGACTTTTACGATGATTCTTGCATGGGAAAACCATGATTTATAAAAGATATATTCTCTTCAAGCAAAGCAGAGAATCAATTGAAGACGACCTCCGTTCCGTTAAAGCAGCGTCAGTAGAAATGTGGAAAAACTTGTACTGGGGACGTCCATTTAAAGAAGAAGCAACTTCCGGAAATGGTTAGAGTGGTGAAGTGCCTACAAACAATTTGAAAATCCCCCATATTCATCTTAACATGATAAAATTCATCGCAAGTTGGGTGCCAAGAATGTTCAGGTTACCTGCCTTAAAAACAGCACTGCGTCGAGTGTTCATATGAATATTTGAACCTCTGTGGGATGAAAACAAGGATGCCATTTTGTATCGGAATATTACCGAAGATTAGCCTTGGATTCTTTACTGTCAGCCAGAGTCTTAGCAAGAGTCTATGCAGTGACATAAAAAGATCCACGAGGTGCAAAGGGCATTCTGCTGATTTTCCTACAATGATTCACAAGAGTTAAGAAATATTTTTTTTTAATTCCTTTCATTGCGCAAACAATCTCTACTTGTATTTTCTGGAACCAACGACATGGAAGTTGGAGCCACTAACGTAGGTTCTTTTTAGCTACAATGATTTCTTATTCCAAACTACTTAAAATCAGAGAGATTCTCCGATTCAGCAAGAATAGCCAATTGAATGCTTCTGAAAGATAATTTCATCTAGATTAAAAAGAATTCTATATTCTGGACAAGGCGGGATTGCACGACTAGCATATATTAAAAAAAGGTCATTACCTAGAGTTTTGTGTTTTCTTCTAATTAACGATTCTGTGGTGGCAATTTAATCCTTCACGCATCCTTATAAGACAAACTAAAGTTTATATTTAAGAACTTGAAGATTGTTATTAATTGAATTTTAATAACGAAATCCGTTGGGTTTTAAAAAAACCTTTCTCCAAGAAGGGATGAATATAAAAAATTAGTGCAATTTACTAAACAAAATTTAAAGTAAAATGGAAATTAAATTCAAAATCTTGCAAATATTTGACTGCATATTCCTCAACGTATATCTATTACTATAAAAAGCTCAGATACAAAAAAAAACATTCACGATAAATGACACACGCAATAGCTAAAAATATTCTTCCTTTCGGAAGTTTAGATGGGGGTACCCCCGAAATAAGCTTCCGCTGCCAAAGTCCAAACTTCCACTCTCCTTGAGGACCAAAATACAATTACTATACTACAGATTACTGACTGCACTACCACCAACAACCGGCAAGCAAAACCAAGTGAGGCAAAGGCAAAACAACTGATTGCGATTAATGTGACTATTGTGAATTGATTTTTATCAAAATTACTTCTAGTGCTGTTATCAATTTGCAGGCAACCCGGGGAGAAAAACTTTCATGAATCATTCGCTCACACCTCATTTGCAACATAAATAATTTAAACTTCCGGGAATTCCATGACCTCAGCGTTACATTCCGCTTATTTTACACACGAAATAATCAGAAAATCGATAAAAATTTTCGCTCACTGACATTTACACTCCTAGGTTATAAGTGGACACAAATTGTGTTGTGTACATCCTTTATCTTTATTATTATCTTTTTTTTTAGATTCAGAAATTTCAATTATGGATGCAGAGTTATTTGCTAATATATGCCTATATTCACTTCCATAAGGTTTTAAAACAAAATTACTATTGAAGAAGCCTCTATTAAAAATCCCAGTCTAGCACTAGCTGCACTGCATTCATTTCCAAGCACCAAGCAAAGCATGTTTAGCATAAGCAGAGTGCGGAGCCAGTTTTGTTGCAAGCAAAGGTAAGGTAACCCGAACCCAAGATGCGACCAATTTTGTTCCACTACTTAATGCAATACAAGTTAAATTACATGCGGTACAGCGTGTGATACACACAATCTTTAAATCATCAAATAAATCTACTTGATTTTCAATTTGAACCTATTAAATTCAAATAAAAAATAAAGCTGTAATGCACACACAAATGTTTTTCTTCTTCACTTTTTGACTTTTCATTTTTTGGCGACGAGAAGTCTGCAGAATATTTGTTGTTGAATTTCTTATAAAAATTACTCGAAATTCCATGAAAAACTACTCACATTAAAAGGAAATTATCCAATAAATTATTTATATACACTTTTATGACAATTTTTTCCACGATAATACGCTTAATTTCACAAAATTTGTTGTTTATCACACAATCGAACAGAGAAAAAAAAGCTTCTCCGCGGAGCACACACACTAAAGTTACGACGGAACGGAACTATTTGATTGACGGCTTTATCTTCTCTTTCATTAGTTTTCTACTCCACAGTTAATTGAAAAAAGACAAATATATGCAATGTGCGTAAAGTTGGGTACATTTTAAATTGATTGAAGCAGTTCTGCTGATGGATGCGTTCTACACTACAGTTGTTTACTGCCATTATAAGAAGATTCGGAATTTTTTTAATATTTTGGAATATTACAATATTACTCAAGAATTATAATCATGAACCTTTAATGATGTTAGAAAATTAAGAAGTTTACAGTATCTCTGATAACATAACATAGATAAAGATGGCAACTGTTACTGACTAAGGGATTACACGCCTCAGTAGAACTGCACAGACTCGTGTAAGCCCTTACTGACTACTCAGTACTACGGCGTGTGGTTTCGCACTGCTAATTTTTAAGAAGTTTTTATTTGAAAGGGTTAAAATTCATGAATTTTGTCGGGATAAGGAATGCAGTAGTCCAATTATTTAAATGCAGCGTCCACTGTATTCGAATTTATTTATTCTATGTATTTCTCATCTGAAAATAAAATTATATAAATGCGTTCAAGAAATACGCTCATTTGTGAAGCGATCGAATGCATATCTTTAGTGTTTTCATTGCCCTCTTCAGTGTAATAGAATAAATATAATTGTCATTTATTTAAAATTCGAAAAATAAAAGGTTTTGCTTTAATCTCTATAGAAAAAGTGTAATATATACATTAATTTCTTAAATATAATAATAATAAAAAAGAATTATGAAGTGCTTAAATATCTAATGACGGTATAAAATAAATTTAGGAAAGAAAAGGCGCCAAATTATTTGACGTTTCCCCACCCAGCAGGCGCCAAAAGTCTGTGATTACTGTGAAGCTGCTTGAGTGCGAATTGATTTATTAGGGAATTTATTAAATAATGTGTAGAAATTGAAGATTCTTAAGACAACATGCCAGCAACAATGAAGGCTCCACTGCCTGTGGAAGATATTTCCACACCCAATAATCACGAGGCTTCCGAAGAATCAGGAGATGAAGTGGTAAATTCTTGTGCGCTGATAGAGGCTGTGGTAAATAATTATCTCATTTTGGGTTCCTTTTTGGATATTTAGGACGAAACAGGAAGTTTGGCGAGTACCTCAACTACAAATACTTCTCGAAGTGCTACTCCGACTAATAAAAAATTGAAGAAAAAAAAGAAAAAGACGCCAAAAGTAATTAAGCCTCCGTATAAATTTGTGTAAGTACTTTGTTGATACAATGAATTAAAAGTGTGGAGATTTACAAAAGAATCGTTGTTTTCCAGGTGCAGCTTAAAAGAGGATCATGGACAGCCACTTTTTGGGGCTCAGTTCAATCATAATCTTAAAAAAGGACAGCCATTAATTTTTGCATCTGTAGGCAGTAATCGTGTATCTGTCTACAAATGTCCTGAAGACGGAGGGCTAGTATTATTGCAATGCTATGCAGATCCTGATGTAAGATCTTCATAAACACATAAATTTCACTCTCTTATTTTATTATGTATAGGCTGATGAGGTTTTTTATACGTGTGCATGGAGCTCTGAGCCAGAGACTGGACGTCCTATTCTTGCAGCAGCTGGACTACGAGGCGTAATTAGAGTTTTCAGTCCAGCTATACAAGCATGCACTAAGAACTATATAGGACATGGTCATGCAATTAATGAGCTCAAGTTTCATCCAAAACAACCGTATATACTTCTGTCGGCCAGCAAAGATCATTCTCTGCGTTTGTGGAATGTTCAGTCTGACGTTTGTATTGCGATTTTTGGCGGTGTAGAAGGGCACAGAGATGAAGTTTTAAGCGCTGATTTTGACTTAAAAGGAAATCGAATCCTATCATGTGGAATGGATCATTCTTTAAAGCTATGGCGTTTGGATAAGTCATCATTTAAAGATGCTGTCAAAGCAAGCTACACATTCAATCCTAACAAAAGTGTTCGCCCGTTTGCCTCAGTTAAGGAGCATTTTCCAGATTTCTCAACACGTGATATTCATCGAAACTATGTAGACTGTGTTCAGTGGATCGGAGACTTTGTTCTTTCGAAATCTTGCGAAAATTCAATTGTCTGCTGGAAGCCTGGAAAGTCTGGTGAGGGTGACCTGAAACCGAATGATTTCTCCACAACAATAATTCATAGATTCGACTATAAAGACTGCGAAATTTGGTTTATACGATTTGCTCTAGATTTCTGGCACAAAGTTATGGCCTTAGGTAATCAAGGTGGAAAGACTTTTGTATGGGAACTAGACTCGACTGATCCGACTCTGACCAAGTGTAGTATGCTTGTACATCCCAAGTGTGCTACTGCCATTAGACAAACTTCCTTCTCGAGAGACGGGGAGATATTGATTTGCGTCTGTGATGACGGAACTATTTGGCGTTGGGATCGAAACTAATATTTATTTTTTTCTTGATACTGTTGTTCTCACTGCCGGAATATTCTACTTTTTTTTTACAAAATAGTTTTACGTTCGATAGGTATGTGCTTATAAGTTTGTCATTAGGAAATTATACTTTAATGAAGAAAATGTTTTTACTGTCTGTATACAATAATATATTGTCATAACAAGATTGTCTGTTTCTGATTTCTTACTGGAGTTTACGTCCTAAGCTAAACCGCATTGATGCAAAAAATACAGCGTGCCTCCATGTAGCAGAATTCAGTGCAGATGGACCAGTGACACAATTTCAATTTTGCGCTCTAGGTATGATCTTTCTTTCTGGGATTGAAATTCCAAACACCTTGCTTGTGGAAGGAAATGTGTGCTCGAGGTTAAACAATCTCCGCCCCGATATTGCTGCACAGGAAGAAGAAATTCTGCAATTATTTTTAGCTCTGCTTTTCTGAAGATTTCTTTTATTTCTTTTGCTAAGGGTGTTAATTTCCTGGGTAATATCTCTCTAATATTTTCAGGGTTTGTAGACAATGTTGGATTATCCTTGACCCAATAGTAAAGGACTTCAGAGCATTGAGGGTGGATTGGCTTTCCAAGAAGATAGTTATTGATAGCAATTGAAGGCTCTTTTAATACAGATAATAACACATTCTTCTATAGGCAACACATCGGCATGAAATAGTGCACGAGTAGAGTCCAGGGCCTTTTGATATGTTGATCTGCCCAGGCCGACTTCAATGTATTTTTTAGATACAACTTTGTAGCAGAACATAGGCGCATAGACTCTACACTGTAGAGCAATCCTATTAATCTTGTAAACGGAAGAATGGCTATTTTGCTGGTGTTTATGCTCAGAGTACTTAACAAAGGGTAAGTGTGAAGACAAGTAAAATATAATCAAAAGGGCTTTGATTTTTTAGAGTTTCAAATTATGTTAGCGGTAGGAGAATGCGGTGTAAGACCTAGGCAATTTCAATTTGATGGACATTGACATCCCAAGAATATAAATTGATTTTTTTTCGGCATAAAATTTAAATCAGGGACGGACCTTCGGAATCCCCTTACTGGAGAAAATTTCTGAAAACGCACCTAGAATTATTAATCCCTATAGGGACCCAGTCCAGTTTTCTCATATATTGGAGCATTACTAAACATTCTATGGTGTAGTAGTAGCGCTTAGACTAACTCTTAAACCTCCAGCGCCAATTAAAAAAATATATAATTTTTAAATAATGGATATCTTTACAATGCTTTCTAGTAGTTTGACGCATTATGACATTTTTTATTTAATCCTATTACACACTAGATGTCGCGTATACTTACAGTTTTCTCGTCGTATAAAAAAAATATGATTATGCAGTTCCAACAAACCTTCACAACGTTTGTCATTCGTTTTTGAGGTTAAAACAATTCCAGAAGTTGGAAAAATACTTCTATATTTTCTTTTGCAATTGTAAATCTTGAAAATTTGTCTTACTAATGGGCTCAAGTTCAAAGAAGCATAAGAAAGATAAAGATGCAAAAAAACATAAGCGTAAATCACGTTCTCCGCGTTATTCTCCTGATACTCGAATTGTACTAGTTCGTGATAGTGATAAAGAATCAAGGAAGCACCATCATAAACATAGGGAACGTGAAAGTCGTTCACGATCTCCTCCCATTAAGTTATCCCAATCCCAACGCAGCCGAAGTAGATCACCGCAGGAACGTAGCAAAGAAAAAAGGCATCATCATCATCGACATCATAAACATCACAAAGATCGTAGACAACAACGACAAAGATCTGTGGAGCGAGTGGAGGAATATCACAGCGATAGTAAGTGCCAATTCCGTTTCGGAATTAAAAATATTCTCTAAAAAAATTGGAGTACAGTTCTATTTGGGAAATTGTTTGATGATACAATGAAGAAAGCGATTTTGATTTGGTATCTCTGAACTGATTTAGTTTCAAAGGACACTACCCAAACAATCTCCCAAGCTCTGTATTTTTTATTTTGACTTGATTAACCATCGCTTGTTTTTCTTTGATTACTTTCAGAAATGACGAGGATATGGTTTTTATAAAGAGTGGCGAGCAGCTACTCTTGTACAGGTAAATTCAAAAGAAATTAGGAATATATTCTGTAAAAGTACACCAACACACCAACAACAGACTTGGCCAGTGTTATATTGAAGGAAAGTACTTCTTGGAGATATGATAAGTATCTATCGAAGAACGAGAGAACATTTTTCTGGAATATAATCAATAAAGCATCCTTAGAGCAAGAAATTAGACGAATATATGAGTTGTTCAAGGATTTCTCATGTCTGAGTTCTTTTTCGTACAAGCAAAATTCTCGAATATGAATTTCATGTCGACACACGAATTCCTATGGATAATTCAGTGGAAATAGTTTTTTTGTGTGCTAAAATTTTGCCTTTCCTAATTTTCAGGTTCCGATGTAATTGAGGTACCATTGGCGCCTCCTGCTCCAATTATATCTAAAGAAAACGCACGATCTTCATCTCCGATCCCAGAAAATGGAGCTGGTGATTACCTGTCTATTGAAGATACTAACAAACTTCGGGCGAAACTTGGTCTCAAACCTTTGGAAACTGAGTCGTCTGCTCCTGTTAAACAAAGTTCTGAAAAAAAGAATAATCAGGGTCTATCTTCATATAAGGATGAATGGGGCGAATTTTTACATAAGCCTGCAGAGCATATTGGTGAAAAAGCTGCAGCAGAAAAATTGCGAGAGAAACTTAAACAGCGCAAAGAAAAAAGATTTTTAGAAGACAAATTGAAAAAGGTTAGTACCTACCTACCTATGCTGTATGTAAATGGGTTTCATCCATCCATCCAGGGTGATGAATCTGCTAGATTAGTTACATCATTTAATATATACTTAAATTTTAGGTGCAAACACTTGGAGAGTCAGATGAAGAAGTTGATGATATTAACAAATGGGTTCAACGAAGCAAGAAGAAAAATGATATGCGCAAGGAAGCTGATAGAAGGGTAAGGATATTATGTTTTTACCGTTATTTGAATTCAGTTGAATAAGATAGTAAAAAAAAGACTGACTTTTATGAAAAAACATAAAAATATGCTCCAAGGACGTTGAATTTTAATTTAATGCTGTTTAGGTTGCCTTTAGTTTCTGTATGTGATGCCTTCTATTTCTTTCTGTCTAGTAGTTTGTAGTTTTCTTCGTTCGTTATGACATGTTTCGTCCAGATTTCTCAAAGGAAGGGGAATAAATGCTTTAATTAAATGCTGCGGATGATATAGAACACTAATTTACACAATATAGAAGGAATACCTCAAATTCATAAGAGAAGGGAGGAGGATGCTAGTTTTAAGGTGGCTTTATTAGTCTGACCTCGTTATATAAGTAAATATACAGATGACGAACGCATATCACAAAAATGAAAACCTTATCAACATTTCTGGTAGCCAAATTAGTTAGCTACGACGAAAATTGTAGCTAAGAAATGTTATTAACAGAAAATGTTCCTAATGTTCGGGCACACATCCAAGTTTTAGCAGAGCAATGCAATGCCTCGGTCCAATATAAAATTAACGATGCATAACCTAGTTATAAGGAATCCCTAAATTTTTTCTTAAAAATTTACTGGAAATATTTTCTTAGAATTTATATGTATTTTTGGAGGCCGACAGCAATTTTTATGAGCGTAGACGCGTAAATATGCAAGAAATTTTTTTTTATTTAGAAATTTACTGAAAATGTTTCGGTAGAACTTTTATTCCCTTTGGTGGCCGGGCGGCGATTGGAGTTATTTATAATACTTTCATTTGTGCCTTTGTTCAATTGCCAATAAGCATTCACTTCTTCTGCCGTTGTCAATCTCCAATATGCATAAAACTTCTAAGGAACAAAAGTTCCAGTAAATTTCTAAGAAAGAATTGAGGCCTTCCTACATAAGGCCGGGACATCGGCGATTTTATAAACGAGACGTTGAAAATTCTTTTAATTGACTCGCAGCATGTGTCTGACTTCTGGTTTTCAATTTTCCTATTCGATTCGTTATCTGTATATTTACTTATTTGTGATGATACACAGCCTAGACTAGACAAGACGTAAAAACCGTTTTTGTATCGAGTGGGTGCCCATGGTACACGTAGTTTATACACGGTTGATACACGTTCTTTAAGCAGCAAAGAAAATTCATCATTTCAATATGATCTATAAGCACCCGATCCGAGTAGGTATGTAATAAAACACTCGTGTATCATCCCATTCTAATCGTCTGCTCTAAATTGAGGTATACACGAAAATGTTCTAAAACAGTGCTAAAATACCAGTTTTTAGTACGGTTTATCACGTGTGTATCATCGTGTGTCACCGGACTGAAGAAAAAATTGCAGCCTTCCCTACATCAGATCGAGCCTAGAGCTGAAAATTGGATTCGAATTTCCTAATATCCGCAGACCCGCATTTGCGAACTATTCGATTCCTGAGATCCGGATCCAGATTCCAACTTACCGGATCCGGATCCAGACTAAGCCAAAAGAGCTTCAAAATTGTGTTGTTTCACTGAGATGATGAAAATATATTGATATTTATTTTTCCCAATGAAACAATGCAATCTGGATGAAATTTTGACCTTTTTTTGCTTAGTCTGGATCCGGATAGTTTGGATTCGGAGACTGTGATCCGGATTATCCAGATACCCAGAATTGAGGAATCGAATCCTAAATATCTCGGATAATCCAGATAGTTAATTATCCGGATACTTTCAGATCTAGTCGAGCCAGCAAGCATTGCTGCCTTGTTATGTCAAAACTGTTAAAAATGTACGTAGGTAGATGAGCAATAAGCATTCATTTTGTCTTAAAAATTTACATAAAATGTTTCGGCAGAATTTTTATTCAGTCTGGTTCTGGTGTGATTTTCAAATACAATACTTTCATGTTTGCCGTTGCCGGCCTCCAAAATGCATAAAAAGTCTAAGGAACAAATATCCAGTAATTTTCTAAGAAAAAATTGAGTCTTTCTTATATCAGGTCCAGGGAGCATCGTGTATTTTATATTCTAGCAAGGCGTTGTCTGCTTCAGTCTTTGTACGTTTTTAGTTTTATGCGCATATCCCTTGATAAACAGATTTGCTTTTAGCAAAGCGTCAGCAAAACTGTTAAAAATGGTACAAGTGGAGCCATCTGACATTATAACAAGCAAGCATTTTTGCAATCACTAGATAGTTTTTACACAAGGATTAAACTATTTATAGCTGCAGTTGTGGGTGAAAGAAGGAAACGTATTTTCAGGGGCGATTGGAAACTTAGCTGAGTCTTATGATAGAACTTTTCTGAAGTTTGTCGTAGTTAGTTGCTCTATATTTCTATGTATCACGCACATGTCTATATTCTGTTAATGCTTTTCGTTAATTATTAGGCAAAAATGTTGGAGGAAATGGATGCTGAATTCGGAGTTGATCATCTTGTTGAAGAGGAACATCGGAATAGAAAACGTCAAGCATATAGAGATAAAGATCTAAAAGGACTTCAAGTTGAACATGATCTCGATGAATTCACAGAGGGAAAAACTGTTATTCTAACGTTAAAAGATAAAGGCGTTCTTGATGACAACGATGATGCTCTGGTCAATGTAAATTTGATCGAAGAAGAAAGATATCGAAAAAATGTCGAGAATCGGAAACAGAAACCAAATTTTTATGGATATGATGTATATGAAGAGCAATATGATGAATTTGGACAGCCCATTGATCGCGGAATTCTAGGTAAATATGATGAAGAAATCGGTGGAGCTAAAAAGAAAACTTTCACAATTGGTGAAAGTATAGAGGATGCAATTGCACATAAAAGGAGATTATTGGAGGTAAAGTTCAATTAGATCTGCTGTTATTTCTCACTCTAACCAAACAACAAATTTATTTAAATCTAGATAAAAACAAAACTTGCTGGCAAAAGACTAGAAAGTTTGAATGAACCAATTCTTAAGCCAGCAGTGGATACATTTTCGGAAGCAGAGCTAGTAAAGTAAGTTTTTTTTGTACATGCCCAAAATTCTTTCCACTTGATTTTTTCTAATTTCATTTCATTTATTTTATAGATTCAAAAAACCAAAGAAAAAGGTAAAAAGATTGAGACAAAAACTAAAACCAGATGATTTACTTCCCCTATCTGGACCAATGGAAAGGTCATCAAGAGATTTCGGAAGACGCCAAAGAGGTGGCTTAAAAGGCTCTCTTATAACTGACGATACGCTAGCAATGGACGAAAACATGTCAAATATGAAATTTGAGGTAGAAGATGAAGATGATTTGCAACGGGCACTATCAAAGGCTCGAAAACTTAAACAAATGGAAAATATTATCCGCAAACCGATACCAACAGATATTCAGATAAAACCTGAAATCAAGTTGGAGCCAGAATCTGATGAAGAAATGTCAGAGAATGGAAAGGAGGCCCCGAATATTACTTTAAATGCAACTGCAGAATTCTGTAGAACACTTGGCGATATTCCAACTTATGGAATGGCTGGAAATAGGGACGTCGATTCCAATGATATAATGGTTAGCATGAGTGTAGTAATCTATCGCTGATATTTGTGTATTAATTCATTGATAATATTTTCAGGATTTCGATGCGGAAGAACCTGAGCCAGAAATTCTAGAAAGCAATAAACCTGTACCGAACACAGGAACTTGGAATTCTGTTAATCCGGACTCAATTTCTATAGTTCTAAGCGATGATAATTCCAATGATGTGTCAGACATTGCCATATTAGATGAAGAGCCAGATGTTGGAGCAGGTGTTGCTGCCGCTCTGCGATTAGCACTTTCTAAAGGATATTTGGAAAAGGAAGATAAAAATCGTCCTAGTAATTCTAAGATGGCTCATCTTCAAGCTAAAAATTACTCAATTGAAGACAAAACTCATGGGTATGTTGCTATGTTAGGAGGTGTAAGTATGTTATGATGTCATTTTGATTTTTTTTCTTAACTATTTTAGGGATGAGGATAAATTTGGACGTCGGGATCGATATCATGCTGGTCCAATTATGGACTTTAAGGAGAGGGAGACCTTTAAGCCAAATGTTAAATTAGAATATATCGATGATAATGGTCGTATTTTGAATGCTAAAGAAGCTTTTCGTTATTTATCACATAAATTCCATGGAAAAGGTCCTGGTAAAAATAAAATTGAGAAGCGATTAAAGAAAATGGAACAGGAAGGGGTGTGTATTTTTTTTTTTATTTTTTGGCATATTCAATAAACAATAAAATTTTACTTTAATTATTTCAGTTAATGAAGAAAATGAGTTCAACAGACACACCTTTGGGTACATTGAGTATGCTCCAAATGAAACAGAAAGAAACTCAAGCGCCGTATGTAGTTTTAAGCGGAGGCAAACAGACGCAAGTCAGTACAAGTATTTCAAAACACAAGTAAAATGGAAAATACTTTTTGTCTCTATTAAAATTACTTTTATGTCATATTATATTACATTTATTGATCAAATAAAAGCAAAAGGCGTGATCACATTCTATTCAACGTAACTAGGGAGTTTATAAAGGCTGGAAACGTCCTTAGATTCCTTTTAGTTGCTGCTACTAGTCGTGTAGCTTGTCCTGAAATTCCTCCGTTCTGATTTTATGATAATTTTTGGTGCGATGATATGATCTGAAAATGTAAATTCGTTAAAATTAAATTCAGTTTTTTTTTTTTACAATTTTTGAATATTTGTACAAATAAAACCGGTGTAGATTTTCTGTTGCTTTTTATCATCTACAAGAATTAGAGGCTGATTGGGGTTTGCTGTTGTGCACTGTAAAAGTGATGTATCGTTTGATGCAGTCAATTTGAAGACTGATCCCAAGTATTTAACACCTGCAAGATTGTGGTATTTAGGAGATTTTAATTTGTAAAGTTTAGAATTAGTGTTTTAAAATTGAATTATGCCGGACATTGATTTAATGAAGAAAATTGTTCTTAATTTTACATGGGTTGAGAATTTTTATAAGAATGAAAGAAAAATGAAATGAAATGAGAAAAATATTTTTGGTATAGTCTCTGGTTGAAATACAAATGGAAAAGTTTACCGAGATATGCATAATAGACTTGCCTAAATGACCTTTAGGGTAGTATTTACAAAGTTTTTACAAGTATGGTTCCTCTTGAGCAAACTAATCAAAATATATTATATATAAAAGACAGAAGGCTATCTACAATGAGACGTGACAACAAAATTAATGTAATAAGCAGACTCCCGACTGGAAACTGGAAAGAACCCGTCTAGCAGAAAAAGGCCTTTGCGAAGAAAATTACATCAACTGCGAGATCCTGTAGTAAACTGATGGGTATCTCCCATCTGCTGGCGATCTACTGGTATCTCCCGAAGGATTAGAGAGGATTGATGATGATGAAATCTCTATTTTCTATATCGCAAAATGAACTGTCTTCGTAACGATTCAGCGCGATTGTTTGCTGGATGGAAGAAGCAGTCTAATAATTTACTTATTACTACCACTCGAAGCAAGTGGTTCATTTAGTGTTTGTTTGGAGAATGTTTTGTATATGTTCAGCTAACGGCTGATTTAATTAAACCTTTTCCACAAAGAATCAAGCAAACCTTCTGCATAAAGAATTAAACAAAATCCACGAACAATAAAATTAAATTCATAAACAATTAAACCAATGACTTATTTATTTGTTTTTTAGATTTGTAAATAATTTTTGTTAGTGAAGTGGTTCGCCACGCGTAGCATTTATGTCCCTAACGCTACTTTCTATAACCGAAGTAAGGCTTTGCCCAACAGAGATATATCTGCGAGAATTCTCTTCGCAGCTCCTTTAATCTTTGAAAATATTTGCTTATAGGGTAATCATCAATATAGAATCCGAGAGAGACATTTTCAGAGTAAACTTGATGATTTTTTAGATTGGGTCTGGAGATTTCGTTATATTTACTTTAAATGAGCATTATCAGATTTTATCCATGAATTATAAAACACGTACATAGTAACAGATGGAAGTTACATAACAAAATGAAAGTTAACCAAGCTAAGTTTGAGTTGAATAACAATTTTCAGTTAGATGTTACATTAAAAGTCCTTTATACTTTCAAAACTTGTAGGTTTGGTTTGCTATTATATATGTAATCAAAATGTTACAGGAATGTTGAAATTAAAACTTAATCTGACATAAATAACTTCGGACACGCAGAAGTGAAAGTAAAATTAATTTTATCGTTTTTTTTTCATATATTTCTTTAAGATATTTGTGTGTCGAAGGAGTTCAACGCAACTACGTTATTTATAAACCAATCAAATTAATTCCATGTTAAAATTCTTACAATCTCTTGGTATATTTAAATATAATTCATGAAAACGCACGTTATTAATATAAAAGAAGATTAGCAAGCAAACTCATTAATTAATTGATTTATAGTTTTGGATTGGTTTCGATGTAGCATGTAAATTTAAATCAATTCAATTCGCTTTGTTCTTATCCCAATCCGTAGTAACTAATATTCTTGTCCGTAATTACAGCACTTCCGTTTTAACCCTTTATATCCTTCACGTCGAAGAAATTTATTGCAATGGAATAATTTACTTTGAATTCAGACCTAAATATGCTTATGCTGAATTGCATTCTATATTTATGAAGAAGAAGATAGCAATTAATACGTTAAAGGAATAGAAGGAATAACGGACATTTTTTGTTATTCTTGTTATAATATGGTGATAAGGTGGTTCCTGCTTGAGTGAAATTTATGCTTTAAACAAATTTCAATTGTTTTAAGTTTTAAATAATATATTTGGAATATCAAAATTAGGACCAATAATATATTTAATGTTATTCTGGACTGGATCTTGTAATTCGGTAAATATTAGGTAAGCATTTAAATGTTTTGTCGAAATTTTGACATTTCATGTAGACACTGAATATTCTCATGACTTTGAAAGCCATATTTACCAAAATATTTAATAAAAATTTAATTTATTCTATGTTTCGAAAGTAGTACTTAAGTTAGAGAGGGTTGCCGGTTGAGACTTATTATTATATTTAGCCATCTCCTAAATCTTTAATTATTTTATTATAACAAATATTTTTATATGAGAAAACAGTTTTCAAAATGACAGTTGTCAGTAAAGAAAACGCGACGGAGGCGCTATTTCAGATGTTTGAAGGTAGGGACTTGTTGCCATTAGGGAAACTTTTTATCATAATGAGTTAAGCACTGGAACAGGTTGCTTGAATTTTCTACGAAAGCTTTATAATTCTTTAAATAAAGGAACAGGTCTAATTTTTCTCCGATTTTATTGTGAATAACTACGATAAATTTCTATCTGATTTCAATGTTCCTTCATGTGTAGGTAGGTACATAGTTGACTGAAGTTTATCATTCTCAGTTTATAAAATTTGAATTCCAAAACACATTTATTAATAGCCTCAGTTTATATATCTAAGTTAATGATTAGATTAGGTAGTGAGAGTGGTTTAAGCACCATTGACAGCAGCTACCATGAGTCTCTTGTAATTCATGTTGGGTAGATAATTAAGTAAATTCAAATAATTTAGGTTAATCTGTCTCTATATGGATACATTGTACATATCTATGTATATTGCAAACGTATCACCTGAATCTGTGAGATTTGATAAATTTTATTACCCTTTAGACTCCAAGGCCAATTGTTAGGAAAGCTTTTGAATATACATATCTACCTCAAATATGAAACTACTCATTGTGAAACTTTCGGGGTTAATAAGTATAATGTGGAGCTTATCACAATCGTTGTAGAGTATTCAGTTGATACCTATTAATCTCTACCTCGTATTGGGCGCACTTGATCTTAAAACTACGCAAGCAATTAGTCGTCATGGATGCACTCTTTGAAAGGCTTCTTCAGTAGTCCAGTGTTGTTCATATTGGCTAATGATTGCAAGCCTCAATCGGTGCGGCTTTAGTTCATCTTTGAGGCGTTTTTCTGACTATAGGATTATATTCTAAATAAAATCATTGGAATATTCACTGAGAGTTTCAGAACTAACCTAAATAAATATGTCATGCAATTTACAAAATAGAAAAGCAATAGAAAGATTCTTTCTTGTCATATGCCCCACGAGGGTCTTTTAAAAAACAATGAATTGAATTAATTAAGTCCACAGGAAGGTTAGGGCTTTTTTCTTTCACCTACTATTACAAATTCTCAACTGTGAATGTATATTTATTTGCTGGACAATCTTTTGTCGAATGAAATAAATTAAAATTTGCGCAATTAAATAGATAAAAACTACGCGAGCAGTTTCCCTTAAATCGGCCATAGATAAATAAATAAATATAAAGTGAGCCCTCATGTTTGCAACACTTACCTGATATTGAAAATTTATTAGCGTTCGGTGGCACACGTGGTTTATGTACTTCCATGTAATCTAAATAAAAACGGACGCCCGCATAGCCATTGATAAGCGACTGCAAAAAGCCACCAGCACCTGTGAGGAAGTTAACTGCGCCTTTTCCCTTGCTGACCTCACTCCACACCTGAAAATGAATTTGTTGTTGTCAATGAACTGTCGAAATATAAAATTTTCATTATCGCGCAATATATTTCACCTGGAAAGGTGATCGCACGTAATTCTGATAACTCCGTTCAAAAAGCTCCCCGGCTTTTAGAGTATTTCCGGTGTCAAGATGATTTATAGCATGCATGGCCCATGTCATTGCGGGACCAGATTCTCTGGTGACATCTTCGTAAATTTTCAGATCGTTTGCTCGTGTGGAACTAAATAAAGTAGGTATGTATTGTATATGGGTTACGGTAAATTACTATACACGACTTACTGATTCATGGGATAGAGTAATGGATATCCTAAAAGTACAACATCAGCCTGCTTTATAACTTCTCCCGGTCGATATCCCTCGTATTGCGGATGATAGTCCAGTTCCGTGTCGTAAGGAATTTTCAATTTGTTTGCTATATCAACCCACGCAGCAGTAACAGAATTCTTCGAGTACTGGCCGCTTCCGTCGTTGCTGTTGCATAGTGAATGTGCAAATCTGCAAGAAAGTCGTGAGTTTGCGGACCAAGATAACGTGGGAAACATTTATCTTACTCTCCAAATTTTAAAGCATAACTTGCGACTGCATTCGTAAATACATTGTTCGTGACATTTGGATGATCCTCATCGGGTCCCATTACATCTTAATGATGAGATAAATTTGATCAGAAAAATTTCGAAATGAAGGAGGCAATAAAAAAAAAACCAACACAAAAATAATGCAGTCAATGCAAAGCGATCTTTTTCTCTTTTTTTAACTTACATTTGATATCGTAGAAGCCGGTAGAATTGTCGAATTCAACTCTGCTCGCCCAAAACTCAGCGATATTTTCAGCTAATTGGTACCCTTGGTTACATAACCATTTTAAGTCATAGGTAACAGAGAAATAATGCTGTAATGCTAGTGCAATATCCGCAGTGATATGGAACTGTTGTTTGGCTACGAGCGGGCAACATGGGTTAGTGACTTCTGTTCCGGTGAATGCACTTTCCCACGGAAATCTATAAAATAGACAAGCGCAGGTTAGGAAGTTTTTATGAAAGCAAAAAAAAAAAAAAACTAAATGAAAACAATTTCTCATCCTTTATACCTACCTTGATCCCTTGTAACCTGCTCTCCTTGCGTTATCCTTGGCTGTGTTTAGCATACGGTAACGATATTCTAACAGCTGGTTTGTCCATCGTGGATCCATCTGTGTCACGGTCGACAGCATCCAAATTTCTGTGTCCCAGAAATTGTGACCCTGATAATCAAGAAGGTCGTTTCCACCCCTACCAAGTCCGGATGGACTTAATCCAAAAAAGGGGTTGTTTGGTTGGTTGGTTTCGAATGATGGTAGCGCACTGGCTAAGTAAAAAATACTTCCATGGATTGTTCTATCCTAATTGAAGATATTTGTTGCGCATTGTATGTAGTGGTAAGTAATTTTTTAATAGATAATAATGAAAAGAAAAAAGTTTCAAACTAATACCAGTTGTGTATTACCGTCCACGGATATGCTAAACGAATCCCAGAATTTTAGCCATTGTGACCACTGTAGTTTTAGAAGACTTTTTGTCGGTTGACTTAGAACTTTTAAAAATAAAACGAAAGTGTTCATAGTGCTGAATAGAATTTAGTTAATTGTTATTAGAATTAAAACTAAAATAAAATTTTAAATTACCGATTCCAGGGGGAGGGGGGGGGGGGGCTACTTCTCTACTTTTATTATGATGGGAGGGGTAATAGCTTGAGCCTTCCGAGTAGATGTAAGTCATCCCTTTCCTCCCCTCTCTTCAGATGATGAGGTTATTTTTTTATCATCAAAAGGTGTTGCAAAGTAATAAACTTTAGTGAGGAAAGATCCTTTAACCCGCCGTACTTTCCAAACAGTTGGACCATTTATACCACCATTATATAACATTTTTATTTTCGTTCTTTTGAAAGACCTATCCATAGATGACTCTTTTCTAGAAATTCATGAGCTAATGGGCTTATCCAAAGAGGTATGCATGCGGCAAAGAATAGTATTAGCATTAGTAAAAAGTAATAGTTGAAATTGCCAGCCGTATAGCAAGTTGATATACGCTTGGTTCACCTTCCATTTTGGATCGTTTGGTATATTATGTAAAGAATCCATTTTCACAGGCAGATCACTAGAATGTCATAGCTGATGATTCCCCCGTAGGTGCGAGTAGGGAATACGCTATCTTTAAGTGGCCAGATAGCTTCCTTGGTGTGAGGAAAACTCTTCTTCTTTAAATAAGTATCCTCATTGATTTCCGACCAAACAAGCCGCTTATGATTTTATAAGTTTGGCTGAGCTGTTTTTCGTATTATTTTTAATATGATATAGGATTACTTTTCACCTGAGTACCTGAAGTTTTTCTGTTTTTTACTCCAGAACACTCGGTCCAGGTCAGAATTCCGCAAGGGAGCCTTTGCTAAAGGCCGTAACATAACCAAGCAAATCTTAACCATGTTTGTGTCCAGTTTTATTAGTAGTTGGACTTGAGACTTTCTTTATATCAATTAACACAAATCGATACCATCATCGGAGTCATTATCAAATCAAATAAAATTGATCCATCTTCTGGTCTGCTCCGAATAGTTAGATATCTAAAAATTTATCATTGGATTTGTTCTGTTTTTTTGTTAGCACAAATGCTCTGGTATGGTATCCATGCATAAATGTGTCTCCCATCGTTTTTATTGGCAGATTCCTCCTCTACAGTATAGGATGCTTTTAATGGACGCTAAGAATACATTGATCAAATTAACTAATTCAGCATATTAATAAAATTTATCTAGAGAGAAACTAAGTCCCAGATTCAGATATTGTGTTGTCTGCCACTAAAATCTAGAGAGCACATTGAAGTGGTGTTTATTTTTACATTAGTCTTATACAAAGAGTAATTCCGAAACAATTGTTGATCTTAGGTTACCTACCTACTTACCGTTTAAGGTTATTCAATCTTACAGTCATTGAAAAAAGGCCATTTACGTGCTACCTACCACTCTTATGGTAGGTACTCAGCACAGCAGTCAACAGCGATTATCTCTGCCGATACATGAATCTTTTTCGGATTTTTTTTTATGTACTCGATCATTACTAATTAATTATCGATTTTGAACTAAAAGATTTTTACGCACCACTTTACATTGATTGAGTAAGCTCGAAGGATAATGATAGACTTAGACATTTTTAGTAAAAATTTTCCCATAACGCTAAGGAAATAATCTCTACAATTCTCAGGTAATTAGCATTATAAGATTTTTAAAAATTTTTCCAACAAAAAAGTATAGTTCCGCCTAAGCTTCCGGCCATTAAACCTGAGGAATTAATCAGATTTGTAGCGGTTTTGAGCTTATGAGACTTAGGCTAACATACATACAGAGAACACAGTATAGTGAAAACGTGAAAACAGAGGACCATAAATTGACCAATGGTCGAAATAAATCATTTTGTAATAAGTTTTTAAGTCAATTTCACTGGTGGTCACTTACCGTCGGTCATTTCCTGTTTGGCTACACTACAAAGTTCATCGGCAGTCATTACGAATCTGTAAGAAGCGGATCGTTGATCTTCGTGCAGTGTGATTTCTTCTGGAACATGATTCCATAGGCAACAGACATGCTTCCTTGACTTTTGATAGCTGTCATCTTCAAGTTCCCTAGTGTATCCCTGGATCAAGTGTATCGTCTCCTCATTATCTTGACTTCGGTTCTGGTCATCTACTATACTCCTATCTAGAGACTTCGTTATAGTTGTTGGTTCACTGAAGTCTATGTCTTCGGTCCGTTGACCAGACTGATGCCGGATGTTGATTCTAAGAGCACCTGTAACAAGTCAAATGGTAAGTGAATGATCGTAAATTTACCTCCAGGGTATATGTACAAGAGACGGCTACTGTTATATTCTTATGGTGTCAATATAGCGACAGGTAGTTTGTGGTCGTCACCATTCTTAAATTGACTTGGGGCAATGTCGTTCTATATCATAATTTTCTGGTATCAGATCACAGTTTAGTAGGTAGGCACTGCAGTGTCTACCTGCACAGTCTGTTGGGCAGTAAAAGTGAACGGATTTGAGGAGATTTTATGTGTTTCGTTAGGAGTGAAGAAGCATGTACACCTGTACAGTGTATATATATGGACATATGTATAAATATACTGTACATACATAGATTGATCTTCATGTAATAAAAAAAACCTCAGAGGAAGTTGATTATTTCTCCAGGAAAAGCATACGGATGACGTAATCATCAATGAAATCTGTGTTCTTCGCTTTTTTATTTTATTTATTTATTTTTTTGGGTAAATAACTCCATAGTCTTCTTGGTAATAAAATTTATTTTATAGTGCAAGTTTAGTTGATACACGTAAAATAATGTTAGGAAAGAAAATGATGAAAATAAAATCTTAGAAAATCTGCAGAATTGCTACATTATAGGCATGTAATCAATGTACAAAATACATGTGTATGTAATTTTGATAAAAATCACCATAAAGGCAGCTTGTTTCTCTGCAAATATTATATTTAAAAAGAGGATTCTAATCTGTAAATGGTATGGTTTATAATTTTTAGTTGTGCGATGCCAATCAATATATATTTCCCTGCTGATGACGGTTTCGTCATGGTACACGTATTGCTGTTATTGCTGTAGATGCATTAAGTTGGTTAGCGCGTGTCATGACCCATTATGATACACTAAATGTAGCCACTTATGTATTTGCTTTTAACATGGCTTGCGGAGTCGTTAATTAATCGAATAAGGAAGACTACGATTTTGCGTGGGAATAATTATAGTTATTTAGGAGATGTTGTATTTTTGTATTATTAAGTCAGAAGTACTAGGTATGGAGATATTCAAACTCGATTCTAACAAAGGTCATTGAATCAGTTTTTTTTTTTTTAAATATAAACAGCTAGCAAATTATTTATCTAGGAATTAACTGCACTTTCAAAGATCACCAGGATGTCGTTGGGCATGTATACATTTGAGCCTGAAACACAATAAGATGCAGTGTAGTGCCTGCGACAACTTACATCTAGATGTGCTAAACCTCACAAAAACGCGGTCCAACTAAAACGAGCTAATGGCCCTCTAATAGAAAGCTCTACACATTCTCTCTCTTTCGTGATGTATTATGCCACATAAATTCTTCGCAATGATAGCTTTCTTTGGTTGAATAAAAAGTTAAAGAGCTTTCAAAAAGTGTTCCGGGTTTATATGGAGTTTGCACATATACATAGTTGTAAGTTATCTCAGGTAGTGTACTGCACTGCATTGAAATTTAAAGCTCATGCAATACCATGCACTGCACTGCATCGTATAGGCTAATTTCTAAAACACTGCACAATGAATCAGTTGACATTTGTTGAATACCACAGAATAGAAGAAATGTTCAATTTTAAATTGATTAATTAATTTTAAAATGACATTTGAAAAAAAAATGGGTAGAATTTTCTCAAAATAATAAATCTACAATACAAAAAATTTATGTATGAAATTTTCAAAAAATGATTGCCACGCTCAAGCAAATCATACGATTAAGCCATACCATGGTCCAGTCGTATGATTTGCATGAGCGTGTGTAGTGCAAATCGGAGCTTAAGTTGAGACTGAAGTCTGCTATTAATGAGATCTCACGAAACTATTGTGTACAAGCATAGATGGCACAAGAACTAGATGTTGCATGCAGTACCAGAAAAAGTATACAAAATTTATATGAAGTGGAGTGGGGCAAAAGTTAATATCCGCTTTTGTCTAGTTTAGTTCTATAGCAAAGTCATAAGGTTTGCAAATATGCAATAATTGCGGGCGATTTCACTCATTCTTTTCAAGTCAAGTTCTGACAATCGCTACATACGCTCATGCAAATCATACGACTAGACCATGCATATCCCAGTCGTATGATTTGCTTGAGCGTGTGTAGCGGCCGGGTCGACAACGTTTCCTGAAACAGAAATTTACACTGATATTGGTGTAGTATCGATTTTGTTACTACTAGACAGACTCTCTCCATAATTTTTTTTGGGTGGGAATGGAAGTCTGAACAAGGTGAAGGCTGTATAAGAGGAAAGCATGCATACTTGATGGAAGAAATTTGTTGGTTTGTTGTTTAGGTGTTTTAAGTTGTACTGAAGATCGCTTTGGCATATACTCCTGGCAAATAGTATGAGCGCGTGGAATGGTATGAATGACGTTGAAGCCATTATATTTGGAATCATGTGCACGCATTGTTGGGTACAGCCCACAAGGTGGATACTATTTATAAATAGGCACATGCTTCTGCGAGATAAAAATTGAGATTTTTGACTGTGTGGGTACTGTAGTAATGCTAGGCAGATGGCCCATGATGCAATGAAGTTATGTGCTCATGTAAGTCAGAATAATAAAATCTCAGACATAGTAGTAAGAGGAGTGAGATGAGAAAGACAGACATAGCCTCTTGGGCAGGGGGCGAAAGGATGTCTTAGTTGATGAATAAGTTGATAAATGACGGAAATGAGGTATGTATGTTAGTAGTGCTTATATGGTTAGTATGCATGGTCAGCTATAAGATCCAAATGGTGAATCTCGAAGCCTATCCAGACTGAATTGGGAATATCTTAACCTTCACGTGGGTTCCTCTGACAGCGCCCATAAGGGTTGTATTACCTGTATAGGCCAAGTACAATTCTTTCAGAACTTGCTAATAAAATCTAGGCCCGAATGGAGTTACCAGTACCGTTTAAAAAAGAATATCTTGCATGAAAGATTGAAACTGGGAGTTGATCATGCTTTACGAAAGCTATACCAAATGGGCGGCCCGACATTGGCTAACTTGGTACTACGGGGTTAGAGGAGCCCTGGATATCAAGGTTTTATCCACCTCAACTTGGGATGGCCCCTTTATGGGAGCATCGTAGTGGCTGTGGTGAAGGGTGCCGTGACCCTAGATCGGCAGAGATTGGATAGGTCTCGCTTCTACCAGTAAGTTGATGTTATGTCATGCTCTTTTGGCATACTGGTACTCGTTGTTACGCACATGAGGACGTTGATTGTCGATAACAATCCTAGCATGAAGAATGCCGTGAGATTAAGCCATACTTGGCAGGTGCTCAAGTAAAACCACAAGGAACTTTCTGTCTCCATAATTACTTTCTTAATTTTTGAATTCAGTCATTTCATGGAAATGAAAAAGTGACAGACTGTATGCGAAAATTATAGTTCATTTGAAATGTCATTAAAGACATTTATATGTTCTCCACTTTGAGTAAATATTGAATTAAATGCTATCAAGAAAATTTGCGAGTACTTATTAAGTTGCAATTTGCAAAGCATTTAGAAAGGAGAAAATTAATTTTGTTGAAAGAGGCCCAAAAGAGAAGAAAAGCTGATAGAAAACAGATTTCATAATCAGCTTAGCTGTTACTGTTGACTTTATTATAAAATCTTTGAATTTTCTAAAAACTTCAGTTCATTTTAATTGCGGTAGGTGGCACTTTTATTGCAATTTCACTAATATGAAGAAAAGTTTTCCTCATTTTCAATTGAACTGAAATGCTGCAAAATGTCCTTGATGGACCTCAGTTGTATGCAGTTTTATGACACATGCGCATTTGATGCAATTTAATTAAAAATTAAGTCATTATGGAGACAGTCTGTCTAGTTCCAGGATATTAAGCCGAGCATTTCCAGAAATTTTTTATACAGCAGATGGGAACAATTTCCATTGACGTTAGTAGTGACGTTTTTTTTTTCTAATATGGTCGCTCCCACAAATGTTTTAACCTAGATACGTCGCTGTGTTTGTCAAGTAGTGATGTTCATCTGAATACTTGCTGACTTCTCTTACAGACTTCCTAAATTCAGTGATTTTAAAATCATTCTCCCAGATATTTCTAATAATCATAATTGCTAATATATTAGCCAAGCTGAAAGCATTTGGCTTCGTCCTTCGTCTTTTAGTCTGTATGAAAGTTTTGTTGATCATCCTGATGAAGCAAAAAGTGCTTCCGAGTGTAGAGCCCTAAAGAATTCCTTCTACAAAATCCAGGAGGGCTAATAGAATATTTTTTCATTTTCCATACTAACCTCAATTGGCGAGGAATTATGAATAGGTTAAACCTAAACTGAAACAGAGTGCCTGCTTTGATATGTATTAAGCTCTCTTCGAGATTTACTTTGTGAGCGCCAGAAAATATTATTCCTTATTTCTCGCATTGCAAATGCTTCTTCAGTATAATATAGACAGTAGTTTGAGAGTATCCCATTATTATTCTTAGTTTTTGCGTATAGTTGGAGCCTTTCTGAGAATATCTTTAGGTACTAGTCTTCTGGTGCTAGTTTCTTCCGTAGTATACAAAATTAAGGTTAGATTTTCTTGATTCAAGTCTATTTTTCCCTATTTGGTAGTCAGCATAATGGCGGGCTGATCTTGTTAGTTATAACCTAAATGAACTTTGGGAAATGCAGCCATCCCTTTTTAAATGGTAGTGGTACGCAAAAATTTTTATGAATTAGCCTGCCTTCCACTCTGGTAGTGCCAATTGTGAAAATGTTCAAGCCGGGGGCGTTGACGCCTCGAATACACGTGATATCACATTTTGGACAAAACTGATACCTATGTGGAGACCTCGGCATCCTCACAGGTTCGAAACAACTGGCGCACAACTTCGTTGTCCTGAACTCGTCCACTTCGAGGACAGAACAATGCGCTTTAAGACCCGTCAACAATTTCTGATTTGGGATTCGAATGTAACCCCGCATTGGCGAATTTGCGGCAATTTTGGTCGAACCAATGCAGACTAGAGTTTCAGGAGTGTTGTTGGTGGTTTCTTTCGCCAAGCGATGTACTCTAAATAATTCTGTTGCATACGGGATTGCATGCTCATTACTGCACTTTTTGGAAGCGATTTCGTGTACTTCGCCAACAAAACTTTGTGTGCATACACATAGACGTGTTATAGTGGTATGCCGAACTCTTGATTTTTATTAAACTGCTAGGATCAGGTTCGTCTCTAGTCGATACTCGTATGATCTAATCCAAAAAATTGCTTATAATAGTCGGATCGAAATTTAGCCCGGATATCGCGCATCGTGTTGTCACCGTGCACTTCTCAAATATTTGTTTTACGGCGTTTTACCGGTGTTAGTGATGGTGCTATTACCATTTCTTTTTTCATCGAAAATGTCACCGATACCCCATCCGTGCAAATAGACCAATCAAACTTTTTGCGCCCTACCGATGTCGGATTTTTTTTAATATATTTCGGCCATTCTTCTTGTGGAACATATTTTGCCTAAGGACCCTTAAACAATTTCAGTCCGCATATACGTAACAAGAGCAGTGACGCACCCAGGATTTGGCTTTGGGGGGGGGGAGGCATATGTGTCCCAAGTCCAAAAGAGTCTGTAAAAAAGGACTGAAAAGTCGCATCCTGCGCCTATCTGAGCACTTAAGTACTGCTATTTTATATTTAAACATTTTATTTTATGGGACTTTGTAATTAATTTTATACATAATTTGTAAATTATGTTAAAGAAACTGACTTTCTGGGAGGGGACCGGTACCGTTCGTCCCCTCCTCGGTGCGCCACTGAACAAGAGCGTCTGTGAATCGTAGCGCACATGAATTTTTCAGGTTATTTGCCTCGTTGTAAGGTTGTTTCTTACAATTTTTGTATTTCTTAATTCTTAACTAGCCTATTACGCCACAGTTGATTTCAGCTGGTATTAGCCAGTAACGATGAAAGTGCACAAATAAATTTTCAATTTGTTTTTGTAATTTTTATTTATTTCTATCGTGTCCCATATATGGACTGTGCAACTGTGTCTTAATAGGGTAGTCAAAATTAATAAATACAAGATGAAAAGTCATCTGTCTCGATAGCTCAGAGCTAAGAGCAGTCGCGTGGAAAGAAGAAGTTCCCGGCTTCAAAACCCGTACAAGGTGCTTGTTTTTTCTCTTGTATTTATTAATTTAATTAAGAATCGCAAAAGAAAAAAATTCTCTAAAATTCGACTATTCCATCTATGACCGATTTTAAAAATTGTGAGTAGGTACGAGTCCCGTCTGGGACAAGACAAAAATAAATAAAATTGAAGGTAAGAATTTATCAGACAGAGATCTGTCATGACACCAATTTTGGAGCTATAAAACAGCACAATGTACCTAGGATTGTTCCCGATTGGAAAGGAAAGGGTGACTGACGGGTACGAGCATGAACAGGTGAACGATGATATGATGGTATATATAAAAACAATAACATTAATTTTTAAATTAATACACACATATATATATATATAACTAGACTCACCTTTACCTGCAAGCCGATAAATAAATATTTGATTAACAATGGCACGATTGTAGAAACGATGAGCGTAAATTATCTGTACTATTCTCAAATTATTGTTTTCTATTTTGATTTTGAAAATTCCTGTTCTCACATTCAGATTGTAACTTGTTTTGTAAGGTCCAAAATTTGAATCCGGTACAATAGAAATATTGGAATAATTTGGAATACGTGCTCGATGACTAAGACCATGTCTACCATTATAAATTCCATTCAGATAGATGGCCGAACCGAAAACAGTGAAACCCAAGTGGCCATTTCCCAAGGTTGGCATAAATCTCAAGTCATTAGGAAGGCTACAGAGAAAATAGGATTGACAATATTGATTTTCAAATTAAAGCCACTAACTACCTTTCAGTATAGAAAACACTAGGTAGACTGCTATAAATATGATTTCCATTTATTTCTGATGATTCGTCACTTTTTGATGGGAACACTTTTAATGAAATAATGATCAACACTTCTAATATGATAAATGCACGCATTTTTTAACGTTATTTTTGAACAGGACGTAAATTAAGTAAAAAGTTTTTACTTTGCGGACCGAGTGAAATTAATTTCCTATATGTACGTAGATACTCGTATTTCAAAGACGGTGCTAAGACTGAGGCTCTTTTTATGATATTGTTTGACTTATTAAAAGTATTCTCAACAATTATCAATATCTCGAGCGTTATGTCCGATAAGAATATAACAGAAACGTGACTGGGTCAGTGGCATTCAAGAAATCGAGGGTGAAAGTTCTTTATTGAAATGATTTGTTTTCATTCAAATTATATGGTTATTACTGATAAGGGGAAGTGTTGCTTTTCTGATATTTATCGCGTTATTAAAATTTATAATTTTCAAGTGTTTACTATTTATTTATCAATTCTTTTTTTAAGTATTTATTTTAATACGAATATGCATTTCACCATCAAATAGCAAATTATTTTTATTTTTAATTTATTTTTAATTTATTTTTAGGATATACTTTTGTATGAAATCACAGCAGTATACGAGTGTGTTAAGATAAAATGCTTTTAATATCAATCTAATGGTGCTTCGAATTTTAAAGTTTAAATTTTAAAGTGCTTTTAATATCAATATAATAGTGCTTCGAATTATAAAGTTTTTTTTTAATGATGCCTATTGAAAAGAAGAACATGAGCAATAGTAGTGAATAAGTTCAACGCCGTGCTATTTTCATATTTAACAGACGTTCATACTCGTACTTTATATCGAAGAGAAAAGCTGCCACATCAACTCAGGGATTATGAAGGAAACTAAAAGTAGCAAATGGTTCTTTCATTCCCTCGAGAAGAAGAGTTAGGTAAGTAAGTAAGAAACATTTAGATAATGAAACTTTTAATATTAAAATAGCATTATATTTATGTTGTATATTCTTTTGTCGATTGTGAAGCTTGGAGATTTATAGAAATAAAATACCGCATCCAGGCGCGGCGGGGCTTTTCAGTGGGGTACTACAGGGGATTTTTATAATGTATATGTATATGAGGCTTTAATAAAATTATGAAACTAAAATAAACAAACAAAAGAAAAAGCTGAAAAGATACAATATAATAAAAGGCAAAACGGGACAAAAGGGCAAAAAGCGTGAAAAAATAAAATTACAAAAATTGTTACAATATATCTTTAAAATTAAAAAAGCAACTAACAGCACCAAAACTTCCTCCTTCAAAAGCAAAGGACAAAAGGGACCTAACTTATATAGACTAAATAAACGATGGAGAAACCGAAATTTTGTCTAGTAAATTTTAGATTTCTGACGAAACCAAACAAAAAAGATCAAAATTTGAATATAAATATAAATTAAAAATTTACAAAAAATAAAAAAAAAAATATGTCGAACGAGTGTGAAATTTTTCGCGATACCAATAGGATCCCGCGAACCCAACCTGTAAGTACGGGCTTATTTATTATAGTTGTTGCCTTTGATGATTTTGAAGCTCTCTTGACTCATACAACTCTACTGATTTATGCTTGTGTTTTTTCTGTACATTGACGCTTAACACTAGGTTTACCAAGGGGTCATTTTGACCCCTGTGAGCGCACTTCCATTAATTTTCTACACGACAATTCATGCTCATTTTTAAAATAATATCTTTACAATTTTAATTGACATATCCGCACGTCACATAGAAAAGTAACCTACCTAAAAAAATGCAACTTTTCAGGAGAGCGAAAAAACGAAACACTATATAGACTTAATTAACGTAGTAATTGTTTGCTAAAAATAGTCTGAAGTCTTTAATTTGTTAGTAAATTTATTTCTGAATATTTATATAAAAAAATTTTTAAATTTTTATTACCACAGTTGGCGAGGTTAGCTGTTAATATCGCATGCTCTTAGTTGTGTCGCATTTCTTTGTTACTAAATAAATATTTTTAGAAGTTTTTTTTTTTAAGTGACAACTCAAAATACAATTTTTAGAATTAAATTCCGTACTTTGAATTTTGTGGAAAAATGTCATAATTAAAAAAACTAATTTGTAAGAATTAAATTCTGTTTTTTGGAAAAGTGACACAACTTAAAATAATACTGTTAAAATGTCGAAAACATATGAGGATCGTCCACAACTCAAAATCTGACACTGTTCTTCTATGAAGAATATCTCTGTTATTAAGTAAAAGAAAAGTGATACTATCGCTATCTAGCGGCAAAAAAATCATATAGAAATATGCTAATTTTACTAAACGATAGAATCAAAGTTTGCGAATCTCGGTGTAATTAACTCAAAAACGACAAATTTTTTTTTTTTTATATTCAAATAAAATTTTGATATTAATTTAAAAATCAGCATAAATTGGCTTGTGGAAAATTAATAAGAAATATGCTACAGGGGTCAAAGTCTGGCATTCTCGTGGCTTCAAAAGCGTTAACATAATATTTTTAAGCACTTGATATTATTTTTAGCATCACATCATATTTATTTCGAAAAACTCGTAGAAAAGTGTTTTTTTTTTACCAAAGAAGGGTTAAGGATTTCAAAACGTTGCTAAACTTATGTGTATTTTCTGGGCTTGTAGTAATTTCTTATTACCTATGCTATATTTTTTATGGACATATAGAAAACTCCATACTGTGTCTGTAACGAGTTCGAATCGCAGCATGATTTTTTTTAATGAAAAATATATATTTAAAAAATAAAATAATATTAAAAAAATTAAAAATATAGTCAAAAAATAAACTAAAAGAAAATTAAAAATATTAAAATAAATTAAAAGAAAATAAAAACATTATAAAAAAATAGAAAACAACAAAAAATTTAAGAGAGAATTCCTTTCTAAGAATGGGCAACTTTAGGCAGTACCTATACAATACCGTGATTTATTTTTTCTAATTTTTTTAAAGCAACTATAAGATTTCAAAAAAAAAAAAAAAATATACGAAAACTGTTTTAAAATTTTGTTTTAATTTTTTAATTTTTAAAAAAATTAATTAATTTTATTTCATGTAAATAAATTTTTGAATGGGGTATGCATGGTCTGTGGGCAAAATTATTACAATCAGTCTTTACTTACGACAAATTTCCAGTGTTACTAATACAATACGGTATTATTATCAGTATATTGGCAAAAAAAAAATTTGAAATTCTGACTGGCAGAAATCAAAATAATTTTGATTTGTTCATTAAAATTGGCACCGACAGGTCAGTATTGTTAACAACAAATATAAAAGTTACTGCCACGATTAAAGCTTAGCATAACTAAAGAAAGTACACAAATATTAGAAAAAGTGAGAATTTTTCTACTTTTGGTGATACAGTGGCATTATTTTTGTTATTATATTGGGCCATATAAATAAAAGAACTATTGAATTTTTAAATGGGTAGAAAATTTTCTTTGTGTTTTTTAAACAAAAATCAGTAGTGGACAAAAAGCTAACAGTTAGTTCACTTCTTTCCTCAGTTCGTTCAACAGTAACACTCGGATACTTTTCATCTTTTTATACCTTAGATGAAATCTATAGGTTATACTAAGCTTGTCATTTCGTTTGTCATGCACATAAATAATGATTGTAGAGTAAAATGTACGTCCGTCTGTCTGTCTGTCTGGCTGTCTGTCTGTCTGTCTGTCTGTGCGCGCGATGACTTGACAACGTGTACACTTAGAGAGCTGAAACTTTGTACACGAACTTTAAAAAAACAAAAAGTAAAATTAAGTTCGAAAATGAGACAAATCGGGCAACTTCTTTATGGGGTTGCCATACAAAAACTTCATTTTCCACTATATATTTAGGCACTGTCTAAGAATGCGTCAACTTAGAGAGCTGAAATTTGGCACATGATGTTTTCATAGTAATAGTAAATAAAATTTCAAAAATGGACTAAATCGGGCAACCCCTTCTTGGTGTTGCCATATACAAATTTAGGATGAGTCATTGACGGTTTTAATGTACAGAAAGTGAAATCCTATATGAAATTGGTTATAACCATTTTTACTGTCCGACGAGCCATTTTAGAAATATGTATATGCAAAAAACCACTTCAAAAATCATACTTGCACAGAGAAGTGACCATACAAAATTACATACGGGCATTCATCTAGCTAGGGTATCATAAGAATTGGTCTTAGACTAATTCTAGCTTTTTTACTTGTTTAGTTTAATTTTGAAGGGTGAAATTAACTCTGTCGGTTTCTGCTTGTCCTCGGTTCAGTAGGAAATCAGTCTAATAATTTAGGTTGTTTACCTAAGAGAAAACGCATTTTTGAAGCCCTAAAAAGGCTGGTTTGAAATTATTTGGCCGGGCTGAACCAAGTGCGGCTCTGGAGGTTGATTCTGATCTTTTGTCGTACTTGAATGTCAAAATATACTCCTAAATGAAATGAACTTTTCTACTGATTTTTTCGTATTTTTATTCAGGCCAGCAACATTGCATGACGTAGAATGAACTGAAAATGACATTTCACATTACAAATTCAAAATAATATTTCGAATTAAAGCACTTGTAATGCTCTAATTAGGTGTAGAATATCCATTTACCACCAGTGTAAAATTTTTGTCACAACATCGGAAGCAGTTGACTAATTTGTCGCATATTTAGACGTGTTTTTTGACGTTTGTTCACCGAAAATTCATTATAGTTGATTTTGTGGTAGATAATAGTGAAGACACAAAATGAACTGTGTTGATAAAAAAGTACGACAAAATAGGTCTGTATGTCAACTTTTGTATAAAAAAGCCTGAGTAAAAATCAAGTAAAAACTTTCTTTCGGTAGAGGGAACAATACTACATGAGAATGATAAAAGTTAACAGACAACTTAAGAGTAAAGCCTGGGTAAATCGACGTAAATTTGTCAGCTGTCAAAAATCAAGATTAATTTTTTTTTATTAATTTATAATTTTTTAATAAAATCGGACTTATTTTATTTTATTTATTTATTTATTTTAATAAAATCGGACTTATTTCATTTTACTTATTTTATTTTTTAAAAAATGGCCCTGACAACTGAAAGAATTATTTCAAATGACAAATGGAAGAAAAGAATGAGCTCACTCATCCACTTTACCCTGTGTAAAAATGTTAACTTTTGTTCAGGAGGGGAAATGCATTCAATTGTCAAAGTTTTCTAGTCCGAAAAGTTAACATACACATAATGGGTAAAAAACTTTCGAGTCTGTGTAAAAACTTTGAAGCCTGGGTAAAAACTTTCGAGTAAACATACAGACCTAATATGTCAAAAATCACGCCTAAATAGTACGACAAAAAATCAGAATCACCCTCCTGGTCACTTTTTAACCATTGTTTTTTCTTCCTCTATGATTAGATTAGATTAGATTCGTGAAGGGGTGTATAGGCGTTAGCCTCGAAATCACTGCGACCTGAAAGATCTGTTGTGAGTCCCCGTTGAATTTGCTCTATTTTTAGGTTTAGACTGTTAATAAAGTCTAGAACCATTCTGGGCTTGAGATTCCATATGTAACTTGGTGGAGGAAAAGCATGTTCAAGGTGGAGTAATCTCCGCCTGGCCAATGCTTCGCAGTTGCAGAGCAAGTGCTTCGACGAGGTTTCGTGAGCATCCTGACAGAAGCGGCAGGATGAAGTCTCAGCCAAACCCAGCTTGTTTAGGTGATACCTCAAGGGCCAATGGCCTGAGAAGAGCTCAGTGATCATTTTGAGCTCTGTTCTTCTAAGGAGTAGGAGTTTTTTTGTTTTTCCGCCAGAGGTGTCGATAAACTTTTTTGCCTGACGAGGTCCTTGTAGCCTTTCCCAATACAGGGATTTTTGTTTATTCTCTTTTGGCTAGGCCATCCGCAATTTCATTGCCTTTGTGGCCCTCATGTCCAGGTACCCACATGAGGATAACTTTGTTTCTTCTTGATAAATTTTTGAGGGTTTGTAGACATTCCCAGACTATCCCTGACTTGATAGTGTAGGACTTTAAGGCCTTGAGGGCAGCTTGACTGTCCGAGAGGATATTAATGGTTGAGCTATTTATGACTCTTTTAATGCAGGTATTGACACATTCTTCTATGGCCAATACTTCGGCTTGGAATACGGTATGATAAATTTTAAGTCTTCATATTGGCGGTCATAGTTGTGTACCGTTGATTTATGGAATCGGTTCGAATATTGGATTAGATAGACGTCACTCAATTAAAAAAATCTTGTGAGCTTATCTCTGCGGCATTGCAATTAAAAGTTCAAGTTTTTCTATGCCTCTCTCTCTTTCATTTGTGCTCATATATTACTCTTTCTCCTTCACTCTAATAAATCTGAAATTAGTGGTATCTTTAAGCGTATATAATATCATACTATCTGAATATGCAGATGATTCTGGCTCTATAAGTTTTTCTTATTCCTGTCATAATAAATATTTCGCATATGCCTAGTTTTGGGTTATTCTCGTGAAAGGTTTACAGTATATGGTGTCAAGTCAACCATTGTATCAAGCTCGTTAACACTGCAGCGATTCGTAAATGTATGCAGTGCTAACCTAAATGAACTTTTGGGAAATTATCCCATATATAAACACATATGCATAAATTCCGCCGTTCTCTAGATTAAACTTCTCGTTATACAGAGGTCTATGTTACAGTGCTAAGAGAAAATTGGTTGCAAAACTTAAATTGGTTATTTCTGCTTGTGTAAAAAACACAATTTCTGTCTCTTAACTTTCATAGCTTTTTAAATTTATTATAAACAAGAGTTGACCTCATGACGCCATGATATATGTGTATGTATGAACATTTGTAGGCAACTAAATTACAGATGTCATGATTTTTATGCGAGCAGCAACAGTGTGTTGAAGAGACCACCGCTGTGCCGCTGGCGGTAAACTGAAAAGGTCATTGTCGAAATTTTGTCAAGCAACATTAAACATTTTGCCACAAAATATGAATATTATTTAATTACTCGACTCACCGAGTCAGGGATCCTGAGTATAGTTATAAATAGCTTTGTACACTCTTAGGCAGGACTTCCGTTTTTCCTGAAGCAGTCAGTAGGTACCTACCTATGTCACATTTATGTATATAAAATAAACGGGGACTTAAATAAGAGAGTTGCTTTTGTTTATCTTAAAGACAAGTCTTTTAACTTGTGTCGGTTTTGTTTTCAGCAGTTTAAATGGGAGAAGGGACAAAAAAAAAAAACAAAAAAAAACCATGTACCTGTTTTTCCCTTTTCATCGCCTAATAAAAAATTCCATTACTGAATGAAATGATTATAATGAAAGCAATTTTTGTTCTTTGCTTGTTTTGCGTTGCGCAGCGGAAATACATTGGTCCCGCGTCGATGCTTTTGGCGGTCACGCATCGTAGCCTACCATCTTGATGATAATCTGGGAGGATAGCACCCCCTATATATATGAAATGTACAAAAAAAAAAAACAAAAAAAAAAAAAACATGTCTGTAAGTGAGCCATCCGCGATGGCACTTGGTAGGTAAACAATCAAACAAGCCAACAAGAGTAACAGGTTTATATGTAGCTCTATAGACTAGCTAGCTCTAACATGGCAACAAAACCAGCACATTTGACTATAGTATAACTATTTCACGGACCACGTCGCGGTTCTGCTTTTACTAGATCTAAAAACTCTCTCAGGAGGAAGCTAACGCAAATGCCCAGTAATTATGCAACGCGAACTTGTTTTTTATTCAGTCGCGTCATCCCATTGTATTTTCGACAAGATTACTGCTTACCTAAGTACACTTGCCGGCTAGCTAGATAGGTACAATGATTGTGTGTTGCTCCTTTTTACTTCTTATATAGACCTTATATGTATGTAGGTATGCCTGACAATAAAAACAAAAAAACCTCAGATTTGAGTTCATTAGCACCGCTGCGCTATCCGCTTTTCAATGTGCGGACAACGGATGGATGAATTACGTGAATCTGTGAGGTTTGACCGCTCCAGTAAGCAAGCAGTAAGTAAGCGGAGGGTTTCAAAATGAATTTTTAAAACTTAGAGATTGCTTGTTTTTTTAATAGAACACAGTTTTCTTTTGATGTAGCGCCAGCAACTCTGCTAATTAATTACTTTGAAGAATTACTGTATTAAATTCACGTTAATATATGTATGGATAATGAACGCATTTCAATTCAGAGAGCAGGTAACAGTAAGTGCACGGGGTTATAGCACAGTCTTTTACGATTCACTGAAAACTGTATGCTCTGTGGTGCAGCAAGCAAACTATAAAGCTCTTAGAAATCCTTTCATTTATGGCAGGTCAGATATAAAAACATTCTACATAAGATTAGGGCACCAGAAATAGGCACCAGAATTACGTTTTATATAGACCGGACTGATGGGCAAAAATCGATGTATCTTGAATCGTAAAAAGTCGTATCTTGAAAAGAAAATACATGTAAGTGCTCCCAAGTCGCTAACTAACTAAGCAAAGCAGTTGTTCTATCCATCCATTGCTCCTCTGTGGGTTTTTAAAGCTCACACCATTTTTGTACGAATGTACCTATCTACATATATTGAATGTGTTGCGGTGTAAATTGATTTTTGAAATTAAAAATTCTTCACGGAACGAAATGAGCTTTCGATATGCGTCTCCGTTCAGTAATTACTGGCCAGTTATGAGCAGGTGTCCGATGTTTCAAACACGTGCAGTGTACATAGTTCTTTCTTATTGGAATTCCTCATTCTATGGCTGGGATGGAAGATGTAAAAATGAATATTTCTCAGAGAATGGATCGTGTTTATTGATGTTTTCATGTAATTTACACCAGGTGTAAATGTATACTGCTTCTTTGTTATTGCGCTACTGAAATTTTATAATAAAAGTCAAAATCCAGATGAAAATTAAATGTCAATAGAGAAGGCGACCGAAAAAGATAGAGTAAAGATTGGGTAATGTACAATACATGCATTCATTATAGGTATTTGGAAGATATAAGAAGATTTAAGCGTAATCCCTCATTCTACTGGGTCTTTCAAATTGAGTTTTCAAAAGTAAATAATTAAAAGACATAGAATTTGAATTGAAACTGAAAAAGTTTTTATTTATTTTTCAAATACTACAATGTTTGCCATTTATAATCTAAAAATGATATCTCTTATGTGACCACCTCTTGCGTCTCTACAGTATACCTGATTCTTTTATAAAAATTTTCAATCACATTCTGGCATAGTTGCAGCTCTATCTCACCAATAACTCGAATAATTTCTGCTTTCAATGTTTCAACGTTTCGAGGATTATCCTTGTTGACCTGTATTTTCACATGGATCACAGGATCTTGAAGGACAATTCACGTCATCGAATCTGGAAATAATACGATCTGGAAACTTTGTATGCAGTAATTGCAAAGTTTCTGTCTGGTTGTATGACACGTAGCCCCACCTTGTTGAAACCACATGTCTTCAGTATCAATATTTTTCAGTTTCAGCCATAAAAAAGTTGTGATCATGTCGCGATATCTCGTAACGTTAACGGTTATGGCTCTTTCCTGATCATTTTCGAAAAAGTACGGACCAATCACACCACCAGACCACCACAATGCACACCAAACAGTGACTTTTTGTGGTGGATGCGTTCACCTCTCTTGAATCATGCGAGGGTTTTCCTCTGTTTATTAACGTAGCCACCGATCTCGAAACGTGCTTCGTCCGAACATATGATTTTTTTTTTTGAAAAATCGTCGTTTTGCTCCAGTATCCAATTGGCAAAGTCCCGACGCATGGAATGATCTTGTGGCAGCAATTCTTGTGTTAATTGAACTTTGTAGCCCTTCAACGCTAAATATTTGTGCATAATATGCCATACAGTTGACTCAGAAAGTCCCAATTGTTGTGAACGTCGGGAAATTGACGTGTTGGGGTCAGCTGCAACATTATCACTCACAGCACCAATATTTTCTTCTGAACGACCGGCACAAGCATACTGAGGTCTTTCTCGATCTTGTATTGCACCAGTTTTTTGAAATTTCCGCACAATATTACCAATTTGTTGCTCAGTTAAGACGATTGTGTCGACCATAAAAATCGTGTAATTTGCGAAATACATTTCTTACAGAACGACCATTTTCATAGAATAATTCAATAATCTCAATACGTTGTTGTAATGTATACGACTCCATTTTTATAAATGGCAAACCTTCAGCTGTCAAAATGACATATAATATGAGTGCGTTCGATATTTGAGGTATGTTACACAGGCGCGTACTTTTGAAAACTCAATTTGAAAGATCCTGCATTTTGGGTGTCTCCCAGTGCCGAAATTTTACTATAACAACATGCACATGCTATGTACCACAATCCTGGCCAAGGCTTGATATATACATTGTGGACAAATCTCTAAAAAAACATATTTTGCTCCAGTTGGAACCAACAATTTTTTTAGTTGAAGGTCAAACTCTGGGGGAGAGTTTTTGAAAGTGCAAAACATGTTTAGCTTCACCAAGGCTCTCTAGATACAGGGCAAAACTATTAAGCACCCTTAAAGCATCTTAAAGCTTTAGGATTTATAAAAAAAATGTACCTATATAATAGACATAACTTCTTGCGTCGCTTATTGTCCACTATGTCTCCTTAAGTCTTTATTTTAAAGAGCTTTTTAAGGCGCTATATTATTTGTAAACAAAAAAATCAGCTCCTAGTGGAACTTAGAATTTGTTAGGGCATGATGTCATTCATATCCTCCTTGATTTTAAAAAGGCCTTTGAGTCTGTTCCACATCTACTCCTGGTTGATAAGCTTCGGAGTCAATTTTGCTTCTCATCTAATTTGATCTCTTGCTATTTGAGTGAAAGAACGCAGCTTGTGGTATCCAATGGGAGAATGTCTTCCTCTAAGCGCGTTTTATCTGGAGTACCGCAGGAAGCGGTATTAGCCCCTCTTTTATTCACACTGTTTATCAACGACATCACATTGGAATTACATGGCGCTCCCTTTCATCTCTATGCGGACGACATACAAATTTATGCTGGGGCCCCAAGGGACAGCCTTGCGTCTCTGATTTCTGATATTAATGTTATCTTGTCCAGAGTTTCTGACTGGTGTAATGTAAATGGGCTCAATCTGAACCCGGGGAAGACACAAGCCATTATATATTCAAGCGGGTATAACACTGTTTCGTCAGCTACTCTCCCTCCTATTTCTCTTCTCGGTCAAGACATATCGTTTTCTTGTGATCCAGTAAAGAATCTTGGAATATTAATGGACCAGAGACTCACCTGGGGTTCTCAAATTAATCGTATTTGCTCTCGGGACTATTTTGGTCAGCGGTCGCTATATTCTGTGTCGGTTTTTACCCCTGAAGTGAGCTGGACTTGTCCGAGTCCTGATTCTTCCTCATTTTCTTTTTGCAGATGTTGCCATTTATCCCCTTCCTGCAAATGCAATTTCCAAATTGTCTGTGTGAGATATGTTTACAAGTTAAATAAGCGGGCACATATATCGGCTCTAGCTGAGGAATTTCTCTCTTGCTCACTTTCCAAGTTCCTTAAATTCAGAACCCTGTGATTTATCTTTCGCGCCAGACTCGGTGGGCTGCCACTTTACATTGGAGAAAAATTTGAATGAGTCCCAGGGACAGATCAAGGATCATGCGAGCATGTGGAATTCTCTTCCCAGGAAAATTAGAGAATCTGCTACCATGGGCTCATTTAAAGATCGGGTCATTGAGTACTTTAATAGATCCTAGTTGCACGTTGCTATTGTACTCCTCATGTTCTATTGGAAGTTCGTGGTTGTAATTTTAAGACTCTCTGAGGCTGTGCAGTATTTAGTCCGTGCAATACTAGTTTTATTTATTGCAGTATTATTATCTTAATTTGTTTAGTATTGGGTGAATGAGATGCTGATCCTGCTAATCCGAGTTCTTGATATCTGGTGCTGATTTTTCCATTTATGGTACCGATGTGCGAAGTTACATGTTTTAGATCTAAACTTTTATCAGCATTCATCTCTCTTATTATTAGTTACTCTATTTATCTGGATGAATAATTATTGGTCGCATTGAATTTGTTAACCGTAGTATTTACTTTGAATTTTTTATCTTAATTTTGTTTTGGTAACCTTATGTTGCTGCTGCGGTTTATTGAAATTTGTTAACCGTATGTACTTAAAATTTTTAATCTTTATTTTTGTTCTAGTAGCCTTAGGTTGCTGCTGTTTATTGTTATAATTCGTAAGTTAGTTAAACCTTCTTCCTTGTAGGTCTTAAGTCTCTACATATATAACTTCTTCTTATATACATATATACCTATATTTGCCTCACTGGCTGTTAGATGTGTTATCTCTACCTACTTGAGTACCTGCTCAATCACTTTAAGTGTTTGTTAATTACATTCTTTTTGGTTATTTTGCTAATGTATCTGCTTATAATTAAGTAACTACTGCCGATCTATGTACCCACCGTTTATGGACGTGGTATTGGCCAGGGTCTTTCAATAAAGCGTTTTTGTATTGTATTGTATTTCAAAAACACCAGGCGAAGTGACGCTTTATTGTTAAGAATTTACTTCAAATTAGATGGAATTTTGCTCCAGAAGGAGGTAATCAATAAGGTGTGTAAAATATAATGCTCCGGAAAAAGCATTATTCTTAGAACAACACATTGAAATAGCAGAGATTTTTCAAACCCTAATCCTGGTAAATTTATCTTTCATTCAAGCATCTAATCCATTCATAGCATGCACTCCCCGCCCCAATCACAAGAATTCAATTGAACGTCCTCTTTCACCATTAAGGAAAAACGTAAGGTCACGGTCCTCAAAATGTGCATAGGCAATACATACATATATGCAATCCTTGCAATCATTTTCTATCTTTCATCCAATCCTACCATTTAATGCATACCAAGCATATTCAATCAATTCCACATACAGTTTTTACAAAAAAAAGTTATGTTAACGACCATTTTGCAAAAATAATAGAGGTCAAAGTAAAAAAAAAGGAAAGAAAATCCGAAATTTTTAGTTTAGACCTTCATAACTTCTGAGGGGTACGGGGCTGGTTGAGCTGTCGTTGGAAAGGCCATGAAGTTCTGCATACAGTGAGCCTTTAACAGTGACCATACGCCCTGTAGTTTTGAATATACAGGGTGTTTTGTGAAAACCTAGCTTTTTTATGAATTACCCTGTAACTCCTAAACGGTTGATATTGCCCCCCCCCCTGCCATACAATTTTCGGTTCGTCTAGGTGAGTACTATCACCTCCCGCTCTATGGACCTCCTAAGGGGAAACACCCTGTATATTAAACCAGCAATAAATAAATATTTATTCTTGTCATCACCGTGCCAGATGACATTTCTAGGAAAATTTGAATTGATTTTTGTGATTTATTTATTCAAGTTTTTAAATTATTTATTTTAAATAAATTTTTTGTTTTGTTTTCTCCAAAAAGACTATCGCCCATATGCTGAACAAGACATTATGCCAAAATCCTTACGCCTCAGCGTCTCAGAGTTTGATTTGCAACCGGAGTTTGAATTCGGAAAAATATATGAAATCTATCGTAAAATCAGATTCTCATTTATGAATTCATCATGACACTCATTAACATGCTCATTAATAAGCTCATCGTGACAGTCATTGCTATGCTCATTAATAGACTCACCGCGACACTCATTGACATGTTCATTAATAAGCTCATCGAGACCCTCATTGACATGCTCACTAATGAGCTCATCGTGACACTCATTATGTGCTCATCGAAGTTCTCATCTAATATTGTAAGCATAAAAGAGAAGCACAGCATACATTTTAGATGAGTAGCTCATTGATGAGCTCATCATGATATGTCTACCAGGGTAAGCTTGAGACGTAGGCGGAGCAATACATACAACTCAGTTATATGTAGTTTGCTGACCGATCAGAATCGGAGGTTCGATATGGTGTTAGGTGGTATAGACGCGGCAAATATAACAGCATCTCTGCCATGTGACTATGTTACAGTAGGTTTTAGTCGAAAGCTAATCCATTCACGCACTCGATTATAGTTTGCACTGGCCGAATAGGAAGGTTAGATGTTACGTTAGGTGATATACTGGTGGATGGGGAAAACGCTACGTTTTGTTAAGCGTTCCATAAGAAGTACATTTTTATATATAATGTAAATTTTTAGCTTGTAAGAGATAATTGGGCGTTTCGACTAAAATATTTCCGTCTGTATTTAATGTTGCCAGGGAAGGACAAAATTTCGACTTTCAATAAATTGTTTTTTTTTAAATAATCTGAGAATTTTTTAATGACAATTTATTTATCTTTTCTGTTTGGAGTTTTCCAATTTTTGCTTCCAGCGAAGAACCAGCCCTTGTGACTATTCACTCATATCTATAACTCGGTCGGCTCTTTAAACGTCGTCAGTATTGTTCTCCACAACGAGTTTTATGTGACCTTATGAATTCTAGTTGAATGTTTCGAAGGAGTTGCAAGTGCTGACTTTTCTTCGGTTATGCCCAATGTATTGCAATTATCGACGTTTGATTTGTATATTATGTCGCATTGCCACCACTTTCAATATATGTATAAATAGCAGGGACCTTTGCGTTCCAAAAACGATTTTTTTTTATCACAGGAGAGCAGACCTCAAACACAGAAGCTAAAAGTGGTGCAATGTACTTTCTTCTTCTTCTTCGTGCGGTAAATGGAAGCTTTTAAATAAAGCCTAGTATAGGTCTCCAGGACCTACCTTGTTTCTCGACTGATTTTTTTAACGCACTTGCCCGAAAAATTGCATAGGGCGGATCAAAGCACAGGAAAGAAGTGTCCGATTCAACCACAGTTCCGAGTAAACCTTTATAAATAATGAAAATTGAAAGAAAATTGGTGACCTTACTTTTTCACCTGTCCAGGATGCATATGGTTCATAAATAAGATTTTATATCAAGTACCTGGTACTAATGTTTCCTGTGCGAACATCCCTTTTGACGAAGCATCCATAATATCTTGATGGCCGGGTATTCATGGTAAAAATAGTGCTGTAAATAAAAATATTATCGAATGCTTCCCTGTTGTCCTTACTAGTTTCCTGTCAATGTTATAATGAAGATCTCGGTTTGGAAAATAGTGGTGCACATTCTGACGGCATCTCAATGCCAGTTTTGTTTAATAATCGTTGTACGAATCGCAGCATTGGTAATATAACATCGTATTGCGTGCAGATGAGAGGCTTATCCTGTTTCATGATAAACGCCGATGATCTGTGGGATGAGCTCATTCTGGAGTAGCATATTTAGCCACAATCTGAATGATGAAATTCTTGGCGGTAAATTAAGTAAAACTTCAAGGGAGGTGGTGTGAGTAGGGCACATTGAACACATATTATCACATAGTACTTCCTTAGTCGTGCTTGCCTTTGTAAGCGTGTCAGTCTTTAATTACATAACCTCTACATTGAGTTTTTGGCCATCGCATAGTATAAGAAATATCGGTAAGCATGATGTTACTATTGAGATGTATATCACCAAAAAAAATTATTTCTTATCGCGATATATGTACTTAAGATAGGACTGAGTGATGGGGCCAGAAATCCTTCTACCGCTCTTATGGGAGGCAGAAATATTCTACTATTTCGAAACAGAGTTTTCAAAGCTAAAACAGGTTGAAATCCTACAGCTAAATGCAGCTTCATTACGCGCGGCCAGATCTTTTTTCAGAATTTAATATGGAGGAGAGAATGTTTCATTTCGTCACTTTGGGTAGGACAAATTAGTGTTGTCTCATGCGATGCCTTACTAGCTGGCGATATCAATTAGGTAGACTTAGAGAAGTCCACAAATGCCTGCCTTTTAGTTTTGAGCCCCATACTACGCTTGTCAGAACTCTTTCCGGCCGGTCGTAGCCCTATTGATCTTATTGGCCTTCATGAAGAATCAGTAGATAACTACTAGCATGAATTTAATTTCAGCTTTCGTCCCTTCCCATCCCTGTTTTCGCCTGGTGTTTTGTATAAGACCGCCTCGATTTAGTCAGGTCCGCATAAAATTGATCTGAGAGAGATGATTGCTGTATGAAATTGCTCTCAGCATTATTGAGGCTTGTCATCGCAAGGGCATCTAGACGAGAATAGCGAAAAAATCCTTAGGCCTATAGTGGAATATAGTGAACCTAGATACACTGCGAGGAATTAAGGAGATATGTACATAGTTGATGATTATCGATATAACACTTTTGCTAAAATCAGCATATGAAAGGCAAATGATAATGTTTGCTAGTAGTATGGAAATTACTTTTTTTTTCTAACTGACAAGTTTACTGCTTACCTATACATACCTCAGTGAATTTTCAGAGAGTTTCCATTCTTTGCATTCTATATAAAATTATAACAGAACTCATAATAAACTTGAGAAACAATTACCAGAATGAACTAATTATCCAAAATTCTGGTTGCCTTATTCATGGTTATAACTTGTATTTTTCCCACGAAGTACAACAACCTTCTATACTATATATATGTATATGTATGGATGTAGATCATTGCTTAACAACAGATCTAAACAAGCTGCAAAGTTCTAAAGCCATAACCCGGGCACTAACTTATATCACAGGAACAAGATCGTGGCTACCACGAAATACTTATCCATCACGGCCAGGGTTATAATAGCAACAAAACAAGTTCAGTACCAACAATTACGAGTTTGAATTATTCGGACTAACTCGTTTCTGCTGTTTCTTTTTATTTCATCGTGTTGCATCACAAACAATTTCTCTGAATCCCTTGATTGTCTCAAATGAATCTTTTATAGACCACCACAGTACGGTGGTGTCAGTCAGTCAGTCTCAGTACCTTTTTTATTATTGTGTTGAAGGTTTATTTTCAATGCAGATGATGGATATATTTCGGTGGTTATATCTTTCACAGACTATCTATCTGTATGTAAGTTGAGTCAAATTGGATTTCAAATGGAATTGACGAACCTCCTCGAGGCTCTCTTATAATGATGTCCTCAGTGATAATAAAGAATATTTACCTCGGTCAATATATGACCAAATGACGGATTGACGAAACAAATGACAGTAATCTTTGTAATTGTCGTTAATATACGAGAACACTTTTCGAAATTGCTTAAATGTCGTTATTAGTTAAAAGCGCCACCATCAGGTTGCAATTTTAAATTTGAATGCGGGAAGCTGATTTTATTTAGGTCTATAAAAAATTTCAAATTGACGCACTAATTTTAGCGTAAATCGAGTTTTTTTTGTCAAAAATTTTTAAGGTTAATGAATCATTTACGGTGTATATACTATTATATACATATACTCGTCACTATACATATATATATATGTACATCTATAGATTATATACAGAAAAAAAAACTAACAAATTACAATAATTGCTGCATAAAAATGAAAATAATTGGCGTCCTCTGTTTCACATTGAATCAAAAAAACATGGTTGAAGAAAGAATTACACAAAACTTTGCGAGAAATATTTTTGGGCTTGATTCGAATAAGTAATCGTGTAGTGGTGGTGTGGTGGTGGCGACGGCGGCGGCAGTAATCGAGTCACGCTAAATTATGAATTTGAGTCATTACTGGTGCTGCTTCCATCTTTATGAGTTGCTATGGTCTTTAGATTTTATTTTTTCGGATCTCTGTATGAGGAGAGGAGTGAAAAGTTAAAGAGAATAATATTAAATTGAGAAAGAAGAGTATTAAGACTGGAAATTTTTGAACGAGATAATGAAATCCCACTTGTTTTTGAAAATGTCGAATTCTAATTGTTAATTAAATAAGTTTTGTTTGAGTTCGATTGATGGTTGCGGACGGTTGTATTGTTTGAATTTACTTAATTAAAAAATAAATTAATTCATGTCGTTATCTACCCTTATAGTAGTTTATTGTCTATGTCTATCAAATAATATGAAGCCCGGCTTTCAAATCTTTGATACCACGGACAACTTTTTTCATAGCTCTGAGCTCTCTCAAATAGAAAAAATAGGTAATCAGTGTGTAGATGGTCCTCATCTGTCCCAAGTACCTTCATTTATTCATTTATCAAAAAAAAAAACTTGTAACCACTCTTAACAATAACAAAAGTAGAGAGATAGATTAAGATTAAATCAAAGTAAATATTCCTTTCAAAAACGATTGATCGAAATTACTAGGTTTAAGTTCGATAGCAACTTTCTTAAGTTAAAATCATCCTAGTCAAAATTTATTTATTTACATGTATATCGATGTATATCGACATCTGTGAGAAGCTCAAGAGCGTCAATACTTCCATTAAGCAGTTGGAACTAGAGCTGCTAATATCCGGATCCGCGAACTATCCGATTCCTGAAATTTGAATCCAAACTATCCGGATCCGAATCTGGATCTTTACTATCCGAATTTGGATTCATGTTATCCGGATCTGGATTTAAACTATCTGGATCCAGACTAACCAAAAACGGTTCAAAATGTCTAGATTGAATTTTTCCATTGCGAAAATGGAAATGGCATTCAATTTATATTTTCCCAATGAAACAATGCAATTTGGAGGGAATTTTGAACTTTTATTAATAATTAGACTCCGGATACCCGGATTTGAAAAATCGGATCCTAATTATTCTAGATAATTCGAATAGCAAATTACCCGGATACTTTCAACTCTATTTGGGGAACTAGTGCTATAAATTCTCCCAACAATTTGAGAAGGCTACCCTGACGAACTTCAGAGAGGCGTCCCAAAAAAGTTCTTACAACTGTGACCACAAATAATCATGTTTTTTTACTCTATCTAAATGATAAGATTTAATCAGAAAAGTCGATGGTATCAATAAGAGTTGGTTGGTCTTGTCGAATTGCTTAACGAAATCAGTAAAGACTTAATTGATCTGCATTTCTTGCTTCATAGTTATAATACAACGTAAAAAAAGTTATTGCAAGTAGATCTAACCTTTATAGGTCCATGTTGAAAAGAAAATAAAGTTGATTTATACAGAAGAAGTAAAGAGCGTTAGTCACAATTACTTCAATGAGTTTCCATATATCAACTAAGATGTAAACGCCTCTGTACTTGACTTAGTAATCACAAGATAAGTAAACTAAACAAATGCATATTTACATCAGACTTACTCAGAACACTATTGAAGGTACGCGTTATCAATCGGTGGAGTTCAAATTCAAATAGATACTAATACATTTTTTACTATAGCCATGTGGGCTTAACCTAATATGTATACAGAGCTGGGCAAGTACCAAAGAAAAAGTACTTAAGTAGAAGTACAAGTACCGAAGACCTGAGTACTTCAGCGCAAGTACAAGTACCGCGTGTATGAAAAGTACTTGTAACTAAGTACTAAGTCTATAAAAAGTACTGAGTATTTTTTGAAGGTACTTGTTTTTTAATCTTGTACGTTGGCAGTAATATAATGAAGTTTAACAAGTTCAGTTAATAGATATTAATAAATAAATACCTTTTGAAAACTATAATTTGTTTAGTAACCAGTGGCTACTATCTATAGTTTTTTATAGTTTTCGGCGCTGCAGGGACAGTAAAACTTTCACATCTCATTGCTACACTCAGAAAAACTATTAGAGGTCCGTCCAAGCACCCATTATCGCCTCCAATAATGCATAACAATTTTAAGGAAAAAATTTCCAGTAAATTTCTAAGAAAAAAAATCAGGCCTTCCCTACATCAGGTCGAGGCATCGTTGATTTTATATTGGAGCGAGGCATTGCTTGCTTACCCTTGGTTATGTCCACTGGTGTATATAATATGGACTGCTTACTTTTCTATTTCACGTGGGCACAATGTTTGTGTCAAAAAGAGTTCTTTCGGTGCCAAGAGTAAAAAAAATCATTGGCGGGAAGTTGAAAAAGTGAGTGCGCAGCTCGGAAAGTGATTTTAATGAATATATTGTTTTTGTTACAACAGTTTTTATCAGTAATAACCCTAAAAGATTAATTTAAAATCATGTATTTCGATGAATCCACTAATTTATTTGTTGTTTTCATTTCTCTCTCAGTTGGTACTTGGTGCTTAGACCTTAGACTTAGTCAGCAATATAGAAGTGAGCCCACTTCCTGCAGAGAACGCAGTCAGTCCATATTATACATGTCAGTGGTTATGTCATCAAGTCGAGGCATCGTCGATTTTATATTCGAACGAGACGTTACTGGTTTTTGTTCTAGTTGCCCAGTCTTGTTTGTATGTTATTAGTTTGTCTAAGGTTCTGCCTTGATGCGTGAGGTGCGGCACATGCTTTGACAGCTCTTTGCCTGCTTTAAAATTAAAAAAAAGCCGTTGCGCTAGAGATTGTGTTTTCTTTTCTAAAAAGAGTTAGATATTTGTAGGTACTTAATAGACTCAGAAATACTTAAGTAAAAGTCTTGGTACTTAAGTACAAAACTAAGTCTTAAGTACAAGTAAATAGAAGCAAGTACTTATGTTCAAGTATTAAATAGGGGCATTTCGAAAGTATTGAGTAATAGGTCTTAAGTAACGAAAATGTGCTTTAAGTAGTACTTAAGTCTTTTTTTACTTAATTATTGCCCAGCTCTGTATGTATACTTAACCTAACGATTCACTTATTATATTTTAGCTTAAATTTAACATTTTGTTTTAGTTTTAGTTTTAACCAATTTACTCGCGTAATCCTACGACATGTTATTTAAACTTAACTTAAGTTAACGATTCATAATTAATTTTTCCCTAGAATTAATAAACTACTGGAACTACTGATCTAAGTCCGTCCAACGTTCGTCAGGGCGTAAGCGTGTATGGTGGCCTTGGAAAAACTAAAGTTATGTCTTACAACGGCAAACACAACTCCACTGTTTCCATTCGATCCGTATAAATGTCAAATTGTCTTATATGAGATCAAATGTTTCGATTTGTCGGGCATTGCTGTTTGTCGTGTAGTGTCTAGCTAAGAAGCGTTCTTCATGCCTACGTAGATGGGCTATGAACTTCTTCATGGCTCTAGAGAATCCTCTTGCCGCCAGATAAGAAGGTGAGATTATCTGCTGTGAGCCAGGAAAATTGGTGTTTTTTGCCAACCAGTCTGCCCTTTCGTTGCTCAGGATTTCAATGTGTACTGGTCATTAGACAAGCCATATCTGTCCGTAATTCCTGGATTGTCTATCTAATGGTAATTACAATTCAAACAACCAATTCGTCTTCCAAGTTGGTAATTTGACCGTAAGATGTCACTTATATTGACCAGTTGATGTTTTCCAGTATATTACTAGGTGTGGGTATACAAGGGCTGCTATTTTCGAATTCAAACAGCGTGACCTTAACATTGATAGGTATATGTTCATCATGAAATGGCGATGCAAAAGTCCAGTTTTTAGTATTCCGTACCCAAAGGGTAACAACGGGAAGCCTATTACTAAGACTTCGCTGTCCGTCCGTCACCAGGTTGTATCTCATGAACCGTTATAGGTAAACAATTGAAATTTTCACAGACTGTGTTTTTCTATTGGCGATATAACAAAAAATAATAAAAGTAAAATAAAATTAAAAATCACAGGGGGCCCCCATACAAGAAACGTGATTTTTTCGGCGTTTTTTCCTCGTTTTATTCTCATTCATTAGTATTATCTTAAGTAGCCATTTTTTTTCAAATGACGCCATTATTTTTTTTAAAAAAATAAATAAAAAGTACGTAGTGTTGAACCCTTCGTGCGTGGCCGGTTATTTAATTAATTGAGAAGAGTCCGAAATTGATATATATATAATTTCGACTAGAAGAGGATTTAATCCTTTAAGCTGCATGCATAGGTGAAATGCTCTACTATTAGTGATTTTCAGAGAAGAAAATAATATGTAGAACAACATTGGTCAGCGATGTCCTATTGAGGTTATACTTATATCAAACTATGTATATATATATTATATGTTTACAATATGAGTAAACAGAATAAGACGGGACCTAATATAGAGCTCTGAAGAACTGTACGAATATTTGGTAGAAAAGTACGATTCTAACTGACCATCTGAATCTGGAAACTCTGGTAGGCAGACTCCATGCTAAGGTTGAGAAATCAAAATTATGTTTTATTATGGTTATTGACAGACTCAGAATATAATTGAGCCCATTTTTATACTCTAGATCAGGGATTCCCAAACTATTTTGGGCAAGAGACCCCTTTTCCAAATTGATCTGATACCTCAGACCCCATAGCCAAATTACTTTAAAACTGTTTTTTTTCCTATTGATACAAAATACTTACCAATTTGAAAACTTTAAGGTTTGTTAAGTGAGTAAACTTGACATCATTTTCTCATTCAAATTTAACAAAATAAAGAGACATAGAATTCATTAAAATATCAAGCGTAATTAATAATTATTAATACAAATTACGTAAAAATACTTAAGTAGGTAATTATTTTTTGAAAAAAAAAACATTAAAATCGCAAAGTAAAGATTAAAAAATAAAAAAATCAGTGTGATGGATGAACCTGGTGGCTTTCTACCAATCTAGCTAAATCCGGTTCAATATTGGTGAGTTGCAGCCTTAAATCTCCACGTTCCTTGATTTTCAAACGGTTTCTTTGTTTTGCCAAAATGTTTGTAGCCACACTGAAGCCTTTTTCCACTAGGTATGATGATGGAAAAGCGATCTTGTATCTTGAAAGTCTCAAATCAGAGCTTGTGTTAATTAATAGGGGTCGATTTTTAGACCTCGTCGACCCCCAAAATCAGTTTTTGTATGTCGACCCCTGGGAAACCGATATCGGCCCAAGGGGGAATCCCTGCTCTAGATGAAATCTTTAGGGTATACACTACGTTTATCATTCCATTTGTAACGCACAGAAATAATGATGGTAGAGCAAAATGGATGGGATATCCACGTATAATATTAAAAGTTATTTTGATTTTTGGATGTCCGTCCGTCCGTCTGTGCGCACGATAACTCGAGAGCGCGTATACTTAGAGAGCTGAGATTTTGTATACAGACTTTAAAAAAAAGAGTAAAACTAAGTTCGAAAATGAGGCAAATCCTTCGTGGGGTTGCCATACAAAAATGTCGCTTTCCACTATATATTCGGACACTGCCTAAGAGCGCATCGACATAGAGAGCTGAAAAATTTGGTACATGGTGTTTTATATATATAAAAAAAAATCAAAAATGGACTAAATCGGGCAGCCCCGTCTTGGTGTTACCATATAAAAATTTGGGTGTTTTACGTATACTGTGAAAACGATCAGTCCAAGACATTTTTATTGTACTAAAAACTTCTTCAGAATAAGAAATCCTATAAAATGGGTTATAATCATTTTTTCAGTCCGACGAGCCGTTCTATAAATATATGTGAAAAACCACTTCAAAAATCAAAGTTGTACAGATGGGTGACCATACGAGCATTCATCTAGGTGGGTATCATAAAAATTGGTCTTAGATCAATTCTCGCCTTTTTACTTATTAACATTACCAATTGAGGATGACTATCAAAAGCATTAATGAGCTGTAAATTGAAGTTAGATAACAAACGAAAAACGAAGATTTTTCTACTCACTTCCGGGGAATTATGGGGAATATTTTATGGTGCCCTATTTCAGAACACCCATAGTCTTGTTTTTTTTGCAGTCAGCGAACTCGTCCTTAATTTCAGATTAGTTATTACATTTGTATCCTTGAAATTGATATCTTCTTTTCTGAAAGGTAACATTAATTTTAAACCGTCCTTCAACTTAACAAATTACAACTTTTACGCCAATTATGCACGTTTCTTGTTCTAAAGTATGAAATCCAGTCGGATTTATTGTATTCACCTTAAAAATCTTGTTATAAGCAGAGATAAAGAAAGTGATTTTAAGGAAGTTCAACTTATATTTTATAGAAAGTATTAGAGAAATTAATGATTCTATTCGCACTGTTCAATATGTTTTACCAAATAGAAGGACACAGTGTAGATTTACAATGACATACTGTAATACAAAAATGATCTGTGATATATTGAAAGAGTGCAATAAGAAGAAAGACTTCAATGGCTTAAACTGTGATATAATCTTCCAATCAATAGAACTATTAGGTCCTATTCTATTGAAAATTATAAACTTATCGCTACAGACAGGTATTTTCTCTAAAATCTGGAAGGAATCGATAGTTGTCCCAATTGAGAAGATACCTAGCACAAGTAATTGTGAAGAATTTCGTCCGATAAATATGCTACGCGTGGAAGACAACAAATTGGAACGACATGTAGCTAAAAGACTAGTGGACTACATCGAATCGAATAATTTATTAGCCGAAGAACAGTCAGGTTTTAGAGGTGGACACTCATGTGAAACCGCCCTAAATTGGATAATATTTGATTTGAAGAAGGAACTGGATGCCGGTAATGCTGTTATAGCTGTATTTCTAGATTTTAAACGGGCTTTTGAGACCTTAGACAGACAAATCTTGTTACAGAAGCTTTCAATGTATGGAATAGAGGGAGTATAATATAAGTGGTTTGATTCTTATCTATCAGAACGATGACAGAGAACTAAGGCGAATAACATATTCTCAGAGTCAGTTGAAGTTAATCTTGGTGTACCACAAGGTTCAGTACTGGGTGTTATCCTATTTCTGTTATATATTAATGATGTTAAGGATGTGATTATAGTCATAGTAAATTGTCGTTATTCGCGGATGACAATTTAATATTTATAAGTGGTAAGAACATTTCCAGTATGTGCACTAATTTAAATGCAGACTTAGAAAGCGTTAACAACTGGTTAAAGATGAATAAATTAAAGTTAAATTTTGCAAAGTCTAACTGTATATGAAGTTTAATTGTGTTGACAACATATCGAAACTAAAATTTAAAGAACATGCAGACTACATATGTGGCAAAATCGGGTTTTTAAGAAGAATTCCAAATATGTTGAGTGTAAGGAATGCAATTATGTTATAAAGGGTTCTCCAATAAGAGGTGTTATTTTATTTAGCCAGCTATTTCGGTAGATGTTACTTTTGGAGCTGTCATTTTTTGACATTTGACAAGTAGAAACTACGCCATTAATAAAAATGGACACGATTCAACAACGCATTGAAATTATTAAAATTCACTAAAAAAATGGTGAAAATGTGGCAGAGACGGTTCGTAAAACTCGAACATTTTTGGGTCGTCGTGAAGCACCTTGTCGGACCGCAATACAGAAATTGGTAGAAAAATTCGAGCTGTCGGGACAAGTTCATGAAAAGGATATGGTCCTGTAGGCGTGGTCGTGGTGGTCATTTGGCTGATGTTATTTTCCATTATTAACGGCATACCTTCCTCTTTATAATGAAATAAAGATCCAATCATTTATCTCAAAAAATGGCATTTTTCTTTGAATATCAAAATAACACCTCTTATTGGAAAACCCTGTATAATGCATTGGTTTTACCAGATTTTCAATATTGTTCAACACTTTTATATGCCAGCTCGAATTAAGTAAAGGAACGTCTTCAATTGTTGCAAAACAAAGCTATGCGCATGATTTTAAAATGTAATTTGTACACACCGATCCGGAATATGTTGGAGACCATACAGTGGATGAATGTAAAGCAGCGCTTAACATATATAATGCAACGGTTTTCATTTTTAAAATCAAATATAATTTACTTCTGGCCTACTTATTTGGAAATGTTGTATATATGTATCTGAAGCGCAGCCGTACAATTTAAGGCAAAATAATAACTTCAGGCTAAGACGATGGAACAAAAGCAGCACACAAAATTCTTTGATGTATTGGGGACTACAGTACTTCAATAATTTACCAGGTGAACTGAAAGCCGAAAATAGAATGCACCTATTTAAGATAAAGCTAGCAGAATTTATTAAAAATAATTATATTTAAATTTTATATTAGCGGTCAAATAAATTAAATTAAATTAAGTGTATAAAGAACTATGAAGTTTGATAAATGAAATGTTATTTATAAAGTTTTTTGAAACTAATAAATACTGCTACTACTACTACTACCTATAACAACATTGAAAAGGAGGAAAAGAGCTTCACAGAAGTATCAAATTATTATTGAACTATACCTAGGCAAACCTACAAGGTCCCAGGAATATTTTATTATATGCCTATTTACAGGTGAAATATTACAGAAGAATCTGCTCTAAGGCAAAAATACATGCTGATACATAACTGATATTCTTCCTACACTTTATCCCGTTTAGGGGCCCTCAACTAATATACAGGAAGCTCAATAGGCTCATATTCAAAATTATAAAAAAATTACAACGTTCAAAGGTATGTTTTAAGCGTGTTAAAAGATATTCGATACATGCAAATTTTCAATCAATTTAAAATCCATCGGTGATCGCGCGTCGTCCATAAGACAAGAGTATTTCTGTGTTTTTATTTTTTTCATGTTTGCACTTAATCTCTTGGGCCTCGAATGATTCACGTTTCGATCACGAATTATACAAGTGGAGCATGAGGCTGTAAAGCTAGAGCAATTTACCATATGGGTCCAATGGTAATTGGCGACTATAGAATTGTATATTTATCTATAGGTATGTACAATCACAGAGAGCTAGTAGGGTATGGTCAATCCTATGGGCTGAATACCAAATGATATACGGTTGGATATACAATGCCTAATATACACATAGGGTTAGATATAGAAAGGTTCCATCCTGAGAAGAATTATGCTAATAACGAGATTTATTCAAGGTAGGTATACTGTGAAAGTATGTTTCGAGTGTAATTGGTAATAAGACATTAACAGCCGTGAACATAGTGAAGACAAGTGTTTAAGCAATTATAGAACTGTTTAGATGTCTTCGTGATTTCTTCCCTTTGAATGAATCCTTGCATGCGCATATATAATATGTTTCCTTATCATATACCTAGAGATATGCTAAAGAAACTCATGCAGATCTCTGCTGTGATGTTAATGCACTTTAAGTTGATGAATTTCTGTACGCTGTGCAAATCGATGGCTTTCACAGTGTAGCAACTGCATATTAATGAGATGAGATGAGGATGAAGTAGGTATACACTTCATTGGGACTAACTTAAATATATGAATATATATATAGAATGTGTTTTGTATATATATAGATATGGGATTTATCATCTTTTAAAGATATGCCGCTTCATCGATTTCAGTTTCTCCAGGAATAGAATCATATAATAAAGGTAAATTGAAAATATAAGAGTGTAGAACAGCATGTTGGCTTGCATTCAGATAGAATACGAAGAAGATGATGATGATGATGATGATGATGATGATCATTAACAGACTATTAAGTATCATTCAAGTAGTGAGTTCTATTATCGCAATAAAATTAAAAACTATAATTTCCTATTCAAAAATTCCGAATAAATAATAAATTATTTCTGTGTTGATCTATAAAACCTTCGTAAATAACTCTCTAATTACGAAATACCCTACTACTCACGAATTTATAAAATGAAACACTGTTCCAGAAAATTACAAAAAAAAAAAAAACAATTTCAACGTGAAATCTCTACTTGCTACTGTGTGGTAGAGGGAAGGAAGGGCGGGGGGGGGGGGGGTATTTCAATTGAATGGACTTTTCACCTTGAATTTGGTTCCACCTTGATGAGCACACATCAAAGCATAATTTCACATGGCTCATTTCGTTGTGCGCATTTTGTACTTAATTCCGGGCTGTTGTGTACACGTTCAATTTCACTTGTTTTTTGAATTTTAATAATGTTTTTAGATTTTCATAATGCAAAACTATTTTTTACGCATAAAGTTTATTATTATTGTTTCAAGAGGTTTTCTGAACTAATTATAGTTTACACAAGAAAAGTATTTCAGAAGTATATTAGCTAGCTCACGATAGCATCATATGAGGGTAATAAAGGTGGATTATATGTGCAAGTGAACCCCCTCGGCTATATTCATTGTAATTTACATAGCTGCTCGGCTCAATTACATTAATTGACAAATATAAAATTTATGCGCTTCCCAACTAAATGTCTTATAATTTAGCAATTATTACGAGTTCAACCTGTCCAAGAATTCATTGTTATCGTCTGTCTGAAATCTATTATGGGCTTGGAACATGTTTGTTATCGTACAATGCGTGTAAGAGTTTCAAAAGTCAGTAAAAATTGCAGGTAGTCATAGTCTGTATAGAAGATGTCAATGCTCTCAAGAGGAGAAATATTTTGGGTTGTAGAAAATATTTCGCCTGATATGAATCTTCTTCTTCTAGTATCAATGCAATAATTTCGATGGGGGTGAACCTATCCAATATAAATGCTATCAACAGGCATCTTACTAGGGTAAGCACAACTGACTTTATATAGGTTAGACTGGTTCATCCTTACAGATCCAAAACAGGTGGCTGAGAATACATTGCCCAGCAACAAAGATCTAAGTATGCTTAAGATGAAAATCGTAACAGCACCTAATGCATTCCTAAAAACAGCACCTTTACCCTAACTACTTCAGGTGATTACTTGTCTTACTTGTAAGCTAAAGGCATAGGCATACAAAAACGAATAACATACAAAGACTGGGCAAGAAGAACAAAAATCTGCAACGCCTCGCTCAAATAAAAAATCGACGATGTCTCGACGATGAATCCACTTGTTAACGTAACCAAAGGGTAAGCCAGCAATAATGCCTCGCTCCAATATAAAATCAACGATGCCTTGACCTGATGTAGGGACGCCTTCAATTTTTTGTTTAGAAATTTACTGAAATTTTTTTCTTTAGAATTTGTATGCATTATTGGAGGCTGACAATGGGTGCTTGGGTCTCTAACAATTCATTCATTCATATATTCTTAGAAATTTACAGAAAATGCTTTTGCTTTTTAGTTTTGCTACTTCTACATATTTTAATTATTAATTTTGATGAAATTCATAACGTGATATGTGGACAGAATTTTGCGCCTAGCAATCGTGATTTAAAACTTTTCTACTAATTTCATCCCCAAACGGCAGTTTGGACACATAATTTCATCTAAATCTGAACACTCACTCACTTTTCCAAATCCTTTCATCTATCTCGCTTTCTTGCTAAAGTTGTGTCTATGTATTGTCATAGGGAAGCCAGTAAGATTGCTATGCTGAAAAATTTACCAAACTTTGAAGTCCTGACTTGAGGGATGGAAGTATGAAATACAAATTTTCTAGAATATCTCAGAGTAGTCGTGTCTGGGTCGTAATGCGTTTGACGCGTACCATAAGAATATACTACAAATTACTAAATTTTGCATGCATATGTTTTAGGTTATGCAGTCGATCTAAGTTATTCAGGACGTATCTCGATGACTTAGACTTTAAATTTTGAAGAACACTATTTACCAATGATCTCGCTTAGTTTTTTTATTTAGTGCTAACATAATTTTCTAACACTTAGCAGTGTTTACATCCCTTGTATCATATCTGTGATATATTAGATTAGATTAAATTCACCTGCATTGCAGGCAGGTGTTTAAAAGTTTTATGAACATCCTGACAGAAGCAGCAGGTTGAAGTCTCAGTCAAGCCCATCTTGTTTAGGTGGTAGGGTATGGAGCAGTAGTCTGAGAAGTGCTCTGTATTAATTTTAAGCTCTGTTCTCCTAATGACTATGAGTTCTTTTGTTTTTATGCCAGAGGTGTTGATAAACTATTTTGCTTGACGAAGTTCTTGTAGTCCTTTCCAATAAAGGTATTTTTGTTTGTTCTTCCAACTATTTAGGGCAATTTCATTCCCTTTATGGCCCTCATGTCCAGGTACCCACCTCTGTTTCTCCTCGATAAATTATTTAAGGGTTTGCAGACACTCACAAGCTATCCTTGACTTAAAAGTGTACGACTTTAAGGCCTTGAGAGCGGCCTTACTGTCCGACAGGATATTAATGGTTCAGCCAGTGTTGGTGTTGGCGCCTTCTTCTATGGGTAATACATCGGCTTGTATTACGGCAGGGACAGAGCCCAGAGCCTTTAAGATATGGAATCTGGGGTCGTATACGCCCAGTCCGACTCCACTGTTCATTTTTGAACCGTGATATATTTACTACCTTTGAGAATGGTCAACGGATCTGGTCGCGGTGTGCATCTTGACTCAAGGTTAGATTCTCACCTGCATCTTGATAGCTTTGTAAGTTTAGCAAATTTAACTTTTCAGCTTGTCAAACTTTGACTTTTTGGTAAAAAAAAATACATATATTTTTGCTTTTGTTAAATTATGCTAGTTCTCTGTTTGGTCATTTAGTGGCTCTCGTTCCACTGATGTTTTTTTATTCGCTTTGTATTATCTACTTTGGAATGGGTTAACTTTACTACCATATAATGAAAAGCTTAAGTGAAGGTTTTGCCGATCACAACTTTTTGACTATCCTTTCTCATCGTACTAATTATGCATTCAATAAGCCTTTGCCGATAATATGTTGGGCATTTAACGATAGCTTTAAATTATTAATTGATTTTGGCGTAAGTTAGGTTAAACTTAAATAAGTAAATAAATAAATTAGGTGTGTATATACGCGTTTTGAATAAAATCTATTTATACATATAGAGATTTTCAGAAATATATAAATGAACTGCTGGGAGTTGACAAAAGTGTTTCAAAATATATAAATAATTTCTAAGCGTATTACTTCGTTTTGGGTATGCAGTTTTTTTTAAATACAAAAAATTCAAACAAGTAGAATATAAAGTTCATGTAGAAGCCATCAACTGTTAATGGCATAAAGCAGTTGAAAAATTATGGTAAAAGCATTAATCGAGTTACAGGGTGGTTAAGAAATTTATCATTTTTACATTTTAAAACCCATACGTTGTACGCAGCTATTACTAGAACTTTGTTGCATAAGGAATATGGTCAAATTTTTAAAAACGAAACCTACCATTATCTTGCCTTAAAGTCGAATTCTTGGAATATTAATTGTTTTTCATTTAACTTATATTTATCTTTTGGGATTTAAGGAATCCAAAACCTGTGACCTACATTTTCCGCTCTGCAATATATAAGCTCCTTAAATGCAATGTGAAAAATTGGTGTTGAAGACTTGTTTTAAATGTGGTAATAAGATGGTAAAAATTACAATCAAAATTCCGAAATTTTAACTTTAAAGCCCCATAAATTCGGAGGGCAATAAAAAGTCAACGGCATTTTACTGATAGTCGTGTTACCCCTCCAAATTTGATCAAAGGAAATTGTTCATCAGATTGAGGTGTGGTGAACGAATGTCCTTATCCCTTATGTTTAGGAGCAGTTTTTTGAATACGCATAGGCTTATTATGTGTGAATGTGCTGCAGTGAAGTTTTATTTAAGTGGTCACGTTCGATTCTTTAAATTTTAACAACCCTACTAGGCATTATTGATATTTACTAAAGTCTTTGCCCTTACAACTATACATTGGTGTAATGCTTGTACAATTTATTTTTCATTCACTTCAATAATTCTACAAGTAATTTTCATGTAATTAAATTTAGGTAGATATAGACTTGTATTATAAGTATTATTCTACAAGTACTTGAGTACCTAGTTGTAGTTTTGTACAATATCTATGCTTTCCAAATAAACTTTTATCAGTATGTATTTGAAATTGGACAATATCATTAAAATTAATTAATCTTATATTTTTCAATATCCATATTTCGTAAAGCAAAACGAATTGAGTTAAAATAAAAACAAATGTTTCTGTAATTATAATTTTTATTTTTCTGTACTTTATATTTTTGAAGAGTATTGATACTTTACTAATTTTTAACTAAACTATACATATTTATATTATATATTTCAATTAAAATTTCACAATTCTGATAATGCAATGCCACAACAAAATTTCATTTATATTCTTGAAAACAAAAAAAGAAACAAACATTCCCCCAGTATTCTTTCCTATCCGGTTGAGCTCATTAACATTCTTAATTTCTACCTGGCATCACGTTGTTATTACAATTTCATGTTCTGCATAAATTTTCCGGCCATTTAACACTTCTGGATGATGATGAGGAGTATACGTACGCTTCACTGCATTATGAATAGTTGGTTAAATTTTTCTTATAAAATTACAATTTTTCTATATACAGTTTTCACCTTAATTATAAATGCAACATTTTCTATATTCATAAGTCTTGCGAAGTTGTTTTACTGTTGTGCCTACCTAATGTAATGTAGGTTTACCTACATGTATGCTGCTTGATTTTGTTAAATTTATAATTACGAAATGAGTGCATAAGTATTAGGCATAATTACATGCATACATACATGATCTATTTAGCAGGTACATTATGAATAAAAAAAAAATATGAGTTATTTGATTAATTAAAGTTTTAGTGTGGAAAATAGAAGAGAATAGTTTTATTTAGTTTATTTATAGCAGTAATTGTCAATGATATTTTATGTAGTCTACAACACATTATTTATTAAAGCATATTTTGTATGTTCTCTTACAATATTAGATTTAATATTTGTGATCTTCTGATTTCAATTACTGTGCGCACAGTGGCGTAGATAAGAGTTCAGGAAGGGCCCTTTTTAAAAATACATTTAAAAATGGAGGTCACAATTTGGAACTCCTCAGGTGTAGTCGATACTGTACTTTATACTAGCTCGCAAAAAAATCATAATTGAGGGCAAATATACGTATTTCATACATACATATTATACCTGCATATATATAAATCCTCTCTGGTGAAAAAATAAATAAGGTGTAAAATTTAGTATTTATTATAAAAATATCTAAAAATAAATTTACAAATTTTTCTTATATCTGACAGATAATATTATAAATATTCTTTATATGTATTTTCTCAAAATCGTAGTTTCGGGAAAAAAAACCCAAAAGAAAAAAACAGCTAGTCCCTGTCGCGCTCACTTTTAACTGCTATAACTTCGGAGATATTTTGAAATGGTATGGTTAAGCACTTGAAACCTCAAGGCGGTGTAACCCCTTAAGTAATAACATTAACTTTTTTTTAAATTTATAGAAAATGCTTCGGTAGAATTTTTATTCACTCTTTTTGGCCGACAGGAGTTTTTTCCAGATTCTGTATCGGTCTTCCATAATATGTATAAAAACTCTAAAGAGAAATTTTTCAGTAAATATCTAAGAAAAAAATGAGGGTTTCTCTATATTGAAATTTGAGCATACATTCCTGTACTATACATGCATACCTACTTCATTCAAATATATTGCATACATATTATACAATATCACCCACGAAAACCATACAACGTAAATAATGCAAGCAAAGTTGGATATTTTAAATAGAATAAAATAAAATCCTCAGAGAAACTGTAAACAGAGAGCGATGTGTGCAGTGGCGTTGTTAATGCCTGACAAGAGGTGTAACAAATCCCAGGAAGCAATTTTCTGGTACAACCCAACCATGGTTATGAGATATATTCTTATATGTTATATTATTTTGGGTAAAATGCTGAAATTCTTTGATAATGTGGGTTACCAATTTGGGGCCTATAAATTTCGAGGGGCCCCCACCTGGTTGGGTCTGTGGGTTCCTTATATATGCCACTGTATGCGCAGACGCAAGTGTGATAGCATAGATGGCACAAGAACTAGATGTCGCATGCAGTGCCAAAAAGGTATACACAATTTATATGGGTGGGTGGTCCATTACGGAATGGACCACAACATTTGAAATGATGTCGAGAAACTTTTTCGTATCTGAAGTGTTGAAGAAGTCGATCAAATGTATACAAAACTGCTATTATAAAACCATTTGCTTTCGGCACGCTCTAAAACATGTTATGCTCCATTCCAGAATGCACTACCCATTTCACAATCTGTATATTTTGCTCTAGTATGGCATGCGACGTCTAGTTCGTGTACCATCTATGGTGATAGTCAATTAGAAGCTTGCAGCTCAGTAAATGAGAAAATTTTTAATTGTTTGAATGACCCTATGAAATGTTTTTTTTATATAGTATTATACATTAAAATATTGCACAGTGAGATGATATCATTTAAGGGTACTCAAAAGTTATCTATGCAAAATTTGGGATATAAAATCATCAAAAAACTAAAATGAAATGCAAAAATAAATAGTGTTGAATATTAAATAAAATATTCAAAAAAATTGATAAATTTCATAGTTTTAGGTTAGGTAGGTACGTAACTCATCATTCATTAATTTGGAAAATATTTTGTCGAGGTGGGTAGGTTAGTTAGTTATGTACGGAACGATCATCAAGTTGATAGTATTATCAAAATTGACAAAGAGCTAATATTAAGTAAAAACAGGAGAAATTTCAGTCCACTAAAGCAATTTCCGAATATGTTTGCTAAAATTAGTACACCACATATGCAGGAAGTTAAACAGTTTTAGTTGGATCCATTACTAATTTTTTTCTAAATTTGTAGGTACCCACTTTAGTTGTACTTGGGAGTGCAAAAATCTCGAAACAATTCTCTAGTTTCTTTAACTTTGGAAATTGCAACATTAATTAGAGAACAGCGAATAAAATAAATAGGTAGGAAACTGTGAAAAGTATACCAATAAAGTACGCACATTACCTTAATTTTTATCATTATCATCACAAATATATTTTTCATTTCATTATCGATAGAAGTATTTTATTTTGACGAAGAATTACGTACTGAAATTTACAATTTAATATTTTGAAAATTCAAAACGTTTATCGAATCCATACAATGAGAAGTAGGTTATTTCGATAATGATAATTCTTTTCAATACTTATATAAAATTTATTTCAAGTTGATGCCTAAGTATAGTTTTTCGAAATAATCTATTTTTTCTTGGTTTAATATAAAATAATTATGTTTGTAGCAAAATTTACTAGTCCCGAACTGAATTTTATTGCTATTAGCTAACTAAAAAAAAAAAATCAAATCCTTAATCATATGATAAAAAAATAGACCATTATGAAAATGTGTTTATTTCCCCAACTGATTGGCTTTAAAATTCTGTCATGGCAATTGATCTAGCTGTCAGCACTGGCAAAGAGAGAAACAAGAAAATGATGGTGATCTATCATGACGTTTGCCCTCTCCTCTTCGAAAAGTTTAAATTGTTGCTTCATTTCATTGTGGTTTATCAATAAAATGCACGCTCTACTTTACTTAACGAAAGTTTTTTCCATTTTACCCTTCTTTTATCCTCTTTTGGAATTCCATATTTTGGTCTTAAGAATGAGAGAGAGAGAGACAAAGGGACATTGAAAATAAATATTATCTGCACATTGCCTCTCCTCTTCCAAAAGTTAAATTTCGGCTTCATTTCATTGGTTAATAAATTACTCACACAGTTCCTATTTAACTTAACGAACATTTTGGTCATGCGCAGTAGAATAGAATTTTACATTTTGGTCATAGATGATCTGAAATTTGCTGATCGCCTGGTATTTGCTGTTTCTTGAAAATGCACAAGAAAGAATGGGATACAATTTGAATGGACGATAGTAGCGCGGCAGGTATACATATTTCGTCAACATGTGTTGTTTATTAATATTTTTCTCTAAACTAGTTATACCTTCTCTGTCGACAGATGGCTCCGGGGGTATCGAAATGAGAAATTTTGTAGCTTGATAAAATCAAGTTTTTGTAATTTAGAAGCTCGAGAAGTTCTTCGATTTCATGATGTGATTTGCATTTAATTTAGTTTTTAAGTTTTCTATTGGTATAGAAATAGTGATAGCTTCTTTTTAGATGAAATCAAGAAAAGAATGAAATTTTTGCATGGTCGTCATATTTTTTCAATTAGAAATATTGTAAAAAATCACAAATTTTTAAAGATTTTAAAATGGAATCATCATCAAGGAGTCAATATTAGAAGTTTATTTGATGTGTCACAGTTTTCTATTGTTTTAGTTTTTAAGGTATCTGCGTAAATACTATAACATTTGATCGAATGTTTTATAAATAATAAACAAGGATTAACAAGGCAAACTCATCTCAATCGCGGTTGTCCTGCTTGCTGTAGGTCCTCTCCAATTTTTCATGTGAGATTCAAAATTAGTAGATCTGAGTCTATTTTCTATAGTTAGATTATGTCTTCAATTTCTTATAATTAGCTCGACTCTTTCGCTGAATGAGTTACATTTTTTTATTGCTCTTGTCACAATGTTTGGATTATTTACAAAGCGCTTACTAGTATAATTACCTTAAATCTAAAAAGTTAAATAAAATAATGAAAACGTTTTGCCTGAAGCTGATTGGTTTGATAGAAAATTGTCGATTGCTTATTAGATAATTACTTGCAGGTGCTAGAGGGATCTAATAAATAATCAGCTAAAAAAAGTTTTAGTAAATGGTAACCGGTGGTCATAGTGCAAAATCTAAAAATATATATATATAGCCAATGATGGAATTGAATTATAACCACAAGCGTACTCTCAAAGGTACTATACCCGTAGCCTATTGTCCAATGTCACAACCATATGTCAAAATTGACGCAAATAAATATTGTGATTCTTTAACCGAGTTAGCATTACGTGGCGTGACACCACTAAAATCTAAAAAGGCGTCAATATTCTTTGATTCTTTCAGATAAATTTTTATCCTCCACAAAATTTTCAATCCATAATCATATTGCCGTATTGTCAATATATTATAGAAGAATGGCGTATAATGTGGCGCAGAGTTTTTTATTTGTTTTGTTAGTAGTTGGAATCCGTCCAGTGCTATGTGTGTTTTTTGGCAACTAAACTTAGTATGAGAAATAAATAAATGCGACCAGAGATGCATTTAATAATTCTCGCAAAGAAAGTGTAAAACAGATTTTTTAAAGTTTTTGTTTTTATTGTTTTCATTCGTTCACAAAATTACGCATTTTCTAAGCATTTGTAATAATTGCATGTGCTACGATCTCATTTTGAGCTTCGGAATAAATTCTATTTTTATATGTAATTGTTGTTATAGTGGTAATCATGTTTCAAAATGGATGAAAAAATCCAATGTGGCGTAAATTCGTACAAAGTCACGAACACTCATTTCCGGCGTTAAATGTGGTATAAAAAGCTCGTAATAGAAATGTGAGGAGGTTTTACTCTGGAAAATGAGATGATTGTAGATGATAAACTTTTAAAAAGTTTATTTTCTGTTTAAAATGTTTAACAAATTTTATGAATTATTCATAAAATAGGTATAGTAGCGTGTTTTAAAAAATTTCAAACTCTCAAACTACACGAAATTGTTGCCCAATCTTACCTATATAAATCATAAGGATTAGGTATATTACATTTATATGACTAAAATGGCAATATGTGTATTAAATAACCGCGCTATCAATTTATCGTATGTTATTGTGTTATGATGAATGATAATGATGATTCAAAATGTGTTAGATTGACAATCGTTGGACCTTTCCAATGATCTATACATTTTTTGCCTCCCCTTCTCCGTTTTTGAAGTTATGGCGCAACAAAGTTAAAATTTCGGAATTTTAACTCAGTCTTTGATTTCACAACTCTTTTTTATCAAAAAACACGTCATCAAGATCAATTTTCCTTATTGGATTTAAGAATACTAAAAGCTTGGCTTTAAAATAACCAATACCACACCCAAAATATAATCCTTTTCGCATTTTTTGCACTTTTTCTTGAACATATCCATCATAGGGTGTTATGTTCAAAAGTTACAGGGTTATCTACAAAAATAGACCCCCCCCCATCCATACAATTGTTTTCTTGCCTACATATGACCTATCCATAGCCTTCGGGTGCAAGAACACGTACGGGACACCCTGTATATTATTAAACTTAAGAAAAAGCTCAGATGTCTGTAATGCTTTCGAATCCCAACATCCTTTTTTTTTTAATTAAAAAAACTTATGAAAAGTTTAAAAATAATTAAAAAATTAAATAAAAAATAATAAAATAAAAATAAAGAAATGTAAAAAAGTATAAATTTAGAAGTAAAATTCTAAGAACGGGTAATTTTTATCTCGTAAATATCTTTAGTACAATCGTGTGATGCTGTAATGCCGCTCAAGATGGTCGATAGCATAACTACAGTGCCCAAGTTTGCTCCAGGGAGGCAGGGCCGATTAGAACATGATCATCTTTGTCTCAAAGTGAGGTGTCACATGCTCTATGGATCGCACCCTAAACTTAAACCGACAACAGCTTTCTCTTAGAAATCCTTTGGGTGACAACCTTGCTGTATCATAGTGGCATCCAGGTGGTGTTGGTATCTGCAAACCAATTACGGTCTAATAATTATTAGTTATGCTTTTTGCTACAATATAATGTAACGACAATATTTTTGAATTTATGCAAAGTCCAGTGTTAAAATAAATAGAGTGACCGAAAAAGTGTTGTTCTGGCTAAAATCTACTGTTATTTGAAGCCTCTCGGAAAGGTTAATTTGTTGAACCCATACTATTATTGCAAATCTTTTAATGGTAACTGAAGAAAGTTATACCATATTTCGCGATCGTTCTCATGTTATGACCATCGAAGTGAATGCCTGTCTACATTGATGAAAACATTTACAATTCACCAAAATGATCTTAGTTTTTGAGGCCATTCCCTTTAACTCGTACACGAATTTGTCTGTCTGTATATTTCTTTTTTACTATTTTCGACACTCTCGTGACCCACTTTTCGTCATCACAGCAGCGAGCTGAAATTTGGCACACAAGTTCATGTCGCGTGACAATTGAATCAAAATTTGAACCGGAAATTTCCGTAGAAATCCCGGAAAATCGGGAAAAATTATTTGAAAATTTGGTACAAATTTGATAAGTGATAAATCCGTTTCAGGAAAAATGTAGAGTTTTCCGATTTTTCCGAAAAAAATTTCCGGAATTTTCCGACTTTTCCGGAAGTTTTCTAAATTATGCACGATCAATTTCCCTACCAACTGGCGTCATTACTTTCTCTCCGACAATGGTGAAAACTTGCAGAAAAAATCGAGGAAAATTCATGTAAAACGCTTTTCCGGAGTTTTTCCGATCAAGGAGCGTTTGAGCGTTTTGCAACCTAAAACAAAGTTGTAGAGCGAAATGACTTGCATAAAGTTGCTTTTGTGGAAAATTCCATGGAAAACCCGGAAAAGCGGAAAAATCATCGGAAAAATTTTCATCGATATGATTACTGATAAATCTGTTTCAGGAAAAGTGCAGAATTTTCCAATTTTTCTGGAATTTTCGGAATTTTCCTATTTTATAAGCTATGCGGAATCATTTTTCTCCGTCCTACTGGCATCAATACTTTCTCTTCAACAATCATGAAAACTTGCATGAAAAATCGAGGAAAATTCATGTAAATTTTTAAAAAAAATTTCATAGTAATAGGAAAAGTCTGTGGAAAACATGGAAAATCGGGAAAATTCATGTTATATGGGATCAAGTTGGAATACAGCTAAAAAGCGCTGTTTAAAACATAATTTGAATTTCAGAAAACCGTTGCAGTACTTCAACGATTTGAAACTCGAATAAATTTTTTGAAAAACTGGTAAATCAGTTTCTTTTCAACCGTCATAAAATTGTTTTAAAATATCTCCATGCAGTACGTAATAACAATTTAGTTAACTTGAAAAAGGCAGAAAATAAAATAAGTAAAAAACGAGTTTTGAAACAAAACTTAGGCCAAGCCGCATGAAAAAGTAGAAAATAAACTTTTCTTCACACACAGAGGTGGACTCAGATTTTTTTCGCTGACAATCACCGATATATTTCAGTATGATCAATCAGAGGTAATAAGTGATTTGATTCATGAAGAGAAAGAATATTCAAGAGAAATGTCCCAATCAAAAAATCTGAGTCCACCTCTGTGTGTGAAGAAAAGTTTATTTTCTGCTTTTTCATGCGGCTTGGGCTCAGTTTTGTTTGAAAACTCGTTTTTTACTTATTTTATTATATTGTACTGCCTTAATTTCTGCATTATTTGAGACAAACAGTAGAGGACTGGTGGGTAATAAATCTTCCGGGTGTAAAGCCTTTAAAATTGTAAGGATGCCTATTGATTGATGTTAGTAAAAAACTTGTACAGGAATATACTTATAAACACTACGGGAACAACCATTTAATTGAAGATATAAGTAATTGTTATTGCTTGTAGTTTTATCATGGCTGTTTTAAATTCACCATAATATTGTTTACTCTGAATTGCATAAGCATAAAACCTTCAGTATGGACCGTGTCTATCTCATCAAATCCCAAAAAAATTCCAACTTAATATTTCACTTGTATATACTAATTATTCTAAACTAAAATCAAAAATTAACCCAACCAAAGCTAAGTTCCATGTGTAAATTATTAAAAATTTATAAAGTTCGCATCATCATCATCATCATCATTATGCTAATTGTCAGCAATTTGCAAAACGGCGTTGAATGGCAAGCTTTGCTAAACTATGACCGCCATCATGATGAGTTGGTGGACAGCTTATTCTACGAGAGCTGCCAAATCTGTCCAACGGTACTGACTTACTTTAATTAGATGGGAGGGCTAGCATTATCTGCCCCTAAGTATCTCTACAAGGCAGATAATGGGAAGAATTTAGTTTCTGTTTTTTTTTAGAGATAAGTATTTTTGCATTTTGAGAGGTTTTTTTATTTTCAATGTTTTAGAACGATCCAATAACAATTTGTTTTCAAAATTGGAAAGAGATTAATTTAAAGAATTTGTTTTTGTTTTTTTAGATTTCATTTGTTTATTTTTTTATTGCTTTTTAGTTCAAGAATTTTACAGCCAGATTCTTTGTTTCCATTTGAAAAATTTATTGGAAAATCAATTCTTCGACTACTAGTTATATACCTATAATAGTTGTCTCTTCTGGCACAAAAATAAGGAAGTGGGGATTCAATTAACTTTTCTGCTGTTATACAGAAATGTGAAATTGATGGTTACTTTTTTTTAGGTTCAAAGAACTCCATCCATCTGCAATTATTGTTGTGCTCAATAAGATAAAAACAAAAATGTGCGAAGAATATCTTGAAGTTAGGTAGGTTAGGTAGGTAGGTAGCACTTTCAAAGATTCTGCACTTTCCAACCACATCCGTTTATATACCTACATATATTAAGTATATAGTGAAGACTAAGCTTAAGTGTCTTCAACTTGAGAGAGAATTCTAAGATGTGGTTTTGATTAGTTTTCGTCATTTCATTAATTTCACGTAAAATGTAGGGTTTTTAGCATTAGAGAGGTATGTATATGGCAGCATAACTAATTTCGTCATTACGCTTTGACGGTACCTACCAATAGCTGATGTCTTTGACTGAAACTATCGCCCTGAGAGGTGCTCTGTAACTTAAGTTATATAGATGCATTAACCATATAGAAAAAAATGCTGCTGCTTTTTTTTAAATTTATAGAAAATGCTTCGGTAGAATTTTTATTCACTCTTTTTGGCCGACAGGAGTTTTTTCCAGATTCTGTATCGGTCTTCCATAATATGTATAAAAACTCTAAAGAGAAATTTTTCAGTAAATATCTAAGAAAAAAATGAGGGTTTCTCTATATTGAAATTTGAGCATACATTCCTGTACTATACATGCATACCTACTTCATTCAAATATATTGCATACATATTATACAATATCACCCACGAAAACCATACAACGTAAATAATGCAAGCAAAGTTGGATATTTTAAATAGAATAAAATAAAATCCTCAGAGAAACTGTAAACAGAGAGCGATGTGTGCAGTGGCGTTGTTAATGCCTGACAAGAGGTGTAACAAATCCCAGGAAGCAATTTTCTGGTACAACCCAACCATGGTTATGAGATATATTCTTATATGTTATATTATTTTGGGTAAAATGCTGAAATTCTTTGATAATGTGGGTTACCAATTTGGGGCCTATAAATTTCGAGGGGCCCCCACCTGGTTGGGTCTGTGGGTTCCTTATATATGCCACTGTATGCGCAGACGCAAGTGTGATAGCATAGATGGCACAAGAACTAGATGTCGCATGCAGTGCCAAAAAGGTATACACAATTTATATGGGTGGGTGGTCCATTACGGAATGGACCACAACATTTGAAATGATGTCGAGAAACTTTTTCGTATCTGAAGTGTTGAAGAAGTCGATCAAATGTATACAAAACTGCTATTATAAAACCATTTGCTTTCGGCACGCAGGTCGTCATATTTTTTCAATTAGAAATATTGTAAAAAATCACAAATTTTTAAAGATTTTAAAATGGAATCATCATCAAGGAGTCAATATTAGAAGTTTATTTGATGTGTCACAGTTTTCTATTGTTTTAGTTTTTAAGGTATCTGCGTAAATACTATAACATTTGATCGAATGTTTTATAAATAATAAACAAGGATTAACAAGGCAAACTCATCTCAATCGCGGTTGTCCTGCTTGCTGTAGGTCCTCTCCAATTTTTCATGTGAGATTCAAAATTAGTAGATCTGAGTCTATTTTCTATAGTTAGATTATGTCTTCAATTTCTTATAATTAGCTCGACTCTTTCGCTGAATGAGTTACATTTTTTTATTGCTCTTGTCACAATGTTTGGATTATTTACAAAGCGCTTACTAGTATAATTACCTTAAATCTAAAAAGTTAAATAAAATAATGAAAACGTTTTGCCTGAAGCTGATTGGTTTGATAGAAAATTGTCGATTGCTTATTAGATAATTACTTGCAGGTGCTAGAGGGATCTAATAAATAATCAGCTAAAAAAAGTTTTAGTAAATGGTAACCGGTGGTCATAGTGCAAAATCTAAAAATATATATATATAGCCAATGATGGAATTGAATTATAACCACAAGCGTACTCTCAAAGGTACTATACCCGTAGCCTATTGTCCAATGTCACAACCATATGTCAAAATTGACGCAAATAAATATTGTGATTCTTTAACCGAGTTAGCATTACGTGGCGTGACACCACTAAAATCTAAAAAGGCGTCAATATTCTTTGATTCTTTCAGATAAATTTTTATCCTCCACAAAATTTTCAATCCATAATCATATTGCCGTATTGTCAATATATTATAGAAGAATGGCGTATAATGTGGCGCAGAGTTTTTTATTTGTTTTGTTAGTAGTTGGAATCCGTCCAGTGCTATGTGTGTTTTTTGGCAACTAAACTTAGTATGAGAAATAAATAAATGCGACCAGAGATGCATTTAATAATTCTCGCAAAGAAAGTGTAAAACAGATTTTTTAAAGTTTTTGTTTTTATTGTTTTCATTCGTTCACAAAATTACGCATTTTCTAAGCATTTGTAATAATTGCATGTGCTACGATCTCATTTTGAGCTTCGGAATAAATTCTATTTTTATATGTAATTGTTGTTATAGTGGTAATCATGTTTCAAAATGGATGAAAAAATCCAATGTGGCGTAAATTCGTACAAAGTCACGAACACTCATTTCCGGCGTTAAATGTGGTATAAAAAGCTCGTAATAGAAATGTGAGGAGGTTTTACTCTGGAAAATGAGATGATTGTAGATGATAAACTTTTAAAAAGTTTATTTTCTGTTTAAAATGTTTAACAAATTTTATGAATTATTCATAAAATAGGTATAGTAGCGTGTTTTAAAAAATTTCAAACTCTCAAACTACACGAAATTGTTGCCCAATCTTACCTATATAAATCATAAGGATTAGGTATATTACATTTATATGACTAAAATGGCAATATGTGTATTAAATAACCGCGCTATCAATTTATCGTATGTTATTGTGTTATGATGAATGATAATGATGATTCAAAATGTGTTAGATTGACAATCGTTGGACCTTTCCAATGATCTATACATTTTTTGCCTCCCCTTCTCCGTTTTTGAAGTTATGGCGCAACAAAGTTAAAATTTCGGAATTTTAACTCAGTCTTTGATTTCACAACTCTTTTTTATCAAAAAACACGTCATCAAGATCAATTTTCCTTATTGGATTTAAGAATACTAAAAGCTTGGCTTTAAAATAACCAATACCACACCCAAAATATAATCCTTTTCGCATTTTTTGCACTTTTTCTTGAACATATCCATCATAGGGTGTTATGTTCAAAAGTTACAGGGTTATCTACAAAAATAGACCCCCCCCCATCCATACAATTGTTTTCTTGCCTACATATGACCTATCCATAGCCTTCGGGTGCAAGAACACGTACGGGACACCCTGTATATTATTAAACTTAAGAAAAAGCTCAGATGTCTGTAATGCTTTCGAATCCCAACATCCTTTTTTTTTTAATTAAAAAAACTTATGAAAAGTTTAAAAATAATTAAAAAATTAAATAAAAAATAATAAAATAAAAATAAAGAAATGTAAAAAAGTATAAATTTAGAAGTAAAATTCTAAGAACGGGTAATTTTTATCTCGTAAATATCTTTAGTACAATCGTGTGATGCTGTAATGCCGCTCAAGATGGTCGATAGCATAACTACAGTGCCCAAGTTTGCTCCAGGGAGGCAGGGCCGATTAGAACATGATCATCTTTGTCTCAAAGTGAGGTGTCACATGCTCTATGGATCGCACCCTAAACTTAAACCGACAACAGCTTTCTCTTAGAAATCCTTTGGGTGACAACCTTGCTGTATCATAGTGGCATCCAGGTGGTGTTGGTATCTGCAAACCAATTACGGTCTAATAATTATTAGTTATGCTTTTTGCTACAATATAATGTAACGACAATATTTTTGAATTTATGCAAAGTCCAGTGTTAAAATAAATAGAGTGACCGAAAAAGTGTTGTTCTGGCTAAAATCTACTGTTATTTGAAGCCTCTCGGAAAGGTTAATTTGTTGAACCCATACTATTATTGCAAATCTTTTAATGGTAACTGAAGAAAGTTATACCATATTTCGCGATCGTTCTCATGTTATGACCATCGAAGTGAATGCCTGTCTACATTGATGAAAACATTTACAATTCACCAAAATGATCTTAGTTTTTGAGGCCATTCCCTTTAACTCGTACACGAATTTGTCTGTCTGTATATTTCTTTTTTACTATTTTCGACACTCTCGTGACCCACTTTTCGTCATCACAGCAGCGAGCTGAAATTTGGCACACAAGTTCATGTCGCGTGACAATTGAATCAAAATTTGAACCGGAAATTTCCGTAGAAATCCCGGAAAATCGGGAAAAATTATTTGAAAATTTGGTACAAATTTGATAAGTGATAAATCCGTTTCAGGAAAAATGTAGAGTTTTCCGATTTTTCCGAAAAAAATTTCCGGAATTTTCCGACTTTTCCGGAAGTTTTCTAAATTATGCACGATCAATTTCCCTACCAACTGGCGTCATTACTTTCTCTCCGACAATGGTGAAAACTTGCAGAAAAAATCGAGGAAAATTCATGTAAAACGCTTTTCCGGAGTTTTTCCGATCAAGGAGCGTTTGAGCGTTTTGCAACCTAAAACAAAGTTGTAGAGCGAAATGACTTGCATAAAGTTGCTTTTGTGGAAAATTCCATGGAAAACCCGGAAAAGCGGAAAAATCATCGGAAAAATTTTCATCGATATGATTACTGATAAATCTGTTTCAGGAAAAGTGCAGAATTTTCCAATTTTTCTGGAATTTTCGGAATTTTCCTATTTTATAAGCTATGCGGAATCATTTTTCTCCGTCCTACTGGCATCAATACTTTCTCTTCAACAATCATGAAAACTTGCATGAAAAATCGAGGAAAATTCATGTAAATTTTTAAAAAAAATTTCATAGTAATAGGAAAAGTCTGTGGAAAACATGGAAAATCGGGAAAATTCATGTTATATGGGATCAAGTTGGAATACAGCTAAAAAGCGCTGTTTAAAACATAATTTGAATTTCAGAAAACCGTTGCAGTACTTCAACGATTTGAAACTCGAATAAATTTTTTGAAAAACTGGTAAATCAGTTTCTTTTCAACCGTCATAAAATTGTTTTAAAATATCTCCATGCAGTACGTAATAACAATTTAGTTAACTTGAAAAAGGCAGAAAATAAAATAAGTAAAAAACGAGTTTTGAAACAAAACTTAGGCCAAGCCGCATGAAAAAGTAGAAAATAAACTTTTCTTCACACACAGAGGTGGACTCAGATTTTTTTCGCTGACAATCACCGATATATTTCAGTATGATCAATCAGAGGTAATAAGTGATTTGATTCATGAAGAGAAAGAATATTCAAGAGAAATGTCCCAATCAAAAAATCTGAGTCCACCTCTGTGTGTGAAGAAAAGTTTATTTTCTGCTTTTTCATGCGGCTTGGGCTCAGTTTTGTTTGAAAACTCGTTTTTTACTTATTTTATTATATTGTACTGCCTTAATTTCTGCATTATTTGAGACAAACAGTAGAGGACTGGTGGGTAATAAATCTTCCGGGTGTAAAGCCTTTAAAATTGTAAGGATGCCTATTGATTGATGTTAGTAAAAAACTTGTACAGGAATATACTTATAAACACTACGGGAACAACCATTTAATTGAAGATATAAGTAATTGTTATTGCTTGTAGTTTTATCATGGCTGTTTTAAATTCACCATAATATTGTTTACTCTGAATTGCATAAGCATAAAACCTTCAGTATGGACCGTGTCTATCTCATCAAATCCCAAAAAAATTCCAACTTAATATTTCACTTGTATATACTAATTATTCTAAACTAAAATCAAAAATTAACCCAACCAAAGCTAAGTTCCATGTGTAAATTATTAAAAATTTATAAAGTTCGCATCATCATCATCATCATCATTATGCTAATTGTCAGCAATTTGCAAAACGGCGTTGAATGGCAAGCTTTGCTAAACTATGACCGCCATCATGATGAGTTGGTGGACAGCTTATTCTACGAGAGCTGCCAAATCTGTCCAACGGTACTGACTTACTTTAATTAGATGGGAGGGCTAGCATTATCTGCCCCTAAGTATCTCTACAAGGCAGATAATGGGAAGAATTTAGTTTCTGTTTTTTTTTAGAGATAAGTATTTTTGCATTTTGAGAGGTTTTTTTATTTTCAATGTTTTAGAACGATCCAATAACAATTTGTTTTCAAAATTGGAAAGAGATTAATTTAAAGAATTTGTTTTTGTTTTTTTAGATTTCATTTGTTTATTTTTTTATTGCTTTTTAGTTCAAGAATTTTACAGCCAGATTCTTTGTTTCCATTTGAAAAATTTATTGGAAAATCAATTCTTCGACTACTAGTTATATACCTATAATAGTTGTCTCTTCTGGCACAAAAATAAGGAAGTGGGGATTCAATTAACTTTTCTGCTGTTATACAGAAATGTGAAATTGATGGTTACTTTTTTTTAGGTTCAAAGAACTCCATCCATCTGCAATTATTGTTGTGCTCAATAAGATAAAAACAAAAATGTGCGAAGAATATCTTGAAGTTAGGTAGGTTAGGTAGGTAGGTAGCACTTTCAAAGATTCTGCACTTTCCAACCACATCCGTTTATATACCTACATATATTAAGTATATAGTGAAGACTAAGCTTAAGTGTCTTCAACTTGAGAGAGAATTCTAAGATGTGGTTTTGATTAGTTTTCGTCATTTCATTAATTTCACGTAAAATGTAGGGTTTTTAGCATTAGAGAGGTATGTATATGGCAGCATAACTAATTTCGTCATTACGCTTTGACGGTACCTACCAATAGCTGATGTCTTTGACTGAAACTATCGCCCTGAGAGGTGCTCTGTAACTTAAGTTATATAGATGCATTAACCATATAGAAAAAAATGCTGCTGTACACCAGTCAAGGTTTTTACAGTCATGCCAAAGGGAAAATTCTTTAGGCTTAAATGGATGTTAATTTAATTTACAACGGAAAAAAAAAGAAGTAGATATGTACCTATCTATCTATAAGTGGGGAGAGAATGAATGCGCGTTTTTGTTTTATTTTTTTTATTTTCATTTTGATTCCTATTGCCTATAGTAGAAAAGAATTATAATCGACCAACTCTATCTACTATGGTCAAATGTATCTACAAAAAGTTATTTTTGTAAGTAAAAAAAAAAATAGAAAAAAATGCGCTTGACCTGATTTTTGGATAAGCGATGAAAGTCGAGATTTAATTGGACAACCATTCATCAAGGCCTCAGTTAGATACATATATATAGTTTACAGGCCAATGGGTAGAGATATCTATCTATATTGAAGTGGAGTAATTTCAGTACTAAATAGGATCATTTAACTCTCGAAACTAATTTGAGCAATGAGTTTAGAAATATTATAGTTTGTACATACATATATGTTTGTATATCACAATTGTATGTGTAATCAAAACTGGATTTCTCTAATTTCGAAATTAATCAACGGAATTGGAGAAAGGCTGCTTATTTTAACTATGCGGCTTTATTGTGTGATGTGATTGCAGAGAAAGGGGAGAGAGATATGTGCTGGAATCATATCTACCCTTTTATTAGTTAATTAGCCATAGTCGTTTGTTGTAATGCATTTACTTTAAATCGCTATTTTATACAAATCTTCAAGATAATAAACACAAATTATTCTACCGTTTATACATTCAGCGCTTGAAGCAAATTGTACATCACGAATTTGAAAGTGCCAGAGCTACTAGTTGATTGTTGTTAATATCTCTGTAATAACTGCTTGAAATGGTTGGTAATAGATTTGTCGGCATTTATTGATGCAACCATCCATTCATCCATTCAGCTGTAAAGTTACTAATTTAACGATATTTGTTTTATCTGAAGTATAACTGCTGCAACTGTTTAGGTTTATTTATATTTTGATAGGATTTATGGTTTTAAAGATATACTTAAGAGTAGTTATAGTAATTGTTGCTATATATTTTTGATCCTTTTAGTGAGTAGATCAAAGATAAATAATGGATTTATGGATTATGTAGGATTGTTAATTGTATAAGTTATTTAAAAGTAAGAAAGAATATTCTGTTATAAGTTTTATAAAATTTTACGAATATGATTAAAGAAAATCTGATGAGGTCCATTCTATAACGCTACATATTCAGTCTCAAAAAAAAAACTGTTACGATTGGATCGTGTCATGCTAATATCTATGTAAATGTCAACTATCACTTGGATTATATTACAACAAGTCCCTGGATAAAGTTGAACTTTCACATCAAAACGTATGACAATCATAATACATTTTACCTCTTTTTTTACCTTGACAAATTTTCGGAAATGGGTTACATATCCATTTTGGGTTGGACCCCTTCATCCCATATCTTGCACATGCTTTAAACAGTGTGATTAAAACTGAGGATTCTAATGGAAGAAAAAACAAAATACAAAGAAAAAAGAATAACAGACGATTTTAGTTTGTATTAGAAACTGTTGGAAACCATTATTTCTTATTTTTAGATAAGCTTCAGTATGTTAGTAGTTAGTGTAGCTACGTATTTAGTAATCAGGTTGATAAAATTTTAAAAACTACTTAAGTTAGAAGTAAGGTTTGGGATATTTTTTTAAGGAAACTCCGATCTTTGGATTATACTTTTTTATTGTTCACTCGACGTTTCGGGTCTTGATTAGTACCCTTCTTCAGGAGTTAGCTAAATTAGAGTACAAGATAGTATTGCGTACAATTAAAATATTTGATGTTCTCACCTTTGTTTTTGGTAAATATAATATATAATATAAATAGCAATAATAAAATAAAAATGGCATTCAAACCTATAACGCAACTCAATAGATGCTACTCAAAATTAAATGACCCTATACCCACACAAGAAGCCAATAATGTTGTCTACAAAGTACCATGTGAAAACTGCACTACAGCATATATAGGACAAACATACAAAAAAAAACAGAGCTAGACTATCACAGCACAAAACATACATAACCAAGAAAACACCACGATCAGCATTAGCATCCCATACAATAAAAACCGGACACGTATTCGCTTTTGATAATGCAACAATTATAAACATAGTGAAAAACAAAGCAAAACGCGAATTCAAAGAAGCATGCCACATCTACATGGAAAAAAAGAATCTAACTAACTTAAGACAAGACAGAACTAATAAATAAAGATTACCAACACATACTTAGAAAACTGTAACTTGACATCCCAACATGACCAAGAAACTCCGCACACCATTCATCTGTGATCCCTTAAACAAAACAGTCATTTAAAGTTTCACCTATTTATTTGTTTAAATTATTTATTTATTTATATGTTTAGTTAACCTTTTTATCATATTTTTAATGTGTATTTTTCTGTGAAATATGTCTCAATAACATTTTTTAAAAACATTTTTCATCATACGAAAAACAAAGGTGAGAACATCAAATATTTTAATTGTACGCAATACTAACTTGTACTCTAATTTAGCTAACTCCTGAAGAAGGGTACTAATCAAGACCCGAAACGTCGAGTGAACAATAAAAAAGTATAATCCAAAGATCGGAGTTTCCTTAAAAAAAATATCCCAAACCTTACATCATAGACCCGATCAAAAGCATAACCAGCTGGAAATTTCAATCAGCTGTAAACCAACATTAAGTTAGAAGAGTAATAAGAGTCGTACGATATATGACACAGAAACTACACATTTCATATCCCTAGCCATCACCATTATCACCATAAACTATGGTTTGAGCTGTCAAATATTATTGGGTGGGGAAAATTATGGAACGAATTTTCATTTGATGAAATAACACCGAGGAGAGTAAAACGCGACATTTGTGCAAGAAAGCACGTTTTAAGCTTACACACTAACCGAATTTCTCCCTTTACGCCAGATTTGTTGTGAACAAATGCAAAATTTATGGCCATCGAGATGCCATGAGTCTTTCGATAACAGGCTATGGCTAAAGCGGCTACACTGTCTGTGTTAGATATGTTGAAAGATTTAATTCGAGGATAATATTGCGATAAGGCATCAGCGCTTAGGAATTTAACAACTTACTGTATTAAAGAGAGTCAAACAAATAATTGATAAATATGAATAACATTAAAGGCTTTAAAATGGAGCCTTGAGGTACACCAGCTAGTTCTTGAAATTTTTTTCAATAAATACCATTCGTATAAACAGTCTGAAATGTTCTTTTAAGTAGCAGACAATGTGGGTCACGGGATAGGAAGAGATATATTGTGAAATTTCCGAAAATTGAAAGTCTCATGAGATGAACTCTGTTCGATTCCTTTAGAGAACATTCTTTCAGACTTTTCGGAAATTTCACATAAGTTGTTAAGCACATTTTGTTCATTCAAATAAAAGTTGAGACTATTCAAAATGGTAGCTTTCGTAAGTGAAACAAGGAATATAATTAGACATTATATTACATTACATAAAGCAAATAAAAAATAAAATGACGAGAGCAATATTGATTTAATAAATGCAATAAATCAAAAGAACGATATATTGACATTTTTATTAGAAAGAAAGTATGATAGCAATAAAATCTCAATTTAGATGACAAGATTTCAGTTGCAGGAAGTTCTCAGCAGGAAGAGCTAGCTTTGATATATGCTATCAATATCAAAAAGGTGCAATATCGTATACTAGAAATCCTTGGATAATTTGACATATATTTGATATTAAATTTTATAATATTACAACCGTTTATTTTGGCAATGTTAAAATTGATATATTCACTTTGTTGAGCTGGAAATATTACAAAACGGTATAATTTCCATAAATTTCAGAAAAAATCATCAAACTATAGATTCTAGGAAATATTGCAGTAAGCAAGATGAGCCTCTAATAGCAATATAAGTAATTTATTTAAAAAGGCGGAGAGAGCCCAAAAATATTGTAATTTTTCTGTAAGGTAATTAATTTATATATATCCACCACCAACTTATTGGCATCTGAGTTCACTGTAGTGTAGACAGCAGGCAGTTTCAGGGTTCATTGCTATCCTGATGAGATCGCCCTATTACTGCTGATCGAAACACCCTATACTCTCAAAAATTTCTTTATGTCATTTTTGATCTTCGGCTTTAGGTCAGAAACTGACAGTACTTCGGTACTTGTCTTTTAATTTTCTCTGCTCATATGCAGTAGGTTGAGAATTGCCTGTAGACTCGTATATTGTATATGAGTCTCGACAGAGTAAAAAACGCATTACTTTTGGATTTTGAACAAGTAATTAAGGCATCTTGGTTACGAACGCTGTGAAAACTTGAAATTGTTGTTTAATCGATTTTAAAAGCAAACGTGCAACCAAAATCTCTACATGATTACATTTAGAAGAGTTGATCTAGAGAAAAATTACAACTGATAACTCATGCGCTTGATTTTCTACCCTGTAACAACCATAATATAATAAATTTAAGAAAAGCCTAGACTCTATCTGTAACCCGTTCGAATCCCAGCATACTTTTTTTTAATGAAAAAATATTAAAAATATATTAAAAAAATACAAATAAAAAATAATTAAAAAAAAGGGGTACCCGTTTTTTGAACATATCTCGAGCGAACTTTTGTAGGTGTCTTCTCCTCATGATTACGCATTCAACGAATGTCTATTCATAAAAATCGGTGACATAAAATTTTCAGACAAAATTTCTCCACCAAACATGGAATTTTTTGACAAAAAACATGAGATCTCATCGATTTTTCTGAGGGATGGGTCATAAAACTTCAACAAATTAAAAAAATTGTAAAAATAAAAAAACCAAAAAAAAAAACAATAAAAAACAATAAAAATTTACAAACTTAAGAGAGAATCCTGTTCTAAGAACGGGTAATCTTAGTATTATAAATTGAGAAAAATTTAAAGCAAAATTCCAACAACTCTCAAGTGAAGCCAGACTTAAAATTTCACATTTGCAGACTTGCTTCGAGGTAGTTCAGGTATCCATAAGAATTAATAGTTCCTTGGTTCAGTTCCACAATGGGATAATTAGCACTTAGGCAATTAAAATTCCTCACTTTACCCACCACTCTAAAGTAGAAAAAAAAAATTGGGCACTGAGTGTAAAGACTGAGGAACGTTAAAACTTGACCGAGCTTAGTGCTGATAATACTAAGTTACTTAATTGGGAGCCAACATGTCTTTATATACCTACTCCAAAGTGCCTTCAAGGCTATTAATGCGGAGAGTTTAATTATTTTTCTAGTTACTGTTACTGAGAGTAGATCATCAAAATCTTTTACTATAATTCCCAATGTCTTGTAAGGGAATAAACTTTCATGCAATTGCACAAGACTGATCCAATGCTGAAATTCGGGAATTGCGAAAACCATGATAAATCGGTAAATTTGAATCATTTTCAAATCCAAATTAGTTTTTGTTGTTAAAACTGGCATTATTTTATTTGATATGTATGAGGAAGTTTAATGTACACGGTGAGACGCATTCATCAGCATTTTCAAACCACAAATAACTATAAAGTTTCGCCTGTGTTTTCTTTAATGAGCAATTAGTAATTAGCAATTAGTAAGAATTACGTACTCATGGTACCCTGTGAAAATTTGGGATTATTTCAAATTTAATTGCCTTCACAACTTAGGTTTCCCATGTATATACGACAAAATATCAAAGTATTTGTGGTATATAATAAACCATAAATCAACTTTTATTTGTCGAATAAAGATAGTATTTAATTAACTATATCTTATGACTATGCTTAGTATTATTTATGTAGTTATGGTTAGACTTTGATAAGCGCTCCTGCCAGTCAGTGAAATAAAAAGTTGTTCATAATGTTATAGATTGTGAAATAACGGTAGGGAGCTGATGAAAAAAATTGCTATAGATACTTTTTATTCAGTAAAAGAATTTTTAGAAACAAATCGTCATTCTCTATACCTTTAGACCTGTACTCTGAAGCAATGGCTGCCACTCGGAATAATTTCTTCGTAGCAAAAAAGTGTACCGTAAAACGGGGTAACATTGGAAGATTTTGAAGGTTTGTTTCATCGATTTCTTTGCATAAACTTTCGAAAAATTTAATATATTTTGGTATCATCGTAGCATTTGACATCTTGTTTATGTTAGCTAGTAAATGAAAAAATCATATCGCTTAAAATTTTAGAAAAAATGATCTTAAAGAACCTGTCAAAGTCACCCCGAGTTTTGGATGACTTTGGGAGCTGCCTAGGTGTATAACTTAACATGATTCCATAATTATTAAACATAAAATGCTTAAAGCAAGCGAACCACAAATTTTTTCGCTGTGTACACCAGTTAGTCTATTCTAAATCATTTCACGAGACACTTTCCACTTTTTACTCTCACTGACTTGTAGTATGCCCTTCTTAATATCGTCTAGGGTTCCTGTGACGTCATCATCATTAGTGGTCTAATATAATTTCGGGACATTTTATAGTGACATACGTTCACCCGCTATCGAATCGTATAACACATTGAAGTAGTCAGTATTCCGCGCCTTTTTGCCATCCCGTTAACCGATCACCACCACTAGGAGCCAAGGTCACCCTGTTTTACGGTAGCAAGCCTTCATTGGAAAATATAGCCAAATCTGACTTTAGTTTTGGATAATACGTTATGTATCTATTTAAATATATATTTTCAATTTACATAGTATAAAAGATAGATGGACACCCACACTATTAATAAATAATAGCAACTAAAAACAAAAAGGGGCAAAAAGTTCATAAAAACCTATAACAAAAATATACTAATATAATACTTCTAAAAATTAAGTGACTTTATAGGATTTAATTTTGGAATTTTTTCGAAATTCTGAATCCAAAAAGTTGTTATCCTTAGAATTAAACTCTTCGCAAGTATTATGGGATTTATGGTTTGTATTTTGGATGAGTTTGATTTTTTTGTTTTGATGTTATTGATTTCGGAAAATTGTCTTTCTGCACTGTACTACTAGTGATAAGCAAGATAAATATTTTAAGAGTCTTACCGCAGACCTTACCCTTACCTTACCTATCACAAATTCGTACAAAATATAAGAAAAAGAATAAAACAAAGTGAAACGAAACGAGTCGCAATTAGCACACATGAATATGACAATCTATAAAACAACAGGGCTATTATACAAGTTTTGGTTTTACTACTTAGATCGGGGTATCTCTTCGCTGTAGAAATTTTTCTAGCGAATATTTATTTCGACATAAAACTGAAATTTATGGGGAAAATCCAAAAATTTAGGTATATAACAAATATAATGGAATTTTCGAAATGTGGCGAAACACCAAAATCTTTTGATTTAAAATAATCGTAGGAAATTTGCCACGATTGCAGCCAGGTGGCAGCACTGGTTACAAAATGAGAACCCTTCAGCACCACTACTAATAAATGTGTCTTGGGACTTCAGTTGATCCATAAGAAACTTTCAGATATCCAGTTTTTAGTTTGAAAGAATAAAAAGGCCAACACGAATTGTTTCGACATATGTGGAGAAGTTGTGCATATTCATTCCGACAGACAGAATCTTCTCTAGTTAATAATGGTTTTTAGAAAAGACTCATGAATCATCAGGAAAACTTTTAGATTTCAAAATCAGAGCTTTGGAGATTTCGGTGGTTTTTTTTTAGAAACATATGAATACAATACAGAGTATTTCCTCAATAGTGGTGCATAGAGTGGGAGGTGATAGTACTCACTTAGCTAAACAAAAAATTGTATGGCAGTGGTGGGAGGGGGGGGGGGCATATCAAACGTTTCGGAGCTACAAGTTTTGCTAGGTTTTCACAACTTCATGGCCTTTCCAGCGACTGCTCAACTAGCCCCGTGCTCGTCTCCACTTAGGAGTTATTGTGGTCTAAACTCAAAATTTCGGAGTTTCTTACTTTTTTTATACCCTAGATGAAATCTATAGGGGTATACTAAGTTTGTCATTCTGTTTGTAACACCTCGAAATAATGATGGTAGAGCAAAATAGATTGGACACCCACGCATAATATTAAAAGTTATTTTGATTTTTGCATGTCCGTCCGTCCGTCTATGCGCACGATAACTCGAGAACGCGTATACTTAGAGAGTTGAAATTGTGTACACGGAATTTAAAAAAAAAAGTAAAAATGAGACAAATGGGGCAATTCCTTCGTGGGGTTGCCATACAAACCTGTCGTTTTCCACTATATATTTGGACACTGCCTGAGAACGCATCGATATACAGAGCTGAAATTTGTAACATGGTGTTTTCATTGTACTAGCAAATGAAATTTCAAAAATGGACTAAATCGGGAAAAGTCCTTCTTGGTGTTCCCATATAAAAATTTAGGCTTTTTACGTATACTCTGAAAACGATAAGTCAAACACATTTTTGTTGTACTAAAAACTTCTTCAGAATATGAAATCCTATAAAATTGGTTATAATCATTTTTTCTGTCCAACAACCCGTTCTATAAATATATGCGAAAAACCACTTCAAAAATCAAACTTGATTAGAAGGGTGACCATACGAAATTTAATACGGGCATTCATCTAGGCCTTAGGGTATCATAAGAATTGGTCTTAGACCGATTCTAGCTTTTTTACTTGTTTAATTTGTCCTCTATGTTTTTGCCAAAAGGTCATTAACATGACTTTTTTTTACAATAGCTGTAGACTGCCGACTCTTCTCTTTAATTTGACCTATTATACCCTATGTGCTATATCTGTAGCCGGAAAAGAGTTATTAGCTCTTAACCTATACTTAAACATATTCTCGAAGATCATTTGTCCCCTTACACGTCATTTTAAAGAAATATCAGCTAATTTTGGTATGACCTGAATAGGTTGTGAGCTAATAACTCCTTACCGGCTGCAGATAGCATATAGGATGTAATAAGTCTAATGAGAGCCTACAGCTTACAGTTTTTATAAAAAAAATAAATGAAACAAAAAAGTTGTAAGAAAATCCGAAATTATGAGCTTGGATTCCTAAGGGAGTACGGGGCTAGTTGAGCAGTCGCTGGAAAGGCCATGAAGTTCTGAATATAATGACCGTATATACGGTGACCGTACCGTACGCCCTGTATTTTTTTAAGATACAGGGTGTTTTGGGAAAACCTAGCATAATTTTTTAAGCACCCTGTAACTCTGCCCCGTCAGGAATTAGGATGCGTTTTTATTGTATGGAGCTACGAACAAAAAATTTCGCACGCTTCTGCTTACTTGTATCAGATCCCCTTTTTTCGCACGCTGTAGAATAATTCCCAATTATGAGCGCAAGTTGTTCAGAAGTAACAACATTTTGGTGGAAAAATGTATGTTCTTCTGATTTCAACATATTTTGCAGATAATGAAATTCATCTAAATTGTTTCGTTTATAGTTAAATTGATTAAAAAATTAGTTTGTTGTTTTACGTAAAAGTTTATATTTAAGAATTATGTTTTCAGATGACATCTTGAACTTCATTCAAAGGTATAATGGCATTATTATTATTAAATTATAATTTCAAAGTTACTGTAGTCAAAAATACCAACTTGCGATGACATAACAATTTAATTTTGAAATAAATTTCATACTAGCTGAAGTTATTGCGCATGTTCAGCATGGTGCCAGTTGGCTCTTGCGCTCTGGTGAGATACGTTATTGCGGCAGCTTCAGCGTACAAACAATCATGCCAGTTGGTCAAGTCAGTTACCACCGCTTTACTATAGTTAGAAAATAAAATTGAATGGTGGTAAACCAAGTTTTGTAGTGTAATTCAATTTGTATTAGTTCTCTTCACTTCTGGGTTTGAAGTTCATTTTATATATTACCATATATTTACTCCCCCCCCCCCCCCACACACACACATACAATGTAATCATTTAATCAAAAAATTAAGCACTCAGCTCTTTTGTAATGGGAAAAAATTTCGATGTGATTAGAGCTTGATCCAGATTTGTTTGTCATTCTGTATTCCTCATAAAAAACTTTTGTATGCACCTTCGTAGCATCCATCAAAAAGCCTTCCTATCCTATTCTTCTACTTCAAAGGCAGTCCAGTTTGAGAGCGCGCTAGACATATTTAAATGGGGGAATATTTAAAAGGTTACCCTTCCCTAGGCAGGTAAATTTCAGGTCACATACCGGGCGTGATTCGAACCTCCGTACTTTGAATTTCTGAGATCTAAATGCAATTCCGATAAGCATAGCTGACAGTAAAGTTATAGTCCTGCAAAATAAGAGAATGTACAGTAATGAAAGTAATTATGACTTTAATGATGTAATTGACTGCGATAATTTACTTAAGTTAATTTAATAGAATTGCAGAATTCAAGTTGAAACAAGAGAAAAGAAAAAACATAATAATAATAATAATAAATTTATTAACGGCCAATCTACAAAGATTACAATATCTTATATACGTACTTCTAATTTGGTGCGGTTCCTGGTTCAAAATAAAAACTAACTAAAACATATTAAGGTAACGAAATAAGTATTAATAAAAGTAAGAATAAGTAATAAACAAATAAATAAAATAATAAATAAATAAAACAAGTTGTATAAAAAAAAAAAAATATACGAATATATATAAAAACAAACCGAAACCTACCACCATAAATTAAAAAACATAAAAAAAATAAAAGCGAAACAAAAAACTTTAAATTAAAGTTAGTGGAAATAAAATAATTTTACCTCAGATTTTTCGGCTGTTTTTGCGTCTCACAACATCTGTTAAAATCGAGTTTTACACTAATATCAACACTTTCGAATGGCTTATAAAATTTCCTCTACAATCAGGTATAATGGAAAATGAATAAGTTTTTTTTTTCACCAGTAGTAAGATAATAGTGTGATTTTAAATAGCTTAATAATAGTTAAAATTACCCAAAAGTATTAAGTACGTAACATTTTTATGCGGTCTAAGCTATCTTGAGATAATAATCCGATGATGGCAGGTTTGGAGAGATTCAATGATAATTATATATCGCTTAGTTAAAGTGGCTTACAGCGCAGAATTGAGCCTCCAAAATTGGGTTCATTGAGTCATTGCCCTATGAATTATAACATCCAGGCATCCATAAGACAAATATGTTCTTTTATAGACCTTGAGAAATGAATCTCCAATGGTTTCTTTTTTATTTTGTACATTATATGTAAAATTGTATAAAAGAGATAAAGATATTTCTGAAGATACTATAAAATTTAACTAATTGCGGAAATTGTAACTGATGTTCTCTGGATGCTATTCCATGTGACAGATTTTAGTACATTGTATGAAATGTCTACGTGTATAGACTTGTTATCTGCAAGTGCTAGTTTGTGGCCTACGATATTAAAAATATCAAGTCGAAGTGTGTGTAATCACACACAAAAATTCCATTTTCTGATTTATTATGCGTATGACAATCCGGTCTTGAGTTGTTCTTCATTTAGTACACATAGCGAATTTTCAATGTAAATATCTATTAATAAAGAGAGTTAAAAAGTTACAATTTTACTGGACTTCCATAACCAGGATAGATAAGAAAGGCACTTCTCGATGTGTTGAATTGAGAATTGATGAATTCTTCTGTATCAAATTCTGTAATTTTTTTTACCAAGATAACAGAAATCTTTCAGTTCTTTCATATATTGGTTTTTTATGTACATACATATATCTACATATGTGGGGGTGGTGTAGTTTTACTTTATCCGAATTTATTTTGTCGCCTAAGTTGCCTTAATGAACTATATCATCTTTTGGGAGAAATCTGCATTAATCTCCCAATTTGTTGCTACTCGAAATCTTTCTAGCGTAACCCGAAATTGGTTTCAGTAGCCACATGTGAAAAAATTATAGAAAACTTAAAATCTTACATAAATATAACCCTAGAGAGCAGTATTGGGCGTAATCTGATTGCAGTGTACTTTAATTAATAATTCCATTACAGTTTAGTGAAATTACAAAGTAATCTAATTAAATTGTATTCAATTACATATCAATCAGATTACTTATGAGAGAATATGTAATCTATCAAATGTGTAATCTTTTACAATATAATTAGATTATTTTGTAATCTAATTATGATAATAAATGAATTGAAAGAAAATAGTATTGTTCTCGTACGAAATTAGTTTTAGGGAGTTTTATGAAGAATTAGAATACAAATATCTTAAATGTCTTAAATGTAATCACATTAATTAGATTAACATGTAGTGGGATTAACTTGTAATCGATTAATGTGTAATCAGATTAACTTGTAATCACATTACACGTTAATCGATTACATTATGTAATTATGGATATGGATTACATTAGTAATCTGTTACAAAGTAATCTGATTACAGATTACATGGTTAATTGTAATTGTTAATCATTAACCAGATTACATTTTGCCCAACACTGCTAGAGAGTAATTAACAGAAAATTTGTCTTAAAAAATTATTTTTCATAATTTATCTGTACAAAAATTGTTTGCAAATATTTCAGTGCGGTTGAAATTTTTGTAAAGTTGGTTTCACTCTTTGATATACTGTTTAAGTTAGAATACAATTATAACTTAATCGGTTCTTTTTTTATTTTTTTTTTAAGATAAAAAAAATCGTTCAGGAATTGAGCTGCTATGGGGAAGTGCTAATAAATTTAAAAGGTCAAAAATTGAATAAGCCATAGTCGACATTATCCTAAACATATAATGCTCACCTTATATATTTTTGATTGTATTAAATGAGCTCTGAAATGAATGTAAGGAGGTTTTTAATCGCTATCGTCTATGTTTCATCATGAAGGGCGAGTTTAGCCAGAATATATAATCGCACCAGACTTTCCCTGTTACAGTACTGAAAATTCAAATAAATAAAAATTATTGAAAATATTTTGGTCACGTATTCAAAGATTCTATAGCGTATCCAACTGTTGTTCAAAGTAGTCATTTGCTACGATTGTATCCAAACTGGCAACACTGGCGTCAATGTAATACTTTTTATAATTCTCTAATGCCTGACTGAGTCGAAGATATTTCATAATTAATAATGTTTTATAATGACTCGAGTAAAGATTTTTCGCATAGTGGTGAACTTTATACTGGTTTTCAAACTCTTCTATGAGATATTTTTTTGTTAGGTTTCATCTAGTCTATTCCATTTCTGTAGATATCTTTGGATGTATCCTCTGATCTATCTTCTACTCCTGATATATTATTGTCTCTTCAGTCTAACTAACATAAATGTTGGCATTTTCGTGAACATGCAGATATTTTAGCGGAGCTTCTTCGCAAAGATCTGCACAATACTAGTCGCAACGAGCTGGTGTTCACTGCTTCCAATATTATCTAAAAACTGATACTAACTACGAGTTCTTCAATTTGGGTTTTTTCAAGTTTGCTTTTATGAATAAAGCACATACCAAAAAAAAAAAACTGATAAGAGCTGCAGAATTCATCGATGATGGCATTGATGCTCGGAAATATTTATTGTATCCTGAGTACATTTTCAATACGGGTGTGTTTTGTCGGGGAAGACACTTTGCTCAGTCGTGTAAGGAACTTTTTCATTTGGATTGTAATATTGGTTGATATCATTATTGTCAAGTTACTCAATCTGGTACGAAGGCATTTTTTGGTAATTCTTTTTGAAAGAAACTAGTGAACATCACATACTTATATGTCTGCACCTAACTTTTTTACTGAGGATTATACTAATGCAATGTCCGAACAGTGATGCTGTAACGGCTCATTTCTCTGAGTACTTTATTCAATTCTTAATTCAATAGCAAAGTCATCATCATTTTATTTTTGGGATAGAGGAATTTTAGAGAACTTTTTATTTTTTACCATTCTAATTAAATTAATAAATACAAAAGAATAAACAACCGCCTCGTCCGGGTTTTGAAGCAGGCACCTTCCGCTTTCCGGGCGATTACCTGTGAACTAACGAGGAAGGTCTCGGATTCAAAACCCGTACGAGGCGATTGTTTTTCTCTTGTATTTATTAATTTAATTTATAATCGTAAAAAAAAAGTTTCTTCAAAATTTTATTCCATTTATGACCGAATCGAGGTCGAGTCCCATATGGGACAAGATAAAAATAAATAAAATTATATCTTTGTTAGAAAATTCTAAAGTCGTCTATCTAGGATCAGTCCTGTTTCGAGACATCATACCAAGAGTGGTATATAGCTTTCAGCTTTGTATGAGTGGAGGTTATTTGAACTCTACCTCCTCTGGCAGGACAATGGCCTTCGACATTTAGCTTAGCTCAATTAACAGTAGTTGGTTATAGTAACAGTTGCGGCACTCGGATATTTCCATGTGATAATGTGTTGTACGATTCCACCATTGATAACCCTGTTGCTACAATTATTATTAAAGAAATTATCTTGTTTTGTTTTAATATATTTCATTATTTTTCAAAGCATGGAGCTCTGCGTTGAGAATTAATCAAAAATATAATAAAAAATAAAAGAGAAATAATATTTATAAGATTAAAATTTATTTTAAAAGTTCATTATAATTTATACAAAAATAAAAACTGCAAAATTTAATTTTTCAAAGTGTTTTACCTGTCAATGATATTATTTACATACAATAAAAACAATAATAAGAAAAAGTAATGTAAAGTAAAATAAAAAATTATAATATTTGTTTTTAGGTAAAGGAAGTAAGTACCTACATATATTGAACTATGACTGTACAGTAACTTCGAAGCAGGCGATTCGACTTCGAATGTTTCGAAACATTAACGTTTTACCGAAGCTTCGACGCATGAATTTTTCCCTATATCTCCAGTGTTGATAAGGTTGAATTATAATAATCAAAGTGACTTGAAATTATTTTTGAATAGTTTAAAAAGCCTTAGTTCTCAGGAAGTTTTGCGGGGAATAGGCGTATTATAGCTCTTAATTATGATAAGAATTTATAAATATATTTTATTATAAGACTTAAAACCCAATGGCAGCTCAAAACTTTTAACGCTAATTTCACTCTCTTCTCGTTGAGCTATTAATAAAAAAGTTGGCTCACTACTCGGATGAAAATATACTTTTACAATTTTATGTAACAAAAATTCAAAATGGCGGAAAAGTTTTATCATTTTTGGCGGTGGAGCGGAGAAACCAACAGATTGGGAGTCTTACAAAATATGAATCGTTCATATAATACCCTACAGATTTCATCACGGTATAATATCAATATAAATTATTTAATTAATTTTAAAATATATAATTCTCTATTAAACCATTGAAAACATTTCTTTATTTTAATACTAATTAATCCTGTTGAACTGCCCTTGGATTGCTTTCAAAGTTAAAATATCGCTGTAAAAATAACTGCGCTATCGAATATTGTACATTCGAATTCGCTCAATAAAGCATTCCAACTTCGATGTTTCAAAAATGTTCAAGCAATCATACAATGTTCATGATTCAAAATGTTCTACTCCAAGCTTCGAATAATTTCAATCATCGAAACAGCTACTTCGAAGCATATCTGCAGTAAATTTTATCAAATATCTGTTTTTGGAAATTGTTTTTATTTATTATTTCGTCCTTTCGATAATTTTGGAAGTGCATAATCTTGTCATCTTATCATCAGGACTAAATGTACCTACATACGTACATATCGCTCCTTGGCAAGAAAAGTGACATAAGTCAAAATTGAACTGCGCTCAAAATAGCGAAATTAAGAAATAACTGAGTATGTATTGTTTTTGAAATTGCATGAAGGCCATTGAATTTATCAAGTTTTAACTGTTGTCATTGTTTTGTTGTTTGAGGGTGATAAGTTATTTTTACGTTGAATTGTTAACAAAACAGACAAATTTTGTTTGTTGAGTTGTGTCACTTTTCTTGCCAATTTGATCCTAACTAAAGAGTGAAGTTATAGAAAAAAAAATTCTAAATTCTGCTAAAAGCTCCGTGATCCCCAAATCTAAATCTCCAAGATACCGAATTGGACAATAATTAGCTACATTTGTCTGCAATAGTGAATTTCTAAATTTTTACCAACAATTCGTAATCCGCGACCCCAATTTCACTCAGATATTGATTTTGAATCGAATCGGACCATTAATGCCAAAATTCGTCCGCTATTTTATTTATTTTATTTTATTAGGAAGTTCATTCGATAGTAAACAGCTTACACCAATTACTTACTACCAATTTAAATTAAGAGAGAAAAAAAGGATCTATATCTAATTGCTAGAAAAAGCGACTAAACTTAAATTAAAACAAAGAGTAAAACAGAAATACAAAACTACAACTAAAGCTAAGGCAATGTAACTAATAAAAAGAAATAAAAATTAGACAAAATTAGAAAAAATAAAAGAAGTAAAAATAAACGTTAGAAAACTCAATAATAAAAAATAATAAAAATAAAAAATTATACTACAAGTAATGAAATAAATTTAAAATTAAAAAAAAAATGATCTGTATAATATATAAAAAACTACCAAGGAATAGAAAATTAAGAACAAAACAAAAATAACTTCAATTCAAATTCAAAAAAGGAAAAAAGTATAAAGTAAAAAAAAAAAATTTAAAACTACTACTTAATACTTAATAATAAATATCAAGAGGAAAAATAAAAAATAAATGATGGAATGAAAGAAGGAGATACATTGAGAACAGCAAAAAAAAATAATAGCAAGAGACAAAAATAAAAGTATACATATGAAAAGGAGAAACACCATCTAAGAAAGCATTTTATCCATGACATTGCATTTATAAGTTGCAGGACAAGAATTGAAAAGGTCAAGATTATTGAAATAATCATTATGAGACCTTTGAATTCTAATGATAGGAGACTTCAATCTTATATTTGTGCGATGTGATTCAGGATTGAATACTAGTAGTTGACGTGTAGGACGAGTTGGAACATTTATGCAAATTTTTGAGAGAATATCAGGAGCATCAAATTTATTATTAAGCAACTTAATTAGGAATAACTCGTCAAGATATGAACGCCGATTAAGTAAAGGTGTCATAGGCAGTCTTGTTAATCTATCGTTAATTCATAATTGGACTGATCAAATTTGAATAATATAAACCGAGTAAAGTGTCTCTGAACGCCCTCAATTTTTTGGGCATACTCGTATGTAGCATAAAAGGGTTCCATATAAGGGATGCATACTCTAAAATACTCCTAACGAGACTAACGTAAAGCACTTTGAACGATTGAACTTATTTAAAAGATTTCGTACATCGTAAAATAAAACAACCAAGGGATTTAAGAGCCTTATTAGTGATATTATTTATGTGCTTCTCAAATAAAAGCTTGTCATCAAAAATCACACCAAAATCACAAATTTCAGTCACCTTACTTATAGGAATTCCATCAAGGTAATAATTCCAGTGCATAATATCATAGATGGCACAAGAACTAGATGTCGCATGGCATACTAGAGCAGAGTATACAAACTGTGAAATGGGTAGTGCATTCTGGAATGGGCCACAACACGCTTTAGAGTATTCCGAGAGCAAATGTTTTTTTTAACAGCAGTTTTGTATTCGTTTGATCGACCTCCTTAACACTTCAGATACGAAAAAATATGAATCACTGGACGTACACATCAGTTCAAATGTTGTGGTACATTCCGGAATGGACCACCCAGCCATATAAATGTTGTATACTTTTTTTGTATTGCATGCGACATCTAGTTCTTGTGCCATCTATGATAATATTCAATTTTCTAGTAAAGGTAATACATTTGCATTTGCTAAAATTCAAAGAAAGGAAATCATTTTTACACCAGCTGAGTAACTGTTCAATGTCATATTGCAGTGGCTCCTTTATTATTCTATATATTTTCGTGTCATCAGCATATATCAAGCAAGATGAGTTAATTGTATCTGGTAGATCATTAATATAAATTAAGAATATTAGAGGTTCAAGTATAGTGCCTTGAGGGTCTCCAGGAGGCTAGGTGAACGAGTCTGATTTAAAACCATTTATTATCATGTAGCCACTGCTATATTTGGTTCAAAACTGTATTGTCATGCAAGATCTATAGGTGGTTTACCACATTTTAGCTCAATAGCTCAACGGGAAGTGAGTAAAAATAGCGTCACAAATGGTGAACACCGGTTATATGGTAGCTTCGAAGCTTCAAATTTCTTCTGTTTGAAGGTCGAAGCTTCGATATTCGAATATACTTCCGAACTTTCGAAGCTACGAAAATCAACAGACCTACCCAACCATATATGTACTTACCATGGCACGTTTTTGTAGCAGATGTTCATGTTCCTAATTTACAAGCCTATTAAGAAATATTTAATAATAATAATAATATAAATACAAAATATAAAAAATCTTTTTTGAAACCAAGAGTATAATAATAATAATTAATAATAAAATATATAAGAAATAAATTTTAAGGAAATTTAAATTGATAAAGTTTTCATAAAATTATTATTTGTTTTTACATACATACATATATATATAAATAGCATATAGGAAATAATAAAAGTATCTATAAGAATAATAAAAAAAAAACAATTCATAAAATATATAATTTAATTGTACAAAATATAATCACTGCATCAATCATGATGCGCGTGAAACCACAACATTAACTATTTTGATATTTATTATTCACTGCAGCAAGTTGTTCAATTTTAATTAATTTTAATGGGGAATTCGAAATGTTGAATTGCCCTACACTAGTGATGCCACTAAGAGAACACGGGGATTATAAAACGAACCCCGTGAATTCTTCCAGTGCCATTCCATGTGCTGGGAACAAGAAGCGAATTGAAGTCGTCATACTGTGGTGGTACAACAACGACGACACGGTTGCACACCTATAAACACAATAAACACTTTGGCATCTTGATTACTGTCATTAAATTGTTGAATAGCAGGGAGTCCACTATAAGACTTACCTTCGGTCATTCACTGATTCAACACAAATCTTCCTTTGAAAACTCATTCAAGCAGAAGTATCACCCCAGCTGGAAAGATACTCGCTGCGGTGGAATATCTTCTGATGATTCTGTTTCTGATGTCTGCAAATAAGAAAAAAAGAAATAAATAAATACAAAACAAACAAAAAATGAAACAAAAACACAAAACTTGATGAGTTGAACTGGTACAAATCAAAATCACATCTAAGAGCTATTTACTTGGTCTTATAACTCTCGATTAGTTTTGTATTTGTTTTTTTTTTTCATCTTAAATAATTTCTACCTGGGAAGAATAAGTCCAAGTGATTTGAAAATCATTGATTCACGATTAGGATGGAACCTTGTAATTACGCCTGTCTCAGAGCAACAGGGAAACTACTATCTCTTCCGTGTTCCCATAGGCATGGAGTTATATATACCTACAGATGATAGACTAAACCTATCTAGATATTCTATTGGAACCGTGTGGTTGGTTGAATTTAAAGGACGGACGAGTAATTGGGAGGTATAGACTCAGTGGATGGATTAAATAGATTTACTCTGAATTGTATAACTGACTTTCATTGTATCTCTGCTGGAATACTTTCTTTTCGTATGAGAATCGATTGTTTTCATTGAATATATGTAGGTATGTGGTGCAACAGCAGTAACTTTTTGCCCTTTTAGAGTGCGCACGATTCTATGTACATATTATCAGAAAATATGATCACTTGAAGCGTGTTAGGTTACAATAAAAGAAAGAAAAAAAAATATGTAAGCATACAAGTTTTGAAACAAAAGTACTATGTAAGAGGCCGATGGATACTTGGAGTTTTTTTTAAAAAAAAAAGACAAAATTTTCAAATACTTTTTCTGTAGTTTCTTAGTATTGAGTTGTAGAGGAAGATATGTAGATGGAAAATTCCATTCTCTTCGAATTAAATTCTTCTAATTTGCCATTCACTTAAGTTTTTAGAAAGCTAACTAGAATAATGCGGTTAGAGTTCCTTTTAGTTTCAAAGTAGCAAGGCATCAAATTAGAGTACCTACATATGTACATACGTTTTGAATGAAGTCATTTATAAAACAGCTACTAGAATTACAACATTTTCTATTCTACTCCACATCTTACAGAATTCAGTTTATAGTGAATCGAAATTAAAATTTTATTGAACCCATGAACGTACCTTTAAAGACAGAAATTGTTATTGTTTCGAAATACTTTCAGCTGGGGCTGTGAAAATTTACAAACTTTTCTTTTAGTAAAATCACTTGATCTTGATTTGACAGACCTTTAATAGAAGTATCATTTGCAGAAATGTGAATTACAGGATTATCATGGTAGTTAATATTTTCTTTGAATATCATCTATTTTTCTCTAAGAAATCATATAAATTCATTGAAATTGATCATTGAGAGTTAGTTATGCAAATTGCAATAAATTCAATCAATATATGAAATTTTTCAATGGTCGTATGATATCTAGAAGCTCGAAGCTCACTTAAAAAAATAAAAAAGACATAGAAGAGATCCCTGAGAAACACCATAATATTGTGATAAAATGTCTGGCAACTAAACTGTTTTTTAAATATCTGTCGCCTAACATTTTTTTAAAACAATTTGTACAACTGAAGTTGGAAAATTAAATTTGGGTACTGGTTCTAGTTTTTTTTTTTTTTATGATGTTGCCAAAGCTCAGGGGATACCCTATATGATGCAGTAGCACAGCCTTGGCAGGAAAGGAATAAGGGGTAGGGAAATGAGGATTGATAGAAAAATACATATTATTTTTTCATAGTATATGTATGTTATATATGGTATGTATTCAGCTTTAAGGTACGTGCCCACAACAAAGAAATGGTGGTAGAGTTTTACCAAAAATAGAGACTTACATACAACGAGATTGGGTCTCTACTAAGAAGTGTGTTGAGATATTTTTCGTAGAGGTTTAGCAAATGCTGTACAGAGTGCCTACACCTTTTCCCAGTTTATGATTTTGATAGAGTTTCGTTAGAAATCAGAAATAATAATATCAAACTGGCTTGAGTTGTGAATTCTTTTGTACTTAAATGTTTGGTGGTGTTACATACAAAAAATATTAATAAAAAAATATGTACGCTCAGCAAGTTTGAGTGGCATGAGTGTTAAATGAAGATAATAAAAGTAAAAAGAAAAACCAAACGGTGTCGCAATTGGATTAAAAACAAGAGAAAATTAAGGTTTTTATGCACACTTAATGGATGAATTAAGAAGAGTAGATCCTGCCGCGTATAAAAACTTTTTGCATATATCAAAAAATATTCCGTTAATCCAAAAAATGGACACAAGGATTTCAAAACTTTGGGAAATTCAATTTTTTATAAGCAAAACAAATAAATGGTAAAGCTGTATTAAAATATTAAATAAATTTAATTTTGACGCCGAGTAGAAGAAGAGGAAATTGTTAAATTCTTTGATTCGTATAAATTCCAATCCAAGGTTGGATAAAAAAAAATGCCAACTTTGTAATTCTGTCTGAAAAATTTGTTTCAATGTTGAAAATGTGACTGTCTGACTCATTTTAATGTTATTTTAGTTGTATTTGTATCTATGGCATTTAGCATTTTACCATATAAGTATGTATTATAAAATTTGGTTCGATTGGATTTTAATAAAAGTTCTGTTATTAAATTTGATATTTGGCTGAAATATTAAGTTGTATAAAATTATTAATGTTGAGTTAGAGTAAAATGGAGCGAGAAATTGGTTCGAAACATTTTGTAAAATGTACTTTAATTTTGCCGTCGCATTCACCGGGTTAATTAGAAGAATTTGTTTTGCGACATTTGTGCAGAAATTGCTCTGAAAAGAATTAGTATTGTAACATGATTTGATTTTCGTTATCCAATTACCTATGACACATATATAGCTAATATAGATACCATGGTTCTGATACCATATTGTATTCTCTTTACCATCATGGATGACAAATTAGCATAATAGCTTCATTTGGCAGCTTGTAAAATTTGTCAGCTTTTCTTGTCATGAAAACGTTAGAGATTTTTTTAGTAGGCAAAGTGGGAGTATACAGTCATTACAAATAAATGAATTTTAAAATAATTTTAAATATATAGAAAAGCTCTGTAACGTGAACGAATCACAGGATGCTTTTTTTAATGGAAAAAAAAAGTTAAAAATCTAAAGAAAAGCTCAGACTGTCTGTAACGAGTTCGAATCACAGCATGCTTCTTTTTTTTTAATGAAAAATATATTTAAAAAATGAAAAAGTATTAAAAAAATAAATAAAAAAGTAAAAAAATAGTTAAAAAAATTAAAAAACAAAGAAAATTGTTTACAAACTTAAGAGAGAATCTCGTTCTAAGAACGGGCAACTTTAGCTAGTCCTTTAATAGAAAAAGGAATTTTTTCCTAAAATTAGCACTAAAGACAAGAGTCAAAAGTAAAAGTAGCATTTTTAACAAAAAAAAAAAAATACGTTTTTGGACAAAGGTAATTTAATGAACAACAAAATTTTGTAATCTGAGTACATCTTGCTTCGAATAACGCCCGCGTTTATATAAAAAAAAATTTCTACCCGGTGTCTGTCATAAACTGGAAGGCACACACAAGGTATACCTTCTCAAGATTCTAAAAGCTGTAAAAAAAACCTCGGCGAAAAAAAGCAGCAATATTTTTGTGAACCTGAAGATTGCGTGCACGTGGAAGGAGTCGCCACCTCGGAATTACCCAAAAGGAGTTAAATAAAATATTGAGTAATTCAAATTTAATAAAAATTTAGTAAGTACTTCTGACCACATTAATAATAACTCTTGAAGATTTTGGTCAACGAATAATAAAAAACAAAAGAACTTAGCAACTAACTACAATTATATTTTTTGAGATTGCCGTAGGGAAGAATAAATAAATTTTTTAGTATGTATATTCTTTTTTTGTGAAAATAACCTTGAATTTTTGTGGAATATTAATCTCTTTTTAAATCTAAATAAATGTTCTGTTTTTTTTTTCTAAAGAGAATCACCTAAAAAGACACCTTTTCAGCTAGTTAGTGTATGCCAAGGAGACCTCTGGACTACCTGCCTTACAAAATTAGATTATTTTGTCACTACCAGAAAGTGGTGGTGAAATCATTAACGAATTCCATGGGGAAAAACCCTAGTATTGATACTAATTTTTCGTACCAGTTTGCTAAGCTAGTATAATACTAGCATACAATGACACACGTGGTTTATATGCGTGCGCTATGTCATCTGGACATAATATATACAAATATTTACAAGAAAAATGTCGTAAATTATTTCTACAGCTTTTAAATCTTAGCAGTTATTTATAGAGCTCAGTGCGATACCAATTTTTTTTTTGATTGCTATGTTATGTGTACACATAAATCACTGATCATTATATATATAATCACCTGATTCAAAAGTCATAAATCCATATGATAAATATTCTCAAAATATATCACTTTTATAATATGTTCCTTCCTAACAAAAATTTGATTTATGACTATTGCATAAATTTTATCGGTAATTTTTTAGGTTAAATGAATATCATTAGATACATATATAGATATATTTAGTATAGCTTTTAAACTAAGAGTAAAATCTTCATGAATCATTTCTGATGTACATATGTACATATATACATATATTTAACTTACTTACATATAGGCGAACAAGTCTATTAAGTGCACGCAAACCATGTCATGTGAAAAATGTTTTGAACAACACGAAAGGCTCTCTAGCCTACCTAAGTATGTACATACATATAAAATGAAATAAGCTTATTTAAGTAAGTTACTAAGACTGGTTATTCTGCATCAATTACAGAATTCGTACATGCATACATATGTTAGAATATAAAACTACCACAGTAACTATATTTTTTGTATTATAAATGATTGGAACTTCGTTTAAAAAAATAAAAAAAAAACCTTAAATTTTTTTTCTTTATCCACAATATACTTAGATAAAAGAGATTATTATCTAGAGAAAATTTAAATTTGCTGAATTTATAATTATACACAGCAAAAGAACAATAATTAGAGTGTCCTGAATAATACCTGTTTCACTACAAGTATTTATCTGTATTTCCTGGATAATGTCGTGACAAGTTTTTTAAAGCTTTATAAACATACCTACAAATTGTAGATAGTTATAGTTAGCAGTCTTAAGATTTTCTCTGTTCTATAAAATCTGATTTAGAAATTAAGGCAAAAAAAAAAAAAATCACGAAAGCACATTAGGAAACATCAGATAAATACGAAAAATGAAACTGTTCTATACCGGATAGTGCATGCGCTGCATAGTAATGAAAAAAATATTTATAATTTTAAAAATATCATGAAACTGACACGAAACCTAGATACTTGGGATTATTTGTTGTTCTTGTTGTTGTTGTCATTTTATAATGCACATACATATCTACTAACTAGGAATGTGATTTTGATTAAAATTAACGATCACACTTCAATAAAACGTTTTTATACATTTTTTTTTGTATATTTAATTAATATTTAATTAAAAAAAGCTGAGTAATAGATAGATTTTCTAGTTGTTCATAAATGTGTGGTTGTTTCGAATTATATCGAGCATTAGAAGAATGAAAAAATGTGTTTTTTTTTTGTTATCGAAAACTTTATTGTAATTTTACTATCGATTTTACCTTCAGTAAATCTATCTAAATCACGGTGAGGTAATTATTTATAATTGCCATTTGACGAAACTTGTAGTTTAGGTATTTAGGTAATAAAGAATATATAGGACATACCAGCTGCTAATTACTGGTATATTACTATTTTGCCAAAGTCATAATGTCGTTCAATTACGTATCACCTTTTTGTATTTTGTGCTATCACATTTCTTTTGGTTCCATACTATTCACATCTCTTCATTAAACAATGTTTAAAATATAATTCATTAGCAGAATCATGTTGAACGGTTGGAACGGTTCAGGATAGTTAAGATTTTGATCTTGCTATTCACGTGGATAACATCGTTTCAATGCATACATATGTATTGTAAATGTATTTGTGAATTTCCAAGCAAATGTAAATTAGTAAGAAAGTTATGTCGTTTTCTTGAGTATACTTTATTTTTTTATATTCAAGCCTTATACTTAAAATTAATCAATGAAATATTACGCACTGTTTTCTATATCATGTCTGGCGAGACAGTTTGATCTGGTTGTAACAGTTTCCAATGGATAGGACCCTGATACACTCAACAAGTGCAAAGCATTAGCCTTTTTTGGTGCAAATTGACCTTTGTAAGGACAGGAGGTGAACTACCTGATAATAACTTGGTTAGTTTCCTGACTACATTATCATACACAATAACACAATTTACTTTTCATCACCAGAATGAATCATATTGTTGCTGAGAAAGCAAATAAGAATCGATTGAAATCCAATTTGATATATTTTTTTTTCGCTTAATTCGCAAGGAATCCATTTGTTGATAAATGCAAGCTTGTTCAAGTGGTTCTCAATCGTTATATGGCTAATGTTAAGCTTTTCCCCGATCTCTCTCATACAAATTAAAAATAGGATGACAATTCCCTGAATTTAAGACACGTTTTTTCCTAAAAATAAATGTCATTTTCTCTGATAAAAAAAGGGAAAATTAGTTTAGTTTGCCTAAATCAATAGTTATTTGGCACCAGAAAACCTATATAGTACGTAAAATTCCCGAAATGTAAAGTTTTCTCGGATATAAGGAAGAGAACATTCAATAAATTAAGTATCATTCTATATTTTTTTGTGGACCACTTACAGATATATTTTCGTTATCTAATCACTTAGAAATATATATTCGTTATCTCTATTTCTCAAGTGGAGCAATCCCGTGACTTCATATAAACACACCTAGAACTGATGGCACAATATGTTGCCACTGACTCTAGGGAATTTTTTTTTACTGTGTAGCATTTACCCACTAAAATCCTCAGAACATCGTCATCAAGCTCCTTTAACCTTCCAGTACAAGGTTCATCTTGAAGATTCATGTCAACTGATATGAATTTTTCAAAGCATCTTTGGACCGTACGCAAATAGCTTTAGATGATCCAAGGCAAAACACAAAGTTTTATGATCCTCCATCGCATTATGACGAAGTTGGAACTCATAAAGCATAGAGTGTCCCAAAAGAAGTTTTTCTTGGTCCATCATATACCCTTCTCAAATCGAGTTCTTACATTTGTATGTTTTCCATTGAAGTCAGATAACTATGACAATGGATAAAACTTAAAATCAAATCTACATTACCTGCTAAAAGCAGCATCTAAGATTTATTAATATTGGTACCGCAATTCATTTTTGTTCACTTGACCATGTTGTCTGCAACTGCTGTTTCCTTTCCAAATTTATGTCAATATTCTTTTATGTAGTTATTTGCTCAAAATTACAACTGAAGATAGCAACATAATATAAATAATAGTAAATATTACGAATAATCGAGAAAATATTATCGGTCCCAGCGGTTGTGGGGTTAAATATGAAATTTATATATCAAGCAGATAGCTATCGAATTGATTGAAGGATTCTATCTATGCACAGTATTTATTCTAGTCCTAATATGATAATTTGATTTTTCCGCATATCATCTGTATAAAGATGTAATTTGTTATAAAGTATGTAGCACCTATGTGGGACCTAAAATCGAATCTTGAGGTATTCCATATTGTAAAGACGTGTACATATAAATTTTGAAGAAAATTCTACAAGACTCAACATTTTTTGACTACAATACAGATAGAATAGTGGGAAGCTTGGAGGGCGTATAATATAATAATAATATAATAATTTCTTTATTTTGTACTACTAAGATAACAAGATGTTTAATTGTACATTAGATGTAGGCATTCAAAAAAGCGAACTAAGAAAATCAACTGATAAATTACAATGATTAAAGTTAAAATAATTCTAAATGAAAAAATGAGTAAAAAAAAAACATATGTAGAAAAATAAAACGAAAAATAAACATAACAAAATAATATTGTCCAATAAAAACTAGGCTTGTAAATATTTACTTAGCAAGGTCATCCAAAATTCGCCGATTTGATTTTTAAGGTGCATATATTGATTTTAATGATCTACTAAAGGTATCTCTAGTCCTAGTAAGTTGTATCAAATTGGAAAAAGTAGGAACGCTGCCCATATTGGGATCTACTTTGCGGTATTAGGAGATTCTTGTGTCTATTCGACTGCAAGAAGTTCAGCTTTTCAAATAGGTATCCTGGCTGCTGGCTGAATAAGTCAATGTAAATCTTTAGCCTATATTAAAGGCTTGAAATGAGCAATCACGCAAACAAGTTATGTATGGAGATATATGAAAATTGGGAAAAAAACGGAACAATTGGAAAAATTCCGAAAAAGTTTTGTGCATATGAAAGTACTAGTCTTTAACTACAAAAAGCATATTTTATTTTAATTTTGTTACGAAATGACGCCATAGCAGCACAAGCAACGAAAAAAAAAATCCGATGGTCGACATGGTCCAAGGTCACAAAAAATATAAAATATAAATAATATAATAATATATAAATATAAAATATAGACCAAAATCTAGTGAACGTCGTAGGTTTTTCGAAAAATTGATTAAAAAAAAAATGGTGTCAATTGGAAATTTTTTTTTTTGTTTTTTTTTCGAAAAAATCGGTCGAAAATCACTTATAAAATCTATAAAAATTAATTTATCAAAAAAATCCTACGAAGTTCACTAGAAAATATTGTTTTAAAGTTGCAATTAAAAATTCAAGTCAATCAGATAAAAATTTAGGGAGCTACTGGTACGCCCATTAGTATAATTTTAATAACAGAAGCCAAACACAAACTATTGCGCGTTTCAATGCACTTTCTACAAACAGCTGTTTGCTCAGCCTTAAAATTGGGCTAGGAGAGACATCTATTAATCAAAATTGAAAGTTGGAAATTAATATTCGTCGGTATAATTTACACAAGGAATAATAAAGACCCCAAACGTATGCTTTTCCGCGCAGTCGAAAAACTGTTAGTTTCGCTTCACGACTACGCTCGTAAAAACGACCTCCCCCTCCCCATTTAAAAGTTTTTTATTCCCATAATCGTTTTTTTTATCATTCTTGGACACTTTAAGGAGTGCTTAAGAAAAAAAAAAGTGAAAAAAAGTCACGAGGTGATATTAACCCTTAAGAACTATGACTGGTAAATAGAGAAAATCCATTTTATTGCTATAAACTGCCAGGCATGTAGATTTGTCAGGATTTAAGTCTAATTTATTACGCAAAGAACAGTTATAAATTGTATTCTAGATCATCGTTAAATCGGCACGCATAGTCTTCTATTAAGTCTATGGGTCTGGTTAAGTAGATCAGTACATCATTAGCATACATATGACGTCATCAGGAAAATCATTTATGTAAAGGCTGAATAACAAAGGACCTAATATAGATTCTTGAGGAACAACGCAACTATAGGAATGCTATATCTTAGAGCTGGTCATGTAATCTTAAAACTTAGCTGCGCGTATTTAGAAGGTTGCAAATGAGTTTAGCTGCTTGCGAATAAAGCACTTTTTCAAAAATTTTGTCTAAGAAACAGAGAAAACTAATTGGACGGTAATTACTCGGAAGAGAACCATTAGACTTTTTTACTTCGTTTTAATTAATTTATCAATTAATGATAAGTTACACTACATACGAGTATATATCACTATGAAATATTTACAAAAAAAAAAAAATTCTGATTAATTTTTATAGATCTATTCTTACAGTTTATTTAACAGAATCAGAATTAGTAAAATCCTTATAGTATATACATAGTCTTTGCCATTAATATATATATATATGTACAGAAAAAACCATGTCGTTTGCACGTACGCTTGAAATCATGTGCAGGTACCTTTTATTTTATAACCTACATCTTAAGTCTTGTTGTACGTGTGCAATCACTATCGAGTATATAAGTATCTTCCCATTCCATTTATACACCAAGAAAAATCTCGAAAAATATCTCTGCTTTGTCAGCCAAAGTTAAATACTTACAGCCAGCAGCGTTACAATTCTCACAGAAATTTTCATCGAGATTACTTGCCTTGTAATTTCTTGAAAATAATCAAAGTTTTGTAAATAAAAAAGAAAAAAGAAAACAAAAAAAAAAAACACATTTCATCTGAATTAATGTATTTTATGGTGGTTAGATGTTTCCCTACAGAATTGAAATCAGTCTGTTAATAATTGAGAGATATAGTGGCAGACATCAATGGGTGTTTTGTACCTTGTATACTACGTGCATTATCGCTTCTCACGTTTTCTTATAATATTTTCTTCTCGCATAATCATGTGACTTTTTGAGATTTTATTATGTCGTATGAGAATGCCAATCTAAACCACAACCCCGTCGGCGATGATTCGAAAGCTTGTGTCAATATATTCCAATCTCATATGAAACGTATCCATACAGACATACACACTTATTCGTAATTTCAGCGTGATTTCGTCATACTTACTTACATGTGAGTTTTGTTTTATTTATTTTTCAAGCTTCTAGTGTAATTGGAATTAATATTTCATTGTTGATATATAGACTTTGTTGGTACGATAAATTTTACCTTTAAAAAAAATTCACATGATATGTGCGGTTATGAAATACTTAAATCCTTTTTCTCTCGTTATTGTTAGCCCAGATTTGTGGGCAGGAAATAGAAAATCAAAAAGAAAGGAGGAATTCCTTTTGCTTGAAACATTGTGAATTGTATGTGGATTATTATAGGATAGAATAAAAGAATTCTGGAAGTGCAATTTGAAAAACGGTTCAGACAATTCTCCTAACAGAGAGAAATGGAGAGACTGGAGAAAAGTAATGGTATTAGAGAAACTGCACGACTGGATATCAGTCGATACTTATGTAGTTTCGGCGAGGACAGAATGTTGGGACACTTGAATAGTTTACGTGGAAGCGTGCAGTTCAAAAACATCCTATTTTTTTATGGTTTCGTATAACAAAAGGAAAAAATAAAATCCTTAGAAGATCGCTTCTGCGTCCGTCTGTCTATCTGTCTGTCGCAGGCGTTTTTCTCGAAAACGACGTTACTTAGGAATTTGAAATTTGACAGAATGTTAGGTCTTTATGACGCCCACATATTTCGATAGTCAAATACTAGCTAAAGTTTTCCGTTATTAGAACGGGGATCTTTTTTTATTTTTTTGTATTATCTTTTTTTTTTTTTTGGTAATTGTATTTTTTTGTTAATTTTCTTAATTTTTTTTAAAAAATTTAAAAAATGAAAAAATTTTGAAAAAATTAAATAAATGTGTGAAAAAATGAAAAAATTGTGAAAAAATGAAAAAAATTATAATTTTTTTTTGAAAAAATGAAAAAATTTGAAAAAATTTGGAAAAAATGAAAAAAGCATGCTAGGACTCGAACGCGTTACATACAGAGTTTAGGCTTTTCTTACGTTTTTTTTTATCTAATTTTTAATGGGGGAGGGTTGGGTTCCCCGCAAAAAAATATGTTTTTTTTGTATTGTGTATCATTTGAAAGGGCTACTATCAAGGATTAAAACCAAAAAATTCAAAAGATGTGCAAAAAATACCGTGCCCCCTGATCTTCAAGATAATTTTCATATTATCAGGGTATTAAGTCATAGATAAAAGGAAAACAACAACTTTCTTGTCAGTCTCATAGTTGCTGGAAAAAAGAAAAATATTTTTCTGTTAACTTATAAGACAACTTTTAGTAATAAAACCAACTCTTATAAAATTACTCTTGAGTCCGTCTGTTTGAACATTATAAAGTTATCATAGGTAAATTTGTTTTAGATTTAAAATATACTTGAATTCGGTCAATCGATTGTTCGTTGATAAGATTCTAGTACGGAAACAAACGGCGAGGGCCCGACTCGATCTAAACCGATTTTTTATTTTATTTTATTAAGCCAAGCTCAGGGCATACCTTATAATCAATCACTCAGGAGGTACGGTAAGAATTATGGGACGACATCTATTGTATATCTAAAATGTAATTTTAGTGAAAAATCTCCCTTTGTTTATGTACTAATTAAAGATACGTGGCTCATTTCACAATGATTAAACTTTTGAAAGGTGATTCTTTTAGCTTTATTTTGAATATTAAAATGGTCGGTTTATTTTCTATTTTTTTTAATTTTTATTTTAAGTTCAAATTAAATTTTTGCAGTTACCTTTTAATTTGGTTTGAAAAAATAAGTACATATATGGCTTTTTGCCATGTATAAGTTTATGAGGTTTTTTTTTATGCATAGAGAGAGTAGAGCGAAGATCATAACTTAGAAGTAATCAAGTAATCGATAATAAGTAGGCTATGTGTTTAGTCGATTAGAGACACTTCTATAACAATATTTGGTGAAACTATGAAATCTATTGATAACTGTTAAAAAAAAAAGTTGGTATTCTAGCTTGACTCACGTACTAGTTGAAGGACAACGCAATGCAATGATTAACGATCAATGATCAAAGTTATGTTAATGAACTTTTTGCAAAAATAATAGAGGTTAAATTAAAATAAAAGAGGTAACTAAATCCGAAATTTTTAGTTTAGACAACCGTAATTTTTGATGGGAGAAGGATATGGGGCTCGTTGAGCAGTCGTTGCAAAGGCCATGTAGCTCTGAATACTGTGACCGTACGCCATGCTGTTTTAAGATATATGGTGTTTTATGAAAAACTAGCTTTTTTTCTTAATCACCCTGTAACTCCTAAACGGTTGATATTGCCCCCCCCCCTGCCATACAATTTTTGGTTTGTCTAGATGAGTACTATCACTTCCCGCTCTATTGACCTCCTAGTGGGAAACACCCTGTATAAGTATTTCTGTTTTTTCGGAGGAACCAAGTCAACCATTGTTTATTTCACTTTACTTAAGATGGAAAGAAATAAAATGAGTTGACATAGGTTATTTTGACATAAAATTTAATTAACCGTGTTTACGAACTGTTTTAACCAGGGACCGAAAATAACTGTTATTATTTTTTTGTAAGCGAAAAACTCTTTAATACAGTTTTCTAGGAAGTAGCGTAGTACAAAAGGGGACTATATACAGCACTTAGACTAGCTGTCTACGTTGAAATCAAGAAAGTTTCGATTTTAATATATAAATCCAATCCTAACTGTTATTGTAAGACATATTTTTTTATATTTTTATTTTAACTGTTTAAAAAAAATACTTATATTATTTTACAGCGATATAAAACTCTTTTCCAGTGTTTTACATATTTGGTCTATTATAAGAATTAAAAATGAGTTTTTTATTTTCCTCAAGAAATAAAATTTATCAATGTACGTTTTCTATTTTTGTTGTCATATATTTGTTACAAGATGAAATTTGTCAATATTTTTAAAAAAATTTGTACAGCAACCTCACGAAGAAGTTGCCCGATTGGTCCTATTTTTGAACTTAAATGAAGAAGGGGTTGCCGATTCCAATTTTCCTTTCCCTAAGAATCTAATTCGGACAGGTCTATTTCTTGAGGAAAAAAATAAAACTCATTTTTAACTGTTAAAAGTTGAGAAAGATGAAAAACTCGAATTATGAGTTTTATTTTTTGAGAGAAAAAAATAATATTAAATCGAGAGAGAAATATAAAACTAAAGATAAGACTGTTATTTACTCAGAAGAAAATAAAATTCTCTTTTTAACTATTTCATTAAAAGATAAAATATAAAATATCATTAACAAAGTGTTAAAACCAGACTTTTAAAATATTTCTTATAACTCTTTCGGTCCCTGGTTTTAACAACATAAAACTAAAAATTATGATTATTAATATGCCCTCCATGAAAACTTAACCTTTTTTCAGTTTCGTGCTTATATCCAGTTCATATTTCATATACGTAAACTTGTCAAACATCCCAATGAACTACAAACTAAATTTTGTTCCATTAAATTATTTCCTATCACTTCATGGCATTTAAAACTTGATCGTGCATATGTACAGTTCATGTTTCACCTGAGTCAAATATCTTCAACCATAATCCAATATAATTCAATAAAAGAATCTTAAATGTCATAATGCCGTAATGCTCTTTGAAAGTTATTGTCTCATCATAATTTGTCTTTCAACATTTTAAATAATTGTTTTATTTGCTAGAACTTAACCTATCCGCCGCCCACTGAAACATACTCAAAAGATATTTAATCTGATCTGGCTATAAAATTACATACATAGTATTTGGCAAGTCTGCACGTCTGTCAAATATCTTCGTTGATCTTGTGTGTAGGTGTTTACAAATTATGAAATTAAAATCATTGAATCCCTTGGGAAATATTACGTGGATCACAGCATGAATAAGAAGAAAAATTATAGACGAGCACGAGTTTCTCAGTTGAGCTCATGCGGTGATTGAAAATCAAAGTTTTTAGTAAAATTGCTTGTAGTAGACGTTTGGTCTAATACCAATGGCCACATACTGTGATAGTGTCGATGATGTCTTTCACTTTTCATTTGATTTTGTTTTTTTTTGTTTTTATGGAGAGGTGTGTAGATGTAGTTAATTCATTCTTGTGGCAACCATATATTCTATTAACTACATACATTAGTACATAGATAGATATATGAACATTATGGCTGTGCCGCCTAACTTAATACAAACTTTTTAGTAATTATCGAGTTCAAGGTTAGAAGTAGATTATGGAAAATTTATTGTATCCTTTATATTTGCTCTTTGTATCTTTGTGTATATTTGTAAAATTACAATTAAAATTAAGATTAACAAGAATGCAACCTTGAAGGCATTATGAGAACTTGGCGTGAATGCTTATTTCAAGGTGCAGAAATGAGAGTTGAGACTTGTGGTGTGCTTTTGAATTCAGTTTTTCAATTTCCTTTTAATTATCTTTAAAATATATCTAAACAAATTTTCAAAAAGCATTCACCGAGAAAATGGCAGCGTTGATTTGTCTAGCTTTTACCACCTATCAAACAAATTACAGCCACAAACAATACATCCAGATTACAACTTCATAATTTCCTAGAAAGAGACTTCTAGGTCATAGGGAAGGAAATCTTCAATTGAGATTTTGAATCCTTTTGCATATTGCTTCTGACGTACATTCATTTCAACCACAATTAGATACATCATAATTATCCCTTATTTTCAATATAGACTAAAACGATTGTTCTTTAATGCTTTAAACTATGATTTAGAGTCCTTTTAAAAATTTAAAAAAATTTGTTTTGTCAAATGGGAATGAGTGAAAAGACCGTTATTTTTTAAATTTTTTTTCGAGCATTTTTATCTGTTTTGTTGAGATATCATTCTATCAAACAAGAGGATCTGGGCTCAGTATAACCAAGCAAGAGGACATGGGCTCAAATATATAAATGTATTTTATTTTTCCCTGACGGGAATCGAACCCACATTTGTTAGAATCGGTTAAAAATGGAGAATAGAAGAATTTTAAAAACTTCTATTTTTAACGATTCTAAATCAAATCATAAATACAAGAGGAAACCGGGACCTTCCGCTTGCCCGGGCAATTGCTCTTACCACTGAGCTAACGAGACTGATGATTTTTCCTCTTTCATTTCTTAATTTGTAATTATAATTTTATGATTTGATTTAGAATCGTTAAAAATAAAAGTTCTTAAAATTCTTCTATTCGCCATTTTTGACCGATTCTAACAAGTGTTGGGAAAAATAAAATAAAATTGAATTTACAAATTTATTTGTGCACTTTCATCGTTGCCAGCTAAAAGCAAAACGTGGCTTAGTAGGCTAATTACGAAATTAAAGAAATTTTAATGAGCCTCATTCTAAGTTTATTTTTTTTAAAGATCAGAAATAGAAATACAACAGAGTGACCTTGACCAAGCTTTACCAAGACAATTCCAAGCATTGGTACTCCTAAATGTATCTTTATAAGTACAAGAGGGTTATTGCAGTACAGCTTCTATAGTCTACAATTCATAAAGGGGTTCATTTAGATAAGTGTTGACGCTATTTTAACTATCTGATCACTTCAAATTTGATCCCTCCTCAGCACCAACATAATTAAGTCTTCTATCTGCTATTCATAATTAGTAGGCTTACAAACTCAAAATTTGATGTAATTAATGTTGAATTTATCATAAATCAAAACTTTTTACCTGCTATCCCATGAGATTTACATTTATTCCATTAATTCCCAAGTTGATGAAAGAAACCCGATTAACGCAGAAAAATTACATCATCCTTTAACAGAGGCGAAATTCTTACTGTGGTTTCTCTGCCCAGATGCTGTTCATATATGTAGCTTGGCCTTTATTATTTTCTAATTGAATTTTGATTACCTGAAAAATCAAATAAAAAAGTAAAGGTTAAAATTATCGACATTACCATCTATACAGTCTAAGCATAAAAATCTAAGTTATCTATTAAACAAATCTCAGATTTAAGCGTATTACTTAATCCCACAGTTAATTACATCAAACCTTCAATTAAATCACGTTTTACATGTCTTCGCTGCTATCTTCTATACGATCAAAGTTCCTAGGAATACTCTCATCGTATATGTATGTACCTATACATTACAATTCACACTTTTCAACATGATAATGACCATATTAAAGGGGATTTGCAAATAAATCTCCCTCCAAAGTGTTTTTTAATCCGCTTTAATCAAAAATCAATTGAAATTGCCTCTAGCATTCATTAAGCAAGCAATCCACTTTAATCTCAATTGCTGTAATTAGGTTTTTTGGAAGAAACAACGATAATATAAAAAAAAAAGAAAAGGTAAAAGAACTCCCCATCGTATAGTATGTATATAATCTTTTACAATCGTACAAAAATAATCGGAGCGCTCTTTCCCATCTCTGTACTGTACTACTACAATCTTTCTTGTTAACCGCAGTTAGGAGGAGTAGTTTTGCTATGGCATTGCCGGGCGGTGAGAGCACCTGATCAAATCAATGACGTGAGTTCACTTTGAAAACTTATCATTAAGGCACTAATCCTCTTGATCGCTCCTCCATCATTTGTACCCCATATCTCTTTACCCAACATCGCGTCTTATGAATGTCCAATTAACATCTTGATATGATCTTGCTGTCAAGTAAGCACCTTAGAAACCACTTCTCTTCTAGATCAGCTTAAAATCAAGCCATATCACTTTGGCTGGCTTGCACTCGTGTATAGAGTTAAGGACAGACGAGGAATGTTTTAATAGCATCCAAAATGTGTTCGGGATAGCTGTAAGTTAGCTCCATTAATGAGATATGGTCCGGATTAGTAGGAGAAAATAGTTTGAATATGCAGACTTACGAGGAAGTGAGTGTTTTATATTATATATGAAAATGAATATAGAGGGGCTACATTAGAAGGCATTATTGAGGGTCGTGTGCAAAAAAAGAGAAGGAATGATTTTTTCCTTAATGTGCTTACTAATGGTCTATTTCTTCCTAATGAATATCACATTTATCTTAGATCCGAATCATTATAATAGTTAAGTCATTGTGGTTACCTTGATAATCGAACAGAAAATATACATATTTCTTCTGATAGGATAGATAATGTAATTTTTTTGTTATTTTGCATAACTTAAATATAAAGCTAAGCAAAATTATTGGGAAAGTTGAGTTTTGTAGTTATATATTCATTATATTCGCTGGTAACCATCACACATATTATAACGAGAAAATTCAATAAAGACCAAATTATCGAATTAATTTCGATCGACTCTAAGTTTGTATCTTCTTCATAAGGACACGATTTGTGCCTCTTTCATATGCAAGATTTTATTTAACTTCTTGTTTATCCAACTCTGTAATAGAATCTTCCAATTCTGTAGCTATGCTTACTTGTAAAGTTTTCACATACCTGCACCAACCAAAAATTGTTTTACGCATTGGTGTAATAAAAGTTCTTTTGTAGATTCTTACGAATATAAAAGTAGAGCTCTAGAGTAGAAATTCTATCAACAATACGACGATTTAGTTATATTCTAGTCTCGAGTGGGTTTCCTATCATCACATTATTGAGATACAACATATTTACAATGGATCTACAAATCAGTAATAGGTTGTGGATTAGCGGTAAACTCTGCAAGGTCTGATTTATGTAGTACTGCTAAAGAGTAATTAGGAATTATGTAGACTCCAAAGTAGATTAATTCATTTTTGTAATTGAAAACCAATTCATTACTCATTGTAGTCAAAACAGTATTACTTATTGAATTTTAAAATGGGGTAGAAATATGACATACAGAAAATAAAATATCAGAGGGAAATATTACAAAAATAACAGTAATATAAAAATATAATAAAATAAGTAAAACACGAGTTTTCAAACAAAACTGAGGCCAAGGCGCATGAAAAAGTACAAAATAAAAATTTCTTGACACACAGAGGTGGACTCAGATTTTTTGATTGGGAAATTTCTCTTGAATATTCTTTCTCTTCATGAATCAAATCACTTATTACCTCTGATTGATGATACTGAAATATATCGGTGATTGTCAGCGAATAACATCTGAGTCTACCTCTGTGTGTGAAGAAAAGTTTATTTTCTACTTTTTCATGCGGTCTTGGCCTCAGTTTTGTTTGAAAACTCGTTTTTTACTTATTTTATTTTCTGCCTTTTTCACGTTAACTTAATTGTTATTACGTGTTGCATTGAGATATTTTCAAACAATTTTATGACGGCTGAAAAGACACTGATTTACTGAATTTTCCCGATTTTCCATGTTTTCCACAGACTTTTCTTTCCTATTACTATGAATTTTTTTTTAAAAATTTACATGTATTTTCCTCGATTTTTCATGCAAGTTTTCATGATTGTTGAAGAGAAAGTATTGATGCCAGTAGGACGGAAAAAAAATGATTCCGCATAGCTTATAAAACTTTTTTGTCGGAAAATTTTCGGGAAAAGTCGGAAAATTCCGGAAATTCCAGAAAAATTGGAAAATTCTGCATTTTTCCTGAAACAGATTTATAACTAATTATATCGATGAAAATTTGTCCGATGATTTTCCCGCTTTTCCGGGTTTTCCACGGAGTTTTCCACAAAAGCAACTTTCTGCAACTCATTTCGCTCTACAACTTTGGCTTAGGTTGCAAATCGCTCAAACGCTTCCTTGGTTTGAAAAATTCGGGAAAAACGTTTTACATGAATTTTCCTCGATTTTTTCTGCAAGTTTTCACCATTGTCGGAGAAAAAGTGATGATGCCAGTTGATAGGGAACTTGGTCCTGCATAATTTAGAAAACTTTTTTACCGGAAAATTTTCCGGAAAAGTTTTTCGGAAAAATCGGAAAACTCTGCATTTTTCCTGAAACGGATTTATCACTAATCAAATTTGTACCAAATTTTCAAATGATTTTCCTGGTTTTCCATGGAAATTTCCGGTTCAAATTTTGATAGATTCAATTGTCACGCGACATGAACCTGTGTGCCAACTTTCAGCTCGCTGTGATGACGAAACAAGAGTGTCGAAAATAGTAAAAAAGAAATATATAAATAAATAGACAGACAAATTCGTGTACGAGTTAAAGGGAATGGCCTCAAAAAAAAAAGAGAATTAATACAATCTTAAAAACAGAGTGTTACATATAAATGTTCTATAGATTTTATAGACATTGAGACTAATATAAAATTATATGGAAGGTGAATTAATTCCCACAAGTTCGGCGTAATACTATACATATGCGGTGCTATAAAGTTAAAATTTCAGAATTTTTATCACCTTTATGTACCACAACTTCTATTTTTTATAAAAAAAAGACACTTTATTAACACCAGTTTTGTTTTTTACAGTAGAATTACAGAAGCTAAAGATAAGCTAATAAGTTGTTAAGTTAACTTTGCTAAAACGCTTCGCTTTAACTTGACCAGTCACATTTCGTACCCAACCTTTTTTTACCTTACTTTTTTCTTGATCTATGGTAGTAAAAATGAGAAGATGTTTTTTTTTTTTTTTTTACTTTCCAAACATTTTCTTGATGATGATGATTAAGAGAAAGAACAAAAATCTGGCACACACTTGTGATAGGATAAATTAGTAGAGAGGCCTTCGTCTTCTTAAATTCGTTACAAAAAAGGTGATAGGTTAGAGAAAGGTGATAAAAATTTTTAAAAGTTCTCAAGACTTAAGATATGGATACAGGGTGTGCATTTATTATGACTCACATGCTACTCTATACATACAATACATAGTATGTACTAAGTTTTCCGCATAGCTGTGCGGGCTACAATTAATCATTTAACGAACTTATATGCCATTTTATCCTAAAAACACACTCTGTCTCTATCTGTCTAAGTTGTAACATTATCCCTTCAGATTGATGATTTTTATAAATCTTTCTATTTTAAAATAATTAGCTTTAATAATTAAATTACTATAAAATCTAACTTCTGATATTCTTAGTCAATTTAAAAATCAATTACGAATTTCTTTATTTCTTCTCACCAATCAGCACAAAACTATTTTTTTATTTACTTACTATGTTCCCCACAAATTAATAATGCATTTAAGTAATTTTAAATAAATTATTTTTTAATTATTTAATTTTTTAATTAAATCATTAATAGTAATAAAATATCGGCCAAGTGCGAGTCGGACTCGTGCATGAAGGGTTCCGTACCATCGTACAAAATTTAACACTAGTATGTACTTTTTATTTATGTTTTCAAATGAGAGTCGACGTCATTTGAAAAAATACTGCTGTCATTTGAAAAAAAAAATGGTTACTTATGGTAATAATAATGAATGAAAATAAAACGAGGAAAAAAACGCCGAAAATATCACGTTTCTGGTATGGGCCCCCCTTTAATTTTTAATGTTATTTTATTATTATTATTTGTTATAATAGCGGCAATAGAAATACATACTTTGTGAAAATTTCAATTGTCTACCTATTACGGTTCATAAGATACAGCCCGGTGACAGACAGACAGACGGACTTAGTAATAGGGTTCTAGTTTTTACCCTTTGGGCACGGAACACTAATAATGGGATATGACTTTTTGATTTCGTTACTCTTAATAATGTAGAAAACAAAGATATTCCTCACGCTCAGCATGAATGAACTGAGGCCAATAAAAAGCCTGGGCATTGCCCATACGCCGCAGATATCATTTTTAAAAGATGGTTAAGATCAATAGTGGGATCCGTTTCGTTTCTGTATAGAACTGCTAAGGCAAAAACATCTAAATATTTCCATTGCCAGAGATAGGTATTCACAAAGATATCCCCAAGAACGTTAAAGGTTTTGTAAAAGATCTCAACTTCGAATGGCCACCCTAGGGTACTTCGAAATAATATCACAAAAACTCTGATAGGTTGCAGTGACTACATAGATGGGCGGCGGAATCTCTGAATGTGTTCTCCATACTAATAATAATATTAAAAACTAATAAATATTATTATTATATACAGGGTGATTCTGATCAAGATACCTTCCGGTATACCACGCGATTCCTTGAGGTAAGCTGATCAAAAAATTGTTCCACATACCCCCCCCCCCCCCCCCCCCCACAGAAACCTTCCTTTAGGAGTGGTGGCCAGTTGAAGATATTCGTAAACCCTGATGGGAATAAATGAGTTTAACTTTTGAACCACGACATAGATTTTGGTTATTGCTGGCTTATTACATAGCCAAGAATAGTAGCTGTCGAAAAGTGTATTACTATGTATTTTTTAATTAAGCATCTTTAAATTATTCTCAAATATTTCCAAAACATTGATTTTTTTACACGTAAATTTCATAAATATCGTTATTTATTTCAAAAACTTTTGTGTGTAAAAAAATCAAAATTTTCAAAATATTTGAGAATAATTTAAAGATGCTTAATTAACAAATACAGAGGAATACACTTTTCGACAGCTACTATTCTTGGCTATTAAATAAGCCAACAATAACCAAAATGTATGGGGTGGTTCAAAAGTTATACTCATTTATTTCCATCAGGGTTCACGAATATTGGCGAAATCTTCAACTGGCCACCACTCCTAAAGGAACGTTTCTAGAGGAGGGGGGGGGGGGTATGTGGAACAACTTTTTGATCAGCTTACCTCAAGGAATCGCGTGGTATACCGGAAGGTATCTTGATCAGAATCACCCTGTATATTCCTTCCTTATTTTCGTGATATACTTGAATTATTGGAAAATTTTAATAAGCAGAATTTGTATTATTATTAGGTCACATAATGACTTTCATTGGAATAAATAATGAAAATTTGCTATTAAGATTATTTCAGTTTAAATTAACAGTTAACTTGGCGTGCTGAATGGAGAATTTGAGTTTCTCAAGTTATTAAACACGGCATAACTGAAAGAGAATGATACCAAGCAGGGTATGGCCTAAACGTATTTTGTTTCGCCACCCATGGCGGTATACACATAAATATTCAAATAAAGTTGATATTAAGAACTTGGGGTTAATTTACTAAATGATAAATTATTTAAGAAAATTGAATTATTCAAAAGCTTACTCATAAAGTCAAATTTTAAATTGATTTATCCGAGCAATTATCATACAATTAAGATACAAATATTTTTTATATATGCAAGAAAACGTAAATAAATAATATATAAAATATTATGTAACTTAACGGAGAAACTAAAGGGGGAAAACATTTTTTAAAGCAATAAATGCCTAAGTCTAATTTGAAAATTGATAACTTTAAATCAATTCAATAATAAAGTATTTGATAGTGTAAGCCACTCGAAACTCTTATCCAAAATTGAGAACCAAATTTATGTTCTTCAACTTGGTCTGCAGCTTGATAGGTAATTTTTTATTAAATAGAAACTAAAGGTGAAATTTTGAGTGTAGTGTTCTCTAGTGTGCTATTTTTGAATAAAGGTATCCCTCAGGGATCTATTCTGGGACCATAGCTTTTCAGTATTTTTATCACTAACCTGATCAATATCATTCTGTTCAATAAGCCAGATTTGTATGCTAATGATTTGCAAATTTATTTGAATAATAGCATCGGTTGAATGGAATTTGCATTTATAAAGTATATTAGCAATATTATCACTAAAAATAATCCCCCATATATTCCACCCACTACAGAATTGATGTGCAGATACCACGTAAGAGTAGTATTCAAAAACATTGCAAGAATCTTAGCTGAATCAATAATGAAATTTATAGTGTTATCCAATGGAAAATTATCGGTATTTAGTTTAAGCCTATGGATTATTAAATACTTAGATTTTGAGGGAATGAGTCTTAGTTTATTGTTAAAAGAACACCAATTAATAACCTCCAAATCTTCACTCATATGAGATATGCAATCCTCAATAAGATTAACCACACTGGATCTATGTAATAGAATATCAAGGTACCGATTAGAATGCTTAACTTGAACAAATATGTAATGTATAAACATTGAAAATAACAGAGGCCCCAGAATGGATCCCTGAGGTACACCAGACACTACTGGAAGAAAGGAGGATTAGAACTATTGGCAAATAATAATAAATCAGCTTTGCAAAATGAGAACAACATTTGAAAGTTTCTGTTAAGTTATATGAAAAGGTCTATGATTAATGGTATATTAAATGACTTTAAGTAATCTGGAAGAACTAGTACCTACTATCAATTCATTTTTATCGACAGCACGATTGATATTATTGCTAACTTAAATGTTCTCCTTAAATGTATTTGCTATGCATAAGATGTGTATAAGCTCATTCAAATATAAATAATGAGAGATTTGCATAAATGCATAATTTTCTCAACTACTTTGGAAAGGGGATGATAAAATACTTATTGTCCGATGAAACTCACTTCAATGTTAGCATATTTTATGGTACTGTTATTATTTTAATACTTTAATTACTTCCTTGGTATAGGAAAGCTATAAATATAGTAAAACACTAGTCACAAATATGTCTGAGTATTGAAAGAATATAGGGCAAAAACATATTAATGAATCTAGAGTTAAAATTATCAGCACCACTAGCACAGAATATTTTGTACTTCTTCTTTCTTTGAGGGGGGAGGGAAAAAAATAAATAAAACCACGCCTAACAGTACTTGACGGCCTTTCTGTAACACAAAAAAAAACAAAAAAACCACAATAGACATATTTCATTTATATCTACTAAATGCGACTTTAGATGACACTAAGATCGTGCCAAGAACGTGCTTCAATATGATTTTGTATGTATCTTAGGGTACGACTTCTACATATTCTAAAAGAAGCGCGACTTCTTTGTTTCACCACATTAGAAAGTCGTGAAACTCTTTTGCGGCTTTTATGACTCCTGTCAGGTTTTTATTTCTTTGAACATACCTATTACATACAACAACGTACATTCTTATTCTTTGCATGATAGATAGATAGAATCTGAAGAGGTTATTGATCATGTTATTTGAATAGAACAAAAAAAAAATGAAATGAAATGAGGAAAAAAAAAATCTGGTTTCTAGATGGAAGCAAATTCTTAAACATGGACAACTTTTTCAGTGGCAATCTCGGTTAACAGTCAGTCGTTCATTCTATATCCTATCTAATAGCTCAACGATTTTTACGAACCGTTTTAAATGACTGCTAGAAAACATGTAATATAACAGAAGATTTCTCTAATTTCCAGTTCATTTAATTTTGCTTTATAAAAGTATCTACTAAGCACATACCTACCTACCTACCTACATAAATACATATATGAAGAGAAGTTAAGAAATTCTTTGAAATGTATATCTACCACTAAAGGTGCAGTTTTATTATTATTAAAGGTAATTACACTTGCAGAGAGCCATGTGAATTAATTCTTATAAGTGTTTTGCGGTTTATGATATTTTCAGAGGGAGTGAGTCAATTACATAAATTGCCTAACGAGTATCTTTTCAAAGTTGAATAACTTGTCTACTGGTCTTTCTGGCTTCTACTGTACATATATAAATAAGTATGTAGCTATATATGTCATTTTAAAGGTACCTGGGTGTAATAAAACTGGTTATATGCTCTACGTTCAGAATAAATAGCTAAGATCAAGGTAACTTCACTTTTGCAATAACTTTCCTTGTTTTTTATGATGATGCTCTATGAAAAAAAAATTGCTAACAATTAAAATGGTTTAAAATTTAAATCGTTTGTGATTTTTTTTTTGTACTTTTTGTTTTAAAACCGAAAGGAAATTGGCAGAAGAACGAAGGTTTATTAACTATTTGCTCTAAAAGAAATAGTTTTAAGTTAATAACTATCTCTCATAAAGCGCTAGTAATTTTGTTGGTACTATTAAACTTTGTTTTATTCTCAATTAAATTTTAACTAGTATTTTATTACTAATTTGTATTAAAAATAAATATTTTTTTTTATATTTCTAGTCTGTCTTAAAAAAAAGAAGGGTCTACACTGCTTCTAGACTTATAGTCTAACAATTATCGGAAGTTAAAAAACAAAACTGATCTTCAATACAGATTATCTGTAATATGTGCGAAAAAGGATGAGTAAAAAGATTTTAGTTAGTCTCTATGATTCGCAACATTTGTTCGCAAAGTTGTATATAGATGTGGCCCATAGGTTTGCAATGTATAAGTGTTAATACTTAAATGAATCAGTCAAGAAATAAAAAATTTAGGTTATTTAATTAATAGCGACATGATTGGTATATCCACTATGATTCTGTAGTAAAAGATTCTATTGGATTTTATATATAATATAAATAGTTTAGTTAATACAAAATTGACTAAAATTACTGTCAAGTGTGTCGCTCGAAAATTAAGTAACAAAAATTCTTTGAAAAAGGAAATATCATTTAAAAACGATTTTTTTAAAAAAAGGAAGGCGTTTCGTTTCAACATTAGCCATATACTCTTCAGTAGTTAATTGTCTTGTGTTCTATGTAAGTCTATATTTTAATTTATTAACGAATTTCTATTTTATTTTAATCTTTTTTTTATTATTTTTAAAAAAGCATTTATACACGCTGTAGATAAAAAAGGTGTTTGAAATATTTTTACCGAGAACTTTTAAAAAGTTTAATTATGTGCAATTTTATATAGAGCTCCTCACTGGACCCAAAACGGCGAGCAAATTAATAAAAAATTATATATTTTACAACAACATGCTCGGTATTTTCCTGAAAATAATATCCAAAAATCTGTTACTCTCAGTACGGCTTGGTTCCTGCCTGCCGTAAACGCTAAAGAAAAATCAGGCTGACCTCATTATTATGATTCCCATAAAAAAGTTTTTCTAAGTGCACATTTGGGGTCATATTGGTTTTTAATTGGTGTCTACGGTAGGCGGAGACCGCAAGCCGTACTGAAGAGTATATGGTTCCTGCTGATATGAAATGCCATCTTTTTTGTAGGAATTTCTTTTTCAACCGAATTTTCTTTTTTAAAGAGTTTTTATCAAACTTAAAGATATCCAAAAGAAGAAGACATACATTTTTGAGAATGAAGGGAAAGTTAGAATAATTTAACTAAATTTTAAAAGTAAAAAAGTATAAAAAATAAAAGTAAAAAGAAGAAATAAAAATACAAGATAGTTTATTCATCTGAGAATAAACTCAGCAGGGCAAAAGGGGACCCCGAAACAAGTAAGATTTTGCTTCCATTTCGGAAGTCTTCTCACTATCAGCAGTTACACTAATATCCATTTAGAAAATGAGATCTATCCACAATTAATCCTGGAATGTCGTCGCCCTGGAGGAGCTAAAGATGCATCCACACATAACAGACATTAGTAAAAAAATAATTGTCAAAAATTTGATAAAAAATTTATAGGCTGATGACAATTGTTTAATAAATATTTGTCACGTTCGCCAAATGTGTGTCAAAAATTTGTCAAACATCTGATAGGATATTTGTTTGTTTTGTTGAAATTGAGGAAAATTTTCGAAACAGGAGATATTGCAACAGAAAATTTTTAAACAGAAAATTACAGAACAGTGATTGTGATTTATTAAATGATTTGAAAGTTGACACGATCATTTCGGTTTTCGAAATTTCACAAAAATCTCTTTACGTGACTTCAAATTGACTTACTATTGAATTTTAATTTTAATTTGCTGTCAATTACATACAAAAATTGACAGGACTTTTGTTTTAATCAACAAAACCTTGGGTAACTTGATTTTTAAAAAAATCAATTAGGAACGAATGATCATTGATTTTGTCCGTCTGCCTAGGGTATAGGTTTATATCGGTACCCAAAAAGTCTAGTGCGCACAGTAGGTATTCAGTAATATTGTCTACAATAAGTAGGTATTTACCTTTTTTTATTCAAAATGCTTGAGAAGACATTTAAGAAAGTCTCATTTTGTATTCCTTTAAAGGATTTAAAATATCAGGAAGGCTTCTGACTTATTATTTCCTTTCTAAAATTCCCATAATATCTTATGGTAGGTATAATTTGGATGCAATATGATCAGAAACAACTATAATTTTTTTTTTAATTTGAATTTTCGTATCATCGCCTATATATACGATAATACAAAAATTTAATTTAATTATATTTTGCAATAATCTGGATTACATTATTTATATAATTGCCCATTTACGAATAAACTCGTCATCAGTGCAATATAAAACTCGAGTAAGTAAGAAATAAAAAGAAAAGGTGCATACATACATATGTCATCATTAGTTAGTTAATGTTGCGATAACACTTCGAAATACCAAATAAAGTACGTTCGAAGACTAATTACAAAATCCGCCAGCAAACAACAACAACAACAGAAAATTTATAATATTCAAGTCTTTAGAGTATAGTGAGAAACATACCATACGCGCGCGCACAACATTAAAATTAGCATTAAAAGAACTGTTTAAAGTTCGAAAGGTCTACTGCTGTGGACAGAAGAACGACACAAAGAAATAAAAGTCGTTAACGCAGCAGAGAGTATGTGAACCACCAACCAAGTAGTTGGGAAACGAAATAAAAAGAATGAAACTTTTGTATGTGATCTTGAAGATGATGAGAGATGTAGGAAGACGACAAGAAAAGTACACGATCCTCCGACGAACCCAACCGGTTTTGGAAAATATTGTACGAAGAGGCCATGAAAGCATTCATCAATATTTTCTTTTCTATGGTATCTCTCTATATATACGAGTCAGGTTGGTTCAACGTCAATAACTGATGTTAATTATACACATGAAAAATTAATAAAGATGTGACCATAATATGATGGTCGATCGATTCGATATTATATGAATAATGCGATTCCGCACATGATCAATGACGACACACCTGGTTGTCCCACCAAATGTTCGACGCCATATATATAAAACGCTATCTCAACTTATCCGCGTATCGGGGCCGAAACCCCCGCACAAATTATTTACATACGTGTGTAAGACCAAGTGCTATTTAGACATATTTAAGCTGCATTTTATCGTATATGTAAATGAACAAACAAAACGTTTGACAGATATTTTAAAAGATCTACACACAGTTTTCAGACAGACAGAGAGAGAGAGAGAGAGACAGAGAGAAAGCGTGTGAACTGAACTTGGAAAAAGGTTGGTAACAAGATCATCACTTTGTGCCTGAGAAATGCTTTACATGCACCCACATCGATCGGTAGCACCGCGGATTTTATTGAAAGTGTCAAATGTCGTCTACAATTATAATTATTATTATTATTGCTGCTACAATTGCACAGTTAAGATGAGTCAAATGTTCTGTTGTCTGTCTTATTGCATAATAAAAGCCAATGAACTTTTTTTTATATACATGCAATCAAAGACCTTTTGTAAAGGGCTGTCTAAGACAATTTTTCTTTAGTTAGAGTCACATGATTTGCTGCTTGCTCATTTGTTGGGAATTTATTACAAAATTTCGCGTCTATATATATTGTTAATTAGTCGCTTGTGAAATATGCTGTGGTGAGCATGATTTTGGGTAGTAACAACATGACACCTTTCTTAATTAGATTCAGCTATATGTATGTATGCATTTAGGTATAAGAAATTTAGGTTGAACATGTGCAATTTAAGATTGCATGCTATATTGTGTCGTTAATAAATTTTATATACCTACATATATATTGTATATAAAGGTTGATAATTTACCTTGACAAATCCCTGTAAACTATCGCTAATCCGTAATTAATGTGTGCGAGTTTCTGGAAAATTATGAATTCTGTCGATTTAACCGACTAGTTCTGTCTGAAAATAAAAAAAATGATTGGATTTTAGTAATATATTTATGTAGTTAGTTGGTTAGGTATATAAAATATTCCTAGGATGATGATTGATGATGAAATTATATATATACGTGAGTACTTGTTTCTATCGATTTTAATAAGATTTTTAATGAACTCAAGTTTTTGTGATATGCATATTGAACATACCTCGTGCAGAAACCGTCCGCCGCTATACCCATCCCCTTCTAGTATGGTCTCCAATGGCTCAATGACCCGTTATGACCCATACTAGATTCCTGGTATATGTTCTGCTGCCATTAAGAGTAGTTTTCTTGTACTCTTCCTGTCATATGCAGGCCATAATTGCCTCGCGATACGGCAAGGTTTCCCTTATACATATACCGTGTGTAATTTTCATAAGTGTCAGGCCATCACTAGTAATGTCAAGAGCCTATCTACGCGTTTATCAATGATTTCGGAAGGGTGATCTCAAACGGAAGAGTTATTAATGAAAATATCTGTTAAGATCTACATATATAAGTAGATTAGCTAAACTTGCTCGTTTTTAGAACAGGATTCTTGTTTAAGTATATAATTTTTTTTAATTAATTTTGTTATTTTTTTAAAATGTTTTCTCTCATTGAAAAAAAGGCATGCTGGGATACGAATGCGTTACAGACAAAGTCTATGTTTTTTTTTATATACTTGCATTAACTGCGAATTTCGTTATATGAATGGATATAATATCACTGGATAATTTGGAAATTCCAAGGTATACTTCAGTTTCATAAGAGTGAAATGAACTGGATGTATTACAGATATACTGACATATTCAGATCTGTGAAATTATTCAGGATTACTTCAGCGAATCAGCCAGTCAGCGAGAACTCCTGAAGAGGTTCCTACTAAGGCAACGAAACACTCTCAAAAAAAAATCCCCAGTAGTGCTAACAAAACCACGTTTAAGATTATAATCTATGACATTTTTAACCGACTAATAATAATAATAGTTATATACTTCATCCTTATATGAAATATCAGAATGTTGTCAATTTAATTGTTAATTATTATACGAAATCTCTTCTACAAAAGCGGAGAAAATAAAGATTCACTTACGATATTGAATACACCAATCAAATTGTTGAAACACTTTCCGATTTCAATTTTGGACCCTACAATATGCTAAGCTTGTATCATACTGAAGTAGGTTTTAATACTTATTTATAAAGTTCCCTGATTGCGATTTCTTATTGCCCAATTTATATTTTCGATGGAAGATACTAACAATTACCTACATCTTTCTCTAGGTAATAGAATATTGTCATAAAATTGTTGTGACACACGACTAAAAGAGAGAGAGACTTAAAAGACTAAAAGCATCTTCATTATATTTATTTTGGAGCAGATATCAATAACATGAATATTAAAACATTTATACTAAAGAGAGAAAATATTAAAATTATAGCGAAAATTCATTTTATTCTTCCACATAATTCTCTTTTAAAACATAAGTGGATTGTTTGAAAGGAGAATTTCTAGCGGTCTTCCAACATTTTGATACCTTTCGGATAATGTTCGGCGTTTAAGTCCTCAAAATAAGCGCATTTGTTGCACCTATAACATTGTGCCTGTAGCTATCGTTTTAAATTAGGAAACAAAAAATAAAATTGCATGGAGCTATAGATATGGAGAATATGGTGGATGCGGAAGTGGCGAGTATTTTTCTTGATTCGTTGTTTAACCGGCCCAATTAAGACGTATAGTATTCGTCTGTTATTGTTCTTCCTTTTTCGAGATAATCAATGAAAATGATATCATATGCATCCAGTAACGCACCCAGGATTTGGCTTTGGTGGGGGGGGGCATACGTGTCCCTAATCAAAACGAGTCGGAAAAATAGGGCTCTAAAGTCGCGTCCTGTACCCATCTGAGCACTTAAGGACTGCTATTGTAGATTAAAAGATTTTATTTTATTTTATCGGAATTTGTAATAATATACAGACCACATTTTATACGTAATTTGTAAATTATGTTCAGAACTGACAATTTGGAGGGGGACCGGTCCCGTTCGTCCCCCTCTCGGTGCGCCCTTGTATGTATCCAAACAAATCCTAGCAACAACATTTCCAGCCGATTGTTACGTCTTTGCTCGTTTTGAGCGGCTTTCACCAGGTTTTAGCCACTCAGATGATTGCCTATTGGATTCTGGTGTGTAGTATCCATGTTTCGGTCGTCCATAGACAGAAATACATTTGGATAACACTTAAATATCACCAAATTGCTCTCGGTGTTATCAATACGACGTTGTTTTTGGTCGATTTTGAGCATCCGAAGCAGCCCCCGCTCACACTGCTTTTTAATTTCCAATTTTTTACGCAAACTGTTGCTCACATGCTCTTTTAATATGCTCATGGTCACAGCTATCTCAATTAGTTTTGCTTTGCGATCATCTCGATAACATAATTTAGATTTTTTGGATTTTTTCTGAAGTTGTCACTTCAATTGGACCTCCCGACTGTCCAGCATCTTCAGTGCTCATACGACAACATTTAAATTCATTATACCAATCATATACGGTTGTTTTCGACTGACCAAATCTCCACAAATTTTTATTAAAATCATCAATAATTTCTTGAAATTTTAAGCCGTCGAATACTGATACTTTATCACTGTACGAATTTGGTTTTTTCCCCTTTTTTTCACAAAATAAAAGTAGTGTCACTAAACCGACAGTAACTAATAAAGGAGTAGTTGAAATGTCATGATATTTGACAGCTGACGTTTAAATGTCATGATATTTGACAGCTGACATTTAAAAAAATATATTTGACAGCTCTAATATGATTAATTTTTGTATACAGTGCCATTTAGTATTTAATTGCAGAAACTTCTCAGCCCATATGGGGTATGTGTTTCAATTATAATTTTTTTCCTCTTCTAATTTTTTATAATTTTACGAATATATCAAATTCAGAGACACATGTCGTCCGAAAAAAAAAAACACGGGAACATATGTATCCTCACAGAAAACGGGTTTTACGCATAAATAAACTCTTTTTTCCTGATCTTTCTTCTAATCATGATGAAAATGTAAAAACTGTAAAAACAATAATTATCAGGAAAGAAAACTTGCCAGCATTGGTAAGGATTGCTTTCAGTATTTTTTTTTCAAAAACTGCGAATTGCACTTAAATTAAGCGCAATGCCTGTCTACAGTTCTGTGTTAAAATTGATTCTTTAGTACCAAAGCTGTCACTTGCCGGTGCTTCCTCCTTCATTTAACTAAATACAACAAGTATGCCTTTTACTAGCCTGCAGCTCTTACTCGCGCTTATAATTTTCTTTTTATTGTTGTTGCTGTTATTGTTGTTGTTGTTGGTTTATAACATTTTTTTTTTTTAAATACTTTTTGCTATACTTGAAGTACTTTGCAAACTTTACATTGAACCACCAAGCAATGAGGTTCTTGTTCTTTAGAGTTAGTTAGTTATTGCTAGAGGGGTTTATATTATATATAGGTGGTGTATTGTATATATATATATATATGTATGTACATATGTACATCCATATTATGTATCTTATACAAAAAGCCAAACAATGTCGATCGTCGTATCAAGTAACAGCGCAACTTGCGGTTTCTTTCCTCACTTCCTTTCCTCGATCAAAGGATGATGGTGTATAATACCCTTTTATCCCTCCTCCTCTCACCTGTACTTAGTATTACAACAGTGCAGAAGAGCACCTGGGCACCACAGTGATGGATATTGAAGCAACCAAATAGCTGCTGAGATTGGCCTTATTTTACGTAAAGAATAAAGAAACCTCTTGCTGTGTTGTATGTACGTACATACATATATATATATATATAAGTATGTAATTTCGTATGTAGTATCATACGTATACAACATATAGTATAGTTTTTATTTCTTCGTTTTATACTTTACCTCATTTCTAGCACTTGGTAGTCGTCTTGTTATTTTTATTCATTTATGTTTATTTTTTTATTTATATTTTTTTTTGTATTTTATTTATTTTTTTATTTATTTTTTTTTTAAATTCTCTTCACCAAGGAATAAGAGTCGATTCCGGTTTGGTTTTGAGAGCACCTTTTTGTTGTGAAGCCAACCAACAACATTAGCAGCCAGCGCAAAGTATCTTGCGCAGGTCTAAAAAAGATTCACTTGACTGGCAGATGCAGATGATCTCAGGATGTTAAATTGATGTTTCAATTCTTTTAGTTTATTCACATTTGTAAACTTGATTAAGATAACATTGATTAGATTTTATTATACCTTTGTTCACCATATAAGAGGAACGTCGCATTTATGTTTTGAATAGAGATAAATTTTGCAATTTTCATACCCCTCTTACATAATACGAATTCGCGCTCATCTGAAGATAATAAATTGGTGGAATTTTCATTATATTCATTTGCTTCATTATTGGATACAATTGGAAAGTATCTTTTGGTATGGAGAGATTATGTAGAAAGATTTTTTTTTGCTTTGAAGCATTTTTATTTTTCAAATAGTTCTGCACAATGTCTTTAGTAGCTACACTGATATTGTGTTTACTATTGGATAATTACATAGATTTAGAAAAATATCTATTCTGCAGATAGCTGATTTTTTTTTTTGGGAGTTAGATTCATGAATTTCTAGGTTTAAATTATTTTAATAAATCCATTTATCACCAAGTATGATCTGTAATAACCATCAAAAATTACTTTTAGAGACGAATCTACTATACACAGCATAATTAATTAGTGGAGGTTCAGAATTTGCTGGTTCTGAATACGAGTCCCACTTGGATGGACACGGAGCCCTATTAAAGTCGAAGTGATATTTTATGCTTTTGTTTCAAAACAGATGAATCAGGAGGGATTCAAGATAGTTCAAGAAGAAAAAAAGATAATTGTCATCATCATTTAATTTTTTGAATTTTATATTGTTTGCAATATGAAGCTCAATAGATATTTTGCAATATGTACTTATTTTCTGGAGAATTTTGTTACGTGTTGCAGTTGCTAGTCCGATTTTTTTGCTCATCAGCAAATACTGTTATTGTACAGAGGATTTTGACAGAAGCTTAAAAATGCAGAGCAGTCTCTATAACTGATGTAAATTTTGTCGTGCAAAACTTTTTATTAACCAATATTTTATATGAATTAACCTAAGAACTAATAGAAAGTTTTTACCTTACATTTTCTAAATAGACCTCTCTAAATATACGTATAGGTATGTATAAACATGCATATGCATATATATGTGAATAATGAATATTGATTAAACAAAAAGCTGTGATTTTTTTAAAGCTTTACTTAACCATAAGTCAATGAATATTTATAATTATTTGCGAAAAAATATGGATATTCAACCCAGTTATCATTTTAATGACATAAAAATTAATTAAAATCAAAACGAGAGCTCAGAATAGTCGGACTGATAAAAAACAACATTCAAAAATTCTACTACATACTCTTTACTCTTCCCATATTCGATTACGAGTAGTCAATTTGCGGAGTGCACCTATATAAGATCGAGTGCAGCATAATAATGTTATTGTTAAACAGTTTCAGTTGAATTACCTCTGAGTTTTTCCAGATCTGTAGTTAGTTTTATTCATAACTAGCAACAAAAAAATCTGTGCAGATTCAAATTCTCCTCTTTTTTGAGGCCAGCCCTTCCCTTTAACTCGTACACGAATTTGTCTGTATATTTCTTTTTTACTATTTTCGACACTCTCGTAGACCCACTTTTCGTCATCACAGCGAGCTCAAATTTATCCACCGGTTCATGTCGCGTGACAATTGAATCTATCAAAATTTGAACTGGAAATTTCCATAGAAAACCCGAAAAATCGGGAAAAATCATTTGAAAATTTGATTAGTGATAAATCCGTTTCAGGAAAAATGCAGAGTTTTCCGATTTTTCCGAAAAATTATTTTCCGGAATTTTCCTACTTTTCCGGAAAATTTTCCGGTAAAAAAGTTTTCTTAATTATGCAGGATCAAGTTCCCTATCAACTGGCATCATTATTTTTTCTCCGACAATGGTGAAAACTTGCGGAAAAAATCGAGGAAATTTCATGTAAAACGCTTTTCCGGAATTTTTCAGACCAAGGAAGCATTTGAGCGTTTTGCAGCCTAAGACAAAGTTGTAGAGCGAAATGAGTTGCATAAAGTTACTTTTGTGGAAAACTCCGTGGAAAACCCGGAAAAGCAGGAAAATCATAGGAAAAAATTTCATCGATATGATTAGTGATAAATCTGTTTTAGGAAAAGTGCAGAATTTTCCAATTTTTCTGGAATTTCCGGAATTTTCCGACAAAAAGTTTTATAAGCTATGCGGAATAATTTTTTTTCCGTCCTACTGGCATCAATACTTTCTCTTCAACAGTCATAAAAAGTTGCTTGAAAAATCGAGGAAAATTCATGTAAATTTTTTAAAAAAAATTCATAGTAATAGGAAAAGTCTGTGGAAAACATGGAAAATCGGGAAAATTCAGTAAATCAGTGTCTTTTCAGCCGTCATAAAATTGTTTTAAAATATCTCTATGCGGCACGTAATAACAATTTAGTTAACGTGAAAAAGGCAGAAAATAAAATAAGTAAAAAACGAGTTTTCAAACAAAACTGAGGCCAAGCCGCATGAGTCCACCTCTGTGTGTGAAGAAAAGTTTATTTTCTACTTTTTCATGCGGCTTGGCCTCAGTTTGAAAACACGTTTTTTACTTATTTTATTTATTATTTAAAAAAGTATAGCCTTCTTCGACGAACTAGGTTATACTATAGGACAATGAATTGATTGTGGTTTTGTGAGATTGGAAGTCAAAGTTCGAATAGGAATTTTAGCACTGCTCTTAACAAACTTTGTATTGCTTATGGAGAGTAGGGCGCTATACTGTCTTGTTCTGTTAGTCATACTCTGCTCTCGCTAGTATATCGATAGCCTATAAAAATATGAGAATATGTACTCAAAAATATATTAACAGGAGATTTTTGCAGATTAATCCCGACTATAGTTTTATTTATTTACCAAGCAGGAAATCCTGCATATCTTCAAAGGACCTTTATCACTTTGAAGTAGGCCCTGAGTTTACCTATATAGAAATAGAAGCTCTGGAGAAAAAAAATTATTACAGAGCTCTTTTCAGGTCACTGATCCTTGAGGTATCACCTAAACAAGATGGGATGCTTATGAAACCTCGGAGCACCTACTCTGTAATTGCGCAGCATTGGCAAGGCAGTGATTATTCCACCTCGAAAATGCTTTTCCTTCACCAAATTACGTGTAGAATCTCAATTCAGAATGGGTCTGGACTTTATTAACAGTCAAGATCTAGAATGGGAGTAAACTGAATTTCAATAGACTTTTGAGGAAGATTAGATAACCAGTTTAAAAACTGAGGAAAAAAATGACCTAGGTATATGTAATGCTGACAATATTACCACTTTATTAGTTATAGCGACTATACTCTTTATCTGTCTCTATTTCACTCAGAAGACATGTTTAGAAAAGGTGCAGTATCAAAACTTTTTATAACAACTTCAGCTTTGATTGGTAACAGTTACAACAAGAACATTTTTCTTAAAATGTACAGATGATTCCAATATTTATTTATATTCCAAAAGTTCACCTAAATATTATGTTTGAATTTACTTAGAACAAATACTTGACGTTGTGAAGAATTTCGACACTGGCAACTCAATTTTAATCTCGGAAACATCTACGAATTTCTTGAAAAATTTACTATCTCAGACACCTATAGTTTTCTATTGGCTTCGTCTTATCATATATTGATGTCCTTTTTAATAACTTCTCAAAAGTCTGTTTTTTTTTCATACCAGCTTTGGTATTGATTTTTATACAATGTAACTGTAACAACAGTTGAAGTTTCGCTATGATCACACTGAAAAAATAATATGATACTCTCAATCCCAGTTTTAATGAACCAGATTCCTTGAAAGCAGACCTGTAAAATTCCAAGTACAAGTACCAGTACAGTACCAGTACCTGGACTTGAAATATTTTAAGTACAATTACAAGTCCCGGTACTGGTACTTAAAAAAATGTCAAGTACAAGTCCCGGTACTGGTACTGTTACTAGTACTTAAGTACTTTACAGGTCTGCTTGAAAGTCACTTGGAAGCCTTTTGGTTAGGGCAACCTGCAATTTAGTTAAAGAAATTATAGTTACTTTTTTCTTAGAATACATATCCAAACTGATATTAGTGTTTACAATAACCAAATTATGACGAAGGTACCAAAAGTAGTTGGGATAACTTTGGTATTTCCAAATTATTTTTTTGAGTGCACTTATGTTAAATGTACAGCTGAGATTTGAACGTAACTCCCAATAGGCATAACATTATGTCTATTTAGTTTCTTATGTGATAAAACATGGATATCGACCACCTTAAGTTAAATAGTTAATAATAACGTTTTTTTCCTCAATCCTTTATACTAATTTCTGCAAGATCTCTGCAATCTGCACTATATGTCAATAAATTTTATCCTTAGGTATGACATATTTTTACTGTCTATTTTTTTTTGTCTTATAGTAAACTTAAATTTATCACTAAAAAAAAAAAAACTCGTTAAAACAAATAAAACTAGTTTTAAAATTAAGCGTGAGTAAATTTCATAGTATCTTTCACCACATAAAATTTGCATAATTAAAGAAGAAAGATTTATGAACCTTGACGCAAATGTGAATTATATGACGAATAAATTATGCAAAGTCAGGAAGGTAAATTGTAATTTTTATATCTCATCAATTCATACATACATACATATGTGTGTATTGTAATAATACACAAATATATTATCTCTAGAGATTTTCACAAACCGAAAGCAGAATAAATTTCTTTTTTACTCTACTGTGAACTGATGTATGCTTTCTGCAATAATAATTATGCTTGGTAAAGAGAACAACAGCACACAATACAATTGTGTGAAAACTTCTATCAAAATCCATTCATAGGAAAACATAGGTCATAACAGCATTTCTAGATTTGTTAAAATCTCCACATATGTCATAATAACTGTGTTTGGAAATTTTTATTTATTTTGTAATGAAAGAATGACTTTACTCACTCAATATTCATAAAACGCAATTATGAGTGCGTGGCGATATTTTTAAGTGTTGAGGAATAATTCATAAGATTAAATTATAAACGGATTTTATTAATGATCTAGCTAGAGCCTGATGAATAAGTAGTTCAACATTTTTGAATATTAATATTATGTATAGGTATGAATTATTCAAAATTAATTATTGTTCATATATTTTTAAAATCATTAAATATATCATGCATTCTGATCAGACAACAATTTATCAGATCGTTACCACCACTATAGTCTTATATTTGAAAATGATTAATTAAATAATCTAGGTGCATATAATTAGTTAAATATTGGATTGCACCTTTAACTAACTTCACACGATATCTAGTTTGGAGTGCTTGTAAAAGTCCATCTGGTCTTGTATAACTTATCTGCACTGACGAACAATGGAATGAAAAATGGAAAGAAAATTAATACTCTCATTATGATAATAAATTAGATATGAATGTAATAAAACAACTGACACGTCTGAGATTTGGATTGATAAGAAAACTTAGGATGAGCAGTTTGTTTTTTCTCTTTTATAACCTAGATGAAATCTATCATTTCGTTTGTAACACATTGAAATAATGATGGTAGAGCAAAATGGATTGGACACCCATGCATAATAGTTATTTTGATTTTTATATGTCCGTGTTATCCGTCTGTTTGTCGCTCTGTCTGTTCGTCTATCTGTCTGTCACCTAAAAAGCTGAAATTTTGTACCCGTGCTTTTAACGAAAAATGTGAATGAGCCGAATCGGGCAACTCCTTCGTAGGGCTGCCATATAAAAATTTCATTTTTCGCTATATATTTGAACGTTCTCTGAGAACGCGTCGACGTAGAGAGCTGAAAGTTTTTACACGATGCTCTCATAGTAATAATAAATAAAGCAGGGACCGAATCAGTTATGACTTTTTAAGAAAAAAGCCAACTTTACTTGTTATTCCTGACCGATAATAATTTGAAGCTAAAAAAACCAAGCTGGAAAGGCTTTTTATTTTATCTGGCAAAAATAAAAAGCCAGTGTTGAGTAGATTTGAGAAGAGTTGAGTAGATTTGAGTAGCGTTGAGTAGATTTGAGTAGATTGATTTGAGTAGAGTTGAGTAGCGTTGAGTTGAGTAGCGTTGAGTAGCGTTGAGTAGATTTGCGTAGCGTTGAGTAGATTTGAGTAGCGCTGAGTAGCGTTGGCTGCCGCTGAGTAGCGTTGGCTGCCGCTGAGTAGCTTTGAATAGATTTGAGTGGCGTTGAGTAGATTTCAGTAACGTTGAGTAGGGTTCAGTAGCGTTGAGTAGGTTTGAATATGTAGATTTGCGTAGCGTTGAGTAGATTTGAGTAGCGTCGAGTTGCATTACGTTGAGTTGATTTGCATAGCGTTGAGTAGCGTTGAGTACCGTTGAGTAGATTTGAATAGGTTTGAGTGGCGTTGAGTAGATTCGAGTAGCGTTGAGTGGTGTTGAGTATTTGAGTATTGAGATTTGGCTTTTTGAGTAGCTTGGCTTTTTATTTTATCTTGCAAAAATATAAAGCTTGCTTGGCATTTTATTGTTTCTGGCAAAAATAAAAAGCCAGCTTGACTAGAAAAAATAAAAAGCTAGGCTCGCTTTTTATATTTTTACCGAAAAAAAAGTATCAAGCCGTTGCGCTTGCTTTTCTAGCTTCCAAACTATTACCGGCCAGGAATAACAAGTATATTAAGCTTTTTTCGTAAAAATTCATAGCTGATTTGGTCTCTGAAAATAAGAAGCCAGCTTGGCGTTTTATACTTCCGGCTTCAAAACCTGTTACTTCCAGCTCGAAAAAATAAAAACCCAAGCTGTGACTTTATATTTGCCAGTTAAAATAAATGCCTTTCCAGCGTGGTTTTTCTTAGCTTTTTTTTTTATAAAAAGTTAAGTTTCAAAAGCCTTACAGGAATCGAAACACCCATATTCCACTAAATTCCATGATCATGATTTATCCCAGCTTTTTTTGTTTAAAATTTTCAAAATACCAGTTATTTTCGGTTCCTGATTAATAAAGCTTCAAAAATTCACTAAATTTGGCCATCCACTCTTGTTGTTGCCATATAGAAATTTCGGTTTTTTTTACGTATGTGTGTACTGTAAAACCGATCAGTCCTGTACTGAAAAGTTTTTCATAATATGAAATCCTATTAAATTAGTTATCAACATTAGTTGTCACTTTAGTTATACAGGTGACCATACGAAATTACATACGAGCATTTATCTTAGGGTATATTATAAGAACTTGTTTTAGACCAATTCTAGGTTTTTTACTTGTTTTTCAATTGTGTTGTATTATTTATTATTTGAGTCGAGCTAACCCATGAAAGCTTGCTAATTTCCATGGCATAATGGTCAACGAGTTCAGAGTTAAAAATGAAAAACAAAAAAAATATATATTCATTTCAATATTCCACTATTGAAATAATATTTCACGTGATCAAAACCAATGAACAAAGCAAATTGCTGTCACAATATGAGCATATATCACAAATAATCTAATTAGACAGCAATCCATGATTGTTTGTCAGATAATAAGGTATTAGGTCTAATTCGATAAATTAATGTGTTAACACCTCTTCTTGTGTTGATAGTTCTAAATTGGTCTACTGTCCATCCTATATGATTTTTCTTCGTAATTCGTACAGATGATTACTCCTCTGATAATATATAAATTCTCTCATGCATCTCAATTCTCTCAGCATACTAAATTTATAATATTTTGATATTTAAAAAATTTATGCCGTGAGTAAAAATCTTGTAAATGAATGGCAATCAGGTCAACGTAGCCAGAGCTATGTTATAGTTCTTCAAAAAATGGCTATTGATATCCATTCATCTCTAGAAATAAAAACGAGACTTTAGAGACGTTCTATTCTGCCGAAGAGAAAAAGTTATTACATTACTTGAATTTCTTAATCTGAAATGTGATATGCCTCAGGGGTCCATTCTTGGTTCAATTCTTTTCAACATTCATGAGTATTCAATATGTATACCTATATATATATATATATATACAAGATACACATGCCTAAATGGAAATATGTTTTAGGCTTTCATTCAGTCTTATTTAATTTTCTATATCGTATTCATAGTTAGGCCTTAGACAACATTAACTAATACTTACTGCCAGTTAGCTACAGCATATTGCCTTTCATTTCGCTGTCATTGTTTTATATCTCCTTTGCGAGAATAGCTTTGAATGTTATAATTTGGTATATGTTGGGAGTCATTCTATAGTGAAATGTTGTGATAATATATGTATCTTTGTAAATCCGATGAATAAAAAATTTATGCAATGCTTTGACGTCTGTGAGTATGTACAATAAGACTCTACGTGATATTTAGTGAAACCTTTAAATTCTGCTAGAGTAAATGGCATTTAAAAATTTATCGCGATTTTTATTTGAATTTCGTAATATTCACAAAAAAAAAATATTGCAAACATGATATCGATAGTATATCGATTGCAGATAGCAAAATAGAAAGGACAGTAAAAAATATTATCTAACAATCTGTATTTAGCAAAAAAAAAAAATAAAAAAAAATGTTTGAACTTCACCTAATAAAATCTAAATGTCAGCTCAGCTTAAATTGGAAGCATATATACGATGAGATTTCAAGTTAACGAAAGAATATTACCTAAATACATTGAGAGAACACCAATACAAGTTGAATTTTATTTTCATTTTATCATGATTTTTCAAGGTGATTTCAGTATTTTTAATTACTTTCTATTAGCTACATATGTACGTAGTACATAATTTGCAGAGTAATAACACCATTCCGAAAAGAAATCATCGACAACAGGTAGTCAGTGACTCAGACTCCACACAAAACTATCAGAGATTTTAAAACATGTTTTTATTATGGAAATGACGACGTAGGTACTATTAAAGAAAATTAAAACTGTGGCTAATTTATACATATCACGATGGAAGTAGACTTTTTTTTTGTGTGGTCTGTTCAATCTAGGCTTAAATGTGATTTTTGACTCGTAAAAAAAAAACAAAAACATTTAAGACATAAAATATTGATGGGCTTAATGATTTCAGAGCAATCAACACGTTTTTACAAAATGTGAACTCTTTAACTCAGTCAGATTGGATCTACTAAGTAAGAATTGCGCCATTAATTGTTATTACTTTTGATGTTATTTAATTGTAATTACCCTCACAGAGTAATAAATAACGACTTCTGTATTTCACTGAAAGATATAAAATTAAAATACTTTATAACATCATTAAATCAAATTTAATGTATTGGAATTTAACGGCATTTCCACAATTAGTAAGTAGTTTATAACTGAGAATAGAAATGAATAGCTGAAATATATTATTGGATTTTCCTTTATTGATAATTAATTCGGGCGTATACTGAATCCATTAATTTTTAATATGTTCTTTTCTTTATCCTTGTAAGATAGCAACGATTCTGCTTATTTTCCAAAAATAGTTTTCACCATTATCTCGGTTTTTTTCGAGAGAGACCAATCATCTGGTAAATTGTGTTTTATGGAGTTTTCCACAGCTGTGAGACTGCAATCTTGAAGGTGCTCTTCTTTGATTTAAAAACGAGAAAATTTTAGCGGTTTAGTACTTCTACATTTCTCGAAGGCATTTATTAGTAGAAGACATATGTATAATCACATTATTCTCGAGAAGTTTTCTATATCTATTATTTAGATAAGAAATTTTCTATTAAATTTGTAATAAATGAGTTAATGTTCACAATTATCTCATTCACTATACTGTCTTTTTATGTGGGTTACCTCAAGGCTCGATACTAGGATCTTTGCTGTTTAGTTTATTTATTAATGACGTGCCAGTGCTATATCTCTTATGGACATATATATATATATGACTTAAATCTAACAAGGGAATTAAGATTGGTGAATATATATATATATATATATATATATATATATATATAGAAGATATGGTCAGTTTGATTATTATGGATGACCTAACAAAGAATAGTCACAGGAAATGAATATTCAGACCAGCTGGGAAGGAATAAGCGAATAGGCACATTGAATTCCACTGGCGGAAAACTTATCGAAGGTATACAATCAAAATATTGTTCTTAGATAATAATTTCATGAAAAGAACATTTGAGGTGCTACAAATTAGGTATATGCAAATAAATTAAATTATTTAGTTTATTACCGTTTTGTATGTGTTAACTTTAAGCTTGGTTATTTCTTTTACCATGAAGAAATTTACCCAAAAGTTATAATAAATAATATTTAAAATTCTTTCGAAAGAAAATTTTCTAGGGACCCCAAAGGCCGTATCTGCATCATTGTAGTTACACGATGTATTGGATATAATCCATCAAGCCATTTTTATTAAGCAGTAATATGTGGAGAAAAAAAAACATGAAAAAGGTTTTTATTCAAATGCAACGTGGTGTCTGACTAAAAGCGTTTGACCCTTAACCAGTACGCGTAACTTAATTAGATTTAAAAAAAATTAAAAACGAGCTGCGCAGATATATATTTTTTTTTAATTTAAAAATAATTAAACAGCATACAGAGTTTAAATTTTCTTGTGGGCTCTGTGGTAAAAATATAATTTTAAGTTTGAAATTCGGTACGGCTTAGAGTACAAACATTTCACAAGTATTAATTCCATTTTGCTCCACTTAATAGGAACATGGGAACTATGTTTTTGTTAAAAGTTTTTAATTGTTCGTGGCTTTTTAAATATACATTAGTTAGCGATCAGTTTTCAAGTCGATTTAGCTTAGCCCCTTATTTATTACTAATTCTTCTTCATGAGCAGAGCTGGGCAAGAACTAAAGAAAAAGTACTTAAGTACAAGTACCGAAGGCCTGAGTACCTCAGCGTAAGTACAAGTACCGCATGTATGAAAAGTACTTGTAACTAAGTACTAAGTCTATAAAAAGTACTGAGTACTTTTTGAAGTAGGTACTTTTTTTTTAATCTTGTACGTTGGCAGTAATATAATTAAGTTTATGGAGATCAGTTAATAAATATTAATAAATAAATAGTAATAGTAATAGTAAATAGTTTGAAAACTATAATATGTTTAGTAACCAGTAGCTACCAATTATAGTTTTTTATAGTTTTCGGCGCAGCACGTAGAGTAAAACTTTCACCTCTAATTGCTACACTCATAAAAACTATTAGAGGTCCGCCCAAGCACCCATTATCGCCTCCAATAATGCATAACATTTCTAAGAAACAAATTTCCGGTAAATTTCTAAGCAATAGGTCTTCCCTACATCAGTTCGAGGCATCGTTGATTTCATATTAGAGCGAGGCATTGCTTGCTTACCCTTGGTTATGTCCACTGATGTATATAATATGGACTGCTTACTTTTCTATTTCACGTGGGCACAATGTTTGTGTCAAAAAGAGTTCTGGCGGGAAGTTGAAATAGTGAGCTCGAAAAGTGATTTTAATAAAACATTTAGAATTCCTTCTGCGTATCTAATGAATAAATTGTCCTGGGTAAAACAGTTTTTATCAGTAATAACCCTAAACGATTAATTTAAAAACATGTATTTCGACGAATCCTCTAATGTATTTATTGTTTTCAGTTCTCTCTCAGTTGATACTTAGACCGAAAGTCAGCAATATAGAAGTGAGTCCACTTTCTGCAGTGTATTTCTATGAACGCAGTCAGTCTATATTATACATGTCAGTGGAAGTTATCAAGTTGAGGCGTCGTCGATTTTATATTTGAGCAAGACGTTACTAGTTTTTGTTCAACTTGCCCAGTCTTGTGTGTATGTTATTAGTTTGTCTAAGGTTCTGCCTTGACGCGTGAGTGCAGCACATGCTTTGACAGTTCTTTGCGTGCTTTAAAACTAAAAAAAAAAGGAGTTGCACAAGAGATTGTGTTTTCTTTTCTACCAAGAGTAAGATATTTGTAGGAACTTAATAGACTCAAAAATACTTAAGTAGAAATCTTGGTACTTAAGTACAAAACAAAGTCTTAAGTACAAGTAATTAGACGCATTTCAAAAGTATTGTCTTTAGTAACAAAAATGTACTTTAAGTAGTACTTAAGTGTTGCCCAGCTCTGTTCATGAGTCTCTTAAAGTCAGAAAAAATGACAAGTGTCAGCCAATACTTTCTAATTATACAAAAATCCACTCCACAATTAATGTAATAAAGACAATCTTTCAAATGAGAGAAGAAACATAATTATTTCAAAATTTCAAAATTCAAGGTTTTAATAAATTGAATCAATTGAACTTCAAACGATAATTTTATTTCTAAATTTTATATTTTTAGGAATGAAAACTTCATTTTCTTTACACAAGCTAATAGAAAAAAAAATTGTAGTTAATTATGAAAAAATAAAAATCATCATAGTCGTACATATGGCTTATGTTTTTTTTGCGGTTCATGAAATGCTGAATTGTACTGCGGCAAATACATTCGTCATGTTATATGCGCCATTTGTTCATCGGCCAATTTGAGAAGATCGTAATAGCACAATATCGATCAACTGTTTAACCTTGATACATCTCTATTCCGAAGATATTAATAAAAATTTTCATTTGTCCTTGGTTTTTACTATTGCGAAGTTAAGGTTTGAACAAAGAGATATATACGGAATTTGTTTCCACCGAAGATTATCTACTTGCTCAATCTTAATATTTGAACTATAGAAACTTTATTAACTCAAATGAGTCATGAACGACGCGAGTAGTACCACTAATAAAGCAAAACTATTCGATTTCAAAATTTTATTATGCATGCATCAAAATACTTTTGCACATAGTTAATACTACTATGTTCAGACTTTTTAACAAATTTTTGTTTTCAAGGGTGATCGAAATATTTATTTTAGAGTAGCTGGTATAAGAGATGAAATGGAGTTTGAAATGGATTAAATACGTTTTGAAATTCAAATTGTGGCGCATGAATTATGAAATTATAAAATAGTGCACAAATAAAGTATATTATACTAGTTGAGAAAAGTAAGCTGTTCTGGTTTAGTTGTCTTCCACACACACAATGTAAATATTTTCAATAAACGGCTTCCACTAAAATCGGGACTACTTATTTAAGAAGATCGGCTCCAAAAATTTTATTTAGAAAAATGGAATAAAAAAGAATGTGCTGCTGTCTCTCCATTAAAATCAAATCGAACAAATGCCAAAAATGTTCCAGAAATTTTACATAAATATTTTGAAATCATATTTTTTTTCTTCCATGAACCACAAATGCTGCGACGCGTCTGTGGATTCATGTCGAACATTTCCGAACACTTGACCAACCAATTTGTAATTCTATAAGAAAATTAATTTCGAAATTCGGGTCTAGTAAGACTTCGTTGAACGTAGAAAGGCTTAGTTAGGACGGTTTTTGCTTTTGTGAAAATATAATCGTAGAAAAACATCCAGGCCTCGAGGCATTGTCAAAATTTCCAACACGGATTTTGAAATTATGCAACACAAAACCAAGCCAGTAGCTAATCTCAAGGCCTAGCCGCAAGGCGCGCTTTGCTCAATGTTGGAAATTTTTCTCTCTCAGGCCTAATTCTGTCCACAGATATTCTATCAAAATTACAATTACACCACCGAGCCCGATAGTATAATTTTGTTTTCAATTCTCTGAGGCAAGCCTTTAGTTTGCTTGGATGTGATTCTGCTTTAATAAACAAAAAATGTAAATAGTTCAGTGTCATCTTTCTAGCAGGTTATGTAAATAAATTAAAAATAAGGGTTTTCAGTATTTAATGCCAAAAGGACAAATCAGTAAGGGCCATTTTCTTTTGATGCCATATATAATATAATATAATCATTTCTTCAAGCAAACAAACCCGAATATAGCAAGCTCGCAATCGGACTGATAAGCTAGCGATATTGGAAAAGACCGAATTACCTCGTTCCTGTTTGTTTAAGCCATCCAATGAACTGGTTGAAGCTATCCGAACAACCAGAAGCATTTTAGCGATTCTTCCCATGCTTCCCAAGCTGTAATGCCATATTGTAAAATAGACTGACCTATAGCAAAGTAATACTACGGAGCATTAAGATTTTCTAAATAGCTCTCCTCAGCCTCTTAGTGGCAAAAAGTATATGCTTGTCCCATTTTAGCTGGCAGTCTATTATAACTCCCAAGTATTTTAGTTCGTTTACTTTTTTAAGCACAATGTTATCGACTAGTAAGGACACTTCCTAATTCACGTTAGTTGTAGCCCCAAATAACATGTAGTTTGTCTTATCAAGATTTAATGCTAACTTATTTCTACATAATCAAATATGAATTTAATTTAATCCACTGTTTGCATTTATAAATACAGACTAGGCATTACTTTTAAATAGCAGAACTGTATCATCAGCAAAGGCTATCTTTAAAGTAAATTCACTAAATCTGCAGAAATCATTTATATAAATACGAAAAAGGATGGGACCTAATATAGTTCCTTGCGGGACTTCACATCTTACGGTCAGTTTAGTACTCAGTGTATGATTAATAGCTACAGGCAGATTGTCATAGGGACAGTCTGAATTTCTGATTGTTCAAGCAATCCAGACAAACTTTTGCCCCCCCCCCCCGCAGAAATTCTTCTGACTTAATCTTTTCAAACCGATTGTCATAAGGACAGTCTGGATTCATCCTCTCGAAGACCCCAACGATAGTAGATTTAATTCAGCAGAACAGTTTCTTGTTCAACAGCAGTGAGAGACATAAAAACAGTCTCCGTTTAATACTGTAGTGAAGTAACTCCTGGTATGCCTGGAATTCTCCAGCGGTACGTTCATTTCTATCGCTCCTGTGGAGGCCGATATTATAAAAAGTGTATACGCTGTTTCATCAGAGCTAATAGTTCATTACAATATTGGTGGAATCTACCAAACAGGTTTTACAAAAATCGTTAAAAAACACAGCAATTGAAAAGCGAATCGTGAAAATTTCTTGAAAAAGCTTAACTTTAATGTCCTCGGCCAATGATGTAAAAAATTTTAAAATATATTGCAATAGCAGTTTATTTTTTTCTTCTAAAAAAAAAAAGTATTTTTTCTACAACTCTTATTAAGCTTAGTATCAAAACCCATGCTCGAGAATCTGTATTGCATCCATAATCATTCCTTAAATATTTTTTTTTTAATATACTCTAATAACAGCAGCTGTAAAAAAGCATTTAAGGAAAATAAAAATGGCAAATACTAAATATATCGTAGAAGTAATTGAATTTACTTACAAGTATGAAGTATTCTTGCTTAATAAATATTTATAATTCAAATAACAAAAACTCTAAAAAGTATTTAAAATATATGAAAATAAAATACTTTATCTATTCGTTTTCAGGTAATTTAAGTTCTTATGACATTACAAATATTTAATTTTTTTTTTTATATAATTCTTTATGAAAAAATGGAAGAATGCCTACAAAAATTATTTCTAATAAAATTTAGTTTCTTTTGCGTCCTCTTCTTCACTGGAAGCGAGGTTAAATATTTTATATTCTTCTAAATGAAATATTTCTTAATTTTATTTGAAATATTAAAGAGAACTTTAAAAATTCAAATATTAATTTGTTTTGAAATACGATTCAAAATGTAATTGAAAAGATGAGAGCTCTTCTGTAGAATTATAAATATAGAAGCTAAAAAGATTAAAGAAAAAACAACGTAAATTGTCGCGAGTGGATTTGTTTTAATTTTTTTCAAAAACCGTTTTGTTTCATATTATACCTATCTAACTTTCGTTATTCATAAAAGAAGAGTCTAACGCCGGTTAAAGGTTGTTTCATATTTTCTGTCCAGTGAGTGGCGAGGTGATTATTAAAATATTTTCACCACACAGCTTTCGTTCAATCTTTGGTCATTAGTGTCAATTTCGTGGCAAAAGTTTCATCGAAAAAGACATAATTTGTCCGTGTTTTTACCCTATAAATTAATTAAAATTTCGTGGAATTAACCAAAGTTTCCAATTGTGCAAAAGGTTTAAAAAAAAAACAAAGAAATCGTCGCGAGTTCGTAGTTTTTTAATTTTTTCAATAGCCGTTTGATGTAAAATTTTCTAATTCCGTTATTCATAAAGGGAGCGTCTAACGCCGGTTAAAGGTTGTGTCATATGTTCTTTTAGGTGAGGGGGGCTGAGGGGATGATTTGATATTTGAAATATTCTCGTCAACGCATACTCATTGGCGTTTTAGATGCGTGTTTGTATTGTACGTCACTGTATCGCGGTATCTTGCAAGTTAAAGTTGCAGCAGGTGTGAAATTTGGAAAAATTAATTAAATATAAGACAATAAAATGTCGGCGCGGATCGGTAAATCTCTTGGTGAAATTGGTAAATTCGTTTTGAAAGAATGCAAAGAAGTAACATTTCCGTGAGTTTTTACAATTTAAAAAGGAAAATTATAAATTTTTTAATTGTGATTGTGCAAAATGTTGTTGTTGTTGTTGTAGGTCCATTAGACTAACGTTAGCCGGTGCGGTCGGCGGTGGTGCAGCAGTTGCAGCAACTGTGAAATTTGGAAAAATTAATTGAATATAAGACAATAAAATGTCGGCGCGGATCGGTAAATCTATTGGTGAACTTAGTAAATTCGTTTTGAAAGAATGCAAGGAAGTAACATTATCGCGAGTTTTTACAATTTAAAAAAGGAAAATTATACATTTTTCAATTGTGGTTGTGAGAAATGTTGTTGTTGTAATTCCTTTAGACTAACAGAAGTTGGTGCGGTCGGCGCGCGGTTGTGCAGCGTGGATGGCTCGGTGTGCGTGTGTTTCGTTAAATCAAAGTCAGTATAAACTATTATATGCATTTGAATGTAGATGGATGCATACATACATGCTTCCAGTGCAGTAGACGGCGCGCGGTGGATGCTGCAATGCAAAATGTGTTGTGAATTAGAAATGTGATGAAAGACAAAGAAAGTGAACAATGAAGAATTTGATTTGCAGTTTTTAAATCATGTTTTTTTGTGTGTTAATTTTGGAAATTGGTCGGATATATGTATGTAGACTATAGACATGATGAAGGAAGGTTGAAAGAAATATCCTTTGCTGTCGAGTTTTGTGACTTTTCATTTATATAGGGCGCTGCTGTTAACCCCCGTTAGAAACACTAGAATTGTTTTAATTTTCTTTGTATCTGCACGCTACATAAATACCGGTAAAAATACATTTTCATCAACAGTTTTACATTGTTTTGATGCTATCTATTTAAAGTCAAATACAGTTATCAATTATCAGTGTTGTGATGTTCTATAGTGAAGTTGTAAGGTATTCTCAAGGTACTATATAGAAGACAAGCTATTCTCATTAAAATTTTGTACTAGACCTGTGACGTGTTTCGTCCTATAACGTATATACATTTCTATTGAAAAGACAGAGAGAGGAGAGAAAATATTGTGTTCTTTGTACCGCGTGTCTACTTTCCTATACATTCGGACACAAATGGCGGAACGTGGTTCGTAATGAGAATACTTTGTACCGTGGTGAAGTTGTATGTGTAAACTTTTTATATTGAGATCGCATTATGGATGATGAGAAGAATTCAAGGTATGTACCAACAATTGTTTTTTTGATTTACATTAGAGAAGAATATACCTACCTATAAAGACTATTTTTTAAATTGAGAATAGCTGCGGTTATAGTAACGTTCAATTAAGAGTGTAGGCCTACCTGCAAGGCTAAAAAATTCGGATTTTCACGATTTTTTTTTTTTTTCATGAAATGAATAATATTTTTCAGAACTTTTTTTACGGGATTTATTCGTTATTTGATGGAGATCAAAAATCTAATTTTTATATATATATATATCTATATATATATCCCACACAGCACAAATGTGTCCGAGGGTGTTACTGGGAAATCCTGTTAGGATATATAAATAGTCCGTGGGAAATCCCGTCCGGTCCCATTTAACATCTTAGGACATCCCTGGGAGTGACGAATGTTCGGGGCTGGGATGTCCCTGGTAGATCATATGCCCTTCCCACAGGTTTTCCTGTGGTTGTACTTGGGTAGAGTAAATGCATTCAATAATGTCAAATTCCCGCTGCAAGCGTACCTAGGACGTCTTACGGATCTCCTAGTTTGCTGGCAGGATGTACGGGGTAATATATGAGGATATAGTTTGATAGAATTTTTTTATGGGTAGGCATTTTTACAAAAAAAAAAAAAATAAATTATGGCTGGAAAGTATATAACTACCAGAGGTGTATGCACTTACAAAAAACTTAAATCCAATATTTTTAATACAGGCAAATTGAATTCTTATTACAAAATTACTAAAAAATCACATTCTAAATGTACAACTAACAAACTTTGCCAAAACAACAAGAAATTGCAGAAACGAATAGAATTATAATATGGCTTCATGCATGCAGATGGCTCAACACAGTTCTGATATCGCTTCTTTCCATACATATTTCGTTATTCTGTTTTTGGTATCACAAGGAAGCACACCAATCGACAAATTAGCGCTTTCAGTGAACCACGATAATCAAAAAACATAACGAAATAAATTCTGGAAGGGGGAAAGAGTTCTTTCCCATGTTTGTCCTAAAATTATCCTGCAAATCCTGCATGTGTTTGTATGTAAAATAGAATGTTCCCATAGAGAGTAGTTGTTGGATATCCCAGGGAATAAGTTATGGGCAATTTCTAATATCTCCAAGAAATAAGGTCCTAAGTACATACTAAATACTTCCTGTGTTTATCCCGGGAAAGTTATGGGATCTGTGGGACAAGAATGGGATGTTCCTGTGTAATTTTGTGCTGTATGGGTATCAACTTTATGCCCATCATATCATTTCTTTGGAGATGATGTGTACCAAAAAGACTTCCGGTGATACCTCCTAACGACGGCGAAATTCATTTGATATCAAAAAATCCAACGGGATTACATTAATAACAGCCAAGAGCAGTTTTTGACGGAGGTTTTTTGGGAAAAAACCACCAATTTTTAACAGTATGGCGACTTTGTAAACTTCATTTTGTAAAACTCATTTTTCACCTCAAACGCAAGCTGTAAAGCTTACGAGATTATGAAGGACTATGAATACTAGAAGTGAATGCCAACCACTAGATACCCATACTCCCTTTCATTTAGGCATTGTATATTTTCGTTTTGGAACACCATTGTCCGCCGCGCAGATTTCTCGCTATACACTCCGAAATCAAGGTGGTTACTCTTACAAGTCTTAAAACTTCTTCAATTTTTATCAGATCAACTTAAAACTTTTACACAATAATTTCGATTATCAAAAAAAAAATATATTTTGAAAGTCTGCAGTCTACGCCCTTAATTTAAGTGACACATTTCGTCTTGCAAAATTAATAGAAAAATGTCACGCGATAATCGATATGCAGATAACAAAGTATGCTCAAAATGATATGGTGTCGTCGGTATATCAGAGTTTTTACATGTAAGGCAACAACAAAATACAAGATAGTCTAAATCTAATGCAATTTCTATTAATAACAACATTACGCTTTTCATTTGTATTAATTTATATATTATATGTATAGTGTCTGCTCGAAATATAAGAGAAAACGTACGTTGGTATAAGATTTGTATCTAGCGCATAGGACAGTTGCTTTCCATGCCTAAATATCGAACATTCTTGATTTTTCGATTAATTTTATATTCCTATGATTATTATTTAAAATCCTTAATAGGAGTTAGTACCAGGATTTGCAAGTTTCGGACATTTATCAATGCAATTTTTTCTAGCAAACTATTTGTAGCAGAATAGATACTGCTTTATATTTCAAATTAAGGATAACGGAGTGGTCTACTAGTGATAAACTTCGGGAAAAATTACAAAAAAAATTGTATAGGAATGGGATGGTAAAAATTGAATTTTTTTAAATCAAATTCTTGTTAACAGGTATTCTCATTACTTTAGATTGTGACAATTTTAGAAAGAAAAGCCTAGATCTAGATAACATGGAGTTTTTTCATTTTTAGTTGCGTTTTTTTTTTAATTATTTGACTCTAATAGTATTTATTTTTTCTCACGATATTTCACCGATGAGAAATTGTAATATTTCATTAAAAGTTGTTGGAGAGTTAATTCTCATTAAAAAAATTTTCAATTTATATTTAAACTGCAAATAGGCTTATTTTACGTCTAAAATTACGTCTTTTGCGTTAGACGTCTCTAATGTGGTCTGTGGTCTAGGTTAATTTGATATTACTTTTCTCACTTTCAGTAGAGAGAGGACATAAACCTATTTAGGTATAGTAATTTCTATTGCCTACAGATTTCGCTGTTATCTGAATTGAAACTTTTACTGAGTACCTAGTGACTCTTCTTAAAATAGCATACATAGACATGTAATTTTTGTTTAATTTCGACCCAACTTGTTACATTATTTAAAATGCATATGGTAATCAAAATTGTAGTGGTAATCAAAATTTTATAATTTCTAAATTTTTATTTTGTAATAAAAACATAAAGAGAGTTTTTAAATCAGTCCCGATCGACATAGCTAAGTTCATGATCAGTCCAAACTTTATTTCAATAGTGGCGAAAACATATTATCGCTTAAAAATGTATGCAAAGATGAAAATTAAAAGCATGGGTATAATATTGCAGCTGTTACTCGATCTTAGTGGACTTAGAAAATTGAAATAGTTTGTTAAGATGTTTCTTGATAAAAATTGTAATTGGGCATAGAATGAGAATCCATATGTGTAAATCAGATTGGGTAGTTTTTTTTTCAAGTACTTTTAATCCTTCGTAAAACGCGAAACAGATGTTGGAAGAATCGATTTTTGTTTTGTTTTAACAAATATACATTTTTGATGGGTTCCAAACCACCCAGGGAAATATTTATTACTCCCACACATTATAGCATTATACCTATATAGTGAATAATTTGTTGTAAGGAGATTTACTCGAATATTGGTATACACCGGTATGGACCAAACCAAAATTAATATAACCATGAACAAACATGTTATCTACTACCCCAGTGAATGCTTTAAATGGTGTATTGTAAGAGTGATATTTCATTTAGTATACGAAAAATATTTGATAAAAGCATTTTTGAAGGAATATGTAGAGTCTTCCTCCAGTTGTCCCGTGTTCTACAAGAGGTTTAAGGGAGTTTAGGACTAATAAATCTATCTAATATGGATTATAGGGTACAATAAACTTATGTACTTGTGTTGATATGTCGTCATACAGACTTTCCAAAGTTTTTGTATACTCATTACATGTAAACTGAAGTTTAAACCGTAAAACAAATATTAGCACAATTTATTCGGAATAAAAAATTCTACACTGGATCAACTGCAGTACGGTATTGGTTAGGTTAGGTTAAGAATTGGATCCTACGGCTACCGTGACCAGAGTTGATTTATTATATCCTCCCCTAAAGTGGGTACGCTAAACGCTAAATCTAACGCCCTTTTACAAACACGACTATTGCCATTAGGGCTAGCTTGCAAATTTTATTTTGGAATGATAAATGATTTTCCAGTGATTTGTACATTTAAAGCTACAAGCGCCGAACACTCACATATGATATGCTTCGAGGTTTCTTCTTCCTCTTTGTACAGTCGACACAGTTCGTTCTTGCATTTACGTATCTTCTTCAAAAAATAACTCTGTACTTGAGCCCAGGAAATTGCAGGAATTTTTTCAAAATTAAATACCGTCTTTAGTGAATATAATAAAAAGCATCCACAAAATTGATGTCAAAATCTGTATGGAATTTATCAATTTATTGTCATGTCGTTACGTTACTCCCGTTACTGAAACATATTATGTATGCTGGGTTACTTTCCAGATGAATTCTACCCTATTATTGATATCGGCATTATATTGAAAATAATCAGCAAAATTTTTTAAGTTCTACATAATAAACAACAAAGGATCTAAAATAGAACCTTGAAGTATATCACATGTTAGATGTATATATTTCACCCTATCGAACAGCGAATATTTAATAATTGAAAAACAAAAACAGTTTATAGCTACTCGATTTATATATTTAAAAAAAAAAAAAAAATCGGCCCGCAATAGGACTTTTTAGATTTTTTTTTAAAAAAATTCCTCTGTGCATAAAAATTGCTTAAATACCTGTTAATACTTAAGTTTGTTGTTTCGCTCTCAAGAAACATATGTATGTACCTATGTATTCGAAAACACATTTTACTTTAATCAGGTGTTTTCATTCAAGAATATATTTTCAGAGAATAAAATTGTGCAAAAAAAAAAATACTTAATTACAATATTTACCATCAGAGACTAAAAAATTTTCCTCACTCATTGTGTTTGCAGCAAATGTTGTTTCCTCATTTAATAGATCTCGCAATTTTTATGTTTTTTGTTTTTATTTATACTGTAGACTTATGCAGAGTAAACACTTTTTACACTAAAAGTTATTATTATAAGTCTTCTATAGAAAAAGCGCAAGCGTATTTGGTTTCACAAACAGTATCTTTTTTTTTCTGGCTTTAAATTGAGATTGATAATAAGCTGAAGCTTATATTATTTTACCGTATAGTGCAAAATCATTATTCAAAATATATTATATGCAAGTCCACACTTTTATAAAAATCAATGTCAATCACACAACAGCCAACAACCGACTGATATTTGTTTGACTTGACAAATCACACGGCTGGTGGTGTTTACACGTTTTTTTTAGGAAATGACGAAAATAAAAAGAACAAAGAAATAACTTCCGAGTAAAAAAAAAAAAAAGAGGTAATTGCACTTGCACAAAAGAAACCTGAAAATTGTTGAACTTTCGAAAGAATCAACAATATTTTTTTTTTGAATTAGTAAATAGCGCACAACGAGAACAACAATAACAAAAATGTATAATATAAAAATTTTCCAGGTGTTGTAGGTAGGTACTCTCTAAAGTAAAGTATTATATTTAAGCCCGCGATTTTCTTTTATATTATAAACATGAGCAACCGGCTTAAGTCGTCTGCTTCCATAGCTGGTTAACACTAAACTGAATTGAACGTGGCTAACCGCGAAACAGGTAACTTGAACATGCCTGAACTTACCTGTTCCATTCAGGTGTATGCTAGCAAGAATTGTTTTTTTTTGTTTTTTTTTTTTTTATAATTAGAGGTAAAAAAGAGAGGAAGACAGAAGAGAACGGCGGCCGGTGGTGATGTAGGGAAGTAGCAAAAAAGCAAAAAAAAAAAAAAACAGTAAAAAACGACAACCACAAAAAATTAGATTTAGATGAGAGAAAATTACCTTTGCCGTGACATAATGTTGAGGCAATTTTTTTTTTTTATCACGAAAGTTTTATTGCGGAAAATCAGAGCTGAAAACTTCATACGGACGTCCACTCTACTCTATTCTACTGTGGTGATGTTATTCTACACAGGCTATATTATCCCCTCTTCTAAATAAAAAACAATTTTTTTTTTGTTTAACTAAGTAGTGCACGAAATGAATATACATATGTATGTAGTGCCTATATTCGCGGCCACATTATCAGAGCGAAAATAGTAGTGCTATATAGAAGCTAAGAGTTAAAGTGATTTTTTGCACCTGAATAAAGTACTTAAATACCTGCCTACCTACTATGCTTTAGTAGAAAATTGGTTTTTTTTTTATTTTGTTTTCGACTTAGCTTAGGCGATTTGCGCTCTCCGAGTAAGCGCGTGAATCATCATAATACGCACACGTATCCATGACATGACGCGCAGTCTCAATCGAATCAAAAGGAAGCGAAGCGATTCGTATTTACCGTGACTAACTGACTTTAGCACTTTTTGGTTTTTTGCTGATTGAGAAAAAAAAAAACAAAAAAAAAAAACAATCGATCTACAATCAGCGAAAGACCAATAAATATGCGAGATCAGACCACGAAGACGTCGTCGACAAGAAATCGCTATGTTCGGTCGGAGTGCATTTAACTTTTCGGCAACAAAATGTTTATGTCTGCTTAGTTACTTCATGCGCGCGCGCGCCTTTCTGTGCTTTCTTGCTGTAATTTTTTAATTAAATCATTGAAGAAATTCATCATGTTTATTGCGATATATACATATAGTATGTATATATGTATTCATACATGATTATAACTGCACTTCTTTAGTTTTTGCAGATGTATTCTGCAGGCTTAATCTTTTCTTGCAAAATTTTTTTTGGGGAACGTGTTTCACTGTACTACTTTGCTTTATTTCATAACATAATCTAGATAAAAATCATGTGATTAAAATCTTCGAACTGAAATGTACAGTAGCTTGTGGAAGAGTTGAGAGGTGTTAATTACATTACATACATATATCGCTTTTCATGATTCATATCCGCTTTAAATTTCGTTATGATTTCATTTTAATATTCTCAATATAATGTTTAACGAATATATGAAATATGGCAATCGTTTATTTTTTTTTAGACTATTATCGATGAAAATTGTGGAAAATGTTAGATAAAGATATTTTTAATTTAAAGATTCGCATATGGAATTTTGCTAGAAACTGATAGTCGGGCAGTCAAAATGCTCATAAGAATATTCATAGATTTTCTAAACAAAGCTCTTAAATAGAATTAAAAAAAAAACAGTTTTTTTTTTGTATATTATAATTGGTCTAAGGTGGAATTGTTGTTGTTTGAACAGGGGGTATTCTAGTCTAGAGGCCCGAATTTTAAGTGATTTTTGAAGTGCCGTAAAAAAAGGCAATCAATATTTTTCTATCCATTTTTTTATGAGTTATTTATTACAAGAATACAGAAAAAAATTAAAAAAAGTTGAAAATTCCAAAAATTAACAGCTGATGAAGTGGGGGGCCTCAAAAAATTGCCGCGTGATCATGCCCACGATTCCAACCCGCCTAGCAATCCGCAAAAAAATAAAATAAAAAAGGTTATTAGTCTAGAGTAATGTCGCTATGTCCGGAACTACGGAAAAGTTGAAAAAATTTGTTTTCACAAAATGGCCGCTGCCTAAAAAAAAAGGAATTTTTGTACCACATTTTTGACATTTTCGAATTTTTTAAAAATAGTTCCGGACATAGACAAGTCTATAAAGAAGACTCTCAAAAAAATTTCAAGTAAATCGGTCCAGTAGAACTTGAGAAATCGTGTGCATCGTCTTGAAAAAGGCAGTTTCGAGAAAAACGCGTTTAATGTGTAACACCACTGTAAATTTTTTGAAAAATATTTTTTTTTCTATTGGCTTAAAAAATAGTTTAAACCCTCTAGAATAAGAAAAAAAAAAGGTCCCGTGCGAGAAATTTTTTTTTCCTTTGAAAATGGAGGTCGTCACCAAGCGCGTCAAACTTGCTCCGAAACATGTCCCGGGAAGATGGCTGTGGAGCCGCCATTTTGTTTTTTTTCGATGTCAAAAATTTATCAATAAAGTTCAATGTATGCCCGATAATATCATTAAAAGGTTTTTTTTCAAACACCTTTAATTTCGCGAGAAAAAAATTCGTGAAAAAACCTTTTTTTTTAGCCGTTACAGTGGCGTCCATACGTCCACGTGGTTTGGAAGTTAGAATTCAACTGTTAGCAGCTGGATGCAAGTGAACACTAAATATATAGATACAAATTTGAAAAAACCTCTTGTAGGCATATTCTTGAATAGTTAAACTTTGAAAATATGAAAACAAAAAAAAATCGATTTTTTCGAATTTCTAGACTAGAATACCCCCTTAACGCATATCAATTAATAACAAGAATCTGCTGTTCTTCAGCTTCAGTTTCTAATATTGGTTTAGCCAATGCAAAAATATCCTATTATAATCTATCCGTTTTCATAGCATGCTATGTATATTTCAACTCACATATGTATTTCGTTGAAATTCCGTATAGATTGGATGAAAGTAGAAAAGCAAAAATTTATGACAGAGTATAAAACAAGACGATCTTTTCAGATTTGTACAGTGTGTTCCAGGAAAAGTATACATGTCAACCCATTCATTTCTTATACGGGCGATCGCAAAAATTTACTCTTGGGGACAAAAATTACTCCCAATTTTCTTTTCTTGTGGAGTACCACAAAGTTCTATTCTTGGTCCTCTACTCATCAGCTAATACATTAATGATATGCTTGAAATAATACAAGTTGTCAACATTCATATTTATGTTGACGACGCACAGTGGACCCAAACCCCGAAAAGCTGGCCAAAAGTCGAAAAAAAAAAATATTTTTTCTAGGAACTTTCAATGGTTGAAATAGTTGTAGTGGTAACTATAGTATGTATTATGACCGTTAAGAGAGGGGAGCGTCCCTACCTGGCGTGTGGGAACGCATTTCTTTCATGAGCCTTAGAGCAGCTGCAAGTTGAGCCACGTGTAGAATCGCGAAAAGTGAACGGATTTTGATTCTCCAAAATGGATTCTTCTCCGGAAAGTAAGTACAATTTAAATGTGTTGCTCGAAATTATTGTTGACAATGTATGAAATAGATATTAATTAATAAAAGTAGTGGTATTTTTCTTGGTTATGCTCTCAAAAGTCGTGTTAGAAAAAGCAATAAGTCACAACCCTCATCGAATCCTAAATGGAAACTGTTGCTGAGACATTTCTTCAAAACATATCCAAAAATTAGCTACATATGGCTGTGACTTCGGTTTTGGGGATAATTTTTATTTGAAATCGATTAAGCACCATTTTTAAAAGAAAAAACAACATATCCTGACCAAGGACCACCCTAGTGTGCACTTTCTGCAGTTTTTCGTAATTCTCGCGGTTGTAATATTGTTTATAGGACATTGGTGCTCAAATTATATCGATTAAAATAAAATAATGAAAGAAATATATTATAAATATTCATCGTCATTGTAATAATGATTAATTACTGTATTCTAATCCTCTTCTTCCCAAATCTTCAAATGTCAACTGTCATTACATTTTCTATTTCATTTATTCACAATCATAATTTCTAAAATTCCCGAGTACAGACCTTTTTTTACCCGAATTGAATACTTTTTTTAAAAAAAAATTTCGCCATATTGAATCCACCATTTTGTTTTTCTACATTTTGACTTCGAATTCGTAATCAGCGACCCCGAAAACCCCCGAGTACAGACTTTCACCCGAATTGAATACGTTTTTTACTTTTGGCCAGCTTTTCGGGGTTTGGGACCACTGTGCGACGTTCAGGTTTATTTCAGTCCTCCTCTAGATCTCATCGAAGACTGTATGGATAACATATACACACCTGGTTTCAAATCATGGCTCAAAATATAATAGTTTTTGTGTGTCATCCTTTAACCTTACACATATCGCGACCTAAAGAAATAATCTTGCACAAGTAAAGAATTCTCCGCAGTGTTATATATAAAAACATATGTACCATATGTACATATATGTATAAATATGTAGACATATAAAACCTTAGGACCTAATAGGTAAATATATATCTGAAAAACCTAGAGTTGGGTATTTAAAAAAGAAAATCATAAATCATAAATTCCAATAAACTAATCATGCACAAAACATGATTAGTTTATCTCCCAAAAAGGGTGAAGAAAATTGCATCAGCAATTTTCTTCACATTCCACACAACTCATAAAATTTTTCCCATAAAACGACTTGGGAAAAACAAAAGTTTCAGCTTACACCCCAAGTCGTTTTACTTAAAAATTTCCACGACAAATTTTGCCTTCAGCAAAATTTGTCATTTCAACAATTTAATTAAAAAAGAAATCAAAAAAGCAAATCGTACCTTCAGTACGATTTGTCGCGAAAAATACAATATGTATGTACATACGTACATACATATTACGAAAAAAGCTTTCGCAATAAGAAACGCGCGCAGCATAAATGCATTGTATGTATATGCGCGTCGCGATTTCAAACGATGGCTGATGTTTTAAAAAGTGTAAGATTACATTTTTGAAGCCATCGTTCAACGCGAATAATTCTGGACATGTTTGAACAAGTCCAGAATTAAAAAGTAAAATTTTCCTAGGATAAGAAAATGCAACTTAGCATTTTCTATCCTGAGCAATGGCTCTTGATCACGATGAACTTGATCAAGAGTTGAGTTGATTTTTGTACGCAATCAAGATCGTCACGCGTCTCCTTTTTAAGTGGTGAGATCTGAGTTCTCCTGATCTGGGCTGTCGCATAGAAAAACTTGTAATTTTGCAAAAGAAGTGATCGTGGTCGTGAAAAACTTTCGGTTGTCACAGGAATAAAAGTGTGTTGGAATACAAAAAACAAGTGTTCTGTAATTTTAAGTTGCAAATAATAAAGTGAAAAAATAAAACAAAGTTAAGTGTCCTTAATTCAATTCCCCCGAATATATAACAACATAGGAGGTTAAAGTGTGGTATTTTAGACCCCGAATATACAACAAAATTGGCGCAGCCGGTAGGATCAAGGAAGCTTGATCAAGGTAAACGATCGTAAACGCTTGAAAAGCCTTGGTCCTACACGAATCTACGGGGAACCTGTGACACTAGCCACACTATAAGGCCACGTCACCCCCAACGCTCGGGGTAGATCTCATCTATAGGCGCCTCTGCTCCAGGCGAGCAAGCGTTCACCCCAGTGAGTGGAAAAAGAAACGAAATCATCAGGGGACCTGGACTCACTAATAGAAGCTCATTCCCAGCCGAAAAGAAGTCAGGACAACGGACACACATTTAAAACCAACTCCAGAAGGAAGATATCACCGTTCCTGGGTTGAAGGGGATTTCGAAGAAGGCTTTAAGCCCCCCTTTCAACCATATCCAGGGGAAGTAAGTAGGCCTAGGGCCCCCCCAGCAGCAAAAAGAAGCACCGGAAAATTGTAACTTCGTTCCAGGATTGAAAGGGATCTCGAAGTCGGCAAAAGCCCCCCTTTCAATCTCAGCCAAGGGAATTAAGACGGCAGGAGCCCCCCTAGCAGCAAAAAGCATTCCAGAAGGGAGTACTCTAAGAAGGCTGGAAGCCCCCCTTTTGGACAACGCGGGACGCATATGTCAGGAGAAAGCTCGACACCGGCACCTGAGACAGGCACGAGATTAGACTACATACCTTCATCCGACGCGGAGAAATCCCCAGGTGAAAATCTCCAACACCTCCGGGAAGGTACAGAAAACGCCCAAGAAGACGACCCAGCACAGCAAGAAGCAACAGGAGTTCGCCTTCGAAGCGGCACCGTTTTAACAGGGCCCACAGTTGTATCTAAAGTAAGTCTAGATAAATTTTTAGATAAGTTATTAGAGAAGGCACGTGAATCCGATAAGCTCACTGTCACGCACTGCGACGCACTTGACCACAGATTAAGTCAAGGCAGAGAGCAGAGGCTGACGCAAATCGAAAAATTCAAAAAAGAAACAGAGCGATTCAAACAGGAGCTTATCGAATTCGCCGGGCTTTCGCGTTCTTTAGGTATAGATAAGACCACAGCCAGTGTAGTTGTAAGTGCTGATAGTGATACTAGTGTCAGTGATATTAGTGGTGACCAAACAACCGCAGAAAATCTCCTTAGTGGCTGGCTAGAAGTATCCTTCACGGATTCTAGTCCAGAAACCAGCCCTGAAACTCGTCAAAGCACCAGTAGACTACCCTACAAAAGTTTAAATAAAAAGATAATCACAATGGTAGATTATGCAAAGGTGGCCAAGCTCACGGCACAACTAGTTCCTCTGTTTTCGGGTGAAAATACCCCACAGCTAGGTCGTGAGCTACAAACATTTATTGGCTGTTGCAAACAGGCCTTACACTGTTTAAGTGAGGAAGAAAAACCAGCCTTCTTACATATCTTGCCCACAAGACTTCGTGGCGATGCTTATCAGCTGTTTGCTTCGGACGTTCCAACTACTTTTAGTGAGGTGGAGGAACGTCTGAACAGAACCTACCTACCACGAGAATCGTACCAAGAATTGGTCAACAAATTAATCACAATGAGGCAAAACCCGTTGGAAACTCTCACTGCCTTCACAACAAGAGTGAAGCAGTTGCTGATGCTTTGCAACGAGGCAGCGGTACTGAAGTACGGAGCAACGGCAGCCCCAGCTGTGAAGACATAGTTGGCGGACTTCGCCAAGAATGCCCTCAAAAGTGGAGTGAACAATCCCCACCTATGCCAGTACCTCCTCACTCTGGTAGAAAATGATCTAGAGCAGCTGATACAAAAGGCTTTAGACATGGAAAAGTTACAAACAGGCACAGTTTTCGTCCAAACGCCGCTAACGCAGCAGCCATACCCAATGGCACCAATAGACCCAAGTCTTCGAGTTCGAGCTCTTAGCCGAACACCTTACAATCAAGCACCACAGCCACCCATGTATGCATCACCACGAGCACAAGAGCCCAGACAGTTTAATCCCCCATACGTTCATGCTCAACCACCACGCCCGCCATTTCCACGAAGGGAATCTAGACAACCGGATACACAGAATCTGGTACAAAACATCACCTGTAATTTCTGCCAGAAGCGGGGACACACCTACACGGAGTGTTTAAAACGCAAAAACACCCCCTTCTGCTCTAACTGTAGAAGTTACGGGCATGACATTCGCGACTGTCGAAACAACCAAACACAGTCTGCAAATCGTTTCACAAGAGGATCGCCTAGCAATCCCCCACAGTCAGACCCAAGCAATACAAAAGGCCCCAGAGTCTTTAATATAAGACAAAAATGTGATTTTTGTGGGCGCCGCGGACACAAGATCGACGAATGTCGACAAAAGCAAAAATGGGAGGATAAAAAACAGGGAAACGACAAAGAGTCGACCCAAAACTCCCCGGCTCGACTATAAACCCTACCAGCAATAAAAAAGGGTCTTCTCAGCCGCCCGACTTCAGTGTGCCCACCGCCAGACTCCCTCTAGACATAAGTCTAAATGGTCAGCTAATAGTGGACACCGGCGCTGAGATCAGTATAATTAAGAAAAAAGCTCTCAAATCTCGCGAGCTAATAAATCCCAATAAAAAACAAACGCTTCAAAGCCCCTTTGGCACCGGAAAAACCTTAGGAAGTTGCCAAGGAAACTTCATGCTAAAAAGTAACTTACCTTGCAACTTTCAGGTGGTAAAAAACATCCCAGGTATTTCTGACGACGGCTTACTAGGAAATGATTTCCTAGCCAAAAATTGTAATGTTGAGGGACCCAACAAGGTTCTGCGATTTCCTCGCACGGAAACCAATCCAGAAGAGTTTGCTGTTCCATTAGAGACCGCATCGGACAACCCGTGTTCACAAAACACAGTCAACAAAGAGACACTGGTAGAAGATATTAAACCCGACGGGGATACACCTTCTACCCGAAGTGATCTCAAAGCTTCTCAGTCAGAAGAAGTCGGCTGTGACTTACAAGAACGCGATAAGGGTGACTTGATTACCGAAGATCCGGCCCGTAAGACTGGACAGTATCAGGTGAATTTAAATGAACCTGTGTGCGTACCAGCAAGGTCTCAGATCGTAGTCAAAGTTCCGTTGCAGTTGCAGGAAGAAATGCTCAGTCTGTCGAAAGAAATAGACGACGGAGTCTTCTTAGCAAACAGCTTACTCTCAGCTGGGTTAAAGGCAGTCCCTATCGGAATCCTCAACACACGCAGTTCACAAGTAGTTCTAAACAGCGTGAACCTAAATCTGGTTCCCATTAAAGACTACACTGTCGTCCCCATCAAACGAGAGCCAGACAAAAATATTACAACAGCCCATCCTTTGAATCCCATGAGTCGAAATGACGGCGATGGTGAGCATCAAAATATAATTAGATCTAAGATTAAGAAAATAGGGCATAAGAGCCCCAGTCAATTAAGCAGTCATAAGAAACTGCTCCAAGACGCTTGCGGGTCCCTCATGAAAACCCCAACGTCAGGCGCTGGCCAGCATACAAAAGGTCTGCCGTTAGTAACTCCCGCAGATCCACCTGGCCCAGCGCCTCTCATATATAAAACAAGTAGGTTAAGAGGTAAAATAAGTAATATAAAATCATTAAAGAAGACTAGATTTAAGAATAATAAAAATAGGGCAATACGCGCTGAACAGACGGCCACCCTACAACACATAAAATACTTGTTCCCAAACGATGTCGAGCAAGAAGACACCAGTATTCATCCCCGCCTCACCAGATTAGAGCAAGAACTCAGTCTGGATGAAACTTTAAATTCTGAGGAAAAAGCCTCAATAATAAATCTCTGTTACGAATATGATGACATATTCTTTTTAAAAGGTGACAGGCTTACACATACCAATGCCATCACCCATGACATCCCTCTGGTACAAGACCAAGCACCTATTAACCAAAAGATGTACCGGTTACCAGAGACACAGCGAAATGTAATAAATGAGCAACTCAGAGAAATGCTGGACAACGACATTGTCCAGCCCAGCAAAAGCCCATGGAACTCGCCACTGCTAGTCGTCCCCAAAAATGCGGGACCAGATGGTGAGAAAAGGTGGCGTGTCGTCGTTGATTTCCGTAAGTTGAATGAAAAAACGATTGGCGACGCCTTCCCGCTACCACGGATTGAGGATATCCTCGATCAACTGGGCCATTCAAGATACTTCACCACCCTAGACCTAGCCAATGGCTATCATCAGGTACTCGTCGATCCGAAAGATCGAGCAAAAACGGCTTTTAGTACCAACTACGGGCATTATGAATTCAAACGTATGCCGTTCGGACTCAAAGGAGCCCCGGCCACATTTCAGCGTTTAATGAATTTCATATTAACTGGCCTACAAGGCCTAGAATGTTTCGTCTACTTAGATGACATCGTCATCTATGGAAAAAGTCTGGCAGACCACAACGAAAAGCTTCGAAAAGTCTTTGACAGGTTAAGAGAAAATAACCTGAAACTTCAACCTGAGAAATGTCAATTTCTCAGGCGGGAGGTAGTGTATTTAGGACACAAATGTTCTAACCAAGGAGCACTACCTGCCCCTAGCAAAACGGCATGCGTCCAAACTTTCCCCATCCCTAAGACAGTAAGGCAAGTACAATCATTTTTGGGCCTTGCCAATTACTACAGAAAATTCATACCCGATTTTTCGAAAACAGTACGTCCACTAACAAACTTACTCCGAAAGGATGTAAAGTTTAAGTGGACTGAGAAATGCCAAGAGGCATTTCAAAGCATTAAGAACGCTTTAATTTCCCCTCCACTCTTAATATATCCCGATTTTTCAAAACCCTTTAACCTTACCACCGACGCCAGCAGCGAGGCTCTTGGAGCAGTTCTCTCTCAAGGAGAGGTAGGAAGTGACCAGCCAATTGCCTACGCCAGCCGTACCCTGAACAAAGCCGAACGTAACTATTCCACGATTGAGAAAGAGTTACTGGCTATAGTTTGGGCGACTAAAAATTTCAGGTGTTATCTGCAAGGCCGAGAGTTCACGGTCTATACAGATCACAAACCACTCAAGGGAGTCTTCAATGTTAAGGACCCCACATCCCGTCTGGTGAGATTTCACCATAAACTTTCCGAGTTCAATTATAAAATTGAATATAAGCCCGGAAAGTACAACACGAATGCCGACGCTTTAAGCCGCATTCCACGGGAAAATAACAAAGACAAGGAAACTACAACCTTCACGGTAGAAGCTATAGTCCACCACCAAATGGACTCGGACATAGAGGAGGAAAAACACTCATCGGACCTTAAGGAGTGTCTGCAATGCAATGCAGTAACAAGAGCCCAGACACGAAACATTCAGGAAAGTGGAACAAATCCAGACAGCCAGGCCAAACTAATAGAACAAGAAGAACAAACTCATCATCCAGAAGAGACCGCAGACCATGACAGTCCACCTAGTACCAATCCACCAATTATAGACGAAGCTCGTCCACCTGAAGTAATCACAAGCCCAGAGGAGATTCAATTAATCTTAAAAGATTATCATGATTCTCTCTTTGGCGGCCATCAGGGAGTGATAAAAACCTACAAACGGATTCGAAGAAAGTACTGGTGGAGGCACATGCTTAGTGACATCAAAAAGCACATTAAGCGGTGTGCCAAATGTCAAACCATGAAGGCTTCACCACAGTATAAAATGCCAATGGTGATTACAGACATAGCTGAACAACCATTCGACAAAATCTACCTAGATATAGTCGGCCCACTAGAGGAAACTGAATCTGGAAACAAATATATATTAACGTTTCAGGACAACCTCACGAAGTTCGTAGATTGGTATGCCATACCAAATGGAGAAGCTATAACGATAGCGCAAATTTTCTTCGACGAAATCGTCACGCGCTACCGCATTCCCAAAAGAATAGTCACCGATCAGGGAAGTAATTTCCTGAGTGACCTATTCAAAAAGGTATGCAAACTCCTCAGGATAAATAAGCTGCAAACCTCAGCTTATCATCCCCAATCAAATGGAGCACTCGAACGTGCACATAGACCGTTGATTGAATATCTACGAACTATAGTGGACGAAAATCCCAGCTCATGGGATAGTTATCTGCGAACCGCAGCTTTCGTGTACAACAACAGTGTACACGAAGGGACAAAATTAACTCCCATGGACTGCCTCTACGGCTTTACAGCGGACGTTCCGTCCAACTTAAGGCGAGATCCTGAACCCGTGTATAATCACGAGAGCTACTACCACATTCTCAGGTATAAGCTTCAGAAGTCTTACGCCATGGCACGAAAAAACCTTCTGATGAGTAAACAACGCTCGAAAAATTACTATGACAAAGCTGTACGTCCCCTGACATTTCACAGAGGAGACAAGGTTCTACTCAAGAGCGAGAGTCGTAAACATAAGCTCTCCCAGATTTGGGTAGGACCCTACACGGTAACCGGTATCCCTAGTACTGTAAACACCACAATAAAAATTCGTAAACGAGAGGTCACGGTACATAACAACCGTCTAAAACCTTTCTACGAATAACATGGTGTCAATATAATTTAAGTAATTCAAAGATACATAAATAATAGCATGTAAGCTATAAAGTCAAATAAAAACCCATTTTAATACCCTATCCTATCCTCTCCTAGATAACAATGCAGTCCATCATTTTCCACGGACTATTCCTGCTCATAATAGGAGCCCTCGCGGAGGAACCTTACTCTATAACGCCCCTAAATAATACGGGAGTACTATTTGAGGATCTTGGATGCCTATCAGTTTACCACGACACTTGGAGCATCATCACTGAGTTAGATCTGGCCGAGTTGGAAAATCAGACGCGACTAGCAGAACGAGCGGAACACTACATACACCAATTGTGTGGAAATGGGTCTTCTATACAGGACCTTTGTACGCTACAGACAAAACATATACACGCCCTAATGGAAAATATCAATAGGCGTACCAGTGTTATTAGGGAAGCTGTGCCCAAATCGCGCAAGCCCCGATCCATCTTCGATGGAATTGGAAATGCGATGCATTATCTTTTCGGTACCATGGATAGTGGAAACGAACAAGAGGTGTACAGCCGACTAAGCGAATTAGAGGTAAATACTCAAACCTTAGCTGATCTGGAAAAACAACAGATCAGCGTAATAAAAACCACATTTGAACAAATTCAGAAACCCCTATCTTCCCTGTCTGAACGACAGCGTCAGATAACCAACCAGATTAACAATCTGAGGAATACAACAGACGAATTGACAGCCCACCAAATAAGACAAGAAATTGTCTCTAGTCTGACACTACAAATGATAGAGTTGGAATTTAGACAACAAGCTCTACTGGACATAATAGTGTCCAGTAGAAATAATCAAATTCATCCACTTTTAATTTCCCCAAATCATTTGCTAGAGATTTATCACAAATCTCACTCCACTTGTCCCAATCTACAGGACTGTTTGTCAGTTCTGTATCAAACAGCAGATGTTAAGACACATTTGCTGCAGGACAAATTAGTTATCCGAGTCAAACTTCCCATATTTAATATTCCCAAGATGAAAATCCAACAGATTAGATGTTTTCCCATACGGCTGGATTCAGACCACTCAATAATACCTGATATCGAATTTTCCCATGTGGCAAGTCAAATACAGACCCAGGAATTTCTGCTGTTGAAGCCAGAAAACCTGAGATCTTTCAAAAAAATTTCAAAGGGAATCAATGAAGATACGTGGGTAGGTAAGCTGAACACACCACTCACCAAGGCTACAAAAACAGATGAATGTGTTATTAAACTTTTATTCAACCCGCTGGGCGAACGCCCACAGTGTAGCATCAGAGCTCAAATTCCCCCAAGAGATACAATAATTAAGCTCAATAGACCAAATTCGTGGCTGTACTCCTTAACCGAAACCACTATAGTACATATAACTTGTACTCAACAGTTACTCACTCATCGTCTCGCAGGACAAGGAATCATGACAGTCAACGAACCATGTTCCTTGCAAATAGGGTCTCACACTCTGTATTACGAAGCAGAAAATCTACATCCGCTAAAAGTTTTCCAACCAACCTACTTCCCAGGCACAAACGAAACGCAAGAGGAATTGGCAGAATATATGTCCAAGATATCCGCTCCTAAAAACCTTGATAAACAACCAACGTTACTCCTCGGAGATGATACAAACCAACGTATCCACCTAGATACAAAATCTCTAGACGAAATCCGTACCAAAGTGAACAGCATCCACTTTGGACCAAAGGCCAAGATTCCTCATATACTCTCTATTACATCCCTATCAATGACAGGACTCTTGTTGCTACTTATATCAGTGGTGGCATTAGCAAAATATATCGTCCCGGCATTCATGGCATGGGTTGCTAAACGCAGACAACAGCCTACAGCTGAAAACGTTCCCATGGAACCGGTTTACGCAACACCCAAAGAAAAGTTAAAACGGGCTCAAAGTCTCCCCAGAGCGAGATCTATACAAGTAGTATAATCAAAAAGATCTATACTCGTTGGTTGGCCCCGTCTTATTCTTTTGTTGCTGGCTTAGTACCCTTTCACTACACTGGTCTTAGATATAAGCTGAAATAATTTATAGCAAATAAGAAATAAAGCAACCAGATAAAATTAATATTATATAAGAATAAACTCTATTTAGTAGTACCTACGAACCCAAAATTTATAAACGTAAGTAGTACTTAGTAAAGCAGAAATAATAAATTAAATAAGCTAAAAAAATAAGGTAATAAATAGAAGAAAGAAAGGCATAAGATAATAGAATTAAAAACCAAAAACATAACCGAAGATTATTTACACAAGAATAATAATAATAAAAGTAATAAGTAAATAATATTTAGTAACATTAAGTATTACATAGAAATAGCTAGCTAGTCAAATATAGACATAAATACAGAAAATAGAAATGTAACGAAATAGCGACTTAAATTAGTAGAAAAAATAAGAAAAGATTTTTTTTTAACGACATTAGATATAGCAGAAATTCTATATATATTCCCATAAGAAATACATATTATATATATAGGTATATTGCTGTAAAAACTCAACCGAAAACCGACCAAAACCGAGGCACCAAAAACACACCAACAACAACTTCCCCTGAGAATTATTCCTCTTCAAAGAATAATTCTCTTTTACATTAGTAGAAAGATAGAATAAGAAGTTAACAAATAAGACACTAACTAGGATAGCAAAATCAAACTAATACGGCTAACAAACATTAAGAATAAATACCAAAATAAACAGTACTTTCTTAAAAACGCCCAGTATAGAGTAGCAAGGAAATATAACTCCCTAGAATTCCATACATAACCTAGAATAAATAGATAACGTAGGATACTTAAACAACGTAGAAATAATCATGCAACGTAGAGTAAGTAAATATTTAGACTCCAGTATAAGATAACTCTAACAACAAATTATAATCCGCCATCACAGAAACCGACAGACGAGAAAACACAACTCCCTGCCCAGAGCCCCTTGAACCATTTTCGCCAACCCAAATATTAGCAAAACCTGGAAAACAACCAAAACAACAAAAAATAAATAAATAGAGTACATAAAACTTTATTAGAGAAAAAAAAAATATACAAATATTATATTAATAGCCGAAAATTAACACAATTTAAAATCACCAGAAATTTAGAAGAAAAAAAAAAAAACAAATGCTCTTAAAACTAGAATTCAAAAAATTTAGCGGAGACTCTTGGGAGATGTCCCGGACCATCCACGAACCTGAAAAAAAAAAAAAAAAAAAAAAAAAAATAAATAAATTTTGTTTTAGAATCTCATCTGGAGATAACTTACATGAAGTAGCCTTCATACATTTAGGGCTGGTCGACTCCTAGGCCGGTCCGCACTAGGCATCCCAGTCCTCCTGGGCATGACTAGGTCCCTCTCCAGGCAGATCCCAGTTCTCCTGGGCGGGAACGGACGAAACATCCCAGGTCTCCTCAGAGGCGAGACTCGGTGCTGCACCCGGGAGATCCAATTCGGATCCGGAAGAACCGACCCAGGTCGTCACATCGTGCACCAAGTAGTTGGGGTGCATCCTGCAATGAGGGCAGGCACACCATCCGACCTCTCCGGATAGCACCAAAGTCGCTCCTAGAAGAAGATTTGTGAAATTAACAAGAAAATTAATTATTGGAATCTAAAAACTCACCCATAGCTACCCAGGAACTCCCACCATGGGGCCACAGGCATAGCTCCACCCGATGAAAAGTGTCCGCCTCGGCCGGAGCACCCCAGATGCACACGTCTGGACGACCATCCCGCCGCAGCAGCAGACGGATGAGCCCACGCCACCGGGGGGCCACGCTCTGCACGAAAAGGGCCAGTACCCTCATGCAATTGGGTACGGGGCTGGTATACGGCGCACGTGGAGAGATTACCTCGCAGAATTCCATTGCTAACAAAACTGTGAAGATAATCTCAGAAACCGCCCCATATAAAGGGCAAAACCCCTAACGTTAACAAAAATTATCTGTGTAAGCCACTTATCTTGGTGAATCCCACGCCATTTCGGCAGCAAAAATATTTCTTCTTATTTCTTATTTACCGATCTCCTTTCAGAACACACAATCTTAGTTTTTCTTAATCAAACGACACGAATTGCAATTTGTGCATTATGTATGTAGACAGCTACAAGTACACAAACCTCACAAATTTTTTTTTCTCTCTTTTCTAAGCCGGTACAAGATGCATTCCAATATCTCATACCAACTCTACGTGCACCAGGAATTTTTTTTTATTTATTTTTAAGGCAGATATCAAATTCATCTCAACTTATAAACGTATAAACACCCCATACAGAATCTACACCCACACAGTTTTTTCGAGAATTATTCCTCTTCAAAGAATAATTCTCTTTTTCACGGGGGGAAGGAATGTTATATATAAAAACATATGTACCATATGTACATATATGTATAAATATGTAGACATATAAAACCTTAGGACCTAATAGGTAAATATATATCTGAAAAACCTAGAGTTGGGTATTTAAAAAAGAAAATCATAAATCATAAATTCCAATAAACTAATCATGCACAAAACATGATTAGTTTATCTCCCAAAAAGGGTGAAGAAAATTGCATCAGCAATTTTCTTCACATTCCACACAACTCATAAAATTTTTCCCATAAAACGACTTGGGAAAAACAAAAGTTTCAGCTTACACCCCAAGTCGTTTTACTTAAAAATTTCCACGACAAATTTTGCCTTCAGCAAAATTTGTCATTTCAACAATTTAATTAAAAAAGAAATCAAAAAAGCAAATCGTACCTTCAGTACGATTTGTCGCGAAAAATACAATATGTATGTACATACGTACATACATATTACGAAAAAAGCTTTCGCAATAAGAAACGCGCGCAGCATAAATGCATTGTATGTATATGCGCGTCGCGATTTCAAACGATGGCTGATGTTTTAAAAAGTGTAAGATTACATTTTTGAAACCATCGTTCAACGCGAATAATTCTGGACATGTTTGAACAAGTCCAGAATTAAAAAGTAAAATTTTCCTAGGATAAGAAAATGCAACTTAGCATTTTCTATCCTGAGCAATGGCTCTTGATCACGATGAACTTGATCAAGAGTTGAGTTGATTTTTGTACGCAATCAAGATCGTCACGCGTCTCCTTTTTAAGTGGTGAGATCTGAGTTCTCCTGATCTGGGCTGTCGCATAGAAAAACTTGTAATTTTGCAAAAGAAGTGATCGTGGTCGTGAAAAACTTTCGGTTGTCACAGGAATAAAAGTGTGTTGGAATACAAAAAACAAGTGTTCTGTAATTTTAAGTTGCAAATAATAAAGTGAAAAAATAAAACAAAGTTAAGTGTCCTTAATTCAATTCCCCCGAATATATAACAACATAGGAGGTTAAAGTGTGGTATTTTAGACCCCGAATATACAACAGCAGGTAAAATATTCGGCACAGGTAAAGAGATATTGGTATTTCAGTTTTACGTAGGAATTCAGCTGGCGAAATTTGATAAAAATTTCAGTAATGAGCAGCGATCAAGTGTGATAAGATCATATCATTTTAAGGCATAAAAAACCTTATACAGTCATTGAACGCGACATTAATTTCGTTTGGGCAGGTGTAATCCATGGAAGGGTATATAAGTTACCAAACATGAAAATTGATAGAACGGTTTTTTCTTGTTATTATTTTGAGCCTAGCTGAGTTCACAAGCCGCGCGGAAAATAATCAGAGCTTTCTAATCATACCATAAACTTCTGGTAAGACAACGTTGGTGTGACCGCAACAAGATATCCCATTGTTAAGCATAATTCATAAATTTTTTTTTATATACGTACTAGAACCAGAGGGCTATTGCTACAACAATCATGTAATTCGATTTGGACGCATTTAAATCGAAATGGTTGATTATAGCCCAATAATTAAGTCAAATATTAATCTACAAGTGCAGTTCTCGACAAGACCAAACATCCTGGAAATTTTCCATGTAGACGTCATCTGCATACATCTGAATGTACGAGCTTTGAATTACCTTTCGCAAGTCATTAACAAATACATAAAACAAGAGTGGTTCCAATATAGAGCGCTGAGGAATACCAAATTTTATAGAGGTAGATAAAAAGTTCTGCACTTTACCCTGCGTATGTTTCAACAGGAAGCTGTAAATTAGTTTAATGGCAAATCTACTGACATTTTATTCAAAATTAGGCTATGTTGACGGTAATCCGAAGACTTCGAAAAATCCATTAGAGACTATTGTCTATCAAGACGTGTCAAACGTAGGTCAGTAATAATGTTTTATAGCCCTTTCAAGATGTGTTATTGTTCACAATTTACAGTTAATAAGGACAAGGATAATTGTTTGTACATTTCGAAAAGCTAATTGGAAGAAAAATAGATGTAGAAAAAAGTCGTATACCATGCTAAATTTCCACATTTTATTCAACCTAGAATTTTTTAAGTGAAGAAGATTCCGATATGCTAAACGAAATAAAAATATGTTTTTTTTCGCTTTCACCTCATTTCATGGGAAGCATCACAGTTAAGTAAACCCAGACCTAATACATGTCGGTGGGACAAAATTTTAAATTGGCGAAACTTGTAGATTTATGGTAGGTAGATGGAAAGATTTTAAGGACTTGTATAATCTAAAATATTAAATTTTTTTTTAAATTTCTTCTTCTAAGTTTATTCAAAGAGCAAACAAACTGTGAACGAAAATTATGGAGATTTATAGATAAGCAAATACAAATTAAAAAAAATAAATTTTCAGCACTTTGGCAACTTAAAAGTAGTATGCGAATGATGAATAAATATTTACTGTGTAGTGCGGTTAGGTGATTGATCAGTCATCCGCTAGGAATTTTTGCTAACAAAGTAAATAGAAGCACATGTGGGTCAGCAATAAATGTAGAGATTCACATTTGGATATTACGCAGTTGGCGAAACCTTTTATTTGTCTTGGAATATCACATCGGGACGTACCTACCTACTCCCTCAATAGCTTTGTTTTATGTAAGGTGATAGAATTGCAGAAGATTCTTAGGAATCTAGGCAAAGTTCATAGTTAAAGTAGATAATAATTTCGAGGGGTTAGTATGGAAGCTGAAATTGCAGTATAAAATATCGGTGTAAATTTAACCCATTTGCTAGATAACATTAATTTTGAATCAATTTCCGGATAATTTGAAATAATTTATCATGGAGTTTTAAATTTTTTACCTCGAATGATGTAAAAATTTCCCTTTATATCCGAATGATTTGTTTTGTTTAGTATGAAAAACTCAAAAATATTATTCATCCGGAGCATCCCCTAGCGCAACTCTATCTAGCGGGAAACTTCGAAAATATTCCGATCGGTGTACCTTAAATGTAGTCTCCCAACCAGAATTGTATCTAAACTCTGTTCGGTATAGAATGCAACAGGTTCTAGGATGAAATAGTGTCATTCATAATTTCATATTTGTAAAAACAAGTTTAGTGTAAGTTGCAAGTGTCAAAATAAGAGGTGTTATTTTGATATTCAAAGAAAAATGCCATTTTTTGAGGTAAATGATCGGATCTTTATTTCATTATAAAGAGGAAGGTATGCCGTTAATAATGGAAAATAACATCAGCCAAATGACCACGACGACCACGCCTACAGGACCATATCCTTTTCATGAAATTTTCCATAACCAAATCGCAAAGTGGCTGCCCTATGTCCTCGATAGCCTCACGAATTCCATCTTTGAGGTCTTGAATCGACGCTGGGCTGTTAGCGTAGACCTTCTCTTTCACGTGGCCCCAAATTAAGAAGTCGCAAGGTGTTAAGTCACAAGATCTCGGTGGCCAATTGTGATCACCTCTTCGAGAGATAACACGGTCCGGAAACTTTTCCTGTAAAAGATCAATGGTTTCGTTGCTTGTATGGCACGTAGCGCCGTCTTGTTGAAAGTAAACGTTGTCCAGATCAATACCATCCAATTCTGGCCATAAAAAATCATTAATCATCTGTCGATAGCGCAACTGTTGCTCCAGCCTCATTTTCGAAAAAGTAAGGTCCAATAACCCCGCGGGACCATAAATCGCACCAAACAGTCACACGTTGAGGATAGAGAGGCTTTTCAACAATAACTCTTGGGTTTTCCGAGCCCCAGATGCGACAATTTTGCTTGTTGACGAAGCCATCGAGGTGGAAATGGGCCTCATCACTCAAGATTAGTTTTCAATGGAATTCCGGATCATTTTCATGCATTTCAAGGACCCACCCAATCAGCAAAGACTCGACGTTGTTGATGATCGGCCGGCTTGAGTTCTTGTGTTAACTGAGCTTTATAAGCCTTAAGACCCAAATCTTTATGCAAAATGCGGTGTAATGACGTTTGTGGAATGCCTAATTCCAAAGAACGACGAGGAATGGACAAACCTGGGTTTTATTCAACACTTTCGGCTACAGCAGCAATATTCTCGGCTGTTCTTGAGCGACGTGCACGGGTTTTATTCTTCACATCACTAACTTGTCCCGACAGCTCGAATTTTTCTATCAATTTCTGTATTGCGGTCCGACAAGGGGCTTCACGACGACCCAAAAATGTTCGAGTTTTACGAACCGTCTCTGCCACATTTTCACCACTTTTATAGTGAATTTTAGTAATTTCAATGCGTTGTTGAATCGTGTATCGTTCCATTTTTATTTTATCGTTCCATTTTTATTTTATCGTTCCTATTTTATCAAATGTCAAAAAATGACAGCTCCAAAAGTGACATCTACCGAAATAGCGGGCTAATTAAAATAACACCTCTTATTGGAAAACCCTTTATTTAGTTTTGTTTTTTTTTACGCGTAACACATCTTCGAAAATTTCTTTGGAGCAGGGTTGCAAAAAAGTAAAGGCGCATTTCTTCTTTAATATCAGACTAAAAATATTTTAATTTTAGATCATATCTAAAACAATTTCATTTCGATGTAGTAAACAGTTTTGGATATCATCTATGTATAATCAAAATATTTTTATTAAAGGGATAAATGTACTCCGAAAATCTACGAACCTCATTGAAAACCCTTTAGGTATTCATGGAACTCTGAATTTTTTACTGTGTAAAATTTAAATCAGGAAAAAACTTAAGAAGCTAATAGTATTCGTATGGTAAGCTGATTAAAACGCTATAACTAGAGCCCTCTGGAATGATTTTGAAGGCAAGTGTTAGTTCTAGTTCAGAGACTTGCGTCTTAGTAAGTTTTTTTTTGTGAGGCAGCCTAAACATATCACACATTACAATTCATAATGCATTGCTCTGAAAAGACGTAAATTATTAAGGTAAAAGTCGTGCCACATTAAAAGCAGAAAGCATGCAACTGTTCGAGCACTAACAAATTGAAAGCAGAGGCAGCGGCAGCAGCAGAAGCAGAACTTGAAAGCTGATCAAGTTTCAAGCATTCTGCTTCTGCTCAGTACTGCCAATTTAAAGAGAGCTAACATTTATATTTCATTGTTGGCGTCCTTTCTTTTAAAGATGTCAAAGAGGTTTGATGAGAGAAAGAAAAGTCTATGGAGGAAAATTAATTAATTTTGATAGAAATAATAATCAATTAGCATCAACTTTTTGAAAATTATGATAACACCACATATTTGTAGTTGAGAAGGAACTGTTTTCTGCTTCTGTTTTTATTTAATATGGTTGAAAAAGCAGAAATGTCGAATTTCTGCTTCTGTCGCTGCTTTCTGCTTTTAATGTGTCACGGCCTTTAGGAGTTAGAAAATCCATTTAAAGCTATCGAAAACTCAAGGTTCATATCTTTATTTATTTATTTAATCCCATCGATAACAATAACAGCGTCATGCCTATTGTATTGGTGTCAAAACTATTCTGTGTATTTCTTCTAACAGTTTTTTCGGCAGCTGGGTTTCAACCTGAATTCTGAAATTTTTTTATATTATTTCGGAACTCTTCCGTTTTTACTTTAAATTCAGATTTTGGAGCCACTTTAGAGTGTGGAGTTACGTAAACAATATTGCCGTTTGCGTTAAAAATGTATTGTGAAGTTTTAAATTAAAATACCACCAATTTATTTTACCGCGAATAGTCTCTTATTCTTGTGCTTAATTTCTACAACGGATCCAGATGCAAATGTGATTATCAAAATTCACAAAGTATACGTGAGCACTGATCTTCCTACCTTGAGTGAGGAATATGTCGTTCTTCTTTCGTTTTTCACGTTGTCATCTGAACACTCGTAGAAGTACGTTACATTTTCAATAACTAACTTGCCCAATGATATTTTTAGAAATCAAGGGCTATGTGACTTTGAAGGTGATTATGCACTAAAACCGTCCAAAAGTCGGAAAATAAGAAACAGAGCAATTTCTCTGATTAGTCAGGCTAAAGTTAAAGATATGAAGCTAATGGTCAAATCTAAGGAGTATAATTGTACGTAAGAGATCGAATAAGGTTTTCGTTTCAGATCGGGTCATAGCTGCAGCATCCGTTTTACTACTGTAGATTTGTTTGTTCTGACATTCACAAACCGTTTGATCTAAAACAAATTATACGTGACTAACATCTTAGGGCATTATTAAAAAGTGTTTGCTAAGTCTAGATTTTCTCCTTCGCCGACTACATTAAATAACAAATTCCTCACTCAGTTTAACAGGTTAAAGTTGAGAGCGAAGTGTTAGGGAACTTATTGCTAAAGTATGGTGTTCCACAAGGATCAATTCTGGATCCACTTTCACTTAGCATGCATTTGAAGGTTTTTTCTTCAGAAATGGCTAAAGATTCCAAAATACACTTTTATGCCGACGATGTCACTTTTTGATCTCGAACAGATAACCGAAGCTACGAATATGTACTTCGTTATATCGTTATTCTATATACTCGAATGCTTTCATCTTTCCTGGTATATATCTATGTATTTGGAATGGTCTTCTTGCTGTTGTTGCTATTTAAGACATTGGTTAATAGTCATTTAATATTAGATGGATATGTGTTGATCTTCCAGGGCATAGTCAGAACCATACTGTCTTATGGGGCAAATGTGTGGTGGCCTAAAACATTGCAGGCAACCACCAGAAGAACCCTTGACAAGGTGCAAAGGATGGCATGTTTAGGCGCCACTGGTGCCTTTACATCATGTCCTCAACGAGCACTTGAAGCCTTCTCGGCTTACAGCCTCTCTACCTCTTTATTCAGAGGGAAGCTGCAGCTAGTATGCTTTAAAAGAAAAGGTCAGATGATTACACCTCCTCCAGGGTGGGTCATCTCAGTATCTTCGAGCAGGTCAATATTAACGACCTAGAAGCCCCAAAAGATACTATGGCCAAGAGACTGTCTTTTGAAAGAGGTTACAAGGTAATCATTAATGAAAGAAGCCAGATACTAGACAGAGGACTCCAGCTCCCGCAACCGGCCCAATGCTGGTATACTGACGGATCCCGGAAGGACGGGAAAACAGGCGCAGGGGGGGTGGTTGGTCCAGAAGTGGAACTATCCATTCCGCTTGGTGTCTCACCTTCCATTTTTTAGGCGGAAGTCTATGCTATAGAGGTTGGAGCTCAAGAAAGCCTAAAGAAGGGCTGTAAGAACTCTAACATCTACATCTGTTCAGACAGCCAAGCTGCGCTCCTAGCTCTTTCCTCTCAAGCCTTTGAGTCGAAATTAGTTTGGAGCTGCTACTCGAAACTCCAACTACTGTTCAGGGACAACCAAGTAACCTTGGTTTGGGTCCCCGGCACGAAGGAGTGGACGGTAATGAAAAAGCGGATGAACTGGCTAAAACCGGAGCTGAATGTCCGTATATTGGTCCCTATCTGACATTTGGCCTACCAAAAAGCCACTTTAGGGGGGAACTGCTTAAGTGGGAAGACAGGCAACTGGATCTCCTTTGGCGTAGCGCGCCCGGTATGAAGCAGGCGAAGAAATTCTTCAATCCTTCTCATTTCCTGTCGCGTCAACTTATTGGACTTAGCAGACAGTCGCTCAGACTATTTGCTAACGCTAATTTTTTACTGTCGCAAGTTTTAATTGCGCCAGGGATTGCCTTTTCTACAGTAAATGTTGCAAAAAATAATTTTTTACTGTCGCAAATTTTAATTGCGCCAAGGATTGCCTTTTCTACAGTAAATTTTTCAAAAAAAAATTTTTTACTGTCGCAAATTTTAATTGCGGATTGCCTTTTCTATAGTAAATTTTTCAAAATTTAATTTTATACTGTCGCAAATTTTAATTGCGCCAAGGATTGCCTTTTCTACAGTAAATTTTACAAAAAATAATTTTATACTGTCGCAAATTTTAATTGCGCCAGGGATTGCCTTTTCTACAGTAAATTTTTCAAAAAATAATTTTTTACTGTCGCAAATTTTAAATACGCCAGGGATTGCCTTTTCATTTCCTGAAGAATATAGGCAAATGCGACAGTGAACTGTGTCGACTGTGCGAAGAGGAAGATGAAACCTCGATGCACGTTATATGCGAGTGCCCAGCACTTGTAGGTCTAAGGCTGCAAATCACTGGAAGTGAACTTATCTCTAACTCCGAAAGCAATAATGGAGCTCATTAACAGACTCGATTTTGCCTAATCACTATACGGGAAAGCACAATAGATCAACTATGGTCGCGGTATCCGCAAGGTCCTGGAGGCCTAGTTGCCCCTACTCTTAACATTAACAACATTAACATTATTGATATTGTGGTGTCACGTAATGGTTCAAGAATATTTGAATTAATGTTTTTATTTATTTTCATCTTTCTTTTATTTTGATCGGGTCATGTCTAATATTTTGCTAATTATAGAGGATAATGCTCATTGTGCTTTTTGTGTGCAGAGAACATAGTGAAGTGATGGTATCATATTGAGACCCTATGGACCTATAGGAAGATTTTTCAATCTCTAATTTGTTCAAATGCAACCATGGCTAGTTGGTTGCCCTTATTGAACACTGGACATTAAAGACTTATTCGACAGTCGTACAATCCATTTGAAGTAGAACATGGTGATTAATAAACGTGTCAAAAAGCTAGAATTGGTACAAGACCAATTCTTATGATACCCTAGATGATGAGTACGGTCGTATGTAATTATTTCATATGGTCACCCATCTGTGCAAGTTCGATCGTTGAAGTGGTTTTTTTGGGATATATTTCTAGAACGTTTCGCCGGACAGCAAAAATTATTATAATCAATTTCATAGGATTTCATATTCTGAAGAACTTTTCAGTACAATAAAAACGTCTAGGACTGATCGTCACAGTGTACGTACAAAACCTAAATTTTTATATGGCAATACCAAGATGGGTTGCCCGATTTAGTCCATTTTTGATATATAGTTGCTAATTTGATGAGAACGCCGTGTACACAATTTCAGCTCGATAGGTTCAATCATTCTCAGGCAGTGTCCAAATATATAATGAAAAACGAAATTTTTGTATGGCAACCCCATAAAGGAGTTACCTGATTTGTCCCATTTTCGAACTTAATTTTACACTTTTTTTCGGTAAGTACACGCGTTCTTGAGTTATCGTGCGGAAAAACCAATGAAGTACCTATGCATTTTATGAGATATTCGGAGTGCCAACTTCATAGAATAGGTGGGAATATGAATTCGATCAAAATGTGAGATATTTAGCTTGAGTAATTTGTCCGAATCTAGAGCGAAAGTATCTCCAAAATGGTGTAGCATGGATATTTAAAGGGAAACAGAACCGTAAAATAATCCTAGTGCTAGTGATGCTGACTATGTTTTTAAATTTTTACTACCACGCTTATTTTTAAGAGTTATTGAGAGTAAAATTGTGAAATTGTTTTATTCCAACTTCAAAGGAAGCTTAAATTTTGTTGTTTTGTTAGTATAGCTAATTTTTTTTAGTCGTCATATTGATTTAAAGCTATACGTAAGACGAGAACTCATTATTTACGGACCTTATCCATATCGAATTTACTTTTAGCACTATTCAATAGATACCTACTAACATTTTTCACAAGCTTTGTTTTTGTTGCTACTTTATGAATGACTTTAATTTTTTTTTTGCTTCTTCAATGTGTTTAAAAGACCATAGCTGAACAGAAAATTTGCTGGCTTTATATCTTTTAGAATGACATGCTAAAAGTGTGTGATTGTTAAAAAAAAAATCCGTGGAAACATTCTTGGTGTAGCTAATTATGATTTCTTCGGCTTAAAATGTTTATAGGAAAAAGTTATAGTGAATAACACAAAACAAAAGACAAACTTAAAGTGAATAAAATAAAAACATCAGTCCCCTTCTATTCATTCGTTCGGTTGGTTGCCCATCAACCCAGCGATTTGTTGTATGTACCTACTCTACTCTCTCATACTTATGACCGTCATATAGCATTCCTGGCCCCAAGTGACTTCACACAAATGCCATGATCAATGCGCGATCTCACCAAGATATACTGGATATAACAGTGCTGCGGTGGAAGAAGCATAATATATAACAGCAGGTATAATATAATTACACCTTGCGACGGACATTGCACCTGTGTCCATGTTCATCCCTTCATACATTATAGATATGTAGGTAGGTAAGGTAGTTGAGGAGTCTTCTATATAGCCCAACAGCGGCCATTTAAACGAAAGGTTCTTAACTCAAGCGAAGCCCGTTGACCGATTAGCCCTGCTCTGTTCTGTTCTGTTCTGACAGGCACAATGTGCTATACCTACATATAACTACTTTTACCAGCATTCAACAATCATTTTGTCATTTAGCATAGTTTGATCGATATGTTTCTAAAATACACCTGTGATATATATATATATATACCTACTTAAATCTAAAGTATAATAATAGCACTATTGTTATTGTGTGTTTGTATAGTAGATAGATATGTATATTAGGAAGTTGGGAAGATTCTGTAATCGCACGATCATTTTGTTTTGTTCTTTTTCTTCATTTTTTTTTATGATACGCTTCGACGATCTCCACGTGAACATGCCATAGCATGATTGAAAATATATGGTGGAACCATGGAACCGACCAGAGTTTTTTCTCTCTACCCCTTCGTGACTCATCAAAAATTGCTTCCCGTTTCGTTTTACTAAGAAAAACTTTTGATAATGAACACAAAAATTACCTTTACCTTTCCAGCAGGTTTTAGAGAACATATTTAATAATTTAATAATTTAATGACAAATATGTATGTATGAATGTATGCTAATATGGAGAAATAAAAAAAAACATCATGACTGAAAAAAATAGAGCGCGTGTCAATATTCAACTGTTGAGCGTCCATTTCTTGAGATTTAATAAAGTAATTGGTGAATTTGGTTGATACTTGTTACATGTGTATATATGTATATCTTAATTATACTACAATTTAGATACTGTTATAACATCCCATAAGGTGATAGTTGACATCGAGATAACCAACAAAATCTTCTGGACTAGCGTCAATTAACAAAGTGCGTACAGTTGTGTGATGACACGACAATATCTCAATAGCTTTTCAGTGAGACAAATATTGCTTCAATCATAGGTTAGCTCCTGTGATGCTCAAATTGGATTTGATTTTGGTCATTTAAAGGAAAATAGTAAAAACTAGTATAAGATTACTTTTACCAGAAAATACTATAAAATTCTAATTCTAATCATTAGACCATTAGAATCATGACTAGTAGTAGTAGTAGACACGATTTGAGGATTTCATCGAAGAGTTCCTCATGAGCCCTTAGATGAAGGTAATGATGAAATCTGTTCTGTACGCGGGACTGAACTCAGTATATATTTTTCTTCAAGATAATGAGCTTTCCATGATGAATCATTTTATTTTCCTATTTATGAAATTCTATACAAATTTCAGTAACTGGCCACGAAAAGAAACAGAGCTTCCATTCCGGCAACTGCCGACCATAAATCAAATCTTACTAAAAATTATTATCTAAATACCGGCAGGCTAAAATTTCTTTAAATTCATAAAAAAAATAACATTTTATCTAATACTAAAATACTATTTGATAAGTACTTACCTATTTGCCTTACCTATTTACGAAATGTTAGAACTCTCACGCATGCGCTTGTTGCCAAAAATCACTGATTATTGAACATAAAGATCTTTCATACCATACAACACGTGGATGAAACCATTTTGTGTACATATAGGAAAGATTATTTGGCAAATACAGGGACCGAAAATAACTGGTGTTTTGAAAATTTTATACAAAAAAAGTTGGGATAAATTATGATCGTGGAATTTAGTGGAATATACCAAAATATGTCTCGTGAAACCCGTTTCGATTCCTGTAAAGCTTTTGAAAATTTAACTTTTTTAAATAATTTTTTAAAAAAATTTTAAATAATTTTTTAAAAAATTTAAAATTTTTTTTAATAAATTTAAAAAAAAAAGCTAAGCTGGAAAGGCTTATTTATAATTTTTTCTGGCAAAAATAAAAAGCCAGCTTGAATTTTTATATTTCCAAGCTGGAAGTAACCCGGTTTGAAGTCTAGCTTCTTATTTTCAGAGATCGAATCAGTTTTGAATTTTTACGAAAAAAGCTTCATATACTTGTTATTCGTGGCCGGTAATAGTTTTGAAGATAGAAAAGCAAGCGCAACGACTTGATAATTTTTTTCGGTAAAAATATAAAAAGCGATCCCGGCTTTTTATTTTTTCTAGTCAAGCTGGCTTAGTTTTTTTTAGTTTCAAACTATTATCGGTCAGGAATAACAAGTAAAGTAGGCTTTATCCGTAAAAAGGCATAAATGATTCGGTCTCTGGGCAAACATAACCGTCATAAGATTGGTTTTAAGAGTGACTACTTTACCCTATATAATAAAAATGTTATGTACTATTATATGAGAGTTTATATAGGTTGGTTTTAAAAAATCGGTAGCTACTTTCCACCCACTTTTGAGCGAAAAATGACAAACTCGTACCATGAAAATAAAAATATTTAAGTGAAGGAAATACAACAAATATGAAGTTCTTGGTTATAAAAGAACACACCTATGTTATGTTCGAATTTCTACAAGTTTACTAATTTACTTGATAGTTTTTCTCAGAATTTTTAATAATTGTTTGAGGTTGAGAGCTCTTCAAAAGAGCTGCATTTTTCTAACGAATTTATTCGAAAAAATTTATTAAGAATTTTTGTACACTATTATTGGTTCACAATGAAACTTGTCTTGGTAGATTTATTTCATTATAAGTGTATAAGATGAAAAAATCCCTGTCATAACGCACAAACAATCTCTTCGAAGAGTGAAGGAGTAGACAATTTTTAGTTACTGATTACAATTTCGACTGATCAGTTGTTTGCGATATTACCCAAGTCGTAGTCAAAGCTAAAATTTGTATCATACCACCCAGATGCATTTCTAATTTGAGTAAATTCGCAGTCAAATTACTATTTAAGCCTTACCATAGAGGGCACAAGAAGTAGATGTCGCATAGCATATTAGAGCAGATTGTGAAATGGGTAGTGCATTCTGAAATGGATCATAACAAATTTTAGACCGTGCGAAAGCAAATGTTTTTATAATATCAGTTTTGTATACATTTGATCGACTTCCTCAACACTTCAGATACGAAAAAATATGAATCATTCGACGTATACATCATTTCAAATGTTGTGGTCCATTCCGGAATGGACCAACCAGCCATATAAATTTTGTATACTTTTTTTGTACTGCATGTGATATCTAGTTTTTGGGTCATCTATGGCCTTACGTTTAACGGTGACAAAGCATTATAAAGTATTTGTAATGAAATGGAGAAAATTTGTTTTTAATAATAAATGGAGAACAATTTACTCGATTATGTCTTATTTAAAGCAAAAGAGATTGCACAAGATTTTTTCCTGTGCTCAGCTACTGCTTTTTATACTTATAAAGTTGCTTTTAAATTTTCGATACTATTATTAAATATAAATTGTTTTCTATTAAACATTTTGTACTTTGTTTACTTGTTATGAAAGTGCAAACAACTTCAAATTTAACCGCATATACTTCATACGACTTTGACGAATGGATTTGCAGTAGTCTATCGTCTTCCATACTGTGTAGTTACTCTATTTATGCTAAAAGGCACAGTTATAGATGTAGCCTTATACAATCAATTCGTCATGAGTATTAGTTTCATAAGTTCTGTAATGTATAATGGCACATTTACATGGTGACTGTGGATTACGTAAGTAACTTACATAATTAAATTTATTTTGATGTTTCCATACAAATCTTCTACTTACATCCGCTTTTTGCACTCACGTAAGAAAGTGACAGTCGCTGGAAAGCTTATTTCAAACTGTAAGTAAGATCGTTTCAGCAAATAAATGACACAAATGCCAATATACAACAAGGAAAAAGCTGGTGTAAGACCAATCTTACGATACCCTAGATGAATGCCCGTAAGTAATTTCGTAGAGTCTCTGTTCACGTATGATTGTTAAAATTGTTTTTCGCATCTATTTCTAGAATGGTTCATCGTCGAACAGTAAAAGTGATTATAACCAATTTCTTAGGCTTTTATATTTAAAAAAAATCTCAGTACAATAAAAATATCTAGGACTGATCCCTTTCAAAGCATACATAAAAACACTCAATTCTTGTAAAAAATTTGATATTGTTAGCCTTGACACTTTGTACAGTGATTCTATTGTTCCAAATGCTTCTCTCATATTAGTATCTATTTTTTTATGAGCGGTTTCTATGTATTACAGGAACTCAAACTAGCAACGATCGACCCAAAAATGTTTCCTGCATATTTCTGGATCAATAGCAACTTCTCTCAAAAACGTATAAGAAGCTCCGAAGTCAAAGCGTCGTAGAATCCAATTGTGCAGCCATGGCTACCGGATTATTTTCCTATGGTTTCCTTTGTATCACTCAATTTCCTTTTTAAATATTTCGATAACCACATCGATGGCGCAGGATCTAATTTACTTTGCATCCATTGTGCTGATCTCAGTACTGATGACAGTAACTATGGTGCTTACGTCAGTTACTGTCTCTGTGTAAATGCAGTTTAATTGTACGATGTAAAAATATTACAAGAATTTCCAAAAAAAAAGTGTAAAATCGCTGATTATCACTGAACTATTTTTCATAAAGATATGGTAAGTATAAGTACAAGATCCTTTCTTACGCGTTGTAATAAATTACACTTTTACAACTATAAATTCTTCAAAAACAGCAAAGCCATGAATACACATTATACGCAGAATATGGATCTTTCAGCTTAAATTTTAAAAACAATAATAAATTGGTAATTTACTTAAAAAGACACACTTCTTTAAGAAAAGCGAGAAAAAATTATAGAGCTATGCGGGAATGTACGTACAAGATCTTCAGATAATGTCATCCGTAGTAAATGTTGAAATTTGCTCAACTTTTTCGTTCCGTTACTTCCACATTTCGAACGTGCGTTGTATACAATTACACAGCATTATGTAAACTTAACTTTGACAGTTGTACGTGACGGAACGCTTTAAGCGCATAGATTTATTCATATGTTGATGTGCTAATTTATCAGATTAGACTATAGCTATATACTATAGGTGTCGGTTATGTCGGTAATTATGATGGGTTTGTTGCATGCCTCCCACGAAGCTAAATAATGGTCAAGACATTCCGCTAACTACAGCATTCTTACTGACGTATGATGTGATGATTTTGACGAAACTTCAGAACTTTTTTGGCAGTAGTTATACTGCACTGAAAATGTTTGATCTGGCCACTTTTATAGCCGAGGTCAAATTATAGATTTGCACTAAATTTGCCCTTCTTTGTTCTTAGATTTTGTCTTTCAGGTGCGCAACTCTGGACTCTGAGATTGTCTGAGGGTCAGTTTTGCGCTGATCCATGTTAGGCGAAGCCCGTTCATCTGAAGTCAAAATGTAAATGAAATTTAGTCAATATATTATATTATCTAGTTCTTGATCGTTCGATATTCCGAAAAATGAATTTTAGACAAAATGGCGGGTGTTTAAAGTTATGGTATAAATATGTGGCTAAAAAATTGTACTGCATTGTAGCTGAAGTAAAAAATTATACAATTAAAAGGGAAAACATACGATTAAGAACTAAATTACAGTACATGGTGAAAAAAGTCTGGAAATGATGAACTAAAGAATTCGGTGGAGTAGTTTCCGAGATATTTGGATCACCGATTTTGAAAATATGTCTTTGATAAAAATGCATTTTAAGTTTTAGAGTTAGAGTTAGATATATGTAGGTAGGTACTTAATAGACTCAGAAATACTTAAATAAAAATCTTGGAACTTAAGTACAAAACTAAGTCTTAAGTACAAGTAAATCGAAGCAAGTTCAAGTACTAAGTAGGGGCATTTCAAAAGTATTGCGTAATAAGTCTCAAGTAACGAAAATATACTTTAAGTAGTACTTAAGTCTTTTTTTTACTTAAGTATTGCCCAGCTCTGAGCATGAGAAAATAAACTTAAGATGTTTGTTATACTATGATTTATGAACTGTATAATATAATTTGAAAATAAAAAAACTAGACAAATTTTGATGCCCTTTTCGAACTGGTAAGTGATTAAGCTGGAAATGAATCAGAAGTTCGAAGAAAATTGCTGCCACTCGCATATGTCAATTGCGCAAAATTTATAGTTTAAAGGATACGGGACTGATATAATAACGCTAAAATGCTACGTTCTTAGAACTTTTTTTATCACATATGACTCTAGCCATAACTCTCGCTTGTAAACTTTACGTACTTGATTAAAACGAAAAGAGTGTAGGAAACCAGATAGACGAAAAAAAAAACCAAATAAAATTCCACAAAACTTTATAGCAAAAATCAACAAAATATTCGTCTGCTCTTCTGATTTGTTAAACTTTTCTCTGCGATTTCATGGAATGTTCTTTCATTTTTCTTTCTGATATATAGTGAACAGAATCATAAATTGTATCTTTGCAAAATACAGGACTTACAGCTCTACGTACATTACAATCAAAGTCACAGAATATATGCAATACACATACCTTGTATGTACAAAACTAATTTAAGATAGTTTGACTTTATTTTGTTTTTATTCAATGTTTAATGTTTTAAGTTTTCTAGTAAAACTATTGCATTTAACGAAATAATAAAACATTTTTATTGCAAAATAAGGAAAATGGAGTTTTACGGAATTTCTCCTATTCATGAATGTGTCAAATTGAAGTTTGAAGCGTTTAGAAATTTTTTTGGTTTTTATGAAAAGTACAGTATGATAGATTTACTGCGTAGTGAAGCATTTTGTTTGAAAAAATTCAGAAGATCTACTACGCCCTCTAGCTGTATCTGCCCCTGTTGTCTTTGTGATGTCATAGAAAGAAGTTACTAAATTTTGAGGTTGAACTTTATAATTATACTTTTATTTGACGACTCTCTACCAGACCTGTACCGTACTTAAGTATATTGGTACATTGGTGCCAGTACCTGTCCTGGTACTCAAAAAATTTTCAAGTACAAGTCTCGAGATTGGTACTTAAAAATTTTCAAGTTCAAGTCCAGGTACCGGTATTGGTACCAATAAGTCCAATATACCATATGAGCTAAAGTGTCTTATAAGTACCAAGGTACGCAATTACTACAAATACCGTCATAACGCGAAGTACTTCAGCACATGCAAATTAATTGTATACGCCTTCTAATAATAGAAGTTTAGTAGCAGGGACAGCAAGGGTGATGACTTTTTCCAAAAAAAAAAAATTAAATTACTGTCGTTGTGTAGTGATTTTCATTGTTAAGTTCTTCAATAAATTTAATTAGTTAATCTGTTATATATATATATATATATATATATATATATGAGTGACAGTAGGACAGAAATTGATATTCTGAATCGATATCCTTTGTTGAGAAAGTTGGCAAACAAATGGAACACCCCGTTCTCTTCCTCCGCACCTGTGCAGCGGTTATTTTCATTTTCAGGTTTTGTAAATGCTCCGCGAAGACAATAATTATCTGATGTGACATTTGAAAAGCTTGTTTTGCTAAGGGCAAATTCAAATACTGTAAAAACAACTTCAAATTAAAACAGCAAAAACTTATACAATTCTGTTTCGTGGCCTTTGGTTCGTTATTTAAAACACAATATTATATATTTAATATATAAGCTCTTTATTTCACTCTAATCATACAAAATTCATAAACCTTCAATTAATCAACTCAACTTTAATTATCGCTAATACTGTACTTTCAATTATCGCAATCCAATTACAACACTTTCGCTCGTATATTACTTTCGCTTGTTAACACTGCAACGTCTAAGGCAAGACTCTTTTTTTGGCGGTGACAATTGTTATATATATACCCTAGAAACTTTCCTGATTATTCTGGAGTGATCTATTCCAGAAGCTTCTTGACTATTCTATTCATTCTATTCCTGAACTTTCCCGAAGATTTCATCATCGATTCTCCGAACCTGAAGTTGTTTACTCTCCACTGCCAGTAGATGTCACCAGTTGTCTCTTTCTGTTGCACGTAACAATATTTTAAGATATTTCGTAAATGGAAACCAAATCCAGTCATTTATCTGGCTATATTTGTTAAAATATTTTATTTGTGTCTTCGAAAGTTCGTTCCTTAGAAAATGTACTTAAATAATTAACAAGAACTTAAGTATGTACTTGGCGGTATTTGTGCGTACTTACGTACCCACGTACGTGCCCACAGTAGATATTCTTAAAAATATATAGAAAGCATTTGGAATAATTGTGAAGATTTGAAAAAATGTCTGTATTTGTAGTATACCGGCGCGCATAGAAAGGATAATTAAATCAAATGGAAGTGTAACAAATTATGATACGAAAATAACAATGTATGGCCGATTCGAGAGGAACTGTTTGTATTGCTACGTCATGAGGAGAGAAATGTCATTTGACAAAGCATTCCAATTATTTCGCAAAAGTTGATATGTGGTGCTTATATGTAGATTCCAATAACTGGACTTGTACTTCAAAATTTTTACTTGTACTTAAAAGATTTTACGTCCAGGTCCTGGTACTGGTAGGTACTTGTACTTGGAATTTTACAAGTCTATGCTCGCGTGAGAAAACGTCGCATGGTTGCCGATGTAACTTTTATCCTTCACCCCTAACTAACTACATATAATGTGTATGTATGTGATGTTCTTATACCCAGTGCTACATTCTAAAAAAAAAACAAAAATTAAATCGAGATTAAAATCCATTGTGATTCTGTAATATGCGAGTGATATTTTACTCGATTTAGCAGTTGTCAAGAAACAGATGAATTACTCCATCTGCCCCATGTCCCATGAGTATTTAAAGAGAATTGAAGAAGATGGCGAATTGGAACCTCAACACTAAAGTTGAGTAAAGGCACGTGCCAAGCATCTACACACAAAACAATTCCATATTTTCTCCATTCTCATAAAAAAAAATCGATTTTTCGTATAAGCGCAAATCATTATAGTTGCGTTTGATTGCAGAAGATGGAACGTGGTAACTTTGGAAATTTTCCAGATACAAACCATATCTTAATCTGCAGAAACCTGCATACTGTGCACACTCTGCAAACATCTTTATATACATATATATATATAACATATGTACATATCCATATACAATAAGAATTTTCACCCAACAAAATGTCATTGTCCTTTTTTGCGTACAATTTGCGGTCAGAGGTCAAAAAGTGAAGTCTCTTCGTATGAAAATAGAGAAATAAGTTTTATTACGAAATGAAGAAAAAAAAGAACAGCAATAAAACTTCTCAATGATATTATACTGTTTGTCGCTTTTATATTTAGTCACCTGTTGTTTTTGTTGTATTTGCGTCCTCATCTCATCAGGGATCATGGGTATTGTAAAAAGCCGCGCGCGCGCGCGCGCGGATCTTTAACGGGTTCGGTTTGTCCCTTTCAACAAGTTATAAGCGATGATTTATGCGCAACATTTAAAATTCAGAAGATAAAACGACCAGGGTACGGAGAATTAGTGAAAGATGCATCTGACTAGGTCTATATTTGCGAGCATCATCTTCTTGACAACGTTTTTGTTTTTGTTGCTCTGTTGTAGTTTGATGATGATTTTGTCTTAAGGAAAGAAAGTCATAGGTAGGTACTTCTTTAAAAATACCGTCATATATATGGGTTTGGTTACCTGTATTGTATACATAACCGCAATGTCTAGAGGGCTCACGTCGCGTCGTCGCGAAGAATCGCTCTGATTGTTGGTAAGGTGTTCATATAGGCATTTTACATGATTTCTAATTCCGATCGCGTGTCTAACCTTCTTGTAAGATCGGTAGATAAGATTTGTTAGAGTTGAAAGTTACTTACTTTTATATACCTGTTCTTAAATTTTATTAATTTTTTGTTGCTTTTTGTTTTTAAATAAAGGTTTTCGATAGAGCACAGGTCAAAAGAAGGCTGATACTCTCAGGAATGTGTAAAATTGCTTTAACAAAAAATATTAAAATGCCCCTCAACTATATAAACCGAATTCATATTGCCTAATGGATTGAAAGAACTGTATCTTCCGGATGAAAATAATAGTCTTGTGAGATGCAGTTATAGATCACAAAAGATCTAGAACCATAACAAATGCTTTTGATTCAGCGAATCAAAGTTTTTTTTTTTTATTATTATTATTTCATCAGATGTTCTTGTCTGTCGATTATAGTATTGCTGAGAAAGAGAGAGAGAGATAGAGAGAAAGCAAATGACGATCACTGTAATGAGCATACGAGTGTAATAATGATGATCGGCAAGTTTGATTACTATACAATCATTGACCGCAGCTCACCGCCCCGTGTATAGCGTTACAAAAGTCATGCATTCATGATGATATACTCTACGATTTGGTATTTTTGTAGTATATACCTATCTAAGCGCGATCATTCTCAATACACTTTATTATACCTACCACTACCATCAAATACGAAAATAATCGAGCTGACCAAAGGGGGATTGACACTTCCATGGAAACAAAACTCGAAAAAATATTTGCTCACGTGCATTACCTGTAGAATGTGAACCATGTTCATGTTCATAGAATGAATCTCAGAAACAGAGAAAAGACGGGTAATCTTTTCTCACCTGGCGTCAAACACCTGCACCGTGTAATTTAGTTAAGTTCAAGAACAATTGGAATTTTAGTTCAACACGGCGCGGCGTGGCATGGTATACACAGCATGGCATGGCGGCTAATAAGAAGGGAAGATTGAAATAAAAACAACAATCCTTGAATTACAGTAACAAAAATGATTGTAGAGTTATAGCAAACGCGTTTCGGAGTGTTGATCATATATACATACGTTTATTAATATATGCCTACACCTTAGGAATGAGTATGGTGGTCTCCAATCTTGATCATCATCATTGTCATCATCATCATCATCATCATCCTCATCATAACTATCATCAGAATTAACGGAGCGAAGGATCAGGAAATGATTTTTGTGTCCGCACTTTACTATTCAATTTGAAATCATAATTCACCTGATCTAATACCATGGATGGATTTATGTAGTTGGAATGACGGTAGGCGATATACATACATAAAATGTTGATCACCTTTAAGAAGTAAATTTAAGAGTTCTTTGCCTCTTCAAATGGTTCCAATGACGGAACGGTCACCGGAGCAGAAAATAAATGATCTTAACAAATACTAACTATACATAAATATATGAAGAAAGATAAAAAGATAGTAAGAAAAGAAAGATAAATGGTAACGCACTCTAAGCACAGTAACTGAACCGTGATGAGCTGTAATGATTGACACTTCGCTGAGTATTAGGTACTTACTCTATATGCATGCTTGTAAAACATAGTCAATTGTCAATTATAATGGCGACACAATAGAGAAAAATATTATTTTGTTGTTTCTGTTGCTGTTCACTGGTTTTAAAGTGAAGAAAGCTGAATTAGTGTTTTTTTTTTGTTGAAACTATAAAGACAATTTGTCTTACTTGCTTAATGCGGTGCGCGGTTACCGATTTAAAGAGAAATTTAGAGCATTTTGAAATAACACAACTGCAAAAAAAAAAAGATTTTACGAAAGTAAATGACCTTAAAAACTGTTCGGCTTGAACTGGATTTTGTATGGATATTATACAGTTTGGAAGTAGAGATAATACCGAAATAAAGCGTGTACTTAATAGTCTGCTAATCGATAATTTAAAATTTGTTTTTTACTAATGACGATACGAAAGTATTATATATAAAAAAAAAACATGTTTATCCAGAATTATCGTTACTGGTTTAGAATTTGGTATAAACGTTGAAATTGAAGTGAAGCAAATTTTTTGCAGGTTTTTGATATTTTTAAGGAATTATTTAAATTCAACTAGAATTAGACTTTTCTCTTTATTTTTTAAAATAAGATTAGAAAATGAATCCCAGGAGAAAGATATATTTATTTATAAATGTTAGAAATGAAAGAATGAAGAATATTTGCTGTGAATTCAACTAACTCGAGGAGATTGGAGAAGTGGTTCAACATTCGTTGGAAAACTTATACAATACAATACATTTATTCGGCCTTGTACAGAAGATTACAAAATATTATCACGTATAATTAGGCGGGGAAAAGAAAACAACATAAATAATATTAAAATTAAAGCAAAAATAAGATAATAATAAAAATAAATATAATAATAAATAAATAAATGAATAAATAGAAAAAAAAAAAAAACAAAAAACAAAAAACGAAATCCAAAGATGAAAAAGAAAAAGAGAACTTAGAGATAAAGGGGGCCAAAAAAAAGAACAAAAATAAAAAATAAGTAAATAAATAAAAATACAACATTAAAAACAAAAGACAAGGCAAAAAAAATAATTAAATAAAATTAAGAATTAATTAAAACAATGCAACAAGAATTTTAAGATCTGAAAATAAATACCAATCACAATCTAATAGCTAGTTAAGGTTATCTTTGACTATAGCTTAGCAAAGGTCAGGCCGGAACCTGTGCGCTAAATTAAATTTGGAACAGAGTTCCATTTTCGGAGGCAGCTTGGACGAAGTAAGAGCGCTCACCGTACCTAGATGTACATCTCGGGACAAGGAGTTGAAGACCTCTATTCGAGTGCAAGAACTGTAGGCTTTCGGAGAGATATGCAGGGGATTTAGTGTAAATTAGCCTATGAAGGAAGATAAGCCTGCGACGAGTTAAATAGGCCTCTACAGAGCTACCGAGTAGGGACGTAGTAAGAGCCAGATACACGAGCGCTCCGAGGAAGTATATAAATATAACGGATGACATCGTTAAAGGCTACAGTAACTCTTCTTTAACAAATTGAATCTAGTCTGCTAAAAATAAGGCTCCCATAGTTAAAATGGGGTAGAATAAGACTCAACGCCAATTTCCTGCGAAAATCTACAGACAGGCAGCTGGAGCAAATAGAAAGTTGACGAAGACTGCCATAAATTTTCCCCATCAAAACGCTGATGTAGTCGCAACAACTAAATTTCGAATCAAATCAGATATAGGGAAAACGGTTCTATATACCGGCAGACAGTAAGACTTGTGAGGGTTAATGTCAAGCTCATTACCCATTGCCCATTCGTGTACGTGCTGTAGGTCATAATTGATTCGAGCAATACAGTCCTCGACTATCATCTCAAAATCGCTTTTATAATAATAGTAATAATATTAATATTTATTCTGGACACAGTACAAAAGATTAGGAATCAATTGTATTACTTACTTAAATTTTATACGGTACTAGAAATAAATAAAACTCTATAACACAATCTAAACTGAAAATGTTTAACTAATAAAGTTTAACTAAGATAAAAAGAAAGAAAGAAGATAAAGAGAAGAAAAAATTAAAGAAAAATAATATATGTCTACATATAATGCGTAATGATAAATCCACTGCAAAGACATAATAACACACATGCGAATAATCACATCACATTACCATAACCAATTTATGAAGATAGGAACGTGATCTTATAAGTCAAGTCTTCTAAACGCTTTGACCATGCCAGTCACCTGTTTATTTAAATGCCCGACACCAGTATATTTAAAAGTAGAGTGTTCCATAAACGAGAAATTTGGACAGGGTAAGAACTTTGCCGAAGCGAGGAATAATGATGTTTCAGATTTCGCAGAAATGTTGTTATTTAAAAAAATTCTCTGAGATAACTCGATTTACCTGTTCTAAAGATATAACAATTTTTTTGTTCCAGGTAAGAGACCAGAAGGTAGCCAAATGGTCAAATCTACGTAGTCCAAAAAGAAATGGTATACAATTATTAAATTCTACTTCCTTCTACCTCAACCGAGCACATCCGCTATCCAGCCTTAGGAATATCAAAATTCCATCCTCACTAACCTTAAATGAGTGTGAGTGGGTAGAATGCCAGCTGAAAGCGACCTTTCTAAATGTTCCTGATCATAGCATTATACTGTCACAAAATTTCATTTCCCTATTCAAAACTGTTCCAAGATTAGTGACTATATTTCAAATGGGTATAGTATAGCTATTTAGATTTACTGGTGGTATAACTGCTGCGTTCAGAGTACTACTGTAGTAGAAGATACACTGTCAGTTCTTGGAATTGAATAGCAAACCATTGCATGCATACCAAGACCTAATCCTGTCAACGTTTTCGTTTATACGAGCCATACAATCCTCAAGAAGCCCGATTTGTCATTTGGACATCATCCGCATACAATTGAATTTTTACCACTTTAATCATTTGTGGAAAATCATTGAATAGTAATGGTCCTAGTACCGACCCCTTCGGAACACCACATGAAACAACAGCTAGACTGGGGGAGGTACCGCTCACAATTATTCGCTGTGATCGCTCACTATGAAAGGATTTTATCAAGCCTAATGCAGGTTTATCAAGGTTGAAGACAGTGTAAAATTCATGCAAGGTGAGGCTGTGATCGACACTGTTAAAGGCCTACGAAAAATCAAAAAGTGCAATTGCACTAAAATAGTTTTGATCAAGCGACATTCTTATGTTAGAAAAGATACTTTGAACACTGCCAATTCACAACCATGAAATTTACGGAGCCTGATAAACTGGTAAACTGGTTGCCTGTGTACACAGCTTTCTCCAGTAATTTGAGATTCAGGGGAAGACTTTTTGGGTATCGGTAAGACGCCATAAAGCTTGTATTTATTTAGTATGAAGTATATATCTTGCAGTTAAGGGAAATAATAATTTAATAAGTTGAGATGACAGATTATTTGGGATAATAGCATTAGACTTTATTGAATGTATTGAGGAAATTAGTTCGGACAGGACAATCGCACAAAAAGAGAAACGATTTACGAATACGATTTTCATCTACCAGGCCGTGCCCGCTAATCTGACTCGGCGCCGCAGGGTGTATATGAAAGAAATTTGTTAGGTAAAAAAAGAGTACTCAAAATCACAAAGTCCCCCTAACTCCGAAAGAATACATCCCATAAGATTTCTGTTCCTCTCTACATGACCTATCTATCTATGGTAACACTACTTGCGAGTCACCCAAGAATTATCTCGATATTTCATGAGGATTTGAAGTTAAAAACAGATTGTAGCATTCTAGTTTAATCAAATATTTGCAGAAATTTGGCAAGGCTTTATTTGCTTTATAAACTGGCGTAGAAGCCTTACGTCTATAAACAGTCTTATTTGTCATTACGTCATAGATTCGATAAACATATTGCGTATCACCAGTCCATCGTAATTTTTCCTTGGGGACGTGCTTAGCTACGTTTGCCAAATCTTAAAAATAAGTTTATCTTGTTCAGATTCTAGGAAATATCATAAACTAACTCGTGGCTCTATGTATCCTTACGTATAGTATTACGTATTCAAGTTCATTGTGAAATATGTGAAATAACGTTCGAACTAAATCTAAATATTTTGAATTAAAGTTCTCCATTTCTTTACTTATTATCTGTGGTTTTATGTAGAATCTTTTGAAATTATGGTACCTGTAAGTCCTGTAGTATATTCACCATTTTTGATTTTAATATACCGAATTGAATGACTTCGGTTTTAGTTCGACTGTCTCAAATAATTTGTAAATATGTCAACTATTCAGTCAGCAGTATTTATTGTGCCTCCTCAGATAACGATATTGACTGCTTTAGTTTTCGATGTACAGTATGTGTTAAAAAAATTAGACGCACATGGGGAATAAAATAAAAATTATACAAATGTAAAAGTTGTAATTGATAGAAGTATATTTTTCAAAAAAACAGTTTATTTTATATTTGAACATATTTATGGTGACAATTTATTTGTCTTCAAATTAAAATTTGGTTACTCCTCCTCTTTGTTTTACAAGATTTTGAATTCTTCACGGAATGCTGGCTATACATGCTTTTATCATGTCTTTCAGACCTTCGTCATTACTCCAAATATCCTCAATATTTTTTTTTTTTAAATGGAGACTGTTGGATTCGGGCGACTGTAGACTTTCGATTTCAAATATGGCCAATAATTTTCAATCGGATTTAGATCTGGAGAATTGCCGGGCCAAGGAAGAACTTCGATTTCCTCATCATTTAAGAAGTCTTTAATTAATTTTGATGTATGACAAGGTGCTCCATCTTGCATAAATATATAGTTTGATCTTGTATATAATAGTGAAAAAAAGGTAAAAGGACATCTTCTAATATAACTTTATACTGGTCAGAACGCAAAGTTCCATCCACAAAATATATCGGGCCCGGACCTTCTCCACTAATGCAACCCCATATCATAACAAATGGCGGGTGTTTCACTGTTCTTTGTATGCAGTCCTCTTTGTAACGTTCCCTTGGACGTCTCCGTATGAAATTGAACGCCTCCAAACGACACTCGTCGCTAAAAAGCACCTATAAATTTGAAAATTTAGTGTAATTTTTTGTATTTTACAAGCTACAATAAATTAGAAATTTGCGAATATATTTTAACCAACATACATTTTGCCAATAATCAATTGTAAGGTTCTCATGTAATCTAGCCCATTGTAACCTTTTCAATCTCAATTTTTCTGTCAACTTCGGCTTCTTTGCTGGTCGTCTACATTTTAGGTTTGCCTCATAAAATCATCTACGAAGAGTCATCGTAGAAATATCCACCCCTTGATCTCTTCCATGAATAGTGCGAACAGGTGCTCGAAGTTCTTGTAATGCCATATGCAGAATTTTCCTATCGGTACTCTTGGATGTTTTTCTATATCTTCCACAATTTTTCCGCTTACTTTCCGAAATAGAAAGTGAAAGATTCAGAGTTCATGCGATCCTGTCCACTGTAGATGCCGAAATTTTTTCGTGACGGGCGATTTCTCGATTGGTGAGGTATTTTAACTTCAATAGTCGTACTATAACACTTTTCTTTTCACTGGTCATGTCTTGAACACGTCCCATTTTTAAATAAATTGTAAACACTTTAGAAGTTTTTAGTACTCCTGCTTTTACTATCACATTCATTAATTTTCAATTCAATTTCCACGAACGCTAATAACTTCCAATATAAATCACAAGGGTACACTTCAAAGGCCTTCTTCATACAAAATTTTCAATAAATTTTCAACAAGTATTACCCTCAAACCAGGCAAAAATTGAACCGATTCCATTTATATACCTCCCAGCCTTTATCAGGTAGATGTGGGATTTCTCTAATTACCAAAATATCTTACACTCATTACCTAACAACAGTTGCAGTTGACGAAGTTTTCTGGGATAGGGTTTTATTGCTGGAAAACCTCATTTTGTATAGAATTTCTTAAAATAATTGACTGCGTCTAATTTTTTGAACAGATACTGTATATGTGGGTACGAATAACTTAAATCTAATGCAGCTATATTCAAAGCCGAACTTCTGCCTAGGCAAACTGGACAGTTTCCTAGGTGTCCAACCTTATAGGGGGCCCCGCCAGATGCTGGAGGACATACGACACCGGGCAATGAAAAAAAAAATCACTTTATTGTTCCTGCATACAGGGGCTCTCTGGAAATGTGTTTCCTGACCATGCTGTGGCATGACATCTTGGAAAGATCCGCGAGGGCGCACGAAACTTGAAAGCCTTTTAGGAGATTTAGACGGGACTTTGGAAAACGAGTGTAGTCTGCACATGAGAGCTAATTTGTCGTCCGCTGAGGATACACGGGGAAAACGATTATCATAGAAATAGGCTTTTTGGACATATATCCAAATATGGAAATAGAGCTTCGGATGTTGTTGTGTATACCAGGGTCAAATTGTACGACAGAAGGCTGAAATAATGCAGTCTGTAGCCTATAGTGAATCTGTTCTTTGCAACAAACAACGAATTTTCTTTGCATACAATTTCGTATACTTTTTTTGATGATTGGTAGTTGCAAGTTAAATAAATGAAAAATAACAGTATCAATTTTGTTTTATTCAATTATTTAAAAAAGGAGCTCTGTTAACCGCCTTGGGGCCCTGGGTCTTCATGTCCGGGCCTGGCTATATTTGACGTACTTTTTCTAAAGGTTTTGGATATCATTGCACCAATCATTATTTCCTATATTACATATAATTCTACATATAATCCTTGCCATATATACATATCTCTTTCTTATTTGTTTTTCCCCTCGGAAACTGTTCAATATTATTTATATTTTCAATTTCCATGAGAAGAATTTCGTCCAATAAGCATAGAGACAGTGCCTGCCCTGTCTCAACGGTTCAACTGTAGCATATTCTAATAAAGTTATTTACCTTGAAGTGGCAATTAATCGTATACTAGACCAGAAATTATGCTGATCTTAACAAATAATACTCAAATACATGACTTTCACATCGTAAATGAGATGCGATCACTATAAGCGAGAAGAAGATAGAACGATTGAGGCCATTGATCTTTATGAAAATTAATCAAAGAATTCCATAATAACAATTCTATGCACCTTAAAAATACACATTTAGGTTGATATATGTATTTATTCGTTATATATTAATTGCAATTATGACAGGAATTGAGCAGCAAATGAATGGAAATTAACAAAATTCATAAGATGGGATACGCTGCCCCGAGGAAGAAATAAGAATGAAGATGAAATCCAAACACACAAAGCACGACATGACCCGCCTTAATTTCTTAATTTCACTCTTTCTTTGACAGTTTTGACACTAATGAAATGTTTTGAAATATTCAACAAAAATTTGTTTTTTGCAACTATCGGTTGACAGTTGACCCAAGCTGGACTAAATTTGCATATGCCAATCAATATGAGTGTGTCTGTAAAATATGCTGTTCATAGTCTTCAATTTTCTTCCATATTCTTAATCTAAAAATTATTATTGTGAAGCAAGTTTATCACCTCGACAATTCGATGGTGCCGATTGCTCTTGTTGATTATGATCAGTCGAGTCCGATGATTGTGGTTTATTTATTGGAATTGAGATGGTGCACTCACTGCGATTACGCATTTATTTTGTAGATTAAGGTCTTTAGTAGGAGTATAAAAACAGGAGCTATATGATTATCAAGAAAAAGCTCAACACCATTCTTTCAATATTTGTAGCAAATTATTTTAAGTGGCACGGCCACAGCCAGAGAGACTCTATAGATAACTGGACTTTAAAATATAGATCAACAGCGTTTAGTCACTCTAAGAGCTTGTAGGTGCTCCAAACTCTCGTTTTTAGGCAGGGCCAAAGAAGATGTTTACAACATTTTTTTTTCAGTCTTGGGAGAAAATAATGCAATAAACAATATGCTTCGCGCTCTCATCTAAAATGTTGTAAAATTATGTGATCGTTTGCAGAATGTCAGTCTTGCTTGGAAGAAGTGGCGTGATGACTGAACACTTCCGCTACATACCTCTATTGGTCACTCGGTGTTAGATGGATCGGTTATACTCTTCTCCCAGAAGAACTCTAGTGAGGCAGGCTAATATATGGAGCCAACTTAGATCCATGTGTTTGGAGTCCCTTTCTCTTTATATTACTTTATATTACTTTCTTATTCAATGTGTATCCAGAAATGTGGTTAAAACAGCTTGAGCCAATGCGGAATTAAAAACGAGAATTAGCTAAATTTCAGACCTTGAATGTAGTTCTCCAAAAATTACGCCGACATATTCAATTAAAGGTATTTTAAGAGCCTTCATACGTGAGGCTGTGATGAATCTCTCTCGACGTTTATCACTGTTCCTAAGTTGCATTAATTGTGCTAGCTATTCATTTCTTCAATAACAACAATCGTCTTAAAGTTGTTAAATTATGCATTTGATCCAATCAGCAGAATTTTTGCTCCTTGTTTAAATATGTTTGTTCATAGTCGAAATCCACTCGAGAATAGATTTGCTACTGCTACTGTGTTTGACTTAACTGCCCTGATAAAATAATATTTGCTAATAAAAAAAAATATATATAAATACAAATTTTGGCACATTCCTCCATCTAGGGTTAGGGCTCCCATCTGTAAAAGCATTAAACTAAGACAAAGAGTTCGAAAGTCCCGGATTTTGAGCTTGAAACACATTCTTGCCAAATAATTTTCTATTTTACTTACTAATGAAATGGATTCAAATCGTTATACAGTGTCTTTCTTTATTTATTATACTCTGGATTGTTAAAGAGTAATCTAAAAAAAAGTGAAATTAAGTTCGAAAATAGGACAAATCGGGTAACTCATTCGTAGGGTTGCCATACAAAAATTTCGTTTTAACTATATATTTGGACACTACCTAAGAACGCCTCAACGTAGACAATTGAACTTTTTTAAATTGTGTTTTCATAAAAATAGTAAATATAATTTCAACAAGTAAAAAAGCTAGAATTTGTCTAAGACCAATTCTTTAATTTTTGCAGTGGTTTTTCTCATATATTTCTAGAATTAAAATTATAACTAACCAATTTTATAGAATTTCATATTCTGAAGAAGTTTTTAGTACAAGTACAATAAAAATGTCTAGGACTGATCGTTTTCACAGTATCCGTAAAAAACCTAAATTTTGATATGGCAACACCAAGGGGTTGCCCGATTTATTTCATTATTGAAATTTTATTTGCTATTACTATGGAAGCACCAAATTTGCGCTATCTATGTCAGCGCGTTCTCAGGCAGTGTCCAAATATATAGTGAAAACGAAATTTTCGTATGGCAACCCTACGAAGGAGTTACCCGATTTGTCCTATTTTCGAACTTAATTTTACTCTTTTTTGAAGTCCGCGTACAAAATTTCAGCTCTCTACGTACACGCGTTATCGAGCTATCGTGCGCACAGACGGACAGACGGACATGCAAAACTCAAAATAAATTTTAATATTAATAATAATATTAATTTAATATTATTTTGCTCTACCAGTCTACCATCATTATTTCTGTGCGTTACAAACGGGATCACAAACTTAGTATACCTTATTGATTTCATCTAGGCTTAAAAATGGACTAAATCAATCGGGCAACGCCTTCTTGGTGTTGCCATATAAAAATTTAGGATTTTTACGCATACTGTGAAAACGATCAGTCCTATACGGTTTTAATGTACCGAAAAGTTCTTCAGAATATGAAATCACATAAAATTGGTTATAATCATATTTTCTGTCCGGCGAACCGTTATCGAAATATATGCGAAAAACCAATGGATGCGCAACTTCTGTTACCACCAAAATGTTTATCGACTTCTTTTTGAATTTTCGAAACTGATGCTATTAAATAAAAATTAAGATACGTCATAAATTAAATAAAGGTGAAATGTAGTTAGCAGCAATATTTTTACTTTAATTATTATGTGTGAAGAAATTTATTCGACCACCAGGCTTACCTACTATCTCACCGTACATTAAAATTTCCCTCATAGTTGTGTGTGCGACAAAGTAGAACATTACTCGACGGTACAACAACACTAAATAACTCTCGATAAAAGATTAGTTGCGAACAGATTTTGTTTGCTTTCTTGCGAAAGGCCAAACGTAGTAGTAGGTTTGCTTTTTAGAATCGTTTGGGTTTGGAAGTGTAACAAATAAGTTTCGTTTAGTTTTATAGATACTATTGTAGAAAAATTGTAAAAAGTACTGAGTAATTTTAGAACATTTTACTAGTCTCCGTACTTACTTACAAGTACTTTTTATACATGCCTTACTTGTACTTACGCTGAAGTACTCAGGTTTTCGGTACTTGCACTTAAGTACTTTTTCTTTGGTACTTTCCCAGTTCTGTTGGTAGCATCACTTTAGAGTTCGCTTGACTAAAGTGCATACCGTGTTTTTTGTACTCGAACAATTAAAACCTAGTCTTGTGACGCGCTGTATTTCACGTCACAATATTAAATATAAAAAAAATTACCTGTTGCTCTAGAAGACAAAGACTGAGAATGAGAAATTCATAGAATCTGCAAAGAGGTATTATTTTGAAAATCGCTTGTAAATATCAGTTACTTGGTCATTTTTTAACCACCCGGTTTTGGTCGTACAAAGGTTAATAAATAAATTTTAAAATTACTCGAAAATCTAATTTTTCTTTATGCGGAATAATTTAAACGCTTAGGCTGGATAAAATAATTCTTTAGTTGCTCTCAATATGAAACACATTTAATTGTATACATTAGGAGAGACTATTTGGGGATACCATTATACATACATTATAACGCTTAATTGCTTATAAATATAATAATATAACTATAGTCGTTTTTCTACTCTTAATCAGTTCTGGTATTTTTCGCCATGTACAATTTGAAACTTTTGTACGGTAATGTACCCTTTTACCAAACAGCAAAAGCTTTGCGGTAGTACAAAATTTTATGTGATATAGCAAATATTAAAACCAGGGCTTTTTGTAAGTTTATTATGAAAAGCAAGTTTTTAAATTGCGGGATTCTGTACTGGCAGAATTTTGTTTTGAATTTTTAAATTTAACCATGGAAAATCAATTTTCAGCGAAAATTTATATACACTTTCATTGCACATTCATTCGGTCAAAATACCCTGGTAGACATATCATGATGAGCTCATCAATGAGCTCCTCATGAGCAATCAGATGAATGTACTAATGAAATTTGTTCGCGTTTGAATCAAAACCGGGAAAAAACTCATTTATTTACTTATTCACAGATAGTGTGCATGAGAATTGCATCTCTTTCATTTATTTAGAAATCTATGCCGTGCTTATCTTTTGTGCATTTTACAATATTAGGTGAGCACTTCGATGAGTGTCACGATGAGCTTATTAATGAGCATGTCAATGATGGTCTGGATGAGCGTATTAATGAGCATGTCAATGAGTGTCGCGATGAGTTTATTAATGAGCGTAACAATGACTGTCACGATGAGCTTATTAATGAGCATGTCAATGATTGTCATAAATGTTGTTCATAAATGAGAATCTGATTTTACGATTGATTTCATATATTTTTCCGAATTCAAACTCAGGTTGCAAATCAAACTCTGAGACGCTGAAGCGTAAGGATTTTGGCATAATGTCTTGTTCAGCATATGGGCGATAGTCTTTTTGGGGAAAATAAATAAAAAATTTTATTTAAAATAAACAATTTAAAAACTTAAATAAATAAATCACAAAAATCAATTCAAATTTTCCTAGAAATGTCATCTGACACACTGATGACAAGAATAAATATTTTTTTATTGCTGGTTTAGTATATAGGAAACAGTTTCATGCTATCTAATGAGCCCTTTGATGAGATTTAAGGAATGCTCATCAGGAGGCTCGTCGGGACTTAATTTTCTATATGTTTCTTTATGAATTGCAAACACCTTGCTAGTTTTCAGCAGTCAAATTAGTATTGGTTTAAATAATAACTGCCCCTTGCGGGGCAGGGGACAAGGTAAAACTGTGAGCAATTTCTACTAGGGTATTGTGTAAAATAAAATATGTATTTTAGATCTGTTATACACACACATGCATTCCAATAAATAGCATAGCTTAAGCCTCAACAAATTATATATGAGCCTTAAATATGCACTAATTTGTGCAGGTACGCACTATAAGCTGGCATTTTACGTTCTTGATGAAATACAAAAGTGTGCCATTGCCGTTTGTAACGCATAACATTGAAAGGCATTTTTATTTTTCCATGTTTGTATATCCGTCCGTTTGTCCGTCACTCTGAGTGATAACTTAAGGATGCATTAACTTCAAGATTTTTTTATAAGTATAACAAATTTTTATAAAAATGCTAGCTAAATGTTCAAAAATAGGCGATAGTGGGTGACTGGCTGATTGCCATACAACAAATTACTGAAAAGCTAACTGTCATAAATCTTTTTAGCTGTACTGAAGTGCTCTTCAGAATTTTAAAGTCCATGAACTTGGTTATGACCACTTTTACTGTCTGACAAACCATTTTAGAAATTAATTAGAAAAACGCCATTAACACAGTAGACTAATAATATTTATGGGTATGGGTATAGGTAGACTTATTGATCTTTCATAGGACCAATATTGAAAAACTTTTTTATGTGTATAGCTTTCCTTATTGTTGTTTTTGTAATGAAATAACAAAAGCCCGTAAAGCTCCACTTCACTGGTATAGAACTATTTGAAAAGATTTCTACACATGTAAGTATATCCTCTCATAATCTGTTTCCCTATTTATTATTGAAAAGCAAGAAACACCTGTACGTTGTATACATATATCCGAACAAAATTCTTAAAAAGGGATCTAAGAAGCATGGCTGGAAGTGGTCCGACTATTTTTGGATAACGTCTTTACTGTAATCTATTACATTTTTGATAATCTGCAATTACAAGTTTTTTTTAAAAATAAGCCGTTACTACCATTTACTTTTAGAAAGACGTAGCTAATTATTACAAGTTAATTTTAGTAAATCGTAATTTTGAGTGGTCCGTTACTCAGCTACTTTTAATAATGGTAATCGGTAACAAATAGTTACTTTTAGTCTCCAGTTACTACTATAGTTACTTTTGTGGTAATCACATACTTTGGTAGCTCGCTTGTATCATTTACGCACAGTAACCAAATACTACAAGATACTGTTATTCTTGTTCTAACTCGTTATTTTTATAGTAGCTCTTTATGGTAACCCAATAATTTTAATAGCGTTTTGTACGAACCCATTACTACCAGTTTCTTTTAGTAACCTGTTACTATCTGATATTTTTTTGTAACCCGTTATTACCAAATAGTTTTAATCACGTTCTTACTAGTTACTTTTAATTTAATTTTTTTTACCTAAACTATCTGGTACTAACAATTTTTTTTAAGTTTTTGTAATTAGAGAGTTCATATCTCTACTTATGTTCAACTTTTGAATGGAATTATAATTTTCAATTTGTTGTCGACAATAACTAAATCTCTTGTCGTGTTATTTGTTTGTTCATATTAATAGTGTGGATACATTTTGAGATGGTTCTTAACAAGTTAAAAGCATATAGTTAATAATTAGTATTAATCAATGGGTTCATCATTTGGGGAAGAATCTTAATATCTGTGCTTGTTTTCTAAGTAAATATGTACATACAAGAATTTGAAAGTTTGTTGTCTAATCCTAAAATACAGCATGGATGCTGAGAATGTTCAAAAGTGTATTGGTCGGTCTATCTATAGTTATACGAGTAGTAAATAAAGGATATTATGTAAACATAGATAAATTGCTTGAGGTTATAGCTAACACTTATCATCAATTTCTTAAGCAGATGAGTCCAATTTTGTATACTTCATGAAACTTAATCCTCTTGGTAGATATACGTGTACATATGTATGTGCGTATACTTAATCTGATTGTTGTGTCTTGTCTTTATAGTTTGCTCGGATAATCAAACAACTTGTAGGACAAAGGCAAGAAATTTTATTACTTTGTTTCTAATAATATGTTAATTACAGTTTTGTGTATATTGATCTCTATTTTGATAGTAACCTCACTATTTGTTGATAAGCTGGTAGAAAATTGTTACAAATCAAAGAAAACTAGATAATTGGAAAATCAATTAAACACTCGTACGAATCTAGGGCAATTATGTTGTTTGAATTTCAAAAAGTGAATAAAAAAATTATTAATTAATTAAAATATTATTATGATAGAAAAAAAGGAGAAAAACGAGAGTAAATAGAAGGCTATAATGAGTAGGTACCTTCATATGTTATTATATGCTGCTTCTAAAATCTTGTCATCTTGTCACGGTCAAAATTACAGTAAGGAAAGGTACAAATGTTAAATAGGATTTTAGCTTGTTTTCTGAGCTTTGTGCAAAAATATTTAAAGTTTGAATGTATTTTTTATTTTTCACAAGGCTTACATATGAGTTACTTTCGACGACAAAATTTTATATGTTGAGAGGAGCAATTTACGAGATTCAGACGTGGTTTTCTCTCAATTCCCTTATACTGCAATGACCCTGATATTAACTATAAATTTATTTTGAGAAATTTCATTATCATTTGCTATTAAAATTGCATTAAATTTGCAATAAATACGTAGAATATAGCAAAAGGATCACAGAAAAACAAAAATTTGTATGACGGGGTCATTCAATTTTTATTACCTGTTTCGCAAAATAATTGTTTTTCAATTTTTCCTGACACGTTAATTGTGTAATCAGAATTTACCTTTTTATTTATTATTTTCAAATTTCTAAAAAAGATGATTTGTTGATGTGATACTTAAAATAATAAATTTAGTGTGCGTAAGCTCTCTGAAAACATCAACAATAGAGTCCCAAAATAAAAATACCATTGTCTTATGAGAAGGGAACAAAATTTATATAGGTATTACTTGTAGTTAAAATCGTGGATCCTTACCGAACGTAAAATCGCAAGAAAGTGCCTTTCATCGCTTTTTAATGATGTAAGAAATATTTCTCTAATTATTGCAGCAGACTTTAAGACATACCTCACAAAACAAAAAATTACTGCACCATATTCAATCTGTGTTCATGATATGTTTTGCTGATTTTGGCACACATAGCAAAATTTATAAGAATTACAGGATTGCAAAAGTAGTAATCTACTGTAAAAACCGAGTTCCAAGAATTTATTTCTAGCTTAAATTAGGAAAAAATAGATACAGATTGCTTTATGCACCAGTCCTTGTCCTTTCCAATTATTCAAGGTGTTCCATATGATTAATACTAATATTTGCAGGGATGTAAAGGACTCAAATTTTTACTCAACTCAAGCAGTGAGTCTGCTCAATCATTGAGTCTGCTCAATCATTGAGTCCGCCCAACATTTGAAATTTGAGCGGACTCACTGGCCACACGTTATATTTATTACTCAGGTTCTTCTGCAGCATGAAAATGAAATATGAAAGAGGTTATATGCCTGCGATTTTTGGCACTAGCTTTCTTGAATTACAACCTGCTTGGGAGGAGATATTCTCGTATACTGGTCAGATCAGTTATTTTTTTTTTGTAATTTGATATGGTTTATATCCTGCCTGGAATGACTGCCTGAGATCACCGTATATTATCTCTGTATATGTGCATCTTTCTCCAGATGGAGGATGTACATTTCGATGTCGAGTGACATTTCGGAGCAGGATAGTATATTGGGTGGCCTGGCATCTACTCCTGGGACTTTGCTCCCTCTCTAATAGAAAAAAATCCTATTTTGGGTTCGATTAGATTATTTGATTTTTCTTTTTGTAATTATCGTATTCACATTCAACAGATAAACACACACCCTCAATTATGTAAACAATCAATGCTATAATTTGAGATAGATAGCAAAGTTGGCTTCTCTATTTGAAATTAATTACATTTTAATTATATTTTTTGAATAATTAATTATATATATATGGAACTTCTTTCATACTAGTGTATATGTTGGATTGGAAGGTTCTAATAAAAGTCTGTGTCAGATAGTCTCTCCCAGGAAGGCACTCTGTAGATTGACCGAAAGGCACGAAAACAGATGAATTTTGAATTACTTGACCTTATAATAAATTAATTTATATTGATATTCAGCAGACGACTCCAATTAGACCTTCAATACGCTTAATCAATTATTCTATTTACGATAATTAAAGAAACGTAGGAAATATAAGATAAGAAACGATTTGAATATGGCTGACAAGGAGGCAAATAATTAGAACGGGTTATTATGAAAGGATAAAATTTAACATTTTACAGCAATATTAAAATCGTGTTTAGAATTTTCAACCCAAAAATTGTGTTTCCCCTTCTATAGATAACTTAGTTAGGGGACAGGAATGGAATTGTATTGTGTGACGTTTTGAAATACGATTTTGAGTCTTTAGATACCGAATCACATGTTTACGATCAAAATAACTTCGACAGATTTCATTTATATATATAAGATAAACTTAATACTTGTGTTCTGTATTCTATTGATGATGTTGATGGGAAAATTTTTATAGAAGCGCATCAATGAGCTATTTATAAGGATAAGGATTATATAAAAACGCCCACCTCATAATCATAATACCTTCCATCTTCCGTCCACAAAGATTATACTTTGGTTAAAATTTTAAGATATGTAATGCAATCTGCATCTACATACATATATATAATCTTGTATTGAGTGAAATATATTTTTTGGGAGCAAAATTTCCATGCACGCACACATTCATAAAAGCAGAGCTAGCAAAAAATGCATAGGACATTTGCAATAAAATTGGCTGCATATTCTGTAGATAATGTGTCCTATCATAATGTAAATCAACCCTTAGATCCACCACAATCTCTCAGCGGCCTTCAAAAGTGCTAACAGCAATATTTTTATTTTTCTGTAATCTATTGTCATTTTGGAATCTTTTGAACAAAACGTCACCAATGTAACGAATTAAAGCAAATGATATTATATTTGCATCACTTCTTCTTCAATTTTGTGTGCCTCAGGAATAAATTTTGGGGCCACTGTTTTTAGTATATATTTATCAAGAATGTTCTTCAAGTTGTTCGTGCTGATGTATGCAGACGATCTGTCTACTGTAACCTGACCTGGATAGTTCTATTGACGATGCTGCTTGAAGATTGTATCGTAAGAATAATTAATGATGATTAAATGCGTCGTTCAAAATTAAGGCCCAATCAGTTTCCATACGAAATGTTTTACAATAACTATGTAAGCATATTAAATATTTCACTGGACGGTATTAAATTATCTGTGGCAGGTTAGGTAACAAATTTAGGTAAAAATGCTGCGACAATATAAAATTGTGAAATTAGTAAAATTTACTCATAACTTCATAGGATCTGAATTTTCACTAGAATATTACTAAAGGAACTCCTTTGGTTAAGAAATTAATTCTGTTGTATTCTGATTATGGAAATTTAATACCCGTGTGTATTTTTTTATTTTCGTACTTTATGGACTTGACCGTATGTTTGTCTTTTCGCGAAAAGCTGTTGACTACCCCACTGTTATACTGAAACAAAAAAAAAAAAAGAGAAAAAAAAGAATACAAACTTAAGAAAAGCCCAAGCTCTGTCGTAATAAATTTGAATCCTTGCATTTTTTTTTAATTACAAAAAAAAAAGAAAATAAAAAAAAATAAATAAATAAAATAAAAAACTTGAAAAAAGAATAAAAAAAAATAAACTAAAAAACTTGAAAAAAATGAGTAAATAAAAAAAAAAACTTGAAAAAAAAAATTAAATAAATATTAATAAACTTAACCTTTTGCACCCGAACGGGCGGCGCCTCTCAACCTCCATTTTATTCTTTACTTCAACTCGAAGGGCGTTTGAGAAGCGTCAGTACTAATGGTCATCATTTATGGTCGTTACATCATATATTGCGCACGCATTGCTAATTTTCGTATATTGATATTTGTTTACCAAAACAAGTATAATTTAATTGTAGAAATTCTTCCTAAATTAGTAGAGTAATAAAATATTATTGCTCACTCGTACTGTTTTTGCGTGAATTTCTGAAAGAAAAAGGATGCAAGCCGGCATTTTGTACTCTTAAAATATAAATACTATGAGAAAAATGTTCACAACAAAGCACTAATGGCTTGAAAGCAGTGTTGTGCAAAATGCAATCTGATTGATGATTAATGATTACGATTACAATCTGTAATCTGTAATCATGATTACAGATTGATAAAATTAATCAGAAAATTAATCATTTTTGGCGATTAATGATTGATCAATCGTAACCGTAATCATGATTACATGGTTACATTTTTTGATTACAAATTTGCAAGAGTTTTAAAATTGTAGTTAACAGAAAACAAACATTGTTGTATTTCTATTCCGAAATAGGTTGGCACATAAACTAATGTTTGTAAGCACATATCTGTAGTGGGATAGTAATGGAATATCTGATATCTGTGGATTGCGCTTACCAATTATTAGTAATTAAGAAAGGGAGGTAGAGTTAGAATCTTCTAACTGGTGTATATATGCTGCATTTCAGAATAACTCACTTTGTCTTATTCTATAAGAGTTGCAATCTCCCTTGGATTCATTCGAACTAGCATATAACAATTTGGAGCAATATGAAAAGTGTGGCAAAATCAAAGCCTTAAAAAGCATTATTGCATTTTCCGTGCTCAACGACTCTCTAATACGCCCCAGAAATCTAATCTTTTTCGCTACCTTTTTTCCCACATAATCAAAATCTTTGAATTTAAGTTGATGATCAGATATGTGCGTGTGTCTATCAATCGAACCACTAACATTCTTTACACTGACTCCAATTAATACATAATTTAACAGTGCCTTGGAGTTTTCTACAATAAAAATTCTTACTTACGATCACAGATTGTTTGTTTTCTTAGAAATCTCTTGATAAGTTTCATTTGTAATCAAAATAAATGTAATCATGTAATTATGATTACGGTTACATTTTCCTAAGATTACTCGATGTAATCATGATTAATGATTGATGGGTAATCATGACTGATGTAATCATGATTGATATGCATCATGATTGTTGTAATCATGATTATTAATCTGATTACAAATGTAGTTGATTACGCCCAACACTGCTTGAAAGAAAAAACAGTGGAAATATATGCAGTAACTGGGGTGTATATAACCGAAGTCCACCAAAATGAGAAAGTCTTCTGAATTGAAAGAAAAAAGTATATCGGAGGATAGAATTCTGCGAGACGTTTAATTAGATATGGAACATGCCACCCCCGCCAGGGGTATCTAACCTCATTCTAAACTCTCGGTTAAAAAAATTTCTTCTGCGAATTGTAGCTCAGGGGAATAGCGAAAGCGGTTTTTCGATCGACCATAACCCTACCGAGTTGGAGCCGATCTAGGTACCTCAGTCCGAATAGAACATGGGAAGTACTATAAAAGTGAGTATTGGGATTGAAAGATCTCTAAAAATGACGCCCGCAGGGAGTCAAAACTTTATCTAGCACATTTTGAAAAATCTAGTACAGAATTGAATAGCCTAGATCCTGAGAAGAAGGTTGAGTACTCACAACCCTATGCTCCAAGGTCAAATAGCTCAGATATAATTGAAAAACCATGAATAAATATTTAAAATATGAATCCAACCGGGTGGCTGATATTGGTAATGTATGAAAAATGTAGAGCCTTATTTTTTATATTTTGCTCCCCTCTGCCTTTTATTAAACCTACTGTCGAGTAGCCCATACTAAAAACCGGTTCTGGTGTAAAGGGTTAAGAAAAGCCCAGCCTCTGTAACGCGTTCGAATCCGCATGCTGTTTTTAAATAAAAAAAAAGTAATAATTAAAATAATAAAAAATGAAAATAAAAAGATGTAATGTAAATTTTAAAGGTGGTCCCGTTCTAGAACGGGCAACTTTAGCTATTATCAAAGATTGTTATTGAAGACTATTATCTTGTCCAAATAGCTTGCTTTCAGAATATTTTTCTTTTAAGTAGGTTGTAGGTATAAATACATAATATCCGTATCTTGTCTTTAAGAGACATACATTTTTGGCATACATTTTTAGTGTTGTAATCACAGTTTCAATCAAACTGCAATCTTCGCTTCTTAACTTCATTCACACCATCTACGAATGTGGATTGCATTTTGGTGTTGTTGGAAAAGCTAAGAACAAGTAATTCTTAGCCAAAAATCACCACCCCCACAACCCTCTCCAAATATCCAAACTAGAAAATGGAAGACAAATAAAAAGCTCTCGACTGATACTCGTAATAAGTCAATACAGATAAACGAACAGCTCTACTGATGCTATATAGATACCAAATGTTGCTATTATTGATGTGTGTGTGATAAGCAACAGATTATCCGGACCTAATACAATATCCATACATACATATTATATTTGTATGTATGTTAAAGGTACAGAAAATCCGACCTGGAGGTATGCTGTATGTAAGTATAGCTATGAATCCACTTTGTCTGGCTGAAGAAATGTGTGTATCTTGTACTTGGGTACTTTTGCCGGCTCAAAACAATGTGAGCCCTGCTACCTATAAAGGTCGTTAAAACTAAGAACTGAAACGCGCCTGCCTGGGTTATCGATGGAATGAATTCGCCGTCATCCTGTAGACGATATTGAATTAGAGAAATCCTATTCATTTCATAGGTTGAGGAATGAAGAATGCATCGCACCTACTACCCTACTAGTAGCATGGTATCTACTGAAGTAGAAAACATCATCAGCAACACTGTCCTCACCTAAAAAGGTTTGAAGGAAACTTTAGCTGGGGCCTGGTAGTAGAGTGTGTTTCACTTACAGGTTTCAGCGTTTTGTTCAGGACCACATCACAGGAACATGGTATAAGAAGCTTCTGCTGGTGGTACGTTATGTGTGAAAATAATTCTTTTAAGCACGCAATCATAAAGCTTAATGAGCTTTCACCTTGCCAAGAATTTTCCACAATCGGAGATGCTCCTGCTGTTTATATTGGTGTTCTCAAGGATGTGCATAATTTTACTCACAACTTTTTGTCTGCTAGCGAGCGAGCTGCTGCTGTTGTTAACTTGATTCGCCCTTCTGTATGCGGAATTCCTTATAAATAAGGAGTCTCCTCTGTTGTGTAGTACGCTATGTATTCTTGCTATGGCATAAATTTTCAGTTTGAATACGGAACCCTTGGAGTAAGCATAATAAGTTTCAGGCGCTTACACCGGTCTATATACTATACATAGATTTCGCAACCGAAGACATTAAAAAACGTTGTATTTAACTAGCACAGCTTAGCTCTCCACGTGTTATCCGCGCTACAACAACGTTTATCCGGATTATCATTGCTTCAATCAATTTCGTCCAAAATTAGTTGATAGTGTATTTGTATTTCGAGGGTTCTGTGTTTAAATCGTGGGTGTAGTGAATTAAGAAAACTCTTGAATAAAAAAGGTCCCTAAAGAAGTCTGTGTTTGATTTTTTGCTACTATGTATATATTTTGAGTTGAGTACCATCATATCCGAACTGCTGGACTGTTTTTTTTGCTCCGTGTACTACATGCGAAAGTAGGTACTCTTTAGACGTATAACTCTTTTGATATTCTGCATCTTCTGTGTGCTGTTCGTTTATTGGACAGAGAGAATATTGTGATTATACGTGTAATGTTAAATTTTAAAGGAATCACGCTGCTCTGTGCAGATTAAAGTCAACTAACTGTACATATTACTTGTGGTACCATCTACCTGTTGATAAATTTATTTTAATTAAAGTGGAAGGTAAAAATTTATTTTTAGACGAGCTGATTTAAGTTGAAATTCTGTATCTCCTTACTTAGTTGGGGTGTTTTCGTCTTCACAGTGTGATTTTGATTAAATTCCTAGCTCTATAAGGAGGACTTAGACTAGATTTTCATATAACGAGCATCGTAATTAATATACGTACATACTTAGTTGTACCTGTACGATACATCCACCAGGGATTTTATTACTTCTGACAGTTGAAATTATGGGAGAATGTTTGTTGATAAATTCTATTATGACTTTTGAAAGCGTTTAGCAGTATTATTTAATTGGAGTTATAAAGATGTTATACCAAAAGTTAATAAAAAATATTTTTTTTTTCACTAATTTTATGTTGATCCATACATACGCGAATCGTATATGTATTTTGATAAGAAGTGAAAAGGTCTTGAAAACACTTGCATTTTAATATTACATACCTAGGTACATATATTCTGAAATGGTTCTAAAATGGGGATTTTGCCTGTTGGCATACATATGTATATGAGTATATCTTATGTAGTATGTAGATAAAGGTTTATTTGAGTGAAAAATAAGTTAATTTCAGATATTTACACGCAATCTTGGCTGACGAACCCAAAAATATGAACATTTTATTTTGCATGCTTAAATGTAACACATCTGTGCTGTGGAAAATTACATATATTTTCCGAACATTTCGTGAATGAGGTTAACAAAATGTTTAATTTGCATATTCATGCAACTCTAAATAAGAAACTTTATTTAAATCATATGCCTCTACTCTTTTTGGTTGGTTTGTTTAATTTGTTTTTTTTCTTTATTATTAAATTTACTCTTGTGCACATTTAGATTTAACATGGATTTCTGTGTTAGGTAGACGTTCCTTATTACGTACATACATATGTATACATATATGTATGGACAATTTTGAAGTTTTTATATATCCATTTTTTTATTATTTGTTATATAAAATTGATTTAAAATTTTACTTTTAACCTCAGATATCGTATTTATAAACATTTTTCTTTGTGAAAAAAGTCAGAACGACTTGCGCATGCATGACCTGAAATAGCTTTTGTTTAAAAATATCGTCGCCATCGACATGTTATATCGACTCACTCGATCATCGCCGCAAGCTGGATACCCTGCGCTTCTTTATCGCTATATGCATGGTCAATGTTCCGATAAAATATCTAGTCTGATCCCTTGTAGATTAATTCCTGCAGGCAATACTCGCGCTGCAAGCCGCGTACATCCTTTCATCCTGCAAAATACTTTCGGCCGTACAGGAAAACTGCGTGATGCTTTCTTATCCCGAACTGTGCGAATGTGGAACAGTCTACCATCTTTTGTTTATCTTCGGGCTTACAATCTGTGAAAGCTTAAGAGTGACATACATCGGCACCTCCACCACTTTCTTCATGTCCCCTAATTCTTTCCATATTGTGCTTTCTATCGTAGGATATCCCCTAAGCTTGACAAGCTTGATTTGGGGGGGGGGGGGACCATAGGTGTCCCAAGTCCTAACGAGTCGGAAAAATAGGGCTCTAAAGTCGCGTCCCGCACCCATCTGAGCACTTAAGGACACAGTAACGCACCCAGGATTTGGATTCGGGTGGGACCATAGGTGTCCTAAGTCCTAACGAGTCGGAAAAATAAGGCTTTAAAGTCGTGTCGTGCACCCACCTGAGCACTTAAGGACTGCTATTTTAGATTAAAAGGATTTATTTTATTTTATCGGACTTTGGAATATTATACAGACCACATTTTATACACAATTTGTAAATTATGTTCAGAAAACTGACATTCTGGAGGGGGACCGATCCCGTTCGTCCCCCCTCTCGGTGCGCCCCTGGTTTCACCACTGCTCTTTTGAAAGTTACTGAACAGGTACGGCTGACAATCGATGAAAAAAAAAGTTTCATAGCTCTTCATATTACTCTAAAGTCTAGCCATTCGGATAAAATGACACATCTAGGCTCAGCTGTGACCTCCTACTGATGACTATAACCTCATTAAAGCTACGATATATAACTTTCTGTAGTAATTATATATCATATCCTAGTAAAAAGTTGTAATTCAAAATCATATAATGACCGTAACCCCGTCGCCAATTTTTCCCCTTTCAAAAGTTATATTTGGATATTAATTTTCTCCTCGTTAATGTTCAATAATAATTAATTCAATAAATCGATAAAAGTTTCATTTCTTAGATTACAACACCCTTAGTGAACTGAATTTTCTTCGCCTAACAGATGAGAAATTAGTGTTATACATAATACTCAACTCTTGGTGATTGATGACTTTTTCTGTGGTAGATACCTGGTGCTGCTGCAGCATCAGGTCAGTAACTTTATCATCATATCACAAAATGACTTTTTATATACTTTCATCATTAGATTGTCATTGAGATACCTAAGAAGCTCCCGTACTTACTCGAAAGTTACTATAACGACATCATATTTAAATTAATCATCACACTCTGTTTTTTAGTAAGATTAATTTCATTCAGGTACACTAGAGGATTTGCTTTTATATAAATAATTGAAGCTAGAAAATTTGTCTTCAGTTGGATTTGAGAGAGAGAAAAAAAAGACGATTTAGGTAAATTTAATTTATTTAAGATTTTTTGTTTTTAAGGTGTCTTGAATTATTTAACATCTTTCAAAATATGTACATTGCCCATTTTAAGTACATTTTTGCGTTTTTCCTGAAGAATATTTTTTATTTCATGTTAAAATTAGCGAAAGTTGGGTCATAAGGTTTTTTGTTAGATATTTTACTTAAAAATTTTGCTTTGATTTTTGACCCGAAAAGACAAACTTTTTAGAAAATTTTACAGTTATAATTGTTCTATGTAAGGAGGAAAAAAATCCCACACTTCTCTTCGAGTTTTGGATAATCTTCTTAGCCTGCGTGTCCTTCTGCACCCGTCCTTATACTTGTCCTTGACTACGGTTAAAAAAATAAAATAAAATAGCATAAAGGTACGCAAGTCCAGTAACGCACCCAGGATTTGGTTTTAAGGGGGGGGGGGGGGACCATAGGTGTCCCAAATCCTAACGAGTCGGAAAAATAGGGCTCTAAAGTCGCGTCCTGCACCCATCTGAGCACTTAAGGACTGCTATTGTAGATTAAAAGGTTTTGTTTTTTTTATCGGACTTTGTAATAATATACAGACCACATTTTATACACAATTTGTAAATTATGTTCAGAAAATTGACATTCTGGAGGGGGACCGGTCCCGTTCGTCCCCCCTCTTAGTGCGCCCCTGCGCAAGTCCTCGTCGGCACTTTCTCACTTTCTTTTATGGAGCTAATATAGTTATAGTTAATTATCTTTTAGTAAGGGTGCATATCCCTACTATTTTCGTTACTTATGCTTTCACTGTGTTCCGGTTATTTAAATTTGCCTGCCATCTATACTGGTCCTTGCTTTTCCATTAAAGATGAAGGGTTAAACTTAGATTCATTCATGTAGTATTGCTTTGTAAATTGATTTTTTTGTTAGAGTGGTAATTGTAGAGTAGAACAGGGCTGTAGTTGGAAGTTGCGACGTGGCAAATAGTTATATTTTCCTTTGAGGCAATTTTCATATGTAAGTGTACAATAAACGGATGTAGATTTATAATGTAAAAAAAGTGGTTCAATTAATCCTCGATTTACTCAGATTTATTTTATTATTTATGGATTATTAGTTCGTAGAAATCAATCTGGGAATTTATTTGCCCCACTTCATCTAATCCTTAGTTGGGCCCGTTTTCAATGTAAAATTTAATAAGCTTTATAGATAATTATTGTAAGTTAAGTATATGACAATGTCCAATTACAAGTCTAAATCCGTGTTTTGTTGTTTTGGATTAAAATTATAAGTTTTTAATAAAAGGATTGTGAGATAGCGGTAAGTCTTAAATGTTGTTTTGTGCACCGTGAATTAAAGTCAATGAAAATATTATCAATTGACTTTATCTCCCATTCAAGAAGGAAAGAATGACAACTGACTTCTACTTCTAATTACATATATTTGTAATATTTTTAAAATGCAATAGAGAAAAAAAAATAGAAATAACAAAATTTATTTTAGTTGATTAATTTAGTTAAGACTTTTCTATTGAAACGTTCTCTCTCCAATATTTAAATTGCCTTTTCTGGAGAATACCAAAATAACTACTTAAATAACATTTCGGAATAGGTAAATCCTTTTTTATTAACAAGTAGGTACTATCAAATTTCTTTGTATCTCTTGAATGAATTTAGGGGGTCCATTGGAAGGAGTTCCATCGTCAGGTAGAACGCTTGAAACAACAAGGACAGATGTGGTATTCTAATTTTTGCTGTGGAGACTCTGTGATAAGCCATTGTAAATAATTGAAATTAAAAATGTTGTCACTACACTAAGTGTACTGAATATAGCCGAAGAGCTGAAACTGGTCTACACTATGCGGTAAATGAATTTTTATCAAGTAAGTGTGGGAGGCACAATTTTTAATTTCTATTATTTATAAGTATGTCTGTGGTAGTTCAGTTTTACTAAATCATTTACATCAGAATATCTTATCAATAGTACCTACCTACTAATAATAAGTAGTTAAGGTTTTAGTCAAAGTGAAAAGAAGTTTTACTTTTGTTCAATTTGACTGATAAGTAACTGCTGTGTTCACTTATGTTTGTTCACGTTAAGATGAAATCAGTCAGGATGAGATTAAACTGTTACGTGAGAACGAATTGGATTTCCTATTCAATTTCAGTAAAAAGTAAGAATGATCTAGTAAAACTGAACCATCAGAACCCGGTTTTAGAGTAACTAAGAAGAGTCAGTCCAAAACAGTGTGGTGTTTGATTTTGTACCACGCGAGAAAATGGTGATGTGACGCCAAAGCCAAATTAATCACAACCTTTTTATAGCAATATATAAACTCAACTCAAGTCCCACAGTTTAACTTTTTACTTTTGGTGTAATTACACAAATTAACTTTTTTATTTTTCTCATTAATAATCGAATTAACTTTGTGTTTCTCTAATTATTTATTACTCTATATATATATATTGTTACGAGCGTGGCCTTGGTTCGTTATTTAAAGCACAATATTTCAGATATAATTCAAAAGTTCTTTCTTTATTTAGCTTTACTGTTTACTCTCACAATTCACACACAATTTTCAAATCAAATCTTTAGTTATCGCTAGTACTGTACTTCTAATTATCACAATCCAAATAGTTTTACTTCGTTCACTTCACTGTCTGAAATAAGACTTGCCTCCTGGATATGAGTAGCGCCAAATTATCTTAGAACCTTCCTGAATATTCCGTTCTCCGAACCCATAGTTTACTACGATGTCACTAACCTAAAGTTGTTTTCATTTCCAATAGATGTCGTTTGTATCACTTTGTGGCGCGTAACAATATATACACATATAAACGAAACTCAACTTCTTTCGACTAAACTTATTCTTTATTTATGCTGACCGGGCATTGATCAGTGCACGTATGCTTTTATTTTATTTTAGAAAAACGTTATGAAATTAATCATCGGTAAATGATGAAATAGTTATACAACAACAGTACAAACAGTTATCAGTCTGTTTACTAAAAGAAGCCATTTTTTCGTCTTCTTTAAATAAATAATTTTAGCGGTGGAATTTTTATAGAATTTTAAAATATTGAAAAATATTTTTTTCATTTAAAAGTGGAAATAAAATCTACTGATATTAAGTCTTTTGAGAATTGAAGATAAAATCAATTTGGTTAATCTCCCTTTTGAGTTTAATACATGGCACCGTAGTATTGAGGTGTGTGTGACCCTATAGATGAAAAACTTTATTGCGAAGTTAATTCCATCGAAACGATTTGTTACGCTATTCACTATTAATTGTAAACGCATTTTTTTTAATGTCAAGCATAATCTATTGGAGCAACTCCCCTCCGCAGAGGCTTGCAATACGTGGGGTAGACCTAGACCGTATTCCTAATTTGAAAAAGTTTCTTCAATAAATTAAAGCTCAGTAGCAGTTTAACGCTGAAATAATTCATTATTCTTTGGGTCGGACAATACCCATTAGTTTAAGTACATCTCATAGGTTTTCAATTGAAATAACAAAGCTGCAGGGAAAAAAAAACAGTAAAAGGGCATATGAAAAATTAGAGCTAGATTTTCCACCCTCATTGTAATAAAAACACCTTTAAACAGGTTCTGTTTGAAAGAATAGAATGTTAACCTTGACCTTTTTGTGAAACTTCCTTCCTTCCTTTTCTTCATTTCCTTCGTTTCCTCGCTTAAAGTATGCCAAGTGTTCATTAATAAAAATGGCAAACAGAACAGGACCGAGGATAGATCCCTGCGGTATCCCATTTAAAATTGGTAAGAAGTTAAATTGAATGTTTTTGCAGAACCCTTCGTATCGACGTCCTCTCAAAAATGACCATCTTAATACACAATTGCAACAACTAAACAAATATAGATTGAAATTTCCTAATTCAAATTAACTTAATCAAAGGTTTTGCAAGAAGTCACGAGGAGCTAACACAGTAATATTTTCAGATAAGAAATTTTAATGTCAGTGCTCGTTAGTACTTTTGAGTTCGATTTAATAAAATTTAAAAATAAATTTTTATTGTAAGTACCATCGTACCATCTGAAATATGACTATGGGATATATTTTCGAATGCCTTGCCAAGTATGGGTAAATTAGTTATTGGGTGACAGAAAACCTTCAGATGAGTCACTACTCCACATAAGCTTTTGCAGTAAGCAAAGAAGTGAATACCGCAGCATTTGAACCTTTTATTAAAGTCATTTGAATCCTTCAGCTACAATTTACTTTCAAACTATTACGCATTTTTTTTGTTAGTGTTAAATTTGGTATTTGCACTATTGGACCTTTGAAACGAAGTACGCATTTCATAATTTTCACATTTTACAATGTTATATTATGTCAGAAAAATTATTCCGGTACTCAGATATTCGAAATCGCTCCAACAAATTCCTACAGTTATTTTTTCTATAGCTCATAATATTCAAAATTTTCGAATCCGAATTTCTTTCTACATACATACGTATGTATCTGTACGTAAACTTCATTTAACCTCTTGTATTTTTAAAGTTTTCAATTAATGGCAAACGTCTATGATGTTAATTTTCTAACTATCGTCACTGAAACACCAACCAGTCCAGCTATCATCACCAAAATTCCTTAATTAATCAAAGTAATTAGTTGAGGACGGCCATAATTGTCAACTCTCCCGCAGTGTGGTAGTGCAATATCATCACATTCATTTCATTAAGGTATTGATTCGTGCCGTAATTATTCTGCCATATATAAATAGACATCACGTTCCTACTTATTCTTTGATCTCTCGCCATCCTAAGTATTCCAGGAATAGGAATGGGAATATATATTTCGTTATTTTCCCCTCTCTCTTTTAATTATATATATTTTTTTTTTAGGAATATGCTAATTTCATTGATTTTAAATTTAATTTTCTTTTAATTGATTTAGTGTGTTTTATAAGCCTGAGAAAAGTGTATTTAAAACATTGCCGTCTGGTTCGTTTTTATACCCTCTATAGATGATAAAATCATTGGGAATATATTCGTTCTTTCAGCTGTCTGTCCTTAGAAGGCATTGTGACCTAGAGAGCAGAAATTATATACGCAATAATATTATGAAAAGAGTGCGGGTTATAGGAAAAATCACACATTTACTTTGTAGTGTTGTCATACATATTCATATGTTTGAACATTGCTTGAGAGGGTGTTTTGCTAGATAGAGAGTTGAAATTTTGTACATGATATTCACGCAATATTTGTTGATCTAATTTTGAGACATAACGAAATTGGGCAATTACTTCGTAGGGATTTGGAGATTATCAAATATATCTATGTATACTCAAAATTTACGGTTTCCATTCACGGCGTTCCAATCCGTTTGGAACTAATTCGAAACTGGGGAGACCAGTGTGTGATCATAGACGACAAAGATTTAATACACTGAATGCATTGCGAATATGTGAGAATGTGGAACTGTTTACTAGCCTACCACTTACATATATTTGAACCATATTTTTATAACCTAAATGAAATCTATATACGAAGTTTGTCATTTCGTTTGTAACGCATAGAAACAATGCTGGTAGAGCAAAATGGATTGGACACCTACGTATATTATTAAAAGTTATTTTGATTTTTTGCTAGTTCGTCCTAAGTTCGAAAATGGAATAAATCGGTCTTCTTTTCTTTTTTCTAATCTTTTGTTTACATCTCTAAAATTTCATTGTGTAAATTGATAAATTTTCTTTTTCGAATTGACAAATCGAGTGTTGTGTGTGTCATTGCATCCAATATTGTGCTTCCAGTGGGGTGTGAGGTGGAGATTGTTTTGCCCGTCGGATGCGCCAGTGTAATTTTAAACGCATGTGTCTCCTCAGTTTAATCTGTCGCTCTTGCTCAGGATGAGATCGCTGCTCAACATCCTCAAAACTCAAAATAGTGGCCTTAATAACTGCCACCTCAATGCAAGAGATCTCATAAATAAGGTAGATATATTGCATGAAATCTTCGTGGGATCCAAAGTCCATGCTGTCTTGGTCTCTGAGTCGTGGTTGAATGAGAATTCCAGCTCTCGTTCTATATTTTTACGTGGATATAATGTTTTTCGTTGTGATCGCGTAGGTCGGAGTGGTGGTATGGCTATTTACGTGAAAGATTGTTTTAAAGCCAAGTTTATCATCAGCTCTGATCCTGGAGACGAACTTGAGTTTCGTGCGTAGAGATCAACTCAAATGGACAAAAATGCGTGCTAGCAGCTGTCTATTGCCCACCTAATTGGTTTGATGAAGATGTTGCTGCAAAATTTCAAAGCACCGTAGCGGATCCATTCGTGCAGGTAAAAAAGTGTATTTCGATTCGGAGCTTGATCCTGGCATTCTTTCTAGAAAATTTTGAAGTAACTTGCGAAAGCTGACTGTGTATGGCAGTGACTCTCATCGTTGTGCTTTCGATCCCTATGACTTAAATAATCAATGCCCTACTATCTCCCAGCAGCAACAATTTAATTCTGATGGTGGAGTTCGGACAAAAAACGAGGAGGCCTTTTCGTTTAGATGCGATGGTATCAAATCGTCTGCTGTTGGACCTGATGATATCCCGCTTAGGTTTATGAAAACTATTGCGCGATTTATTTCTCCAGTTTTGCTGCATGTACTTAATGCATGTTTAACATCTGCACAGTATCCATCGCTCTAGAAGAAGGATGTTATCATTCCTCTTCCCAAGTGTCGCAAGTGTTTCGAAATGGCAGATTTTCGCCCCATCAGGTTACTCTGCGTTCTGAGTAAAGTACTAGAAAAGCTTATGCACTCCCAAATTGTTACCTATTTAAATCAAGGGCGTATGCTGTATTGCATGGAGTTTGGTTTTAGAGCGCGACACAGCTATGAATCAGCTTTGCTTAAAGTTATATTTGACCTGACAGATGCAGTTGACTGCGATCGAATGAACATTCTGGTCCTCCTTGATTTCAGCAAGCCGCTCGATTCGATCAACCCTGAACACTTTTCCTTAAGCTTAGTCGATATTTTAATTTTTCGAATACAGCCGTCAGCCTTATTACAAATTTTTTGCTGTGCCGTGCTCAATGTGTCAAAATCTGCGATAAGCTTTCTACTCCCTTAACTCTCAGTTGTGGTATACCCCAGGGTTCTATACTTTGCCCGCTGCTCTTTTCGTTATATATAAATGCGGATAATGTCCAGATTTATTTGCATAGACCAATAGGTTTGATTGAGCATTGCATTGTTCGGATCAATAGCGACTTAGTTAGAATTAGTAAACGGTCCAAATATAACCATCTAATACTTAACCCAAAAAAGTCGACCAGTATGCCTATATATAGAGCGAGCTACGATCTAGAAGAGCTACCGTCGGTCATGATTAATTATACCGTAATTCCTTATGTTGAGTTGAACGGGAAGTTAACTTGTTGTAATCATGTCTCCAATTCAATTTCGAAAGTGTATGCCTGCCTGAGACAGCTGAGATTATCCGCCACGTTATTGTCTTGGAAGCTTAATTTTCCCTAAACTTGATTCACATTGTCAGTGCGGAAACAAACTGTCGCTTTCAATGACACAGTCTGATTTATGCATGGTTTGCCCAGATCTACTCATATTTCTCCATATATTGACTTTTTCCTTGAATGCTCGCTACAAACGTATCTTATGCATAGAGGGAAAAATTTTTTATATAATATATTCTACTCTAAAGAGCCAACATACCTTAATGATAGAGTTCGTTCCCTTTTATTTGGTTGTCATCGCGACCTATTACTATCTAATTACCAAGGTCAAATTGGAGAGCCATCTTACTTTGTGCAGGTTATTCAAATATGGAATAGTCTACCAGTCATTGCTCAAAGAGCTTGCTCCGTTGGGGCATTCGACAGGTTTCTAACTCTGGCTCACATACCTTAAGGCGCAATAGCTTCCATTTTTTTTTTATTGTATTTTTGTGTATTTCTCGATTTTTCAATTCCTCGCTTTATTTTTTTACTGTAATTTTCATGTTTCCTTTTTATACTGTTTTTCTTTTATTTTTATATTTATTTTATATTATACTGAATTTTGTGTTTAACTTTTTTTTTCTTATCAAGTTTCCTTTTATATTTTGTTCTTTTTCTTTTTATTATTATTTTTAGTTTTACATCATACTAAATTTTGTACATGTTTAGTTAGTTATACTTATTTCCGCTAATTTTTGTACTTTTATAAGATTCTAAATCTTTTGTGCCTTGCCAGCAAATAAACATATGCGAAAACTACTTCAAAAATCAAACTTGCACAGATGGGTGGTACAAAATTACATACACGGTCATACATCGGTCTTAGACCAATTCTAGCATTTTTACTTGTTTTTTTTTTATTAAGTTGCAACTCACGTTTGTATGATATATTCATCGACACTTCCGTTATTCACTTATAACAATCTAATTCATTTAGCCTACACGAGTTTTCTCCCTCTATGATTATAGTTTCCCCCAAAACTTGTTTGTAGTCTGACAAATGTTCAATGAATGAATTTTCTTTCTTTTACAGATATTATTTTAGAACCGCCATTAATCAAAAGATTTAAACGAAATTGCTGCAATTTAAAATCATTTTAATTTTATTACCATTCTCTGGTACCCATCAAAGTGCCTTAAATCCTAAAAGAAAAACTGCGGATTATTTCTATTAGGAGACCACAATAATTTCAGTAAGCTTTAAAATTTCGTCATTTATCTTAAAGGCGTGCCATATTTTGCTTAATTTTCTTGCATACATACATGGTGATGGTATAATCAATTGATTATTATTAGATAATCTGAGATATTCAATGGAGTATTAGATATGTACATAAAGGCTTTCTTGAATTCTCGTAATCTTTCTGGAATTATGACAACTAAATAAAATATTTACACACGAATCTATTGATAATATTCGTGATATTGAGCTATTTTTCTTGTTGATATTAGATATTAACTTGATTTATTTTTTTAATGCAGAACTCTTTCTATTTTTATTTTCACTTCAGCCCAGAAACACTTGTATCCAAAAACGTAAAATTTTGATTTGGAAATACCAAGCAACCGATATGACCACTCAAAATCACCAAATCTTTCAGTGTCTTTATGTTGAGTATCTCTGCAGAGTATATCTAATTTCAAGATATATTCTTAGAAATGTTTAACTTTGAAAAGGCAATAAGAATCTCTCAGACGTGTCTTAATGATGGTGGTGTCTTTTGATAATTTTATCCATCTCTAGTTATCACGTCGCAAAAGCGAAAGATAAAAGCCAGAATCCATTGGTTCTTTAAACTTCTGAAATGATTGTTAAGTGAGGGGAGCAAAAGTAAAAATGGAAATTTCAGAAAAAAACTTTACCGCAGGCTTCATTTATATAATTTTACAAAATGAAAGATTATTCTGTTCTGTGCGGTTTGATTTTGTTTCTTATATAAGGGGCCAAAGGAAAGTTAAAAGGACATTAAATTAAAGCAATGAAAATGTAAACAAATCAAACTTTTAACTTGAAGGGTTTTGTGAATATTTCTGTTGACTAATCAGTAGTAAGTACATAGTATAGTAGATATTTAAGTGCGTATATAACTACACTGTTATGAAGTTAAATATTATATATTCAGAGTAACTGAAAGTAATATATAAAGATGAAATCCTATAAAAGTTAGCTAAATAAATTTTACTGTTTTATTACGGTATAATGTTTGTCATTCAGAATAACTTGGGATTTCGGTATTGTCCATTTCACACGCGGGAAATGCAAAAAAATATTATGGGGGAGGGTAATACTATGTGAAATTTCACTTGAAGAAATATAGCTCATTTTGAAGAACTCTCCAATAGAAAAAAAAACGAAAGCGTACATTTTACAGGATGTTCCTATATTTCCCCTCAATTCTGAGCGTTTTATTTTACCTATCATTTACATGGGTTAATTAAAAGTAACAATATACTAAAAATCAGCCCAACAGTACATCATCAGTCGCCGCAACTACCTTAGTTTAGATATTCTATTCTTAAAGTGTAGAGAGTATGGTCGCTATTAAGACTATATAAAAACGAATGTAGCGGACGATATTCGTCTTAATTTTGTTAAAATCCTATAGCTATGAACAACTACTAATTATGTATGTAGGTGCCCCCCCCCTCACATTGCTAGTTCACTTCAAACAGTCTGAAATGGTCAATCATTCAATCATTTTCTTTCTAGCTTTTCGTTTTATCAAACCGTGAAACATTTTTAATTCGCAGCTTTTTATGAAATATGTGAACGGTTTTCTTTTTGATATTTTATGCTTTAGCGATGGTGTACCTCAGAGATCTATCCTCGGCCCACTGCTTTTAAAATTATTCAGAGATGTTGTTTTGAATTTAATTTTTTTCTGTAATATGTATACACACATATATACGGCGATAATGTGATATATCAGTAGATCTATTGGCTTAGTAACGACTGTTTGAATTGGAGAATGTTGAAACTTGGGAAAGAATGAATCAGTGACTGCCATCAAACCATCAAAACTCACAATGTATTCCATTTTACCATCAATCTGTCAGTGGTAGACTTATGAGTAGACTAATCATTTACTCTTCTTCTTTTAAATTTTTATAACTAGACTTATACGACTAGCTAAGGACTTAAGCTAATACTGGTACCACCGAATCTGCTTTTCCCTATACTGAATACATCTGCTCACATTCCTCTTTATTGCACTTATTATAGGTACCCTAGATGAAATATATGGGGTATACTAAATTTGTCACTCCGTTTGTAACGCATGAAAATAATAATGGCCGCGCAATTTGAATTGGACACCCACGCATAATAGTTATTTTGATTTTTGCATGTCCCGTGTTATCCGTCTGTTTGTTCGTCTGTCTGTTCGCTTGTCTGTCTGTCTGTCACATAGAAAGCTGAAATTTTGCATACGGGGCGTTTCTTTTTTTGAAAAATTCTAGATATAAGTTCAAAAATAGAACAAATCGGGTAAGTCCTTCATAGGGTTGTCATAAAAAAATGTCGCTTTTTACTATATATTTGAAATTTTGTTGAAAGTGTTTTCATAAAAGTACTAAATACAATTTTAAAAATGAACTAACTTTCACTTTCATCTAGGGTATTGGTCTTAGAACAATTATTACTTTTTCTCTTGTTCCATAAATAAATTTTAAATTTGAATGAAACTCCTCCAGCAATATTATTTTTTTACATTTCTGAACAAATTCTATCATCCATTCATGTTTTCTGTTCATATCGCTTACCTTTGTAAGGTGGAAAGTACATAAATTTTAAAGTACCCATTCTGAAAAAAAAAATCCATATTTCTCTAGTGGTTGATAAGAAATTCTCACCTGGGATTTTTCTTGAAAACAAGCAATTTTTCTTTTCTTTTTCTATGCATATGTCGACAGTTATGAGTGTGGTTGTAAACTTAATTTTTTTCAACATTATCTTTTGTGTTATTACGGTCGACTGTTAAACATTTTTTTTTTGCTGACGGTTCTTTTAATGATCGTTTATATAGGTCCCATAGGCTTTTCATCTCTTTTAAAATCGCTCACTACTGAAGTGAAATAAGGGGGTGGGGGTGGATGGGATAAACGTTCATTTCAAGTAGTCAAGCATCAAGGGACCATATCCTTCTCCATTACCCGAAGAAATTGTTTATCTATGTGTAAGATTCATATTGTCACGTTTTCTGATGAAATGATGTAATTAAGGGGAACCCTCTAAGAATTCTAAATTATTCACGAAGCGAGAAAAATGTAAATTATTTTTGTTTGGAGAGTTAAAGCTAGCCACATTTCCGGAAATTGTAATCATTAGGCAATTTTGGGCACATAAGCTTGAAAAGTCTATGGAATATCCCCATAATGAAGCCAAAAGGAAAATTATAACAGCTGGAAAGCTCATTAAGATATAAAAAGCCTATAAACTTTAGGAAAACTTTTAACATAGATTTCAAGTCAAATAGAGATAACTTTTTAATTTAGAATTATTTGCATATTAAGAGATAATACAATGTAAATATATAAGCTACGAACGGAGAGTCTAGGAATTATTAACTGAGTTTCTTTCGGAATGTTAGGATTCATCGACTCAAAGGAAGTTTGAAGGACAATATAACATTAAGTTTCGAGAAGATAAACATTCAATTAAGGTTTGGTTTTCTTTGGATTTTTAATTTTTATTAATTTATTTTTGTACTTTATACTTTGTATCTATTTATTATTGCTTACTTTAAAGTACACTTAGAGCGTGTTCGTTCTTTGTTTTTGTTTTCTTTTGAGAAATATTATTTAAAATTGGTAATATTTGAGATTATAATTAAAACTAATAAAATACTGTGTAGGTTGTATATTTTTATATACATTTTTGTTGTGACATAAACCTTGTTAATGAGATCTCCTACTTTTATGTCGTCAATGTAAGAGAACTTTGCTAGTCTATAACATCTTGTCTTTTTACTAACTCGACCAAGTCTTACTTTAACATGGCATGTATGACGGAAACTTGTTTACGTGTAGAAGGTTCGATGACATTTAAAAAAAAAATATTGACGAAATAATTTTATAGTAAGGCTAACAATGAAATTTTCAAATTTCATGAATGAATAATTTGAATAAAAACAATTTTCTTAGTAGACTTCTTTTACCAACGTTTAATTCTATTATTAAGAATTTTTTTTTAATTAACGTTAAGCTTAAGAGTAGGGGCGACTAAGAAACTAGAATGCTGCGGACACAGCATGTCACTTAAAGTGGTTAGAATAAATCTATCATCTTTAAGAACTCAATTATTGTTTTGGTGGGGTCAGCTTGTAAAACGTTATTTGGAATGAGAAATGCTTTTCTAATGATTTAAATTTTTAAAGCTGCAAGCGCGGGAAACTCGCATAGTTTCTTTTTTTAAACAGGGGGAGCACGAGAAACCCATCCCAAGCACGGAGGCCATCGGCCCATTGTACCTCGCATAATTACTTATGATATATTTGAAGGTTTCGTACTCCTCTTCTCTTCGCACCGTCGACAGACTTCCTTATTTGATTTGCCTATATTTTTTTGAAAAGCGGCGATGGAAAGTTCCATTGATTCCATTAACCAAACAGCCTGAGTAATTGTCTGTTAAGATCCATCAGTTTGTACCTGTTGAGCGGATAGCGGAGGAGGTGAAAATTCGATATCCAGTTGCACGTTTTCCCAGATTTGTAGCACCTTTTCTAAAGTAACAGTAGTAGGCAAGATGTTGGATAGGGACCAGTATAGGGACTATAGATCTTAGCCAGATCGTCTGCTTTTCGTTTGCTCCTTCGTGCCCACGAACCAAAAACTAGTTTACTAAAATTATTATTAAGTTTATTAAATATTTCTCACTATTTAATTATTATTTGCCCTTGAAGTAATTATGTGTGAGAAATATTTATGAAAGACTCGCAAAATGTGGTTTTTTTTCGGGGTTAGACTTTTCCTATATAGTATGTATAGATTATGTATTTTTACATGCCTTGTATTATTGGCAAACTATCACTTTTATTATTATTAAATAAACTGAAATGAATTTTAATAGATTTTATTTTTGTTTTCATTTTAGATTTGGAATGATGCACTTCGGAGTCCCAGTTCAGATTAAACAGATATGGACTGGACCTAGTCAGCTTTAGTGGTCTAAAAGACGCACAAGTAGCACAAGTAGCAGAAGGGTATGTACAACTTAAGAGTAATTTATAAATATCCTGTGTCTTTTGCGACTCGATATAAGAAAAACATATGTTCTAAAATGATTCGGTTCTAAATTAGAGGTTTTAATTAGCTATACTATAACACACTATATAGGTCTAATCCATCTGACGCTGTGTTTAATAATTCACGTGCTAGGGAGAGAGATTAAAGTAATTTAGTGTACCGCCATTCATAAACCCGTGCATGCTCTTCTAACAGAATACCGATAATTTTAGCTAAAAAGACCTCTGGATTGTACCTGGAGGACAATGAAAAAGTCTTTGATAATTCTTGTCCATAGATTAATTCAACATTATACCGTTGATAATCCAGGTAATAAAGCTATGAGAATTTTCTTTATGGTATACCTAGATATAAAATTTTGAAAATTGATTATACCATCTTTTGTAAAGTCGGATACATATATAATAAACTGCACAGAAAGCAAACAGAGAAAGTCGGTGAAGAATGTTTTTATCAAGCACAAAAAACTTATCGTGGTGGGAAGTTATTATCACGTAGCTCCTGTACTTGGCAGATGATACGGATAAGGTTTTTAAAATCCACCAAGCAACTTCAACCAGTGCAAGTTTTTGTATATTATTATTACATGCATTTCGGTTTTTGTTTTCTTTCTAAGTATAATCCACAATATACGTTCCTCCTCCAAGTCCAATTAAAAACCAACTAAAAAATGCACATACCAGGCTATAGTCACTACATATTAAAGCCACACCTCAATGGAATGCATAGTGGATTAAATGAAACCATTTCCGAATTGAACGAAACTATTTTTAAATTAAATGAAACCCTTCCCGCATGGAATAAAACCTTTTACATGTGGAATGAACCTTTTTTCTACTGAAATGAAACTTCTTGCACATAAAATGATACCTTAGGGAATTAAAATAGCAATTAATTTCATATTTTAATTTTTTTAACAGAGGGATTAATTTTACAGTCACAGTTTTAAATTATAATGAATTTTGTTCTGCGGTAGAGTTTTAGTAAAGTATTTCTCACTTAATTACTCTCATCCCGTTAGCAATGTAAAGTAAAGGAGCCCTTTTCGGCCATTATTTTTGGAATTTAGTTAAAAACATTTCTTCCATGAATATTTTGTAGGTAAGGAAATAGGTAATACTGTTCTAAAACCGCACTAGAAATTTAATTACACTTCAGTATTATAAGTGTAAAACCAATCACTCTGTAGAAAAAATTAAAATTTACAATAGAATTAATTGCGATCTTAATTCCCTGGGGCTTAATTTCAGGTAAAAAAAGTTTCGTTCCATGCGAAAACGGTTTCATTTAATTTAAAAATAGTTTCGTGGAATTGAAAAATGATTTCGTAATGAAAAAAAGCAATAATTTGTATTCGGCTGCGATCTCGGACTACGGTTTAAAATTCAGTAAAGAATATCGCGCGATAAGACACTTCCCTCAGTCCACGATTCCCTTACAGGAAAGCTCACAGAGAAGCTCAGGTACCATCGCATTATGTGGCATATTGACCAGCGGGTTTTCCAAATCCAGTCCATATGCCAGAGAGCAATGAGAAGAGCCAGTCTAGCCGTTCTTCCAATATCCCCATCAGCGCGATCTGCACACAGCCCTTTTGGCATCTGCCTGAATGACAAGATGCAGGGGTGGCAGATTAAGGAGCCGTAGATCGCATGGAGCCTATAATTTCTAAGCAGGCAAGCCTTTGCAGGCAAGCCTTTGCAGGCCCGCCAGCTGCCCGATCGTAGTCCCCACAAGCGTCCCCGGTCAACATACACAGGAGGCGTATGTAAGCATGGGTCTAATGATCGAGGTGTACATCCAGTGTACAACCCTCGATTTCATGCCCTATGTGCAGCCAAGGGTTCTCTTGCATTGAGCGGAGACCCTCGTAGCAGCATTAACATTTTCCTCTACGTGCAATCCCCATGCCAGTTTCGAGTCAAGGAAGACTCCAAGGTCCTTGACATGAGGAGAGAGTTGTAGAGTGTGTCCGAAATGCGTTGGAAGCACAAAGTACCCAAGCTTACGTCTTTTGGAGAAGAGCACCGAGCTAGTCTTTGTTGGGTTCGGTGTCATATCATGATGGGTGCACCAGTCCTCAACAATATTGAGGCCTCGTTGCATGAAAGCACAGGCAGCAGCCATGCTGTGCCTGGAAATGAGCAGAGGGATGTCATCCGCATACGCTTCAAGAGCGTACCCACTCAAATTTTTTTCAATGTGATTTTGTCACTTGAGTTTGATGAGTGATTAGTGCACGTTTAAACATGTAAAAATTTAAGCTCTGTGACACTTTCGAGTCCTAGAATGCTTATTTCTTTCTCTTCTATAGAAATAAATACAGAATAAAAAAAGAAATAAAAATATTAATTGTTTTATTTTTTATAAACTTAAGAGGGAATCCCGTTTTAAGAACGGACAACTTAACTTTAGCTAGTTTTTCAATATTAATTAGAGTCATTTGTTTAAATCTCCCAATTTTGATGGATTTCTTTTAAAGTGAAAATCCAAACACGAAAGCGTTTTGATGAAATAAGTCGAGATAGGTTTTTGGAAAAATTAGTTTAATTCTCACAAGTTCATGTGAATTTGAATTTTCATTGGATTTATAGCCCTTTTTTTTATTTATATCTTGTCCTATAGGGTATTTGAACTTACAATTTTTAGAATCGATCATAGATGGAATAGAAGAAGATTTTAATTTTTACGATTCTAAATTTTATTATTAAATACAATAGAAAAAAGACACCCCCCTGATTATTTATTTGCGCGATTTCATCGTTGCTGGTTAATACCAGCTGAAAGCATTTGCAGTTTAATAAGCTAGCAAAATTGAGATATACAAGGAGGAGGAGTCTGTTTAATAATTTAATTTGGAATTACAGCTATTCGTTACACTACTAGCTAAGCTAAGTTTTTCTGAGAATTGACTAAGAAAACACCAATTAGTATCCAACTAAGTAGTAGTATAGTACTTAGTACTTTTTTTTTTTACAATAGGTCAATCAAATTTTGAGCTTATTCAAATGTAGTTGTTGTGTTTCTCAGAGTAATGAAATTCAATGGCTAAGCTGAACTTAAAACAACCTGAAGCAACATGAAACAAATTGACTTCGTTTTAATGAGTAGCTACTAAAAACTACAGTAACTAACAAAGTCTCGTAATTTCTGGGGTTATATCCACACCTAAAAGTAATTTTTTCTTCAACTTTTAAGATTTTTTTTTTTTGTTTTAAATAAAAAGTTTGTCAGAAATATTTTTTTTTATTTTATAACACAAAATCAATATTCTTTAAAAAAAATTTAAATTTTCTTATAAAAGTTAATCCATTGTGGTGGGTGGCTTCGTGTCATCGAAGAAGGCTTTTTCGGGGATACGAAATTGTCCTATTTACTTTCAATCGATTTTGTTCAAATTTTGTATATAGGTTGAAAACTATATTATTTAGTACCTACTTGTCGTAGCCGTTTTTCAAAATAATCATTTCTAGGAAAATGATAGCTATTCAAAGTTGAAACCCAAACCCCAATATTCGGCCAAATTTTTTTATATTATTTTTAAAATAAATATTCTTAATTTCAAGATATGAAAAAACGCTTACAATAAGTAATAAATAATATAGTTTTCAACCAATGTACAAAATTTGAGCGAAATCGATTGAAACAAAATAGGAAAATTTCGTGGCATCCATTTCCAAAACCATGTTTTGAGAAAAACGCATTTAAAGTGTAAACTAATAAAAAAAGGAAATATGTTATACTTACTATTCCATGATCTAAAAAGCTTCCTTCAGCATACATTAACATTTCATAAAATGGCTACGTTTCCTACTTTATTCTGTGAGTAGAGTGACACGCAATAAAAATTAAAGCAAAGAAATTGAAGGATAATCACAGGTAGGTTAAAACCGATTTGAGGTACTATGTATAAATGTCTGTAACTTCGAGTTTTCTGCGAATTAAAAAAAAAAAAATTGTAGCTTAATAGACAACATAGACATTTTTGAAAAAACAAGTTTTCTCGTCTGCTTAGGTGGGTACGACCCCTTAAAGACTTTCAAAAAGTAATTCCAAGCCTAGAAAGTTTTTTGTTTCTTGATTCAAAATTTAAACGCGACTAAGTTAAATTTTGTACTTGGTCATCAAAAGGTGCCACTTTTTATACCCAAATGAATTCTCATTGGGTATACGTTTGTAACAAACGAGCAAAATGGATTGGACACTTACGCATTATATTAGGGGGTAATAAATAAAATTTCAAAAATTGACTAAATCGGGCAATTCTTTTTTGGTGATGCAATACAACAATTTTTCTCTTGTATAGAATATGATTGACGGGAAGTGACTGCTCCTCTATTTATCCTACTTGATACGTTATTGCCTATATTCATCTTTGAAAAAAGAACGATGGTTATCGGATGCCCTCTATATATTTATTTACTATATGTACCTAGTCCTTAACAAAAATATCTTCGTCATCGTTTGCCTTAAATCTAATCAATCAAGATGGATGAATGAATCCACTTTTTCTTGACAACTACTCATTCTATATGGATAAATCAATCTATGAACTACATATGTAGAACTTAATGATAGATTGGAGGCCAATATAACTGTTAAATCTTTATTGATTTATTATCATAATTCATCTTAACAGTATTTAAAATGTAAGCAACCTTGGAGCAATTAATGTGCCGTCAATACTAAAGGTAATTTTCTGAAGAATTTTTATAATTGACTGAAACTAGAATAGTTTTCTTCTTCCTGATTCTTCCAGAAAGTCTGTATGCATGTATGTGATACGTAAATGAGACCTTTTGACATAAATTCAAGTCAAGCAGGTTGAATCAAATGAACATAGGGAAAAACAGCTTCCAGCAAATTTAACTTTCATAAGTAGGATAAAATTGAATGTCACTGAAGCAAGGTTATCTTAAAAGGACTGCTGAACACATTTCACGCATGAAATCATTTTCTAGGTATTTTATCTGCTTCTACGGTAACCAGATTTTTTTTTTATTGTTATTTAACCTTATTTTGGTAAAAGGGGCCGAGCTACTAAAGTATGCCATCTTACAAATGGATGTACGTATGTATGTAGGTAGATATATATGTGTATGTATGTATATCCTGAACATTTTGTGAGTTGCCCACTTATGAGCCTGGTCAGCAATCGATAATTTGGTAAGATTTGGTCTTGAAATGTAGGTACAGATCTAGTAAAATTGTTTCGTCAGCGTTACGATTATGTTATTATTTTCACGGCACGATTGTAGATGTGTATTGTGCGGCTCATTCCAATCTGTTGTCTGGCTTTAATTATCTAAAGAAGAAATGGGATTTGAGATTATGGCATTACAAGGATGTATACAATGTATTAGGTGGATTCTTGTGTAAAAAAGCGCACTTATTTTGTATCTGGTTCTATTTTAAACAAGAGAAAAAGCTACAATTCATGGTGTTTGACCAATAATATTATATCCTGGATCAAACAAATCGAAGTTTTATATGGCAACACCAAGAAAGGGTCGTGAAAACGCCATGTACAGAATTTGAGCTCTCCTTCTCAGGCAGTGTCAAAAGAAATAGTGAAAAGCCAAAGTTTTGTATGGCAACACTAGGAAGGCGTTGCCCGATTTAGTCCGTTTTTGAAATTTTATTTACTATAATTATATGTACTATTACTAGGGAGCCAGATGCTTCCCGCGAGTTAGGGAGCCATATGCTGCCCATAACCTAAAAGTTACTAATGTGCTGGATGCGCGCAGCTTTTATGCTTCCCTTTTGAAATAGAAGACAATTGTCCATCCCGAATGTTTCTCCGACTTTCTTAGTTTCCCATTAATGTAATTCGTTCCATATTCAGGAACTCGATTTTGAGTATTAGATCGAGATCGATTGTAGTAAACTCTGTATATAGATGATAGAAAAACTAATGAAAATCTACGAAATTTGACAGTTGTTATCCACAAAAGTAAGCAAACGACTGTCCTATGAATTTTGCTTGCTATAAGAGGTAATTTTCTCCAAGCTAACAAGACTACTACTTAAAATAATAAACACGGGAGAGTAGACATCTGATGATAACTGATTATGTTGTAACTCAGGTGCCCAAATGCCCCAAATTACTAGCATTAGCCCAATACATTAATATTTTGTCCTATACAATGAATTGATGTATCAGGGATATGACGCTGAAAATAAAAATCATTTGAATCATTTCATTCAAAATTTATTCTGTGATATTATAATAAAATTCGATTAATAATAAATTGCATTTAAATACCATATATATGTAGGTATGTAGATTCCACTCCCACGATATGCATTCTTACCTATATAAAGTCTCTTCTGCCTCTTTGCATGTACACATTGCATACATATAACGCTTTAATTCCTCCAAATTGCATATACATACATACTACTCTTGCATTCTTAAAATTAATATTTTAAGACGAAGATAACAGGCAGATAACAGTTGCTTGATACAATTTGACTGCATCAAAAGTTTTCATATTTTCTCACATAAATGTTTTCAACCAGTAAGTAAGTAAGTAAGTAAGAAAGTAAGTAACTAACTAAGTAAGTAAGTAAGTAAGTATTTATTCATCAAAGAAGTACAATATAGCAGAAGTTTTCAACGTCCTGAGAAACCAATAAAAATAACAAAAAGCTTTTGGATTGTGATGGGTACCTGGGGCAAACCTCTAGCAGTGTGTCTTTAAGCCGCTGAATAGGGCAGTCTTCGTGGATACAATTTTGAAATTATAGCGGTTGTGTAAACTAAATTCTGAAAGGAGCATTTTTGTATGCGATCAAAAAATAAATAAAACAGTTGTGTGAAAAATCAAAAAGGAATTTTTTGAGTGCTTTTCGGTATACAGATCATTGGTACACAGACCCCCCCTAAAATTAAAAAGTTGTGTACTCTCTTCTACGAGCACGGCACACGGCACAAACAAATTATTGAAAACGATCAGTATACATACCATTAGCTCAATGACATCAACGTATAAGGAAGTAGACTGCATGTAGCATGGGATCTGCTCGGACGCAGCATATGTGGTGAATCCCCCAAATGCTAGCTTGCGAGTTCCGAACGAACTTCTTCGCGTGCCTTAGTGCAGGAAGGTTTTGCCATTCTATCTGGTTTTGGGAGAATAGGCTTCTAAAAAAATGTTTTTTTAATTTTGAACTCCCGAGGGGGGGGGGGGGGGTATTGGGAGAATAGGCTTCTAAAAAAATATTTTTTTAATTTTGAACTCCCACGGGGGGGTATTGGGAGAATAAGCTTCTAAAAAAATAATAATTTTGAGCTCAAAGGGGTATTGGGAGAATAGGCTTCTAAAAAAATAATAATTTTGAACTCCCAAGGGGGGGGGGTATTGGGAGAATAGGCTTCTAAAAAAATATTTTTTTTCTGGTTACTTTACTTTACTCTGATATTAAATCTGGGACATCCTTGCAGTCCCAGCTCAGCTTTGAAGTCCTTTGAAGCTTTAATGCCTTTCGAGGCTTCGCTACCTTAATTTAAATATGTTGGCATATGTTTCTGTGCTGGTAGTCTCTTGGTATATTGATTCTAATGCACGTTTCTATGGCATTGATTTGCTTAAAAATAGTTGTGTAGGATCCCAGGGCCTTGTGTAACTTACATCTCAAATTCGGTCCATAGACTCCCACACTCATCATGTTTTGTTTTTTTTTTAGATATGTCTGTGTAATAGAAGAGTGATCCGCGTGGGAAATTCGGTGCAGTGTTCTTCCAACTTTCATAGTCTTCTATAAGTACTTCAAAGCGGTATACCCAATTCTAAGAGTCTTGAACATTGTGTCTGTGAACTTGCAGGTTATTGAATCATTTTGAAATTTTACAAGAATTTTTTTATACCCAACTAAGTCTCCACATTTTTTGAAGGTGGTATAGAGCACCCATAGCAGCGTCCTTTTTACTGAAAATATGTACAGGAGGTAAGCCTAACGTCAGTTTTAAAGATTAACTTCAGGCAAATCCTTATAGCACCTGTTAATCTTTGTAGTTTGTTAGAATTTTTCTTTCCTCTAGGTATTGATGGGCCTTACAATAGTGGTACAGGACCAATAAGCTAATTATTCTTGCATTCAGAGCAATTTTTTTGTAATACAGTATTTGGCATATACGGACAAGTGCGGTGGAATGCTGGTGCTTAGCCATAGCTTTTAGTTAGTCCATGAAAAGTGTAAGGCAAAATTGTCCATTATGCTTGGATAATGTTCCTGATACCGATCAGTATAGAAATCACGTACAACTTAAATATATTGCTTGTACGCCAAGCCAAGTAGATCTCAGTTGGTTCGACAAAAGGCTGTCACACTTCTCTTTGGTTGTTTGAAGCTATAGTTACGTTATTTTCGATTAATTAGTAAAAGTTTAAAGTGAAGGAGCTTAAATATAGCACTTTAGGCTGCAAAGATTTTTCCTAAGGGTGTATGAGAGTGTAGAGGGTGTATATGTACCTTAAATGCCACATAACCATACTTTTATCTTCCATTAATGACACACTTATTTGCTTGATTCTTGCATAATCATTGATTGAATATATTTTATTTTTACCATACCACTGTACATACATATTATATGTCATTGTAACTGTATAAAAACAAAATTGTTAGTTAGTAATTAGTTAGTAATACAATATAGTTATTTAGGAAGGTGATATGCATTTAAACAAGGCGACACACGCTTTAGTTGAGCGTAACTATATAGCTTAATTCCTAATCGAAGCTTAGTATATAAATAGTGTGGGATTGTACATGGATGTTGTTATATATGTATAGGTCCAAGATCATATAATATATTATGAATTATTTTAGTTCAATGCCTTGTATGTGATAACCTCAAAAAAGTTAGAGTCCTGTTTAATGTCCATTAAGTCGTGTAAGAATAGTTGGAGCTTGTACCAAACGTGTTATAATAGCACTGGCCGGTGTTTGAATAACAGTTTGTGTTGGATGAGCAATTCTTTCAATGATTGTATTATGTCTACCGTTGGTTTCTAAAATCGTTGCTGGGTGAGCATGTGTCAAAATTGTGGCTGGTCCTGTTGCTAAAACGGATGGTGCATGTCCAGCAATTACTGTACTATGAACAGTTTGTCCAAGAACTGTTGATGGCAATGTTTGTGCTAGGAGAAGTGCTTGTCCTTGAGTCAATTTTTCTTGACTTTGTAATGTTGCAGTTCTAAGTTGCTGTTGTTGTTGTTGTTGTTGCTGGAGCTGTTGTTGTTGTAAAAGTTGATCCTGAAGTTGTTGCTGAAGTTGCAATTGCTGTTGTTGTAATTGTACTTGAACTAATTGCTCTTCGATTGGTTTCTTTGAAACAACTGCATTAAAACCGCTAATAGAATCGGCCGTATATTCAACTACACGACGGGTACCATCTGGTTCAACTAGAGAATACTAAAAAAAATGGATTACATTAATTTCTGTTTGTTTTTTTTTTTGTTTTTTTTTTAGTTTTAGTCACTTACCTGTCCTTGAACAAGATCTCCATCTCGTTTTTCTTCTTGTTGTTTTTCATCGCCTGTAATTGTATCTTTGACATCATATGAAAATTGATATTGTGGATGTGAATCATAATCTTCAGATGATGTAATTCTACTGCCAATTGATGATTCTGTTACTGTAATTGGTGCTAATGATACATCTTTAAGATCTAATGAGCTTAAAGTGAATCCATTGATATTAACCGCAAGGCAGATGAATATGAAAGATGCGATCTGAAAATATATATATACTTTTAATTTTAAAACTCATTCAAAATTGAATTAGAATTTTCGAAATTATTCTGTCAAAAAGTTTATCTTATACTGCTGCCCCCCCCCCTCCATTCATACACAAAATATGAAAATTGAATCATCGAAGTGAAAACTTAGTATATATACGTATATAGAAAATACAGATTAAGTTTGAAAAGAAAACTTTATTATTCGGAAGTTTCTTTGTATTACGGTTTTTAGGCTGTATCCTTGCTAGATAATATAGTATATGTGTGAGTGTGCGTATTAATTCAAAAAGTCAAGGAAGCGCCGCACTTAATTCTCTTCTTGAATTCTATGTGGATGCGATGAATTTAGAACAAGAGAAAAACTTTTCACATTTACTCCAGTGAACATTTTCACTTCCAATTTCATTCAAAGTTCAGCTATAGAAATCCTTGTACATATATGTATGTGTGTGTGTGTGCAAGAGAGGATATCTTACAAAAAAAAAAAAAAAAACTTGGAAGTTTAATTATTGTTTTTTTTTACCATTTCTACAACTTTTTTGTTTTTTTTTTGTACTCTCAAGCTCTTCAAAGCAGGCGGCAACAAACACTACCTCGACTCCAGCGGAGAATAGTCCTAGAACTCACCTTTAGCATGATGATAACACTTTTTTTTTATACTTTCGGAAGGATAATGTAAAAATTTTACAGAAAAAATTGCTCTAGGATGAACAAGGAGACTATATAGTACTGTTTACTGTTTCACTGACTGTTTTTTTTTATATAAGACCCAAAGCTTGTCTTTACTAGATAGGTATAGTTCTGAACGAGTACGACTTTGATTCTGCATTAGTAGTGACATTGCTGTGGTATATATACTGCTTCTAAATCCATTTGCGATGGATGCTGCTGTAATGTTATCATACTTTTTACTTACCACCTCCAATTATGTGTATTTCTTATGTGGGGAAAGAAAAAATATAAAAAAAATAAAGAAAAAATGAAGAGTAAAAAAAAAACTGATGATAACTTCTGACGCCAGAGATTTAGAGAGAAGGGTAGGTAGGTAGGTAGGTAGGTAAGTAGGTAGGTGGGTTCATGTACATTATACACAGATCATGCTAATGACATTCACTTGGTCTCGTTCTGTTTAAGTTGCAGTAGTACCCCAAAGGGCCTACCTAGTAGGATAATGAGAGTCGCGCGCTAGCTGAATTGATTGCAACATACCTGTCTGCCTGGCATCAGGTGAACTCTATGCAATTCCAATTGCTATATTTATAAAGAAGTCTCAAATTTCCTAGTGGATAGTATTGCAGCGTCTTCAATATTATGCAAAAATTTATGTACATTCGCGCTCTCGTATACCTAAACATACATACCTATACGAGATTAGTTCACTTTGAAATTTGATTTGCGCAGTAATAAGATGCATATGTAAGACAAAGTCTTCGATTATGAAGATTGAGGGTTTAGTCATTAAAGTTAAATGATGATGATGATGATGATAATTATTATTTTGTGAGTTTTTTTTTGTTTATTTTAATTAGAATAAAATGGATATTAGTTTATTTTATAGGTTATACACATTTAGGTTAAATTGTATTAATATTTTTAGATGATAGTAAACACACAACATATAACAATATTTTACTAATCCATAATAATTTGATTTCTACTTCTACATAACCCCCCCAGCCCATATATTATATACATCTTGCTTTTATCGATTTTATTTTGATCAAACTCCTTACAATGGAGTATATGTACCGGAAACAAAAGTTACTGCTTTATTGGATTTAAGAACATACCTCAAAATATTATCACATCAAAATAATAGAAAAAGAAGATTCCATCTCAAGGTTCCTAGAAGGCAGAAATGCTGGAGGAATCCCGTAAATGTTTTTGTTTTAGCAAAGTCTCGCTGTTATCATTTCTGAAGTACTTTCATTTATTTTAATGATAAGAACCAGTCAGCTATATTCATCTTTAGGTTGATTATAGGCGCATAGTAATTTCATTAGTACCTAACTAATAGAAAATTTCTGTTCTTCCAGAAATAAAAAAGTGAAAAAAAAATACCTCGATATTATACAATTTATTATAAATATAAATTTATAAAAATTAAGACGGTTGGATAATATGCTAAAAAATCCCCTCCGAATCTACATAGTAACTCAAATTAAAAGATAACATTTTCTGGCTGCCATTCATTTACTCAAGATTCGAAATTCCTTCAGAAATAAAAGATGAAAGATTTATAGTTGTGGAATCATTATTTGTCCTGTTTTCTGATATTTTCCATAATATTTGAAAAAATTAATTAATAAGTATAATTCCAGATAGAATAACTATTCTCTTTGATATTCAACTCTTCAGTAGAGCAAATTTACCTACTGCTTGAATAAAAATTTATATACACATTTTTCTCGCTGAGAAGTGTTAATATTTTCTTCCTGTAATGAGCGAGGTGCCAGGATCATTACTATTCATAGTGTTTATTAATGAGTTAGTTTTAGTGACAGTCTTAACTCTGAGGACTACCGCTGTATACTATATCATTATCTAAGTATTTGATAAATGAGGCTGTGTCTAATTGGATATTGACAACAAATTATTTTCAATGATATGTCCTAAGTCAAATGGTTCTTTTAAAAATGTTGCCTTAATCATTAATCAGACGTTTATTTAATCGTACGAAAACATTAGTAGCTTTATTTTTAGATCAAACTCAATCTTTTGTAAATTTTTAGTATCTACAGTTTTTACTTCTCCTGAATCTTGATTTTTTTTTGTTTTTGAGGCTCGTATAGGTCAACTGCTTATGCGAAATATTTATTGTATATGATAGATTAGTGCACAAATAATTATTTACTGTTAAATTAAATCAAGTGTACTACCATTTTTTTCCCTCGAATGTCCACGTGTACTTCTATTACACAGTAGACGGAAATTTATTAATTAGACTCGACAAAACAAGACTTTGGGCATTATCTTTAAGTTTCGATTTTCTGTTGAGGGTCAAAGATGTACTCTACATTGTGAACAGGGCCAATAATATTCTAAATATCGTAGAAAGATAGTAAGGTATACAGTAAATTTAATGACCCGTATATTACTAAGTCTCTCTATTATATTTTGATTAGACAAATCTTAGAGAATGCCTGTCCTATCTGGGCTCACCAAATTGAGGCTGTATTCATGTAATTTTGTCATTGAGACTGCCGATATTTGGGTTTATTCATTACCTTGATGAATGAGCACCTTTATTCGCGCTAGCTAATCTTAACTATTTCTATAATTAGGTGGCATTTCACTAATTTTTCGCCCGAAGGTTTTATTCTTTTATATGACTATAGCTGTAACAAAGAATAAAACTATTCATTTATATAATTCCCTTGGAATTAAAAAAGAAAAAACTGTTACCATAATTTCCCCTTCCAAAAAAAACGGTTTGCGTTTGAACATCTTCAAACATTGGTGGGAAATGTTGTTTTGAGTGCGTTATTGGTCGATTATAAATAAAGGCGACACCAATCATGCGGACAGTTTTTTCATGACCAAATCCATATACAGGATCTTGTGTACCCATTCTAATGAAGTGCTTACTAGCATCAGCACTCTAGACTATAGGCACTTGGTGATTAGCAATCTCAACTACAGGCAGATTATCAATCCCGCTGTCATAGACTTTTTCAATGAATTCTTCTGTGGTGGTCTTAATTGGACATGCGGAGATTGGTGTATCAGACATGCTTATACGGCCATGTTCAAACTCTTTATCTAGTTGTTAATTGTCTGCAACGATGATGCAGACTCATCATGAACAAAATCCAATTTGGCTTTGAAATCTCCAGCCTTATACAAAAGTCATACTATTCAAACGATTATCAAATAATAACTAACATTCATATTTGGCTGAAATTTTGACACAACTTATTTGGAGGAGGATAGTTTTATGTGTTATGGTGACATAGTATAGAAATTCAATGAATTTTCAAAATGCCAGCTTTTGTTCGAAATAGGTAAACCAATTTTTTTGTATTTTTTAATGCCACCAATCTATAGTACGTAGCTAATAATTTCTTCAAGCTAAATGGAATAACTTGTCCACAACTCATAGGAATAGTGGTCTATTGTAAAATTCCAATAGACGGTTTTTAAGTATAATGTTGAACTTAGTGTCCTCTATTCTAAGAAATACATACAAGTTTTTAGTAACTGTTTTTAGATGATAATAATCTATAGATAACCCCAACATACTATACACCATTACAACCGGCGATAGTCAAGGGCATAGAGAAGGGTAAATATCTACTTAATTAGGTTTGTCTTTCTTGAAACAAGCATAATTATTTTAAGCGTCAACATTTATCCATGGTTGCCATACAGAACTACCCTCTAAAAGTAGTGAAAATATTTTCAAGGCTGAAAATCTAATTAGCTTGCCTATCTGAGATTTTGAACTAAAAATGGTAGCAGTACGATAAACTTCAATAATGGCAGAATTTTCCTTTAACTATGAACTTTTTACTAGATTATTTACATTATTCGAGTGTTACGAAACGTTAATAAGGAATCTATACCTATTTAATCAGAAATGTAATCAAAAATAATGTTGGGTTCCTTTTTTCGAACAGATTCATTCTGAACCAATCCATGTCGTTCTTTTTTTCATGCCGAACGATTTAGTTTCAATCTGTCTTGACTATTTTCGGACTCTGAATGGCTCTGAATACAATTTTCAATAGTTTTTCATGCTGTCCATATTGATGCTTATTTGAAATGTTTATGAGTGGGTACCCAAAAGGTTCTGAAGAAGAATATATATCATTTTCTCTTGTTGAATGAATACGTTCTTCATACATAAATATATAAAATAAAACCAGGACCTTGTTTCCACCTGCCTTCATAAATTTACAAAAATTGGGTTTTTTTTCTCAGAAATAAAAGTACAAAATCGATGACATCTTTTAAACATATGTTGAAATTCTCAAGATATAAGTACATATGTATATATGGCTATATATATGTATATTGAATATATATACCTGACTAAGAGCTTTTCTCATCTAAAAACCAATAAAGGCTACAAATACACTAAAGCCACCTGAAAGAAGGAAACTAAGCTTACAAGAAGGTTTATTTTTGAAATTTTCGTATCTTTATCCTCTTCATAAAAAGTGACATGATATAGATACATTGAATCACTTGAGATAAAAAATGAGATTTGTTCTGCTTCTACATATATGGGTGTCAGATAAAAAGATGAAAAATTATACTAACGTATTTTTCATTAGTTAGGTTTTTCACTTTTTGCAAGATTTGGTGTTGATCATATCTATTGTTATTAATGAAAAATTAATACATATCTTGCCTACATCTACTATCTAACTTTTCATATATTTGTGTATATCGAGAGAAACAGACTGAACTTTAACAATCTATACATAAATATGCATTTACAAAAGTTCGTTTCATTTAAATTAGAAGCAAATTAGATTTAAGAATATACACCTAAACGTACATATGTATGTGGGTGTTGTGTGTACTAATACAAAATGAAAATCAATACTCAAAATATTTTTTCTCTTTAAATTTTCAATACACAACTGTCGTCAAAATCATTGTATTTTGACAAAATGACGACATATAAAATTATAAGAGACCCACTGAAAAATAATGTTTTTCTAAGTAATGAATTACATAAATCTTCAAAGTGAATGACAATGTACCAAATTTAGGGAGATTTTTGAGAAGGTTTCAATATGGAATGGGGGGAATTCTTGGAATGTACGTTAAAATGCTTTTAATGGTAAGTGGTTTTTGTTGTCTACTTATAATGAAACAAACAATTACGTATAAGGAAAATACTTTGCATTTTGTATTCAGTATTAAGTATTCATGTGGAAAGTATTTTGCTTACATGTCTCCTTTGTTTAAAATTTATACATTCCTTGGTTAAATTTTGGTAAAAATTTACCTTTTGTGTCCTACGTACATGATAAGATATTGAGTTTCATGCTATGATGAGTCATGGGTATAAAATACCGTCGGCATCTATCAGCAATGCCTCAAAATTTTAACAATAGAAAATATTATACTTAATGCAATGATAATAATGAATTTGATGGAGGATGTAAAAAATTACTTCATGGCGCGAAATTGACAAGATAGAAATAATATATTTTTTCATATAATTTAATCTAGTACGAAAATTTTAAATAAACTCTGTTTCCTAAAAGGTACTGTAAAATTCCCTACAGTCGGTTGTTTCATACCATAAAATCTGGTGTTTCACAGGGCTCCATATTCAAACCTCTTCTATTTAGCATTTTTATATACATTAGGACTAGATGATGAAATCATAGGATTTGTAACGCAAAGAAAAGTGATGATAGACTAAAATGGATTAGACACCCACGACATCGAACTTCTTGCTCTTACGTTATCCCTTTCAAAATCTGACTTATATACATTATCTGTTGCTATATTCCTCCAGGCTCCATAAATATTGTCGATGACAAAGGTCAGAATATTTACGACCTACTCATTTCAACATCTAATTTTATCCATGGTAAGATGGATCCTCTTGACGAATTACTACTAATTGGTGATTTTAACTTACCCAATATTCAATGGGTACTAAATGAAGTTGACGATGACTATCTTCCACTTAATAACTTGACAACAAAGGAGTCACTATTCCTTGACAGTATTTCATCTGTAGGTCTCAGCCAAATCAGTAATGTTAAGAATGACATGGGAAGGCAGTTAGACCTGGTATTTTCTACTGACACGGGTAACTTCATAGTTGAGCCTAACGCAGTGAGAATATCTACTCTTGATAAATATCACTCCCCTCTACTAATTACATTCTGCTATGAAACCGAAAACTTAACAAATTGTGATGAAACACAATACTTTTTCAATTTTAGAAAGGCTAACTTTTCGGAACTTTCCAGTAGACTTACATCTATTAACTTCAACACATTACTGTCTAGCAATAATGTTGACGAAGACGTTTCTAAATTTTACATAAGTCTTTTCGATTTATTTTCCTCTTATGTTCCCTGCGAGCCTAAGCGGCTCTCTAAAACATCTCCACCATGGTTCAATAAGGAACTGAGCCATCTTAAAAATAGAAAGAATAAATTGTGAAAAAGTTATATGAGAGATAAGGACATTATAAGTCACAACAACTTTCTCACATCATATAATGACTTCAAAGAACTTTCGTCTACACTTTCTGATGAGTATGTACACAGCATGCGTACGAAATTATTTAGTGACCCACGCAACTTTTTTAAGTTTATTAATATGAAGAAAGAACGAACAACTACCCCAATACCATGACGTACAAGGATTCTGCTGGTGATGATTCGTCTAAAATTTAAGATGTTTTTTTTTTTTTGACAATGCCTTTGCCTCGTCAAATTTTCGGGCTCAAAATAGCAACTTCAGTCATATGAACGACTATCGTAACGTTTCATTCACTATCCCTTCAATTTCAGAAGAGGATTTACTCGATCATATTAATGGGCTCCCAAATGACTGGTCCTGATGGGATCCCTAATGCTTTCTTTAAGTCATGCTGCCTTGCAGTGGTAGCTCCGCTGAGAATTATTTTCCAAAAATCGCTCGATAGTGGTTGTTTCCCCCACCAATGGAAAAATTCTTTTATCATACCTATCCACAAAAAAGGTAGTAAAAATGAAATTTCTAACTATAGGCCTATTGCAAAAATTATCTTGCATGCCCAAATTATTCGAATCTATCATTTACTGTCAACTATCAACTTCCTGTAAGAATTTGCTCTATTCAAACCAACATAGGTTTATTTCGGGTAGGTCTACAACTACTAACTTGCTGGAATTTGTCTCGGATACGGTTGGCGGGTTGGCAAATGGCTATCAGACAGACTGTATTTATACAGACTTTAATAAAGCCTTCGATAAGTTGTCTAACTCCGTGATACTCCTTAAAATGGAAAAGTATGGGTTTCCCCCAACATTTCTAAAATGGACAGAGTCTTTTTTAAACATAACAGAGCATACCAAATCCTATTCCGCCATTCCATGTCTAGAGTCTTGAAGGCTTCGTCTGGCACACCTCAAGGGAGTCACTTGGGCTCGCTGCTCTTTATTCTATTTATTGACGACATTGTCTCTGTTGTGAGGTAATGTAAGGTCATGATTTATGTTGACGATGTTAAGCTTGTTGCTCAGATTAAATCCGTTAACGATTGTGAACATATACAGGGTGACCTTAAATTTTTTTACAATTTGTGCAAGAGCAATAATCTGGTACTCAATATCGACAAATGTGAGGTTATGACTTGCCATAGGAATCAGACACTTATGATTATGAGCTCTCGGATTCCTCGATTCGCCGTGCGGACTCTGTCTGTGACTTAGGTGTCAAATGTGACCACAGATTGAATTTTATCTCCCATATAAACTACATTGTATCAAAGAGAGTTTTCGAATCACCATAACTTTGCGTATGTACACTTGCTTTGTGAGATCACTGCTTGAGTATGCTATCCAGGTTTGGTTTCCATTTTACGGTACATACATCAACCGTATCGAGTCTGTTCCAGCGGAACTTCCTACGATTTGCTCTCAGGCACCTACCCTGGAATAATTCATTAATTCTTCCACCCTATGAGGATCGCTTGAAGCTTTTAAATATGCATTCGCTTGAGAAACGTCGTATGCTTGCCAATGTAACCTTTGTGCATCAACTCTTAAACGGGAATATTGATCCTCCGTTGTTACTTAACAAAATCTCTTTCCGTGATAATAGGCATAATTTGAGAGGGCTACCTCTGTTGCATGTCAATTCCTCAAGGTCTAACTTTGGCATGTATGAACCTATTAATCGCATGTGCCTTGCTGTTAATAATTTGGTTGAGCATTTTGTTGTTCAGGACTCTAAGCATGTCTTAAAAAAACGTCTATATAATATTTAATTTTTTTAGTTAGATTTAATATAGATTTTTATATTTTTGTTCTATGTCGCATTGCATGTCATATTATCTGGTGTTTGGTCTATGTTTAGTGTAACATACTAATACTAACACCGACTAAGTGATGAAACGCATGAATTGTTGACCGTTTATTTATTGTGTCCATGCAGCGAGCTTGTGTTAAGCTGGTTCTGATAGTCAAATTAATAATATTAAAAGTCATTTTGATATTTACTTGCTCGTCTGTCCATTTGCCTGTTTGTCCATATGGCCGTCTGTCTTCTATACAATAACTCGAGAATGTGTTCACTTATAAAGCTTAAAATTTGTAGATTTAAGTTCGAATATGGGACAAATCGGGTAACTCCTTTGTAGGGTTCTATTTTGAACCTGCCTTAGAACGCGTCGACCGACACGTAGAGAACTGAAATTCAGTTCACGATGTTTTCATAAAAATGGTAAATGACATTTCAAAGAAGGACTGAATTGGGCAACCCGTTCTTTGTGCCATACAAAATCGAACCGTTTTAGAAAGAGATTCCAAAAACAATTTCAACAATCAAACTTGTACATTTCGACCATACGAAATTACAGACATTCATATAGGGAGGGTATCGTAAGAATTGGTCTTAAACTAATTCTAACTGTTTTACTTGTTCCTGATGCCCTAAAGTACCTATGTGCGAGAATATTAGCTTTATTTCGCTAGTTCGTCCATATGGAATACATACTTGCGCATTTTAGAGGCTCATCACAGACAATTAGTGTGTGAAACAGTCTTCTTTCAGATTTATTTTGGCTATTTTCATTCCCCTGGAATTTATTATTAGTCATTGCGAAACTTGCGAAACTTTGAAGGGAAATGTATTTTATTTAGGGGGTGGGGGGGGGGGGGGTATTGGGAAATTGCACCATAAATAAATACGCATATCTATATATGATTAAATCTCGTCTTTCCACCCTAAACCTCCCGTTGGAGAGGCCTTGGCTGCATAATAAGCTTCCGCAGAAGCATTTATGCAGCTATCCCTATGCTATATAGTAGTGCTCCTTAAAAACTACGCATGTAATAGCCTGCCACCCACTCTGGCAAGGCCATTTTTGAGTATGTTCACCCCGGCGGCGTTGACGTCTCGGTTCCACGTGATACCACATTTTGGGCAAAACTGGTATCTGTGTGGAGATCGAGACGGCCTCACCGGGTCACAGCATTTGCTGCACAACTTCGTCATCCTGAACTCGTCCACTTCGAGGACAGAACAATACGCTTTTAGACCCGTCAACAACTTCCGGTTTGGGGTTCGAATGTAACCGCGTATTGGGGAATTTACGGCAATTTTGGTCGAACCAAAGAACACTAAAGTTTCAGAAGTGTTGTTCGTTATTTGTTTCGCCAATTGATGCATTGCACGCTCTGTGCCAATGTAGTGCCTGAAGCGTAAACGGGCAACTTTGCGCTGATCAAACACCGCTAGGCGTTTCGAAAACCATTTCAGGCGTTCTTTCGTGTACGCCAAATTACTGGACTTTTGGGAAGTGATTTCGTGTACTTCGCCAACGAAACCGTACGTGCATACATGGATGCCTTGTAGTGGAATTGCGAACTCTTGATTTCTATTTGAGTGAAAGGTTCGTCTCCATTCGGTGTTCGTACACCGCCAGCGATTAGCCGGCAACTAGGATCTAATCCAACAAATTGCTTATATTATAATATCCGGAGCCAAATTTAGCCCGGATATCGCGCACCGTCCTGGCATCATCCGCTTCACAATTGCTTGTTTTCCTGCGTTTTAACGGTAGTAGTGATGGTGCTTCTTAATAGGCACACGTTAGAACTCTTATTCCATCATGTACAAACTTTCACACTCACTTTCAATACTTCAGGGGCTGAATTTCAAATATCAGGAAAACTGGTTTTAATATTTTGTGAAGTGAATCGGCACGTTATTAATTTGACAAATTTTTGACTCTTTAAGGGCTGAATTTCGAAAATCGGTACAATACGTCTTTCGTTACGCCGATTTTATATTTTCCCCTATAAACTATGACCGCTATATGTAGACCTTTACAGGTTGTATTTTGAAATTGAATAAAATACTTGCTTAATCTATTGTTTAGCAAATTATTTGCGCACATGTTTCAAGTGAATAGGCGTCTTAATAAATAATTTTTTTTCCATACAACTTTTGATGCCCCTTTTCACCCTCTTAGGGGTTGAATTTTGAAAATCGGGAAAATACGTATTTAATCAATTATTTTGTATATTGTTTTTGCTATATCTCAAGATGATACGGGAGTTATTTAGATATTTTCCAAGTAAACTAGGAACACTTCTTCTCATCTTGTTACGGGTTGAACTACGAAAAATCTCTTCTTAGTCTAGACTATCTGTGCAATCCAAATTTCATGCTTTTAACTTTAATAGTTTCGGTTCGGTGATGAATCAGAATATTATAGAGAATTGCCATAAGTTTATATAATTTTTTGTTGTTTTTTATTTCAAATTCAAATGTTCTAATTTTGATGTTGAATAGAAGAGTTCAGATAGTGCTCCAAAGCCTTTCATACAGACCCGCCTTATATGCCAACAAAATTCAATTTTAGTTTTTCTTATTTATTGTTGACTAAACAGTTCGCCGATTAACCTCTTCAAAGTCGAATAAATCTTTCAGCAAAAAACTAGAGTTTTTATTCATTTAACTCTTCGGTCATACCTGGGTATGTTTGTAATTTTGGAAATGAAAAAACTCTATTTAATCTTTGAAATTTTTCCTCAATCACTTTAGTTATATACTTTAAAATTTCGAAAATAAGCAAACTGAAAGTACACCCAGATATAATACATTTTTTAGAAACGGAGATTGAAAGCAAAATAAATAAAATAAGTAAAAAACGAGTTTTCAAACCAAACTGAGGCCAAGCCGCATGAAAAAGTAGAAAATAAATTTTTCTTCACACACAGAGGTGGACTCAGATTTTTTGATTGGGACATTTCTCTTGAATATTCTTTCTCTTCATGAATCAAATCACTTATTAGCTCTGATTGATGATACTGAAATATATCGGTGATTGACAGCGAATAAAATCTGAGTCCACCTCTGTGTGTGAAGAAAAGTTTATTTTCTACTTTTTCATGCGGCTTGGCTTCAGTTTTGTTTGAAAACTCGTATTTTACTTATTTTATTTTCTACCTTTTTCCTGAAACAGGTTTATCACTAATCATATCGATGAAAATTTTTCCGATGATTTTCCTGCTTCTCCGGATTTTCCATGGAGTTTTCCACAAAAGCATATTTATGCAACTCATTTCGCTCTACAACTTTGTCTGAGGTTCAAAACGCTCAAACGCTTCCTTGGTCGGAAAACTCCGGAAAAGCGTTTTCCTCGATTTTGTCTGCAAGTTTTCACCACTGTCGGTGAGAAAGTAATGACGCCAGTTGATAGGGAACGTAATTCTGCATAATTTAGAAAACTTTTTTACCTGAAAATTTTCCGGAAAAGTCGGAAATTCCGGAAAATTTTTCGGGCGGAAAACTATGCATTTTTCCTGAAACGGGTTTATCACTAATCAAATGTGTACCAGATTTTCAAATGATTTTCCCCGATTTTTCGGGTTTTCCATAGAAATTTCCAGTTCAAATTTTGATAGATTCAATTGTCACGCGATATGAGCCTGTGTGCCAAATTTCAGCTCGCTGTGATGACAAAAAGTGGGTCTACGAGAGTGTCGAAAATAGTAAAAAAGAAATATATAAATAAATAGATAGAGATTCGTGTACGAGTTAAAGGGACGGGCTGGCCTCAAATAGAGTTAATCCTTAAAAATTATTATAGAGTTTATTATGACCAGCATTTAGTATATCTGGGGCGTTCTCTAGAATGCTCTGCATATACAGGTTAAGCGCATGTTGTGCAACATTTTCGCGTGGATCGCCGCTTACCATCCTCTTTGCAAATACCACAGCTGACTTTTACTTTTAGTTTGCCTGTTTGATCCTGCTGTTGGTTACTTGACGTGAATATAGATGAGTCTGTGCATTGGGTGTCTCATCATGCATTCGGTAGCTGATCTGGTTCCGACGTTTCTAATAATATGCGAATTTACTGCATTGATCTGTATAGCTGGCATCTGGATCTTGTAGAATTGTACGTCTCTTATTTGCTCTTGGCTAGAATCACATTGGTCCTTTTTCTACCCTTGCCAGATATCCTCGAAAAACTGAATTCCAGCCATCCAGCCACAAGGGTTAAATCTCAACAGATAAACAAACATCAAAAGAAGGCAATCATTTAAATACGTCTGGCCTGCTACATATTTGGTACAATGGTGATCAACTCATATTCTCTACATTTCTGATATTTCAAAATGAAACGGAAGGAAACGTACCTAGTCGGAAATAATGAAAAGCATTTCAATCTGAGGAAATCACATTTTATGATTGACATCTTCAATAAAAATGATTGAAAATACCCAGATGTCGTCTTGAACTGAGAATTTTCCTCAATTGAATATCCTGTCATTGTCACAAAGTGAACTACATTATACGGCAGCAGGGGTTTTTAAATGGGTTACGTTTTTCTTTTTCTTTTTTATGTTTTTATACTTAATGCGATGTTTGCCGGAAATGTCTGAGAATAAAACTAACGTAAAAAGAAAAATTGCGTTTAAGTTTTTAAAAAAGTATAGGTGTAAGAAAAAAAAAAGTATTTATATAAAACCACCGTTATATATGTACCTACCTACTTACCTACTCTGTTTGCATAAAAGTGCTTTTATGGTTGGAAATATGAGACATGCTGATGCAGCTACTGAAGTGCATGCGACTGAATTTTCTGAAAATAAAATCGATTAAAAGCAATCACGACAACTAGGCTAAACTGACAAGAGAACAAGGAGAGGTGTAGATTTACTCTTAGATATGTGTGTACGTATGTGCAAATGAAGCTGCATAAATTTGTTTTTGGCATAAAATTGACTCTTGATTGATACATGAATTGAATGAAAGTGAAATTTTATGGACGTAGGATGCAATAGAGAAAGAGATGCTGTCTTAACCTTAATTATTTTGTATATTCATGTAAGGATATGATTTGAATAATGAAATTTGTGCTACGTGATAAACAACTAAGTCTACATTAAGTGATTGAATAGCTTCTTCATAAATACACTATGAGAGATAATGAATTTCATCTGGAAAGGAGTTTCAGTTGCGAAGGATTTGGACAAAATAGATCGCTCATCATATTTCAATTTAAATAGTCAGAGAAGTAAGTCTGTATGCCTTCATTTATTGCGCACAGAATCAAGTTTTGCAAATACCACATTTGCATAAGTGGATCTAATCTTCATTGGAAAAGGAACCATCTTCGCAAAAATAATAGTGGATGTAGAAGAGTATTGGCATATAAGGGCCACAAGGACAAACTCCAAATTTTTCACTTCATTCACGTAAGGTAAAGGACTTCCATTAGGCATAACAAGAGATATGTAAATATCATCTAGTTCTAGACCATTTATACAGGTCAGCAGACAGTAAAACTTCTAAAGTAGTGATAAAGACAAAATTCTTTCAAGATCAAAGTTGGCAGTCTACATATTACTAGGGAAAATACTGGGAAATTGCTCCATAATGCATGTTTGGGAAATTGCGCCATAATGCATATATCCCGCCTTTCCACCCTAAACCTCCGGTTGGAGAGGCCTTGGCTGCATAATAAGCTTCCGCAGAAGCATTTATGCAGCCATCCCTATGCTTTAGGGTTGTTGTTCGCGAAAAATTCGCATGTAATGGTCTGCATGAAATCTGCAAATCATCTACGTATTAGCATACACATACATAAGAAGTAACTTGAGGCAGTTCATTAAAAAATAAACTGAATAACAAAGGGCTCAGGACAGAGCCCTGAGGAACACCGTTGCTGATAGGTGTGGGGAGTGTGTGAGTTTCCACTTGTACTAAATGCTGTCTCTATCACTCAAGGAACTTGGCCATAAAGGCCTATTCACACTATCCATCAGGCTACCGTCTATGTATTCTTTCATTCTTCAATGCACTTGAATCGAACCATGCGCGCTATCCGTCACCGTAACATTACATAACGACAGTCACCATCAGGAAAATGAATATGTGTGTCCACTATTACTCTGAGCTTTGTATGAGATGGAAGACAAATAATGGACACATGACGGTCTAGTGTGAGTCTAATGAAAATAGCTGATTGATGGTTGACTGTCGGAAACTTGATAGATAGTATAAATAAGCCTTTAAGTGTCCAATCGCAGATTGGCTGGAGTGATAGAATAAATGAAACTATCGTAGGAGTAAATCATTTTAGATATACTTAGTCTCAAGTTTTGAAAAATCTAACATGGTTAGTATATATATACAGGTTGACCCCAAAGGTGACGTATAAAGGTCAAATTTAGGTGGATCATATTGAGGGGTATCCGAATAACCCGCATGTATGTTATGCGATTTTGCGTAGTTTTCGAGTTAAACAGATTTGATTCCGTAGCTCATAACATTGAAATAATCCACAAGAATATGCGTGGAGCCAAAATATACTGCTGTCTGATATAGCCAAGCAACACTTAAAGCGTTAAACTCGTTTACGTTTGAGTCTAAGCTGATTTGGGACTGTCTTACTGTCTTGAAGCAACTGGCCGAGGCAAATAGGGTGACAACGAGATTGTGGACCGCCTTGCAAAGGAAGGAGCCAAATATACGTTTATTTGCCTTGAGCCTGTCTTTGGACATCCAAAAAGTCACCTCTTGGCTCAGATCAGGCTTTGGGAGGACAGAACTAAGAAGGAGCTCTGGGAAAATACCTCGGGACTTAGACAAGCCAAGCGAAGAAGTTTATAAAGTATTCGCAACAGAGGACAAAAGCATTCTTTATACTCAGCAGAAAGGAACTAAGGCTCATAACGGGCCTACTTACTGGGCACTACCCACTTAGATACCATCCTAAAAAGATGGGTAAGGTCGATAATGAGACCTGTCGCTTCTGTATGGAAGACTACGAAACCGCTGAACATGTCATGTGTCAATGTGAAGCTCTGTACCGCATAAGGCTAAGACATCTAGCAAAGGCATTTCCACTGCCATGGGATGTCGGAAAAATGGCCTTCAAAATCATTATAAGCTGCATCAAAGACCCTAAGTTCGAATGGGCGCCGTAGGGCATTTAGCGGTAATGTCACAAAAAATCTTATAGGTCGCGGTGACAAGATCAGAGTCGGGGGTTCTGTCTGCACCCCTCGTTATTAATAATAAATAAAAATTGCATCATACCAAAAATTCAGTTCAAAACGTACTAAGTCTTTAATCTATTCGAACTGGGATAGTACATTTTTCGCATCTTAGATCGGCTCTAACTCGGTAGAGTTATGTCCGATCGGAAAACGGGCTCCACTGTTCACCTCAGCTCAATATCAGTTTCAATTTGTAGAAGATCTGTTTTCTGTGGATACTTTAAGCGTGGGAGTAGGAGCCCTCGGAAGGGCAGTGGTTCCTATACCGCATCCTGCATATCAAATTAAAAGTCTCGCCGAGTACTACTACTGTACTGATGTACTTTTTTTTCCTGATTCAGGAATCTTTCGTGGGACATTTTTGTCGCCGGAAAACCCATTTTGATCTGGAAGGATAACGGGGAGAAATTTTTAGACATTTATGATAACTACTATCGCGGAACTAAATAATCATATGAGATATATATCTGCATTCGTTTGGTTTCGCTTTTGCTGGAAGATTGAAATATTTTATGTTGAAATTTCGTCCTCTCGAAGAAAACTATTCAGATGGGGTTAGTTTATTTGGAAAAACATCAGAGCTCTTTACAACGTCCACTTAACCTACGGTTCTTCAAATTTTTTTTCCATTCCTTATATAGTTTTCAAAATTCTTCTTTTTAGTTTAGTTTTTATATTAGCTACCATCTTTCTCCATTTACATAAGCCAATAATAAAAAAGCGTCAGAAAAAAAAGAAAATAAGAGTTTTAACGTTTGCAAGACAGAACAATTCTTAATTGTTGTTGTTGTTATCTACAAAAAACAAAACTCGTATTATGTATTCAGACATAAATCAATGAATTTCACATTCCCCCAAATACGCCAATTTTCATTAGAAAATGCATTAAATTTATTATGAAGCTCTTTGCTTGGCTCTTCTATTTTGAAATGAGGAAAAACCTACAAGCAACAGCGCACGTAAAAGCAATAAAAACTGTCATGAAAATCTATCGAAAATTTAATTTCCCGTTTGAGTTTGTCTTCAGTTGTATTTTTATCCTGTCCATTAAGTACACTAGAATCAATTTCCTGGATATCAGGGTTTCTGTTCTCCATGAACCTACCTATGTACATAGTTAAGAAGCTGGGTATGTATGTAGGTATGTATGTAAGTAAAAAAGTTTAATTTTCATCCTTCTTGTTGGAAGTGACAATTTACTCGGTTGTAAAATTTGCGTAATATTTTCCTATTTGAGATACGGAAAATTACTTACATATACGTAGGTTTGCAGAGAAAAAATAGGGTAATTAGAGGGTGAACATAATAAGTGTGAGGGAATGAGTATACTGATAAGTTTCAATGAGAGATCATTTATTAAAGATTAGAAGTAATTTAATTTTATGCTATTGAAAGTGGGGAATATTTGTATTAACATTTGCTTTAGTTATTAGTTATTCTTCATTCAACACCCCTGTGGTATAAAAACAAATCATATCTTCATTAACAAATTCTCTAAGTATACCTACAGGTTTATGTATATATGAGCTCTGAGCTACCATGTAAAATATCACACGCATATTACGCATTCATACGGCTCTTCAGCTAGAGTCTTATTGTTGGCCGAAGGTTTCGACTAATGGTGAGCACCGTTGGGGTTCAACCATGGACCTGCTCTTTTTTTTTGCGTTATTGATATTGTTTAGCCTTGCATTTTGCCTTATCGATATTCTACTTTTTTATGATAAAAGTTAGAAGGAGAACTTTTTTAAGTTCAGCGATTATGCCTAGCAGCAAAGTTACCTTGACTGATGTTATGATGAAATTTCCTCTTTCCAACAAGTAAATATCTTTGATGTTGCGATCCATTGCAAGGACTTAATTAATGAGTATACAATATTCAAATAAAAATTTCATGGTATAGTAACTTTGAAAATGCCTGACTTAACTGAATCTGACCCAACTGAACTTTACCCAACTGAATTTTACCCATCTTAACCTGACACAAATGAAGCTGACCCAATTGAAGTTGAACTTGAATCTGATAGAGATGAATACAAACAAAAAAGAAATGAGATCCATATTTATCATAAAAAATATTACTCACTTTTATTATTATTTTTGTATATTATTTCATTTATTTTAATTCCTTTATAATGTTCGATTTGGTATGGTGTGGTTCGGTTTGGTTCGGTTTGGTTCGATTCGGTTTGGTTCGGTTCGTTTTGGTTCGGCTTGGTACTGGATGGTTTAGATTGGATGATTATTACATGTATGCATGAAACCTCTCTATGTATATATTATCTATAAATTGAGATCGTTAATATTAATCTGGCGAGGTATGGCTACAACCTTTATGATCAGACATTGCAATAGATTACGATTATGCGTCTCTATTTGAAGCACCTCATTCCATTTTTTCCAAATAAAGTATCATACCTCGTAGGTCACTTAAATTATTTGCACTCAATTGTCGAACATTATACATGTATAGAGATCCATAAATATTCTAGTACCATCATAGATTGTAATCTATACTGATACCAGATATGTCCTGCTAATATATCGTCCCCATTATCTGTGTAATATATGATTTCCTATAGTCAAACAAGGCATTTCTATTTCGAGTTCCATGAACTAAGTAAATATATTTATATAGGTTACGTATTCAACTAAGCATTTTTACACAAAGCTATAATACAAAGTTGCGGTTGTTTGCATTTTTTTACCCGAACAAAAGTATCATTCACACGACCCTCATCAATAATGGTCTCTATAAACTGGTCAGTGAGTAATTGCTCTATAAACGTGTAGAATTCTAATTATGTACTTCGACATGGGTGAAAATTTATTGACGGCGACAATTGAATTGGTTATAATTGCTTCATAATCAATTTTATCAATTCAGATTGTTTGTTATGGTCAGCAAGGATTTCTACGCACAACTGAACTATTTGAAGCATTCACACACAATAGGACTCAATTTGAGATTCCATACTTATTGATTAGCAAATATGTATTTCTATGATATGTACATAAGTTAATCATTAACGATGCTGTTAATTGTTTTAGAATTTCGGTCACTTAATATACAGTTATATGTGGTGATTATATTCAATTACAGTCAAGTGGGATTAATATTTCTTACAGATTGTTTGTCTTTTAGGCAGAGCAGAGAAAGCAAATTTAGTTGATAATTTACGATTCAAGAATACTTTCATTACCTATGCCTCCATATGCTAATTAATGGCAGACAAATTAGAATATTAATTTTTGTTTTGAATTGTTGAACATCTAAATGACTCTCTTATTTTAGGTTTAGTGCACGCAAAAGAAAGTCTTATATTTCGTCATGTATTTTTTATTTGTTATGTTCGTCGAACAATTTGAAAATTGACGGTATAGTTTTGATGATGCTATGTAGGTGTTATTGAAAGTATAAGGACTTTTACCATTCCTCAAGATTTTCCTCTCGGTAACTCAGACCATTGCTTAATCACGGCTCAATTTACCATCTCAAACCTGTGCCGCCCTACTTCTCCACCTACAAGTAGGCTTGTTTGGCACCATAAGAATGCTGATTAGGAAATATTAGGAATAGGAAATATCTTAGAGAAATTGATTGGTCGGTCTGTTTTGCTTCGAGGGATGTTGATGAATGCACATTAGAACTTAGTAACATACTAAGTATTGGCATACGTGCATACATTCCGTATTCTTACAGCAGATCTCAAGAACAGAAAAATCGCTCTTGGTTTAACGATAAGTGCAACCAAGCCATAAAACCGAAAGAGTCTGCTTTTCGCTCCTATCAATTGCATCCATGTCCGGAAACAAGCCTACAAGACTGCACCGAACACCTGTAAGTCCATTATCCAGAGAGAAAAATTTCTTTTTGACCAGAATATCAGACAAAGGTAGAAAAGGTTTCTGGTTCCTGGTCGAAATCATCAGGAGCAACTTCACCAGTTCCTCTATACCTTCACTACTTTATAATGATGAAGTGATTGTTGACTCCCTGGATAAAGCTAATATTTAATACACATCCGTATGAGAGATGTATCCAGGTTCCTTAAGGAGATCAACGTCTCCAAAGCCGCAGGTCCTGTTGGTTTTTCGCCCCTGTTAATTACAAGCTGTGCCTCATTCTTGGCTAAACCTCTGCGCAAACTATTCTACTTGTCTTATTCGAGAGGAAAATCTCCAACTGCTTGGAAACTGGCTCACGTTCAGCCTATTCCCAAGAAAGGAGAGGGTAGCTATCCCTCAAATTATCGACCAATTGCGATCACTTCGATTCTTTCAAAGGTTTTTGAATCTATCAATAACTACAAATAAATGAAGTATCTAGAAACTAATCATCTCATCAACGGCCGCCAATATGGATTCCGAGCTGGAGGCTCATCTGGAGACTTGCTGACCTTTATTACGGAACGTTGGAACCGTAGTCTTCACAATTTTGGTTAGTCTAAGATCGTTGCCCTAGATATTTCAAAGGCTTTTTGATAGAGTCTGGCATCCAGCCCTTTTAGCCAAACTTAAAGCACTAGGTCTCTTTCCTCCTCTTCTATAATGGATTGAAAGTTTCCTATCTAGTCGCCAAATACGTGTTGTATTAGATGGCGTTACATCTGAACCTCATCCCATAAATGCCGATGTGCCTCAAGGCTCTGTTATCTCTCCAACTCTCTTTTTAATTCTCATTAATTATCTGCTTTCCCTTACTTTCAATCCCATCCATAGTCCTTTGACACTCTTGCGGACTCTAGGGGGAATGCCGCATGTGTAAAACGAGATTGCATGATTAGATCATTGAATAACGATCTTAACAATATCCTCGCATGGGGCAAAGCGAATCGCGTCGAATTCAATGCATCTAAGACTCAAAGCTGTCTCATCTCATTAAAACAAGGCCATTACTTAACCACACCCGTTTCTTTTGATGGAGCATTAATTTCTGATTCACCAACCCTAAGCATTCTTGGCATGAATATTTCCAGTAAGTTAAACTGGACCGATCATATCTTCTCTGTTGGCAAATAAGCATCGAAATGTCTTGGATTTCTGAAAAGGTGTTAGAAATATTTCAGCCCTTTAATTCTAGCGCTCCTCTACAAGTCCTACATTAGACCTAGAATGGAATACAACTCCAATATATGGGCCGGGGCTGGTCGCACAGCCTTAGCTTCATTGGATATTGTCCAAAAGAGAGCATTCAAACTCATTGGCGATTTGGCAATAACTTGTCATATCGACTCACTCGAGCACCGCCGCAATGTTGGATGCTTTTCGCTCCTTTATCGCTATATCCATGGTCAATGCCCTGATGAAATATCTAGTCTAATCCCTTGTAAAATGATTCCTGCATGCAATACTCGCACTGCAAACCGCGCACATCCTTTTACCCTTCAAATTACTTTCGGCCGCAAAGTAAAATTCCGTGATGCATTTTTATCCCGAACAGTGCGAATGTGGAACAGTTTACCATGTTCAGTTTTTCCTTAGGCATACAATCTGCGGAAGTTTAGGGGCGACATACATCGTCACCTCCGACACTCTCATCAATTTCCCTAATCCTTTCATTATCTCCTTCCTACCACGCTGTGCTTTGCATCATACGGTATCCCCTGAGCTTGGCTAATAAAAAAAAAATTGGACGGTATTTCGAGGATATATCGTCTATTTCTTTCTCTTCTCTATTTCTTTTTTTCTCTCTCCATATTTAAGTTCTTGTACCTCAGGGTTTTAAAGGTTCCGTATACAATATCAAATGTAGTTCCTTTGATCTCTTAAAAATTAACCATTTTTCGCGATTATGTGATTTTTATCTTCCTGAATTTTTAAATTATCTCTTAATATAATTATATACGAGTATGAATCATGTATTTCTGAAATGAGAATGAGTTCAACTTTCTGTATCAGAATATGTCTAATACCGGGGACAGACTCCTCTTGATTCCGTAATTTATATTTTTTTCTTTCTACAATGATCCGTCGGGAGTATACAGCTAAGGTTAAAATTAACAAAAATAAATATATAAATAAGCCGGCTTACTTGAAAATTTCTGTTCTAGAACTTTGCAAGCAAAAAAATATTTTTCAACGCCTTTCCTCACTTATCTTGACAATTTTTCAACTAGACAAAGAAACCTTTAGCAGTTATTTAGGGCATACCTCTTAGGTCTAAATTAAATTTTCTGTTTATATGTTAATAATACACCAGATCTAACCTTAAATACATATGAAAACTTTTTATTGGGAAGAACTAGTCCAAAAGTCAAAAGGCGGTATCCATAAAGATGATGTGGAGAGATCATTCGAAACTCATCGCCTGTTCGAGAATTCTATTTTGACTTCTCTGGATTTTTATATAAAATAAATGCTCATAAGAGTGTTAGTCAGCCTAAGTTCTGCTTACTATCTTCCAACTGTTCGCTCTCGGTTAGTGCTTTGAATTCAATCCAGTAGTATTACTTTCGAGACAATAAAAAAAGTGTATTATATTGTCCCCGAATTGCTTTAACTATAATAATGCCCGTAAATTTGAAAATAAAATGTCACACATAACACAAAGCTATGCGAACGTCATTACTGAGGGTGATTTTAATGTCAATTTGCTAAGGCAAGATACCTTAGCAAATCAATCACACACTTACTCCAGTCCCTTCACTTTGATTTTGTTAATTTCTATCCTACCTACTACAACACATCTAATCCTTCTATTCTTGATCTGATTCTAGTGACAGATAATCGAAAGATCATTGCACACGATCAATTCAGCCCTCCTATTACACTCGACCATGACATTATTTTTTCCGCAGTTATAACCTTATGCTAGGCATGAATCACTCTCCTGTTAAGTATTCTTTCCGGGATTATAAAATTATAGATCCTGATTCCTTGTTTGATGAGTGCATGGTTTTGCCGTGGCAGCGGATATATGTTAGCATATTAGTCGATGACCAAGTCGACATCTGTACGACGTTGATTTCCTATCTGTATAATAAATATGTACCCGTTCGGGTGAAATATACTGATGCGAAAAGTACAAGAGTCCGCGTGAGTATCTATATCAACGTTATAGACGCGTCAAAACCCACTAAGCCAGGTTCTTGTACAAAACTGCTCGACAAGAGCTACTGCAGCTTCCAACCTGATGAATTGAATGCCGTTTTTACCTCGATCAGTAACTCCCCTGATGAAACGTCTGCTCCACATCAGGCTAGATTATTATCCAATTCAGTAAATAGTATCTCGCATGATTCTAGTGATTTATTTTCTTTTCGGTGTGTTAACATGGATGAACTTATTTCGTTCCTTAATTCAATAAAATCTGATGCTAGTGGTCCTGATGACCTCTCACCATGCTTTATCAAAATACTGCTTCCCATCATATGTACATTTATTCTCCATATAGTTAATTCATACTTGTCTTCATCCTCCTTTCCCTCCAATTGGAAAGTTGCTAATATTGTTCCAATTCCAAAGAATTTTTTCCAGAATCTCCAGCTGATTTTCATCCAATTAGCATACTGGGTATACTTTCTATCTAAAGTGGTTGAAAAATTAACGTACAACAACAATCTGGATTTAGGATGCAAAGATATCCACTGACATATAAGAGTGCTATGGATCAGGACAAATTTACCACCTTGCTGCTTTTAGATTTTTCAAAAGCTTTTGATACCGTTGATCATAGCATTCTCATCCAGAAACTCTATGCCTCTTTTAAATTTAGTAGTACAGCAATATCGATGATCGGTAGTTTTCTATCTGATCGCAGTCAACAAGTCAAGCTCAATGATAGAATATACATTCCACTACCGCTAGTTCGAGGAGTGCCTCAAGGCTCTATCATGGGTCCATTGTTGTTCAGCCTATTCATTAACAACTTGCCAGTAATGGTTCGCGATGTGAGCATTCACCTCTACGCAGATGATATACAATTGTACTTGAGCCGTCCAATTGGTCTTATTGATGATTGCATAGAACGTATTAACTCTGATTTAGATAGAATTCACGCATGGTCTAGGCATAATAGGTTACAATTAAACAATTGATTTGTTCTACCAACCAAGGAATAACCTTGAATAGAAGTATGAAGTGTGTTGTAATAATGTCAATAAGCAATTGAGGAAAATATATTCTGGTTTACGAGGACTTTGGCTTTCTGCTAATATCGTACCTTGTAGTATTCGCCTAATACTAGTGAAATCGTTAATCTTGCCTCATCTAACTTTAACTTCGGGTAGCATTGTTTTTTCCAAACTGGATAGTGTGTGTGGACGTAAATTAGAGATTGTATTTAATGACTGTATTCTCTTTTCGAATGCATTTACTAGAATGCTCGTTTAAACATTTTCCACAACGTATGTAGGTCGCTTATCTTATTGTATAACATACTGAAGTCAAATAAGCAGGACAATATTAGAGAGTTATTCTTGTTTACAACATCCCAACGGAATATGTAGAAATTTATTTAGTGATGCCACGATTTCATAAGCTGGTCATGGAGAATTCGTACCTTGTTCAGATCATCGGGCTATGGAATAGTTTACCTGTTACTATCCAACCAGCAAGCACTGTCAGTGTATTTAAAACGCTAGTTTGAACCAGACCTGTAAAATTCCAAGTACAAGTACCAGTACAGTACCAGTACCTGGACTTGAAATATTTTAAGTACAAGTACAAGTCCCGGTACTGGTACTTAAAAAAATTTCAAGTACAGGTCTCGGTACTGTAACGTAAAGCTTACTAAATTGATTTAGATTGTTTCTTTTTATATTTCAGTTCTTTTTCTTTCAATTATCTCTAGAACCAATATACAATATTGAAAGATTATAAATCTTGTATGTACTTTCATCAGGAATAAATGAATGTGAATTTTAGCTTTTACTGGGTGGTTTATTACTAGGAACAAGACACCAACTATTTGACTTGGGTTGTTCATGGAAGTGTAGTACGTATACACGGCGATTCGAGAACACTGCGTCCGAACCGAAATTTGTGTCTCCCAGGTACTTAGTAACTTGATGGTAAGATTCTTCATAGAAGTAGTTTTGATGAATTTCCACAGAGAACGCGTACACTGTTTGCAGAATGCAGTTTGTGGATATACTGTTAGGAGTTCTTAAAACATCTGCAGCACCATTTAAATACTAGCGGCTAGAGAGTTGGAGAAGCTGCCAATCCTTGAGAGTTCCTATAATTCATCCAAAGTACACCGTGATGTCTTTGGATGGGTTCTTGCACGTTTCGGAAGTTTCTTCAGAGGTACACAGCGACGTTTACGGACGCTTCCGTCGGTTTTCTGCAGAAAAAATCTTCCGGATTAAGGGTATCTGTAGAGAAGAAACTGACCAGCTGGCCCAATTTCAATCTGGTCCATACATATGTAACAGCTCGTCTTGTTATATTTTGTCGGCCTGATCTTGGATTCAGGATGCCGAGATCGTAGGATCGTCCTTCAGAGCCTGATGGCATTTTGGAACAGAAGACGAGCTGGTTATAGCACACCAATCTTGACGGGCTAACCAACGACGTTTTTCTTGGGAGGTTGGTACTAACCAATGATAGAACATATGAGTATCTTATGGTTAATGCAGTGAGGGAGCGACTGCCTTCAGTTGGTTGGTATACCGTGTTTATTGATTCTTCTATTTCGGCGGTCAAGCAAGATTAACCATCGTTATAAAAAATTCTTAGTATATCAAGAACAACTATTCTCATACAAATTTGACGTGAAACTCAATTTCCTTTTTTTTTCGTTTTAAAGAGTACAAAGTTTTGCCTACTTATCTAATACTTTCTAAGACCAGCAAGTATTCCAAGCGAGGAACTCCGAAACAAATATTGCCCGATTCACCGATGATTTGTCATGCGGACGTGAACAGACGTGACGCCACAATCTCATTTAGAATGTATTTTAGGGAGATATCCTCTTTCCTTCCGAAGCAATTAATCTGTTCAAGACATCTATGGAATGTGTTTTGGTTTCATTTTTCCAGAAGGAAGTAGTACCAGCCTGTTAGATAATCTGATAACGACTTTTCAATGCAGTGTTAGCGAATAACTAAGTTGGAATTTAATTTTATGCCATATATCGACTCTGGTAGACGTTTTTCGGACATTTAGAAATTTATTATTTCTTTATGCATATGAACGATCGGTGGTCCATTACTAGTTCTATTATTTTAAATCATTCAAGTATACTGAATTTTTTTCAGATTTATTACGCCAACCAAGAGATGATGGTTTTTCCATGTACTTCGGCCATGCTATTAATTTAGTTTTGTGTCACTTCATACAATCATCCCATCTTGCAGCAATGCTTGTTCCATTAATTATTTTGATTTGTATTCGTCCATTTTCGTTTGTGTGCATTTGATTAGCCCAACACCATAAATTGTTTCTTATTCTTCAAGTCCTATTTGGACCCCTCAAGAACTCTGGAATGTCACTTAAGAAACCTTCCAGTCCTAAGCTTCCAATAATGCCCTAAACATATCCAATCCTTACTTCTTTCCAGTCCCTCCCAAATTAGTTAACAAATTCTTGCGAGAAAATCATATTTTACAGCTGATGTGGCACAGCAGTTGTAGGAAGAATAAGCAGCAACATTACGTGTAGTAGATAATCCCCAAACCAATGATCCAATGATCCATGAAAATGAACTGAGGACCAGAGATAAGCCCCAATGCCTTAAATAAGCCAATCGCAGCAAGCTTTCGAGATTGGGATTGGATTAGAAGGCCCATAATATATCCTAGATTTATAACCCTGTCAGCTGGATATTAGCAGATGGGGAAAACTTATCACTTGGCCTAAAATAGGGAGGACAGAGAGGGAGGAACTGGATTGACTTGTGGAATCTTACTGCAGGTATCACAGAATACTGCCTCTGTGTGAAATATGTGGAATGCATTAGAAGGCCAATACAATGACTTCTGTATGGGCCAGGTTGACGTTGAGAGATTTCAACAACTGCTGTGTGAATCCCCTAATCTTGCCACAAATGTGGAAGGATCACACTTGTATGCTACATTTTTTCTCACGAATTAAGGAAAATAGCAAAGAAAAGGTTTAATAACTCTTTTCTATGATTTTAACGTGCTCCACCCAACTACCTGAATTGAGCAGGCATCTTCAGGTAGGGTCTCGATATGGTGGCATCACAATGGTCAAAGTGTTGCTGATGGCAAGTAGTTCGATATCTACCATTCTAACCTAACCTATGCTTTAGATATTTTAATAATAGCGCTGTCATCTGTCAGTTATTAGGAAAAGAGTTTGCTGGACTCTCTGGTTGCTGTCCTAGATTATTTCGAGTTGACATCTTCGTTCATAGTAAAGCTTTCGTGTGATATTATAAATCTGACAAGGATGCTCTAATGTTTCCCATAGAATCCCTTCCGGGTGTTGATGCTTTGATAAAGAGGGGACGACGGGTAAAAGAAAATGTGAATAGAAGCTAGGTAGCAAAAAATGCAAGATTAAGTTGTGGTGGGATTCGAAAGCACGATCCTTGCAATGGTAGACCAGCGCACTTGCCACTGGCCTACCAAGGTTAAAATATAGAAATCGTTTTTTGCTTTTATATAAAACTTCAGAATTAGCCATACTTTAGGTTTAGTGCCCTTATCGATGTCCCACGAGGTTTTTGTTTTACATTGGAAGCAGTTATCGTTGTACAAACTTAAAGTTTCATTTTGTACAACTATATAACTCGGAATTTCGTAATTAACTTCTTAATAACATTTTAGATGGCATTCATACGCTATATCCAAGCAAAATTCTGTAACTCTACTCTAGCCTTAGGCACTATAAACAGAAAATGAAATTCGTTGTAAGCTTACCTAGGTAAAATGAAATATTTAAATACTTACTTTTAGCGTAAATTCAAGTTAAAATTTATACAGTTGAAAAGTAAAAATAAATTTCATTTCAACCAGGTACCGTTTATAGTTGCTTCCAGGGGAACATTAATTAACACTTCTGAAAGGGAATGAATTCAAGTGCTTCAAGCACCTGGTGCAATGCCTAAATGTACGTACAATGCCTGATTTTACAAGAAAACTTTTCGAAGTGCTTTTATGATTGCATTACCATCAAGTCTTTTTTTCGTTATGCATTGCGCTGAATTGCAAACTTTTTCCAAACCCTGGCTGGTCGATTTTGTTCATAAATGCACCTCTCTGCCTGCACATTATACTTGAAAAAAGGCATGTCAATGTGTCTGCAAGGAATACATATTTTTTTTCGTTTATTTTCATTCTGTTAAGTTGACACTTGATTTTAATTATTCTGAACTTTTTAACCTTTATAATAAAATTTCAGGACTTTTGACGCCCGCTTTAAATACTCTTGCAATTCATTTCATGTCCCAGTAGCTAAAATATCATGAAAATATTATTTGATGAAAATGTATGGCTTTGACAGTAGGTTTGGTATGGTTTGGTATGGAATGAACGATTCAGAGGTGGCAAAACTCAGATCTGGGTGGACGTTTTTTTTTATTCACTGTGAAATTGAAGTATAAAGGTCAAGGCCCCAAGAACTTGGACTTTATGATATTTTTAAATTTTAAGTTTTAAGCATAAATGCATTTCTGTTGCTTATGAATGAGTTTTAAATTCGTAACCAAGCTGACAAATTTTCTGAAAGTTCCTGACTTTTTGCTTTTGGTTTTTCGTATATGGAAAATTATATGCTTCATCGATTCTACCTTATTTGTCAATTCTTTACACCCAAATTTAAATTGAATGAATTTCTCAGGAGTTCTTAGAGCTCTTTTCTTTAGAGCTCTCCATAGCTTCTAGAAATTTCTTCAGATTTTACAATTTTGGAAGTATTAACTTTTTAGTTTAGGGGCATTATAGATTTTATTCTAGTTTGACAAGGTCCGCTATATGCTTGATCGAAGAAAGGAACAGGAGAGATGTATTCATGCTTTGGTTATACACCTGGAATATTTGCATTACATTCCTGCAGTCACTCGCAGCATCTATGATAATTTCGTGAAAGTCAAACATTTATTTGCTTAGATTCAAAGCGGTTTGATCTTACATATTTCGTGAGATTATCCTACTTTTTCTTAGAGTAAGTATAGTTGAATTTCTGTCCAGATAACTTGTTGATATCATGAAGAAGATTTATGAAAATTCATCGAATTTAATGAAGCGCCAACGAAAGATCCTGAATCCCATTTCGATTTATCAGGATATTAGTCAGGACTGCCTCCTTTTGGTTATATTCATTGATTAAATAAATAATAAGGAAGCGGGGTATCGTATAAATTCGGTGTACGTTCGTAAGCCATTCAGTGACAGTCGGATTGGACTTGGTTGAACTTGCTTTGACAGTGAAGTTTTCATAGTTTCGGGAGTTCAGTGAAACTTTTTTAAATTTAATTGTTTTAATACATATTAAATATATGAAATTGTGTTATTTCGGAAGTTTGAAGTGTATATTTTGATTTAGCTCAGTTTATTGCAAAATTTAAAGCTGTTAACCTATTAATTTAGAGTGATGAAGGCAAGTGAATATATTTAAAAGGAAATATCTTCCTGTTTTATAATTATTAGTGAACAGTTTTTTTTTAAATATATTTTTACGTGCGTGGCCTTAGTTCGTTATTTAAAACACCTTTCTTTATTCTACTTTAGTGTTTACTCTCACAAATTCACAAACAATTATCAAATAAACTCTCTGTAGTTATCGCTAGTACTGTACGTCCAAATAGTTTACTTCGTTCATTTCACTGTCTGAAATCATACTTTGCCTCCTGTATGTGAGAAGCGTCTTATTTATATTCTACAAATTATCCTGGAATTTTCCTGAATATTCTGTTCTCCGAACCCAAAGTTTACTAAGATGACACTAACCTAAAGTTGTTTCCATTTCCAACAGATGTCGTTTGTGTCACTTTGTGGCGCGTAACAATATGTATAATAACAAAAACTGAGAAATATACGAAAGTTTAAGATCCAAATGAGTGAAGCATATTTAACCGTGGGTCTTTTAATGCATATAGCTTAAAAGATAATAACTCTTTAACCGTCACAGATAGATCATAAATGTAATAGGCTTAATTAAAGGGGAGACGATGGGCTTTCGAAATATTGAAAAAAAAGTATATGTTAGTGGGGGTATTTAAAAAACGGAAAAAATAAACAAAAAAGAGCTAAATTTGTGAATTTGAAGCCTGATAACTCTGTAGAAGGGAGGGGTACGGGAATGGAGGAGTAGTCTTTGGAAACGCCAAAAAGTTCTGCATACAATGCTGTCTTAAAATGGACCGTACAGGTTGTGCTTTTGAAGGCAGGGTATTTAATGAAAAATAGCATATTTTACTAACCGCCCTGTAAATCTACAAGGTGACATTTTGCCGCCCCCCCCCTCCCCTGTCATACTATTTTTTACTTGTCTGGACGAGAGGATTCATTTGGTAAAATATATAGTCTGAGACTATATGGTAATTTTTGGTTTTAGACCCACGGTTCTGCCAGAAAGTCCGTGGTATGTCTATGTTGACGTTAAGGCTTGCTGAAGGCCTTTTTTTTATTGAATTCCAGGTTAGTCCGCTATGCAGGATGATGCCTAAATATTCTACTTCCTGTGAAAATTCCACTGCATGCTCCCTCAAGAAATAGTGCTTGTAAATAAAGCATCCTTTTCTCGTGAATCGAATGAACACTTCCCTTTCTTTAGTCGATTTCCAACATCATTCGTGTTTGCATTAGCAAGTAATTTTAAGTGACTTACGCTCTTCAAAATTCAAGCTAGATGCAGAGGTTTTTTTCATTTTCTCAATTGTAAAATAGATCAATTTTTTTGTTTTTCTTAAATCAATAGGTACTATGATTCATATTACACATATTTCAAAAAATTTAATTTAAATCTTTACTTATGTTTACTCCAACTTATCCTTCAGCTTAAATGTGTTGAAAGAAAGTCAAAACCACTTTTTTTCTTCTTTCTAACATAGGCAAAAGTAAGGAACGTGAAGTCAAATCTTACTAAAATTGATCTCCTACTTGGAGCTAGTGAAGTCAATGACTATTCTATCACTATTGCAACATCGTGAATATTGTTGAATGTTACTTATAGAATTCAGAAATGCTATTCACGTCTGGATTTGTATGAGTATGTTGAAGATATCTAAAATGATTTTGATAATGCAAGTCTAGAGATATTTTGCTTTCTAAATAATGGAAATAGTCCCCCCCCCCCCACCCGTGACCAAATTTTATGATATTTAAAAAAGTTCTAAATATTTAATGCCCACTTAAAAACTTAGGATAATGTTTGTTTTCTCACTAGATGATTTTAGCATAAAAGGGTAAAATAAAACTATTAAAAGCAAACTGTAAATTTTAGATCACTCCCTAATCGGTACAACATTTACACATGAAAAATGGTTTAACTTTTGTAAAATGGTGGTGAATTTTAGTTCTACGGAATTTATTCTGGTCACAATACAATTTTCTTTTCCACCTGGTTAATAAACTTCGATAAAATAAAAACATTCATTTGATTTAGTGCACAGAAGGTCTAGTCTGGTTGACAGAGAGCACAGAAGGTCTAGTCTGGTTGACAGAGATAAAAAAAAGAAAACAGAACGTACCTAATAGATTTCTCTCATTTTTTTCTGGAACAGATCAAATATTCTGAAAGATACATCTATCAAAATTCATAAAAATACTGTGTTTCATTCATTCCCAAGTGACGTTTTTATTGCATAAATTTCTTCTTTGAAAATAAAGCCGCATTTTGTCATTTATGTAAATGTGTTTTTCAAACTGAATCCAAGGTTCTTGACTTTCCTTCATATATATAAAGTATCTCTAGAATTACACAGGAGACATACAAAAATCATCGTTGCCTTCAAACATTTTTGAGTAATAATATGCTGTCGAATGAAACTCTGGTGATGTCTTCTTTATATCAAGATTTAATAATGCAGAAGAGAGACATGTTTTAGGATGCCTGGGTTTTTGCCATCTTCTTAACTTTGGATACTAGCACTTGAAAATTGACTAAAAATCTCATAAAATCTAATACTTAGGATAATGTTGTATCTCAGGCTATACATCATCCATTAGCAGCAGCAGCAGCAGCAAATCCTAAATTGATGTTTTATTTTATTTCTTTTCAGGTTGGATGCGCTGAGGATATGATGCTTTCAACTAACTTCCGCAAATTGTTGATGATGCTGTAATTGATATCTCTCTAAATGGTTTTCGCTCAAAAATATTTCTTCCCCATTTGATGAAATTTCATCCTAACAATAGATTCTAAAAATGTAAGTATCTTTACTGGTCAGGAAAGATATATACATAAATTCTGTTCCCGTCACATCACAAACGTAGTTAAGAAAATCAATAGGAAAAAATAAAAAAAAAAAACTTGAAAATTGTTTATGAAAGTCATGAAATATTCTTATTACGCTTTAGTTTGGGAATATTTTGAAAGTCATCCTTCTTTTACCTTTTTTTAACAAAAACAAATTACCTTTGTTATTTTTTGTTTTTTTTTTTGTTTATTTCCATAAAAGTTGTAAAAGGGTTGAATGAAACCAACTTAGAGATTGTCATGGGCACTGTTATTTGTCATCCCTCTGGGCCATCTGACCTAACTTCACCTTGCTATCATTGTGCTTCAACATGCTTACCAGGATTTATTATGGAAGGGAGGAGCGGTAAGTTAGTCTAAAAAAAAATATATACACACAAATATGAAACCAGTTTTTAATTATACATTAAAGTTTTTTTTTTTATTATTTTTATTGTAGGTCAGGAATTACACAGTTCTGGACTAATTCCATCAGAGAGTGCGTACATTTTGACGGTAAGTTTAATTTTCTCAGTCATGAATAATAGAATTTAAGATCCTGGTACAGAATGAATACTATGGGAAAAGTTTATTCAATCTGCGAGAAAGAAAGAAAGAAAGAAAGAGAGAGAGAGATTAAATTAATGATAATCAAAATGTTAATTAGATTTTTTAAGGTAATGGTGGTAGGGTAGGCGCGCAAATTCTCATCTCGATTATAAAATATTCTCTTTATTTTTTTATTCATTAATTTTTAGATAATTGTATTTTCGACATTTTCATGCTGCTTACCATATTATGTACATATTTATGTATGTACTTATGGATGACTGCAGTTAGGACAACCGAAAATTGTTGTAACTGAGAGCTTTCTAGATACACAGATTAATATTGACAAAGGTAAGAATATAGTGTTAAGGGGAAACTGATTTTGCAAAAGGTCACAAAATAAGCCATTTTTGTTTAAACTAGTAAATATATTGTAATCAGTGGCGTAGTTAGAGCTTTTGCCGCATGGGGCAGTCCCGTATTTGCTGCCCTTTTTAACTTAATCAAAATCAAGAGTGATTATTTATAATTATTGAACATAAATAAATAATTGAGTAAAATCATTTATTTATTTTGTTTAAACAGATTGAACACATAATGATAAAACGTATTTTGATTTATATATTTTATTTGTTTATTTATATATTTTTTTTCTTAAATGACATTGTCAAAATTTATATGATATGTTAGTTCTCTTTCCATGGACAGTATCGCTAGGTTTTGTAATCTTAAATCACTCATTGTGGAACGAAGATAATTTTTAACTGATTTTAATTTGGAAAAGCTCCGTCCACAACTAGCGACACTGATGGCTATTGTTAAAAAAATTCTTAATAATATTACTATGTTGGGAATAGGGTTTTCCAACCTATATTTTCGGATAAATATTAAAAGTTCACGAGGCCTTCCTAGTTTTTCCAATCTTTTGCTTGCTCTTTTACATCAGGTAGAGATATAAAATTCTGAATCCTTTTCCTTTCAATATGAAATTGTTCCTCGTTAATGTCAAGAAAATTATTTACTTGACATTTAAAGTTTTCATTTAAAAGATTAGATGGTATTAGGCTGCAAGGACATGTAGTTATTCAGACCGTACTGTTATTTCCTTGATAACTCTATTCAATGACAAAAACATTTCTCTTTGTATTTCTTCTTCTAAAGATAGCCCCACTTCCCGCGAATTTTCACCACTCATAATTTTTTTCCTTATAACTCGACGCTCAGTGGATATCTCCAAATTTTCACATAATTTTTTGGATGTTGTAACTCGTTTTTGTTCTGGGGTGTCCCTTTGTCCAATGAAATACATTTTCAAAGAATTCAGTTTTAAATCACGTTGACGGATTCCCATAAATGGAGGTGGTACAGAAAAGAAAAAGATTGCATTCAGTTGAGTAATATTCCAGCGTCTGATCACGTTTTAATATTTTCTTCCTCAGATGTCAATTTTTCCAAAGCACTTAAAATGTTAAATAAATGTTTATTTTTCAACAGTCACCGTATCTCCTCTTGTGCTGCAACAAGTCTCTATACTGCGCTTAACACCTTGACGAGGGACAAAAACTATCAAATTTTGCAAAAAAATCAATCAAGTTTTGCAGAAACTTCAATTATTAATTTTCATTTTTAAATAAGGACAGAAATATAAAAAATGCAGCTCCAAAATATGTGCAGCCCGGAGGGGACCACACCCCTCTCCTACCAGCCCTCCCCTCCCCTGAACAACTACTGATTGTAATAATTTTTTTATGTGTTTTGAAGAGACATATTATTTATTTATTTATTTTATATTTATTTATATTTAATACAAAGACTTGTTTTTCAAAGTAATTTATTAATAATTTTATTGAACAAAAAATACAACGAAATAGTATTTCCTAGGGCGATATATCTGTCGGGGTGCAGCCTAGCACCTGTCAAAATAATCTGAAGACAAACATATTTCTTGTATGTGGATAGTTAATGCTGTAATCCTTTTTCCACTTTATTATTTTTTAATTTTTTATTTGGTTCCGTAAAATATCTTAAAATAAAATTATCTTCCTTCTTGAGTTAGTTGGTGTTCCTCAGGGTTCTATCTTGTATTCCTTATACTTTTTAACACTCTATAAATAGTTACAGTTATAGTTAAATTCTTTGGTATAATATGGGGGTGCACATATGTAAGTGTGATCGTATGTGGCTCCCGGGGACTAGACTGTAACAACAAAATTTAATATATTTATATGATTATCAAAGAAGTCATACATTGATGTCAATCTTGGGAAATCTCAATTCCAAAATATTCTTCTGTAGTTCGTTTTCAATGAATAAATAAAATAAATTACAGAATCTTCGTCACTTCCACTAAATCGGTTCTTCACCGAGATTTTCCTCGAGCAGATATCTGTTAATCAGCATATCAATGCATCTAAAGATCCGACCACACCCACTATATGCTAGGCTCCTTTTGTCAAACCTTTTGGATTTAATTTCAGAATTACTTTAGGAATCTCGTAGACTTTCATGCCATATAAGTCTTCTAAATTTAATATAGCTGACTATGGAATTGTTATCAGATCTTTCAATCTTATACCCATTTTCGTGTGGTAATAGATCGTGACATAAAACTTGTCACCAGGCTACCGTTAAGTAGGAAAGTCACACAATATAATTAGTTGAAGGCTACACTTCTCATCGATTAGTCTCTTGCAGGCATAAAATATTATGCGGATCTTTTTGACCAAGTCTCTAATGTTTCGTTTCCTACTCAGGCTTGTATTTTGGATCTGGTCCAATATTTTATGGTGGTGAATCGAGAAACTTTCTACCAAACTAATTGGAGACGGGAGACGCGAGGTTTGTTATTTTTTTGATTCTTGAAATACTAGCATTCTGCGATATCAATAATATTTATTGTCTTAAGATAGTTTTGAGTTTTGATATGATATTTAAATAGAATTTCCTGTGCATATAAACATAGAGCTTGATTGACCGAAATTGAGTGAGAATCGTCAAATACAGTAACTTAATGTCATTGGAAGTGAACTTTTGAATATTAATATGTCTAAGAAAATAATATTGGTGTAATGGTATCGCTCAAGATCACTATGATTGGACAGTTAAAAATTCATTAAAAATTATAATAGAATTCCACCATCATTATGTCTCATATCCAGTAGAGTCTCCATCTATTTTTAAAGATTTTTCGATTATACTCTCCGTTATTGGAAATGACTTCGTTTGTTTATGTTTACATACATACATCTATTCAGTATGACTGAAATTAAGTTTTTGTATTGTATATAAATAACTGTAGGTGAGTTCTTTTGTGTCTCGTGTACTGATGCAATCATACATTGGACAGGTAGAATGAATAATGCAATGTTGCAATTCACCGCTCAATATAGTAGCTCTATTCGTCAAACGGGGTTGCTAATATCACGCTTTCCTTTTTCCCTTTCCGAAACTTACTCAAATTAATATATTTTCTTTTTAATTAACGTTTTTAGTATATCTTTGCCTGGCTTTATTCTCCATCTTTCATAGAGCCAAAATTAAATTTTTGACATTGAAAAAGAAAGTGTTGAGTCTATATTGAAGTAAATTTAGCGAAGTAAATACTATCGAGGAACCTACCCTAGTAGAAATAGCTCACAGTTTTACCTTGTCTTCTACCCCGCAAGGCGTAGTTATTATGTAAACCAATACTAATGTGACTGAAAAGTTTCAAGGTGTTTGCAATTCATGAAGAAACATATAGAAAATTAAGTCCCGATGAGCCGTCTGATGAGCATTCATTAAATCTCATCGAAGGGCTCATTGGATATCATGAAACTACAAACCCCTACATACTAAACCAGCAATAAATATTTATTCTTGTCATCACCGTGTCAGATGACATTTCTCGGAAAATTTGAATTGATTTTTGTGATTTATTTATTTAAGTTTTTAAATTATTTATTTTAAATTAATTTTTTGATTTGTTTTCCCCAAAAAGACTATCGCCCTTATGCTGAACAAGACGTTATGCCAAGATCCTTACGCTTCAGCGTCTCAGAGTTTGATTTGCAACCGGAGTTTGAATTCGGAAAAATATATTAAATCAATCGTGAAATCAGAATCTCATCTATGAACTCATCATGACGCTCATTGACATGCTCATTTATAAGCTAATCGTGACACTCATTGCTATGCTCATTAATAAGCATCTCGCACAACTAATTGACATGCTCATTAATAAGCTCATCGAGACCGTCATTGACACATGCTTATTAATAAGATCATCGTGACACTCATTATATACTCATCGAAGTGCTCATCTAATATTGTAAAACGCACAAAAGAGAAGCACATCATTCATTTCTATTTCTAAATAAATGAAAGAAAAGAAATTCTCATACATACTATCTGTGAATAAGTAATAAATAGTTTTTTCCCGGTTTTGATTCAAACGCGAATAAATTTCATTAGTACATTCATCCCACTGCTCATGAGGAGCTCATTGATGAGCTCATCATGATATGTCTACCAGGGTAGTTTTAGTTATATTTCCTAATTAGAATTGTCACCAATACTAATTCCAGCTCTCCCATGGGCTACTACTGAGCAAGTATTGTATCCCTTCAAATGTAAAAATGATGTCGAATCGTTTCTAATTATTGTGTCTCCTTTATCAATAATCCTCGCATTTCTAAAAGACGATGTAAATAATGCAAATATTTACAATTCAAAAGAGAGAGTCTATTCCATTCGTGATAACGCCAAATATTATCTTTTTGTTGGCCTTTTAATGACAATGTTGTCCAATTATCCTCATCAATTAAAATTGGGCTTGTTACTTAGAGAGAAAAGGCAAAAATAATTTGAATAAAATAGGGTCAACAGACACATCCCAAAATAATATGAAAGATTCCTCGAAAAATGTCTCCTTGTTTTTTTTTTTTCAAATAAGGACGTCAATATTATTCTAACTTTCAACTGTACAAATACATACAAACTAATTGTATTGGTATAAATATAGCTCAAAGAATATTGTACAACCCACGAAAGTCTTTACTTAAAACGAAATTTAAAGGTATAATTACCGTATCCTAATATACTTACCTTCGTAAAATATGTATTCACGCAACCAGTTGTCGTACCTAACCTCGAATCATAGTGGGTTGAATATAACTTAAAAAAAAAAGAGGGTAAGTAACATTGTTATAGGCTCAAACAGTGAACGGACTATCAAAGTCTAATTACAATTACGGGAATGGGGTTTTATTGATTTCAATGGAGTAAAAAACAGTAGACGACGACGCTTGAAAAGTACCTATTGGTGGTTATGGGCTAACTCAAAGGATACGTCTGACGGAAAAAATTAAAATTTAATATCCTTGTTGCGCGCAGCCATTTCCGCCACTCTGGTCACATCACCTTTATTTTGTGGTGTTCAAATTAAACACTTCCGTGAAACAAGAAGGCTTTTATTATTCCTTGTGAATGGGATCTCTTTAATTAATTTATCTTTTCAGCGCCTTTAATTTGGGGTAAAAATTTTAAGAAATGTTGTAAAGGATGAGTTTCATTTTTAGGGATATTTAAAAACTCCCCGTCCACGCTGCATTGAAAAAAAGAAGGAAAGACAAAATAATATCAAACCGCATAAGGCATTATAAAAAAGTCTTTTGCTTAAAGGTGAGGAATTGAAAATGATATACTAATCATTCTAGTCGTTGACGATATAATGAGCTTTTCGAAATTGTTATTGGCCTGTTGTACCTACGATGATTATTTAAAAATTAAAAATTTAAATTTTAACAATATCTTGAACTGCTTAGCACGGAAATTAAATGTCGAATTACAAATAATCTCGTTGGTAAACTCAATTCGAAATAGGCCCATATTTCTGGTTTGCGTTGGTATTCATTTCGTCCGCAGTATACATATTTGTGGTCTTGTAATAATTGAGAAAATAAAGGCGGATGCACATATTTGGAAATTTATTATTTGTCCATTTTGCGTGTTATTTAAAATGGATATTCTCCACGATTTCAACAATTCACGGGGCAGTGATTTGTGCGGAATATATTTAAACTGTGGTCATGTGGTTATTACCACAAGCTCCTAAATTTATTTTAACTGAATTTTGTTTTATTTGGTTTCAAGGCCTTAATTCGTCGTTTGATTCGAATTGATTTGTTTTTATTGAGAGGATGAGGCTATGTCGACGTATTTATTTTGCCAGTATTTAATAACACTTCTTTAAATTTTCATTAATTTAATTCCACGTAACATTAATATCAATGGAATTTTTGGTTTGTGTTGTTTAACAAAAAAAAAATTAGTATACAGTTTGAGTGAAACTAGATTTCTAGTGTATATTACATATAAGTTTAGTTAACATAATTTCTAGTATATGTAATGAACTGAATTTACATGAAATTCTTCTAAAAACTAAGGCATGGGAAAAACAAATTTCTCAGTATTTTCCAAGATAAGATCCTAGACTTAGCGGACTCTATAATTGTAGAAATTTTGAAATTGTCACCCCGTCAGTTGCCTTTAGGTTGGGTAATAAAAAATTTGCGGGGAATTAAAGAGAGTAATTAGCTGGCGAATGACTTCGTCATGCTGGTGATTATACTTAGACAGATGCATAAACTTGATCACTGCCTTTTTATTACATAGGCTATAACGGGAAGACTTTTCCTTTTTTTTCATATATATGTATGAGAAACTCATATATATGTGTGAGAAACGTGTTGTTTGGAAGCTTTTTAACATGGCGTCCTATGGGGAATCAACCCCTTTTTATGTTAAAGACTTTTTACTGAATAAACCACGTCTCGGTTGACGATTATTTATATAGGTCAAAATGTTTACTGTTAAGAAAGTCAAAGTAATTGTGAGAATTTTAATATAGTTATGATTTTTTTCCATTTTCCTTAAACTCTATCCAATTACCTGGGAAGTGTTTTTTTTATATTTTTGTCAATATTCAAAACAATGAATTTCCCTAAACATTCATCCTGGTAAATTTTGGTGGCGATATTCGAATTATTCATATTACTACAAACTGTTTTAGAAAAAAGCGACTCGACCAGCTGCATTAGACCAGGGGGCCTATTGCTGAATTCCACTCAATTAAAATGAATCTAGTGTTTTAGATCACATAGAGAATCACATAAGTATCTACACAGTTCGTATAAAAATCTCGTATATACTCGAAACTATGCCTTTTTCTTGAAATGTCATTTTTCAAAATGGTTGAAGTTTTCAAAAGAATTCTTTTCAAAGTAGTATCTATCCGTTTCAATTTTGGGTACATTTCACGTCTTTCCTTTGAGTGGTGTATGGAAGGTGTTTTTTGTTATTTAAAATTTTCATATATTTTTGAATGAAAAACTGTCCAAAAAAAAAGTGGCAAAATCTATACTCAATTCTAAAATGGCCGTCATTTTGGTGGTAATTTTCATCGATCAAAAAGCTCAATACCGCTGTGGAGTTTCTCATCATGTCCTTGTTATTAATTTTATTGTTTTTGTTCTTTCTTCAGTCAATTTTCGGAGGAGTAGTCCTTTCAGCATTTACCAAAAAGAATATTTAAAAAATGAAAAAAAACAAAATGATGTTTTTTTAAGGACCATAAATCATTTGAATAAACAAAAGAAAAAATCGGACTGATTAATATCGAATCCGGTTCATTGAGAAAAGAAATTAAATATCAGTCATCTTCAAGACCGTTATACTAGAATGGACCCTTATGTAGATAGACAGGATCAGACACGACAGTCACGACAAGATCGATCAAAATAGTAATTTGGATGTTTTTTTAAATAAACAATTAATGCTAAATAAATAAAATTAATTTTGATAGAAATCAATTACGGGTGCAGTAGTGGTAAAAATGTTTGCAGGTGCATCTTTACATAATCGGCTATTACTGTGTCCCTAATATTTACTATTTCAGTCTTGATTTTGACTTAGAAAAGCTTTTGGTTCCACTATTACCTACTATCCTACAAGCATGCACAATCACAAATAATCGATTCGAGATATCCAAAAAGTATTAAAATCTCTTAGGCGAGGCAAAGTTTGTGTAGAATTATTGAAATTCTCAAGTAAATGGCCTGAAGGAACAAGATTATTATTATGTGGCTTCTGCATAAATTATTAAGCTATTGAAGGTAATGATGCTGTCGATAATATTTCAAAAAAACTTATTTTCATTCTGCCAGATATCCAAAGGTCAAGTAGCTGCGACACTTTGTACTAGCAAATCAGCAAATTTTCCAGACGCAGGCAAAAGTTCATCATCCCTACCCGCCGGAGGGTACAGATCAGAACTGAAAGCCTTAAGGCGAATGTACACTGGTCACTACTAATTAATTTCATTTTAAAAAGATTGGAAAAGTAAATTTATACTCACTGTGCGCAAAAATAACTTAAAACATCTGATTTGTACCTATCTAATAAACCAATTTGTCGAGGAAGACTATTGCATCCTTGATAAGCTTTTATACCCTATATGAAATCAATTGGATATACTAAGTTTGTCATTCCGTTTGTAACGCATAGAAATAATGTTGGTAGAACAAAATGGATTGAACGCTCACGCAATATTAAATTAATAAATTAATTTCATGTTTTATATATTTCATGTTTCACTATATATTTGGACACTGCCTGACAACGCGTTAACGTAGAGAGCTGAAATTCTGGATACGGCGTGAAAATAGTAAATATAATTTCAGAAATGGCCTAAATCAGACAACCCCTTCTTGGTGTTACGATATAAAAATTTAGGTCCTAGACGTTTTTATTGTACTGAAAAGGCTCTTCAGAATATGTAATCCTATGAAATTTGTTATAATCATTTTTACCGTCCGTCGAACCGTTCTAGAAATATATGCGAAAAATCACTGCTTCAAAAATCAAACTTGCATAGAGAGGTGACCATACGAAATTGATCTTAGACCAATTCTAGTTTTTTTTTTGTTTTTTTTTGTTTTTTTTTATACATTAAGAATTGCGTAACACTAAACTTTGCTTGAACACTTAGAGATTACCTAGGAAAATCGTAAGAATATGACTCTGACAAAAAATTTCATTTAATTGCTGTGATGAACAGATTTTCAAAACTTATATGCCCTTATTACATCTGTCTGCTTTTTCTTTCACTATCTCTGTGCAATTATGTCAGATATGATTCCGTTTTCTTTCTTTTTGATCTCTTTTCCGCCATATATATTTATTCCAATTTTAAAGGGCAACCTTTCTTGTTTTTTTTTGCGGTAAAAGTGCAAGGTTTTACATTCTTTCTTAAGGGGAGGTTACCGTTCATGACGATGAAAAACTCGATTTTGTTTTTACATAATTGTCATCCATAAAGTGTTTAGAACACGTGGATAAAAGGATTTTTTCATATCTAAAGTATTTTAGAATTCACAGTCTATTGAGAGCCTAACCGTTAGCCGGCTAGAAAACTGAGGTGCTCGGAGCGCGCTTGCTGGGAAGACCTTTTCTCGCTACCTGAGGTACCTTCATAGATATTGGGAAACCGTTAACCTTCAGATTCAGCATAATCAGTTCTTGAAGGAAGAAGATGGGCACTGTTTGGTGCTGGAATAAAAAAAAAGACGAATTTCAAATTGCATGGGAGACGCAGTTAGCTCAAGGAAGAGCCGCATTTGCCCACTGTTGTTACATAGTAGCAATATTTAATTTTTTAATTTAATGTGTTTTTTCTCTATTAAATTTTCTTACTTAGCCGCCCAAGGTGCTTGTCCTCTTTTGTCCTCCTCCTTAGATATGCGATCTTTTGACTTAATGTATTCTTGCGGTAAATTGATTGCAGAGGTTTTTGCTAGAATAGAAAATCTTTTTATAAAAAATCTCGCCTAAAATTAAAAGATCTGCTGAACTCTGATAATTCTTAAATTATTTTGTGCCTAGTAGTTTCTGCAGCTAGCTTAAGTTAAGAGTTTTACACAAATTTTTACTCAAATGAATAGTCCCAGTTGACAACATAAAATTAGTCCAGTTTTAAGGCTTTACTTCACACGGTTCGTATGAGTTGAAATAAGTTTATTGTTTTGCGAAAGCAAGTCACTAAGCTTTAGTTCAATGTCTTTAACTCCGGATTCTCTACTCCGTAAATCACACCACAAGATGGAAGAAAGATAGTATTCTACTGATAGTATGCTTTTAATTAAAATATTCATTATGCTCTTAAATTACATGATCCTCTTGAATAATTTTTAATTTAATTTGTTTTTATAATTTATGATGAAATGATTTTTGCTAGAATGTAATTCGTATGAAAATATATTAAATTTTTTTTGTTTCTTGTTTTTCCATAAACTCGGTGATTTTTTAATTACTAAGTGGAAATAAAATCGCAAAACTGAAATAATAAAAAATATTTTCCGATAAATTATGGGCTGTCAATAAAAACTGTGTATACATATCCAAGCCAGAGTATACTTAAAATTGAGAGTATGTAATTAATGGCTTGCATTCAGGATATTTGTCGAAATTTTATAAAACGATATTTAATTAATATTAATGTGAATAACACTCCCCCAATCGATATACATAGTTAAGTCCTAAAAGGCTCTGGCATTCATCGGAAAACATGAAATTTGCTAATTGTGTATATGTAGCTATGTGGCAGGACGTTAAGCAAACCGTGAACTGTATGGAGAAACAATGCACTTTGGTAATTATTCAATACTCTTCTGCTATCTATAGAGAGAACTTGGTTGATGGAATTAATTTTCAATTACGACTCATTATTATTATTATTAATAATCCAATTCATACTGCAATTTTCCCAGGGTAGAGTTATGAATTGTAAACCTACGCGAAATTAAAACATTTTGTTATGTTACGGGCGGGCATATAAATTGCATGTATTTATCTATATATAACTGTTATTGGTAAAAGATTTGTTTAGCATTATTATGAGTTATTGATTTACTTGCCAAAAAATAAAAAAATAAAATTGTTTTTTGCATAAAATCTGCATGTATATAAAAGCACTCAAGAAACAAGAAAAGTTACTTTTCTCTTACTTATGCATATTGCGAGCACTTTATCATCTTCAGCTAAGCTAACAATTTTTATTGGATAAATACCGGGGGACTATAAAACGGTAGAACAATAAATATGTCTGCTTTGAAAACTGTAAATCCCAAAGGCTTTCTATAGTAAAAGTCTCAATACCTATAAGTAATTCCTCTGTTCAGATCAGCAGTTCAAACATTTTAAATCGTGCATAATTTGAAATAAATTTAATTTAGTGTAGAAGATTTTTTATGATAACTGTGTCAATCAAATGAATTTCTGTTTGTCTCTTTTCCACTCTTTTTTTCTATCACATCCTTTAAGAAGTCCATTAGTCGTAGAGAAAAATACTTACGTAATTTCGCATGCAACAATTAAAGCACAAGTTTTTGGTGTCTATTCAAAATCATCAAGAATGCAGTTTCATCAGGCTTCATGGTTGCCTCAGACTACTTTACTTGTCATAATATCTGAATTTCGATGTTATACCTCCCACTACTTCTGAGGTCCAAAATTCTCTATAATATGTAAATGGTTTTAGATTTAGCTGTGTTAATGCTGTTCAAGTTTGTTATCGCCACTAGTGCTGTCAATTCGAAGGCAGTGAGACCTGATCATATATCGCCTCTTTTTCCCAAATTCATGTTACCCTGTCTCCTCGCTTATCTTGTCCTTGACGTTTTCAATGCAAATTTGTCGTTCTATCAATTTCCTAAAATTTGGAAAAATGCGATTTTCCGACAAAAAACAGTATTCTATATGTTTTGTTCAATTTGGTTGAGAAGCTCATGCCAATCTTATTTTATCTGGAATTGAATAAAATATTCACTCGGTAGCAGTGAGGGAACAGAGCTGCGCACAGTTGTGAACCTGCTTTACTGAGAGTAAAGTTCGATATTCGTAAAGCCCTAGTTAAGAATCTTGACGGTCTTGATTTTTTCGAAAGCCTTCCACAGCGTCAGTCATTTCAAGATCCTCGTCGTCCTATTGGATAAGTTCAGATTTTCTTAATGCGACACAGATCGGAAACTTTCTTTTTAGACGGTTTCAGCAAGGCAAAGTCAATGATTTACTAAAGAGAAGTTTGTTTTTAAAACTATGGGGTACCTAAAGGTTCAATCTTATTCCCCTTATTATTCATTATTTACATAAGTTATATCCCCACTGTAATAGAAGATCCCAAAATAAAATTGTATGTAGATGACGTCTAAATATATTTGGATAGACGGGTTGGTCTGATAGAGGTAGGGGATCATGTCGAAAGAATTAACAGACTTGAAGAGAATTTCGTGAGTAGTCCAAGAGGAACGATTTGGTTTTGAATTCCAATAAATAATCAAGTTACATAATTTAGATCACGATAGGCTGCATGTCTCACGAATCTTAATTGTGCAGCTTTACCTTACGTTACTAGTCGCTTTCAATTTCTGTATTCATTTTACTCATGGATTTAGTAGACACGACCATATTAGTTACCTTCACCTTATCTGACTCTGATAATTTTTTCCTTTTCTTTATAAGGTGATCTAAACCATGTGCACCGACTATCTTTTGTCCGTACTCAGCTTTTTAAATTGTTGTTGTTAATTTAATATAAAGCTCGCATTTTCAGACTGAAATTTACCAACATATTTTATATCATCAAAAGATTGTAGCAACTCAGATACTTGAAACCAATAAAGGTATAGTAAGGATGTATTAGGCCAATGGAAAATATATATATATTCGTGTTCAATATCCTGAAAGAAGTAAATGCTTCCTAAGTAGTATGTGAAATTTTCTCGTTCTATATGTATCTCTTTTTTTTGGCTATTTTTGTACTTGACTTCTTTGACGTGTTATTTTGCAAGAGTTTGAAAATTAGCATATTGTTATGGGCGTGGCCTTAGTTTGTTATTTAAAACACAATATTTCAGATATCATTCAAAAGCTCTTTCTTTATTAATCTTTACTGTTTACTCTCACAAATTGACAAACAATTATCAAATCAACTCTCTATAGTTATCGCTAGTACTGTACATCCAAATAGTTTACTTTGTTCATTTCACTGTCTGAAATCAAACTCTCGCCTTATTTATATATTTATATTCTACAAATTATCCTAGAACTTTCCTGAATATTCCGTTCTCCGAACCCAAAGTTTACTAAGATGACACTAACTTAAACTTGTTTCCATTTCCAACAGATGTCACTTTTGTCACTTTGTGGCGCGTAACAATATGTTGTTGGACGCTCAGTTGCAAACAAACAAATTTTTCTTATTGGAAATGGTAGTCTGCATAATTTTCGTATGTTCAAAATTACTGCTCTATATATATATTACTAAAATCTTTATGATTTGAAATGCTGATGAAAGGGTTTTTATCTTTTCATCTAATATAGTTTCAGGTAGCTTTTGCTACTTTTGAATCTCACTTTATTAAGACTGGTGGTCCGTAGGGTTCATTCTTATCGCTCCTTACTCCTGAGCAGTCTTCTTCGCAAGTTCTTCTGTTTCGTTAAAATTTAGTTTCTTTTTTCATTATAGTCCAATAGAGCTTCTCGTTGACAATGAAAGAAAATTTTGTAGTATTCGCTAGAAATGTTGTTGCACGCAGTTTTATGTCTTCAAGTTTTTTTTTATGTCAATCTTCATACGATTTTCTAAGGTTCCATTAAATTACAAAAAAAAAAAAAAAGAATTCAATTTTTCAAGATAAAAATGTCCTTCCGGAAATTAATAAATAGCTTTTTACCACATAATTGTCTCTTCAGGTCAGTATCACATTGTCAGTGCTTTTATATTTGTCATCATCTACCTCACTTTTGTTAAATTCATATCATAGGAGAATAACGTGTAAATTTTGATAACATAAAATCTACCATCGATGTCAAGTACAAACTGCACAAAAAGCTTTTATGTCTGTAAACTGGAAAAACGTGAAGATGAAAGTAAAAAAAACAAAACTTCCTCAGTCATTCGATGTGAAATTTCCAACGAAGCAATTTTCTGTACATACAAAATTTTCCGTCCTCACCTCTCTCACTTCATTTTCCGAGGTAGGTATAGACAAAATTTCACAATGGATGCTCCTCTTTCAAAATAATCTGCATTTAGAACTCCAGGAAAAATGAAACAATAATGCTAAGTTTTTTATTTTTTTGCCTCCTCCGGATCATACATATATGCTCCATTCATGACTATATACATATGTATATCATATACCTACACATTTATAACGTTTAAGCTGCAAAAACAATTATTGCTGGTAAAATGCCGAGAGCAAAGGCTCCTTGATAAGGGCTTTAAGATACTTGTCGATATTCATTTAATATTTTCCCAATTTTTATTCTTAAATTTCATGCAAATAAATCGACACATGGCTATGGTTAACAATTGGTAAAATGCTGAGGTCTGGTATTGCTGGAATGCAAAGAAAGATATTTTCCAACCATTTTTCGAAGACTTTTGTAGAAAATTTATGACCCCGTATTAAATTCTCCTTTTTATGTGTCATTTAGCTTTATGGAAACCTTCAATAGGAGATTTGTGTCAGATTTAAGATTCTAAGCATATTACTCCTACAGACTTTAATGATAATATTTTTACGGGCTTACAGAGATTCGAAAATTTTATGATATCTGTTATTATGCGATAGGTATCCCAGTCGGAAAGGGAACAGCTATAAGAAGCAGTTATATCAATAACTATACTTCTTAAGAAAGCAGAAGTCCTTTCCGGACCGATTCTTTTTCTTCTTCTTTTTTACCCACGATGGAATTGCAGGCATGGCCTTCTATGAAGAAGTAGGTATGCATTGATGCGGGAATGAGATTTAAAACCGGTTTGAAGCTCAGTTATATCAGGCACTCTTAAGGGCTGCTCTTGTTACATTACCTACTGGAATATGTAAGAATTATGCATTATAAAATTGCTATAGACTAATGTTGTATGGGTTGAATAGTATGATTTGTTAGAAATCAACGAGTTTACGTATCCAGATAATTACATGATATAAGTAGGTACTAGCAATTTTCAAACTTCTCTAAAGCTTTTGAATCAGTCTGTGCTAGCCTTGATTGATAAGTACATTCTTCATATCATAAATACTTGTTTTACCTCTTCTACCTTTCCGAACAACAGGAAAATTGCTATTGTCCTGCCAATCCCTAAGAAGGCTAAAGCTGAAATACCTAGTGACTTTCGCCCTATCAGTATGTCATTCTTATCGAAAATTCTAGAGAAGCTCATATGTAAGAAAATACTAGGTTGGATTGATTGTAATCAGATGTTGTCTCCTTGGAAGTCTGGTGACCATCCGTTTCGGAATTGTGAAATTGCTATATTAAAGATATCAACAGATATAAGAATGGCCGTGAAAGACAATAATATTAGTACGCTTGTCCTTCTTGACTTCGCTAAGGCATTTGATAACGTTCGCCATAAATTCCTGCTTTTAAACTTGCATCCGAATACAGATTCAGGTGCAACCGCTATTTCCTTGATTAAAGAGTTCCTCTGTGATCGCCATCAGCTAGTTAAGGTGGATAATAATTTTTCGGCCTTACAGTCCGTCTCATGTGGTATACCACAGAGTTCTGTACTTGGTCCTCTACTTTTTAGCCTGTTTGTTAATGACCTTCATGATTTTATTGAAGATATAAAAATTCACGTGTATGCTGATGATGTACAGCTATACCTAAGTGGGCCTATTGGCCTCATTGAGGACTGCATCGGGATCTTGAGAGGATTCATGAATGGTCTAGGTCTAGGCTGAATGTGTTACTGCTTAACCCAGCAAAGTCGCAGTGTATCTGTTTCTATAACCGACCACTGGACCAAATTGACATACCTGATATAAGTCTGAATGGTTTTATATTGCCTGTGGTGCACAATAAAGTTACAAGCTTGGGAATAGTATTGAGCTCAGACATGAAATGTTGCGATAATACTAAAGTCTATGCAGGTTTAAGCAGGCTATGGCTCTCGGCGAGAATTTTAGACAAGCCCGTTACGCAGAGACTGGTGAAGATATTAATTATGCCTTACTTCTCTTTTGGAAATACTATCTTCCCCAAATTAGATAGTGAATGCGCCCGGAGAGTTGAAGTAGCTTTCAATGATTGTGTATTCGTTTCATTTTCGGCTTAGGAAGATTTGACCATGTTTCACCTTACAGTATTGCCCTACTTGGCTTCTCTCTAGATAACTACTTAAAGCGTAGAATTTAAATTCTGCTCTTTGGTACATTAAATAGCAAAGAGCCAGAGTATCTACGAGAATTTTTCCAATTTCTGGTATCCCCATGTAAACGTAAAATTATTATTCCCCATTTCAGCAGAACGGTCATGGAGAGTTCTTTTCCTGTTCAGGCTGCCCGATTTTGGAATCTGCTACCTTCTAGCTTGCAGGGGGCTCGCACCGTTAATGCATTCAAAGCTATTATTAAAACTCATGTTCTGTGATCTTGCGAACACTTTTGAGCGCTTTTCTTGTACAAGAACTGTACGGTAGCGGGGAATCAAAATATCCACTATTGCAGAAGTATGAAATCTGATTAGTGTAAATAAACCTATGATGGAAAACTAGTGTTTTATCAAAAAGGATATGTCTTAAGGGGCAGTTAAGAATTACCTTTCTATATTGGCTTATGTGATCAATACATCGAAGGTCATATGTGAATCTTACGAAATTATTAAATGTGATCTTTAATTTTAGCACATGATGATTATAACTTTCACAATTACAGAAAGTAAATGTGCTGAGTGCCTAAGGGGTTGAAGTCTATCAGCTAATTTTACCTATACGCAGAGTTTAACATTATACCAAAATTCCTCTAACGGGGGTAGCAAGGTATTTCCAATAACAATAGTGGAAAATTGTAAAGGATTCAAACTTCTCTGATGTATAGTAGCATATAACTAGACTCTTTTTTCCTTAGCCCACATTACAATGTCGTTTATTGTTGACCATTCATCTATCCACTAAAGATCACTATTAACTTTAAAAATGCAATCTTCAGACAAGTCATCCTACTGGCTCATAAAAATCTGCACATATATAGTGACTCTAGAGTCGACCCTGGGGGGATTATAAAGGGTTTTCCAATAAGAGGTGTTATTTTGATATTCAAAGAAAAATGCCATTTTTTGAGGTAAATGATCGAATCTTTATTTCATTATAAAGAGGAAGGTATGCCGTTAATAATGGAAAATAACATCAGCCAAATGTCCACCACGACCACGCCTACAGCACCATATCCTTTTCATGAAATTTTCCATAACCAAATCGCAAAGAGGCTGCCCTATGTCGTCGATAGCCTCACGAATTCCATCTTTGAGGTCTTGAATCGACGCTGGGCTCTTGGCGTAGACCTTCTTTTTCACGTGACCCCAAAGGAAGAAGTCGCAAGGTGTTAAGTCACAAGATCTCGGTGGCCAATTGTGATCACCTCTTCGAGAGATAACACGGTCTGGAAACTTTTCCCGTAAAGGATCAATGGTTTCGTTGCTTGTATGGCATGTAGCGCCGTCTTGTTGAAAGTAAACGTTGTCCAGTTCAATACCAGCCAATTCCGACCATAAAAATCATGAATCATCTGTCTATAGCGCAATCCATTCACCGTAACTGTTGCTCCAGCCTCATTTTCGAAAAAGTAAAGTCCAATGACCCCGCGGGACCATAAACCGCACCAAACAGTCACACGTTGAGGATAGAGAGGCTTTTCAACAATAACTCTTGGGTTTTCCGAGCCCCAGATGCTACAATTTTGCTTGTTGACGAAGCCATCGAGGTGAAAATGGGCCTCGTCACTCAAGATGAGTTTTCGATGGAGTTCCGGATCATTTTCATACATTTCAAGGACCCAATCAGCAAAGACTCGACGTTGTTGATGATCGGCCGGCTTGAGTTCTTGTGTTAACTGAACTTTATAAGCCTTAAGACCCAAATCTTTATGCAAAATACGGTGTAATGACGTTTGTGGAATGGCTAATTCCAAAGAACGACGAGGAATGGACAAACCTGGGTTTTCTTCAACACTTTCGGCTACAGCAGCACAGCAATATTCTCGGCTGTTCTTGAGCGACGTGCACGGGTTTTATTCTTAACATCACTAACTTGTCCCGACAGCTCGAATTTTTCTACCAATTTCTGTATTGCGGTCCGACAAGGTGCTTCACGACGACCCAAAAATGTTCGAGTTTTACGAACCGTCTCTGCCAAATTTTCACCATTTTTATAGTAAATTTTAATAATTTAAATGCGTTGTTGAATCGTGTATCGTTCCAGTTTTATTAATGGCGTAGTTTCTACTTGTCAAATGTCAAAAAATGACAGCTCCAAAAGTGACATCTACCGAAATAGCGGGCTAATTAAAATAACACCTCTTATTGGAAAACCCTTTACATGTCAAGCTTATTGTATTGGAGATAATTATTAATTTTCTCTTGCTGTGGTTATCTAGAATCTAGATAAAAAACTCTTAATTACGGATAGTGTAATTGTAGTGAAATTAAAACTCAAAGTTAATTTTTGGAATAATTTACTGTTGATTGACACTATCAACATTTTCGGATAAGTCCAATAGGAGTAGAATTCTCATTTTTTCTTTATCAAGAGCTTCACGAATATCGGTGGCAAATATGGGGTATTTATGGTGTAATAGGACGTAAAAAGATATACCTATAAAATAGAGATTTGTTTTCCGGGTTCGCGAAATCGATTTAGTTCTTAGATGGCACTTTTTCAGAATTCCATTGCAGTTTATTTCTTGTACTGGGATGCATAAGAGAAAAATCGTAACATCAAAAACGTTCCATTAAGTATTTTAAATTATCTGAATGGAAAATAAGTTTTTTTTTTCATCCATTGAAGACTTGACGATACTTGATAAATTTTCATTCACGTTGCATATCAGTGTCCAGTCGGTCCATTGCACACAAATGTAATCTCATCAGAAATTGCATTCTAGTGAAATGTTTAAAATACTTTTGTCGGTACCCCGGTCTTTGTTGGTTTAACAAGTTTTCTTTGAAAACTCTCTTGTCCGAAAACTAGAAAGAGAAATTTCCGTTTATTTTGTTTTGAATAGAGGTTGAATTTTCCAAAGGAAATTAATGAAAAGTGTACCGTTGTTTTGTATGTACGTTTTTTAAAATATACATACAAGTGGGTTGATATTGATACTTGTCCCACTTGGTTGTATTGTGTAGAGAAACTTGTTAATTTTTTTCTCTAAAAAAGCATTGCGCTTTGAGTTCTGACCTATTTTGTTTTTTTTTTTTTTTTAGCTTTAAGTCAACTCTCAACAATATCTCATTAATGTGAATTTTATAAGCCTTCCTAAATTTTAATATGCTAAACACATTCAAATGATCCTTTCTCTTCTGAACAGTTCACTATAGTAAAAAAAAAAAAACGCACACACAATAGAGTTGCAAAAAATTTTTATATTCAACTCTCTATGTAATCTGCACAACACAGTAGCGCACAACCTTTTGGTAATGAGGTGGAAAAATACCCAAAAGAAAAGGGCATCATCATAAGATTTAAGTTCTTTTTTTTTTTTTTTGTAAAATTATGGAAGATTTAAGATATTCTTACAAGGTCGCATTAATTCTTTGTTCAGATTTTGCCACTTCCTTAAGTGGATAATGCTCGTATTCTTAAAAAAGTGTAGACGAGAGGAGAATATTTTCGGTGCGAAATGACTTCTTGATTACCATATTTTAGCATACACAAGAGACTTGCAATTGTCAGTGGGACTTTATTTTTTTTTTGTGTGGAGCTAGTAAAGTCTTTATTTCCATTATTAATGATAAGACCTTGTTTTTGTTTTTTTGTGTTTTTTTTTTTTGTAATTTAAATTGTTGAGATATGGGTTACGTCTGTCTTATGGCATTCATGTACTGAACATATTTAATCTTACAGCGAGATACAAAATATATTCCATGTAAATTTCCCTATTTGAGAATAACAGTTAGTCACTTCCATGTCATTAAATTTTAATTTTTTTTTCTTCCTTTGCTTTACATTATTTTATGTAAATGAAATTTTGCAACTCAGCACTCATCCACAATTCGTCCGAATAAAGCCTTAAAGTGCTGCTGTGATTTATTTAATTTTGTTGAGGAAGTTGTGAGCGCTTCTTCAAATTGGTCTGACAACAATAATTATTGTTAATACCCTCAGCTTCACAGATAGTCCCGTAACTATGGAATTTAACTTGGAAAAAATTCTAATAGAGCTTATTTTTATATAAATTTATTATTTATTGTTATAAAAAATGCCTGTCATGTTTTATTGTATGTACAAGGTGTGAAATATAGATTGTTTTACATTCCTGTATATTTTACAGTTAGAATACTTCAATTAAAGAATATTAAAGGTCATGAAACTTTCATTGAAAAAAAAAACGAAAACAGTTGAAAAATAGTTTTTCTATAATGTGGTGTTAAAACTACTCTATACGTTGAACAAATAGACAAAAAAGCTAAAGGACGAAAAGTCAGAAAGGCAAACAGACAAAAAGACAAAAAGATGGAAAGACAAAAAGACAAAAAGAAAAAAAAAGAAGAAAAAAAAGAAAAAGAAAAAAAGGAACAAAACAAAACACAAAATCACGAAAAAACGAAAAACACTAAAAAAATTAGAGACATGGACCTAAAAAACAAAAATTTTCGTTAAACTAAATAGATAATTTGGTCAACAGCGGTCTGGTTCGCGCAATCAAAGTTTCGTACAAGAACTTTACCAACGAGTCAGTCGACCGAATTTAAGTAATTAAGTACATTTAAATTTAATCAAAATTTACCTCTGATATCTGACAAAAAATAAAATAATTAATGCCGTAATTCTCTGGAACATTAGTAAATTATTGCATTTCCTTTTAATTAGGTCTGCATTTCATATGTTTTAAACACCAGTGTATTGTAAAATGTCAAAATAGTCATTGTTTTTTTTTTTACATATGTGAGCTCTTTATTTTTTGTTGAGGATGTATTACTAAAATTTCTTAAAAGTTGCATAAGTTTTAAAAAAGGGTAACAAAGGCTATAACTAATTTAAAATGATTAATACAATGAAAAAAAGGGAATTGAAACAGAACGAACAATATTTGTGTTAAAGCAAACAAAAACTCTTAAAGACAATATAAGCCAAAACAAAAATTTTACAAAATGTGCCGCAGAATATCAAAAAATTGTTCAAAACAGTCTCAATTTTGATGATCAAAAATTTTTTTTCAAAGCTTTCGTTTTGAAAATTAAACTTTAAACTTTACTCAGAATCTTCGTAGCTAATATTTTGTTAGTTTTACGATATTATTTTAGAGAATTTTTCAATTATTACGAGATATAACCTAATTTTTTGTTACTGTTATTGAATTATGTGCAACTCTTTATTGCAACACAAACAAATAAAACTTGTTAAACATATTAAAATGTTCCTTAATCTTAATTAGTATTAAGTAAAGATTAAAGCGGATTGTTAATATAGCTTCAAATTGCTGATATACATTCTTTCTTTAACTGAAAAACAGAAAATGAAAATGGGACAAACAATGTCGTCAGTGGTTTGATCGACACCGGGGTGCCGCAGGGCTCAGCACTGGGGACATAGCTGTTTCCGCTGTATATTAATAAAGTAGTGAAATATTCAAAGGTAGGACTCTTTGCAAATGACATACTAATATATATCTAGTGCGCAGCCTAGTTCTTGGGTCCGCGGGTCACACCAGATGTTTTGTTGTATGAATCGTTAGATGACTGAAGCTTGGAGTATAGCTTGAGGAGTTGCTGATTGCCTTGCTCTTGAGTTTGTGGTTAGCGCCGGTTGTGTTGCTGTATAACAGGTTAATAGAGGAGATCTTGAGATGATGTATGGTTGCAAGAGTCGCTAGCCGACTGCAGCTTGGGGGTTTAGTTTGACGTATTGCTGATTGACTAGATCTTGGATTGGAAGGGCGTACTAGCTATATTTCCAAACCCATGGTGGAACCAAAAGGAGGAATGTTCTTGGCATGTCACTGGTAGGTGAACAGATGTTGTGTGGGGTACACACAACAGCGCCTTAAATTTAACGTAAAATGGAATAAATGTACTTGATGGGATATTGGGCAATTGTGATTCCTGTAAGGGAACTGTAGTTGTCCCGTACAGAGAAGGACCTCTATTCGCTTCGGTCGATAGTCGTTTAGTACGTAATAGAACTATCACACCAACGCCTGGTTGGTCCAGCCGCCTGAACTCCTTACACGAGTCGGCCATATGGTAAGCTGGGTTAACATGCGCCGTATCTGGTGTTAACTTGTTGAGCTGTTAGCTCCTAGTGCTGCGTCTGGTTGTCTACCAACTAGTAGTGGTATATGTTACTTGACCAATGTCTGGCTAAAAGGAAGTATCTAAAATGAGAAGAATGGTAGGGCCGCTAGCGGGAACGGGCATGAATATAGGTCATCCAAGAGAATACAGCATTCCAGATTTAAAAAACAGTTGCTAATATTTATTTTCTTTTGTTGTCCTTTTTTTTTAATTATCTTTATGTGATATAAGTTCGCTTTTTGATATATTTTAAGTCAAAAACACACTTTCTAAGAAGCTGATGTGAGATTTATATTCCTATATTTCAAATATTGTTTTTATCATAATCCAAGCCTACCTAGCTAGCTACGACTTTCTGCGCTCAGCAATGAATTATTATCTGGGGGGGAACTTTGGAAAATATGGTGCCCGATTTACACGGTGGGTGGTCAAGCATTCAGAAAAGTGCGACCAAAAGACGCACACGTGTCGCCAGAACAAGATATTATCGATGCAGAGAGATTGTTGCAAGAGGACTTTAGCAAACTTAGTGAATGGCTGAAAGTAAATAATTTGAAATTAAATTTATCAAAAACTAAGTCATTATTAATTAATGGTGAAGGTAATTTGAACCTAATGATCGTCAAAGAAATTGTTTTTGTATTGTGAGAATATTCGAATATTGATCCACCATTCATTTTATGGGTGCTCAGCAAATGTTGCAAAAACGTCAGACCTTTCAAAATAAAGCAGTGCGAATTATTCTCAGATGTAACAGGTATACAGAAATTTCATTAATGTTGGACAGGCTCTGAAACTAATAAATTATTTTTGTTAATATTATTATTTAGTGAAGGTCTTATATAAAATATAATATAAAATGGTGACTTCGATAGCTTATTTGGTAAGCTGACTAACTGCCATCCTAGGGGTCATGCGTTTGAATTCCATTTCGACACGGTCTTGCAATTTTCCCTCCTAACTAGTTTTCTTTCTACTTTTATAGCATTAAAATTTCTTTTATTTAGCAGATTAGTACAATGAGTCAATTTGGCCTCCGAGTTTTGTATCTTTCATTCCCCTGTCAGGAAAAAATAAATAAATAAAAAAACATATGCAGGTGTAATACATAGTATAATAAAATATTTAGATACTGTGAAAACTTTACCTTGGAGTCCAAGGAAGGAATATATGTACATTAGATGGAATTCCAATAAATCCCTTCTAACTAAAAACTTATTGGTTTAAATGGTGGATCTGATATATCTTATCTGACTTATAGTTCAGCTTCAATTACTTTCCCAGTCAATTTCTCCAACTATTATTCTGCTTCGGAATCAGCTTCGGTCCAGCTGAAGCTCATCCAGAGCTGGGCAAGTACCAACGAAAAAGTACTTAAGAACAAGTACCGAAGGCCTGGGTACTTCAGCGTAAGTACAAGTACAGCATATATGAAAAGTACTTGTAACTAAGTACTAAGTCTATAAAAAGTACTGAGTAATTTTAGAAGTACCTACTTTTCAAAGTACTTTTTTAGAATTTTTGTACGTTGGTAGTAATATGATGAAGCTTATAGAGCTTAGTTAATAGATATTAATAAATAAATACCTTTTGAAAACTAAATATGTATAGTAATCAGTGGCTATTATTTATAGTTCTTTATAGTTTTCGACGCTGCACGTAAAGTAAAACTTTCACCTCTCATTGCTACACTCATAAAAACTATAGAGGGCCATTCCAGTACCAATTGTCACCTCCAATAATTCACAAAATTTCTAAGGAAATTTCTAAGAATAAATTGAAGCCTTCCCTACATCAGGCCGAGGCCCGTTGATCTTATATTGGAGCGAGGCATTGTTTGCTTACCCTTGGTTATGTCGTCAAGTCGAGGCACCGTCGATTTTATATATTCGAGCGAGACGTTTCTGGTTTTTATTCTACTTATCCAATCTTGTTTGTATGTTATTAGTTTGTCTGAGGTTCCTCTTGACGCACGAGTGCGGCACATGCATACTTTAAAATACAGCAAAAAAAAAGAAGCTGCGCTAGAGGCTGTGTTTGCGTTTCTACGAAGAGTTAGATATTTGTAGGTACTTAATAGACTCAGAAATACTTAAGTAAAAATCTTGGTACTTAAGTACAAAACTATGTCTTAAGTACAAGTAAATAGAAGCAAAAGTACTTATGTTTCAAGTACTAAGTAGGGCATTTCAAAAGCATTGAGTAATAAGTCTTAAGTAACGGAAATGTACTTTAAGTAGTACTTAAGTCTTTTTTTACTTAAGTATTGCCCAGCTCTGAGCTCATCTAGGGCAGTTGTAATCGTTCCACCCGAAAATTAAATTATCTACTGAATAAAATGATATTTAAGAATTGATTGCCCTATTTTTAGATTTTTAGTAAGAGACTATTAAAAGAAAAACTATCCAAAATTTTAAAAAGAAAAGCGTTTCCACCGAAGCAGAAACAACCTTTCCTTTACTCACCATGTAATTTCGCATCACCATTAATTTTGGCTAATAGATACATATTTATAAAGACTGTAGTAACACTTTCCCAATACCCTATGTAAATATTAATTAATTTTACACAAAAATTACACTAATATTATAGAAAATATTTTCAAAATGTACGCATCTGTGGATTCTGTGTGTGTGTACCTATTTACTTCATACTTTAAAATGTGAAACTCTTTTTTTTGTTCTTTTTTTTTTTTTTAAGCTTAATGCATTTAACCCGATTAAATCAAAATGCATGCATGCGACAAGACTATATATGATATGTAATCACGGCATAAAATTGGGTTAAACTTCTTGGCACCTCGTAGTCGTACTGCAATTACTGGTCTGTATCCAAAATACAAGAAAAAAAAAAGAAATGCAAAAAAAAAAAAATACTCAAGACCAAACGTAAAATAAAGTTTAATGCGCAGGTTTCATTTCCGGAATAAAGTTTTCCCCACATCCATTCCATTTACGCCAGCTAACTCTCTCTCTTTACCTCAAACCTTAAAAAAAATATTTTTGTGCAGCTTTGGACTTTGGTTAAGTTTTGTAACAAACCTCTTCTCTTCTTGACAAAATGTAAAGCTTCTGTAGAGGCTGATAGGTCGATGCACATTAATTTTCCTGCAGATATATACATATATGTTATGTATAAGGTATTATATGCTCTAAATCCATGTATAAATGGTATAACGGAAATATTCATCTGATCTTAGTATAGTGATATTCTTCCCTTGAAAATGTGTAGGTACCAAAAAAAAAAAAAAACGATGGAATAATTTTTGTGAAACTCTTCCTTTGTACTTTTCCCAGTGTCGTCTTCACAGTAAGTAGGTATACAATTTCACAACAGTGAAAATTTCCCTCCAAAATCCACAATCTAAGGGAGATTTTCTTTATTATTTTTTTTCTCTAGTTAGCTTTCACTTGGACTATGTATAAGGAGAGAAAGCTTTACTATTGTCTGCCTCTGCGTCTATCATATCCAGTTAAACCATCCCCTTGTCGACCAGCAGCAGATACTCTAGATGTGGTACTCGTGACAAATCCTCTTGCTTTTCCAGCGTGCTTACTTAATGTCAGTTGAAATCTAGCTGTCAAAAGTTACGGTCGTATTTTTTTCCATCCCAAATTGGTGTCAAGTTTATTTATTTGTGTGTAAAATATCGAAATTTTTGCTGGTGTTATTAATGGTTTTTCTGTTTTTTTTTGTTTTTAGTCGTGCAAAATTTATCCATGTATTTCATCTGTATTCCATCCAACAGAGCATTTTTATAAAAAACTATAATAATACTATAATTCATACCTATATTCACGTTTAACCGCGATTCTGATTATAATAAATATATAAAAGAGCGACCGTTTTTTTGTTTTTTATTATCATCTGACAGCAATTTTTAAAGGTAGGATTTATACGCGATAAATCACATTATCATGAGATTGTCTGCGTCCCTTGTAGAAAAGTCTTTTAAGTGAGAGATTTCTCCTCAAAATGAAATCAATCAATTGCTACTAAAAATAGAAATTTGTGTGAACAATACTCCTCTTGATAATATATAGAGGAAAGGGTTATCTGGAAAAGGAGTGTATCTTTTATAATTGTTATAATTTTTTTTTTTTGTTGATAGAATGAGTAAAGGAGCCTTTGCCATCGAGTAAAGTTCATTAAGAGATGCTAATTTTTGCTGTTCTGATTCTGAGATAATAAATGTGATTGTGTTTGTTTAGTGTTTTATATTATTCATTGTTTGTCTAAAAATTTTCAAATTTCTATTATTGAAAAAGTACCCACTAAAGTAATAGTAAATATAGTGTATGTCATAATAATAAAAAAGTGAAGTGAATAACAACAACAAACTTTGTGAAAGATTTTTACACAAATTTAATAGGATTAAAATTCATCTGTCATCCAATCCAGTTTAAGTAAGCAAAGTGAGTTAAATTATATTTTATTTTTTAATTGAATGAATTAATTTAAAATAGTTTTTCCTTCTAAGAATGAATTAATTTAATCGTTTATTTTTTAGTAATATTTTATAGATTAAGAAACAAAATTTATTTAGTTTTATGTTTTCTAAATTCCAAAACATATGTATATACATAACAGAAAAAATATCAACCTGAAACCCGTCGGCCATTCTGGTACCGTATATCATTTTCAATATACAGGGTGTCCCGTTTACAGTGGTCCAAGTGAAAATCAGCATTTGGGGGACATCATTAGCAATCCTCTGAATATCATATATGATAGAGTTATACAAAAGATCACGGTTTAGAAGTTTTTCAATATTTTATAATTTTGAAAATTTTTGTATCTTAGCCTAAAATATCAAAAAACAAAACACTATTGAACTAAAAGTATTTACTGAAATTATAGCTAGATTACTAAAGTACGCCTGTATCAATTTCAACACAATAGTTTGAATTAGTTTTTGGTTGTGGAGGTTAATACAAAATACTTTACACTTGGCACGTCGCTTTCTTCTCCCGACTTTCAGCATGGCTAAATTCGGATGTGGTTGATGGAGTAATATCAAAATTAATCCAGAAGTGGTCTGTACAGTGGTCAAGTTGATGGAAGTTTGGAGAATACTATCCAAAACTCAGCTTGATACGCTATCTGAAAAGAAGTTAAAATTGAGAAGCCTAACAATTTTGGTAAAATCATATGAATTTTCGCACTTGATTTCTATAATGATTGCAATGGACAACTTGATAAAGAAGGCTCAAGAGAACTTGACGTTAAAGTTCCAGTCGATCCAGAAGGTAAGCAACCAACCGTTTTTGAATTATTCAAATAAAAAAAGCTCTGAACGAGACACATATCCTCACAAAGTATTGTAACTTTTCGCCCTCGTATCTAAATAATCTGATAAAAGCAGGTTCGATGGATTGAAGAAGATCCTAAATTACTTGTCGAAGAATTAACACTTTTATCAATTGTGTTGTAGTAGGTATGGCAAATGCTCATCCTGCTCTTTTATTTGGTAAGAATGACCAGTTAGTGCTCGTCCTTCAGGACGTATTTCCTCTTTTCGGGGTCACCAGTATGGGGATGGTTTTGTTGTCCCACTTTATTTTCTGTGAAATAATTTGAGCTTCCAGCACTCAAATAAAACTAGTCTTTAACGTCTACTAAATAATATGACAAAACGAAATTTTATTAATTATTAATTCATTTTGTTGAGTCCTTCTAGGACTCAAACGAAACATGTTTTTAACCTCTACTAAATAGAATAAAAAAAAGGAGCTTAATTAATAATTAATGTAGATTGTATGTATTTTATCTTTTTTAGCGCAATTTACAAGTCCTGAGAGATTTGTTAAAATAAAATTGTATAATTTTTTCAAGTCAAATTAATTCTAATCTTACTGCTTAGCCTTTTTCGTTAATCACCAAGTTCTTTATCAATGTCGGATTAAACCTTACAACTCCCCTGAAGATCTGCCTGGTGTAAGGCATATTATATTTAACGCTGCTTTAATGACGTATAGAAAAAAATCCTGGACAAAAACTTTGCCTTTCGTCTTGCTGGGCATTAGAATTGTGCTCAGAGAAGAATTTCTCGCTACCCTGGCGGAGTTAGTTTACGGCGAGAATTTGCGTCTTCCTAGTGATTGTTTTCCAAAATTCACAGGTCCTTCCCGAAAAAGAATATATCGTCATATTATATTATTTCTTTGTAGACATCAGGCCGGTCCCAGCTTTAAGCCAATCTAGACAATCCCTTTTCAAATTCAAAGAGATTGACAAATGTTCTCACGTCTTCGTAAGAACGAACTTAGGGCGAAGTGTATTAAAACCTCCTTACTAGGACCCATATGAGATCATTAAACTTTGCAATAATTTCTTTACTCTGAAAGTAAAGAACGGCGAATTTAATACTTCAATAAATCGATTTAAACTTCATTTCGGTGCGGTCGACCAACAAACTGATTCATCGAACAATAATGTTGCTGGCAGAAATTTTGACTTGGATAGTTCGTACAGACAAATACCATTGGGCCCACCAGATACATCGGAGTGCCCTCAGCTAGCGCTTGGAGACTTCTTACCACCAAACACTGACCTATTAGATTTTAGAGAGACAATCCAGCCAGTGTCTAAAAACATACAAAACCAAACAGACACCAAACACTATGTCATTAGTTTCCGCCCCGTCTTGCAACATCCAAGAGGATTAAGTTCCTTCCGAATAGAAACAATATGTTACCACATCAATTTACGTGGTCGAATTACAAAGACACTTTCTAAGTATCGCGAAAACCCAGGGTTTTGCTGGCGGGGAGTGTTGTGGCGGTAAATTGAAAACACTTTACATCAGGCGCAGGTTCTCAGGGGATTTATAAGGTTTAATCCAAAATTGATAAAGAACTCGATGATGTGCGTAAAAAGCTATGCAATACGCTTAGAATTAATTGGATTAATTTAAAATCTCGCGCCTGTCAATCGCGGTAAGAAAGAAAAAATACAATTTACATTAATACTTATAAGTGGGACAACAACCTCATCCCTACAAGCTTAACAGTGATTTTTGTAAATGAAGTAAAGGTATAAAATATCTAAAAAATCATAGAATGTCAAAAACTTTGTAAACCGTGTATTTAGATGATGTATATGTCGCCATGTTGTAACCTATGATGTTACTAAGTAGTCAGGTTTGGCAGCTAGTAACCTCTGAATGGACAAGCTATGTACTGATATTATTTGTACCGAAAAGTGGAGGCAGCCACAAGGCAGAACTCCTAGGTTTTCTAGTAGGTAGGCGTAGTTAATACTAGCAGACACCAAGAGTAAAAAGGCGCAGCTAATATTAACAGACACCAAGTGGTACCTCAGAGCTCCGATGTAATCACAAGGCTTACAGACAAGCAAAATAAAATAAAAACTAATAGTTAAAAGATTACGAAAACAAAATATAAGTGAAAATAATTATATAAAAAATAAACAAAAAAATAGCAGAATTCAGTAAATAAACTCAATGATAGCAGTTAATAAAACATAATTGTATTGATTACAGAAAAAAAAAAAAATTAACGTAATTAAGATCTCTGACAGTGACATATTAAGTGGTTTGAATGAGTGAAAAGATAACTAAATTTTGTGATCATAACTTGGCAATAAGTGAGTATTGGCATAAAGGTCTTTAATAGCAAGTGCTCTCCATTATGGAATATCCTTGTCGAGGAATTAAAATGTTAAGATTTCTTGATGAACGCAGATAAACTAATTCGTCATGATACTAACAATGTACATGATTTTGATAGATAATTCTATAAAGAAAAGTTAACTGTTTTCGAACATGAAAAATGTTTAAAGAGCAACCAAGTACATATAGTACAACCGAAACCGAAAAAATGTGATCAAATCGTTTCAACCCAAGGACAAATATCGTGCAATCATCAAAAGCGACCTCCAATAGTTAAAATATAGCAATAAAAGGCGTTGACGGATTTTTAAATATAAGAGCTTTGATAGTATACTATAGCTAATAACCACAGCCTCCGAAGGCTACCATAGCTTTTTCGAATTATTCCGTTTATGGTCACAGTAGCGCATTGAAGTGTTCAGAATAATACCGAGATTTTTAACAATCAAGTAATTCGCTTATATCAAGATATTGTCTATAAAAAAAGACCATTGATTGGTATTAACTGGGATTTAATATAAGGTGATTTTCGAGCTAAACAATAGTGGTCCAAGGATAGATCTTTGAGGTACTCCGCATGTTTGCCAAAAAATCAGCTAATATTAGGGAATTGGCTGACGTGGAAAAATTGAAGCCTGAAACTAATTTTGATAGTAAATTAAGATGGTTGACACTATTGAAAGCTTTTCAATAATCCAGGGGTGAACACTGCAAGGCCATTGCTATCTAACAATTTCCGAATATCACCGGTGATTTTTAAGAAAGCTGTTTCCAACTGTGAAAAGCACGCAAATCTCGACTGACAGCTAGTTAAGAGATTATTGCTTTCCAAGTGGTCTATTATTTGGGGAATAAATTATCTTCCCCAGGGGCTTTTGACAGATATCAGAATACACTTATAGGCGTGTAGTCAGTTAACTTCTTCAGATTACTCATTTTAGCTATTGGCCGCACAATCGCGACGACCTTCAAACAAATGGGAAATGCTGATTATAAACCGTGACATTTTGTATAACCCTATATATATATTTCCAAGGGTAGATAATAATGTCATGCAAGCGCTGGTTTTTCTTTAGACCGCTGTAAAAAGGACTTCCTGTATGTATACATAATTATATTACAAATTTTGTAATTATTGCGAAATGTTTATTACTTTTATTCATAAAAGAGTCATTTAAAAGCAATTTCGAGATTATAATCAACATTTTATCATTGAAAACCATGTACTATGAGATTATATTCCATACCTTGTTCGATTATGACTTTCCAGGAATAAAAGACGGCAGTATGTATTAAGTACATAGGGCGAACTTTCTGAAGCACGTCACCCATTTGGCTAAATTTCTTTCAGCTTATTATCTTATATAACTTATTAATATAATTTATATATTTTGCCAAAATATTGTTTATTGCGGTGACAGGTCTTTGAAAATCACAAAAAAAGACAAATTTTAACTCCTTCGAGCTATGTATGGTAGATATGTTACTTGAAAAATACATATCTCCAGTTATACTAAGTCCACTTTAATGAACTACTGCAATTTGGAAAAAATAAATTTCAGCTTTTGTAGGAAAAATTTTCTCGGTGCTATTTTCTGTTAAAAAAAGGTAAAAAATGTTTTAATTTGTTATTTCATCACACAACCCATTATATTTTTGGTGGCAAGTTTCAAGTCTTGGTGTGACTCATCAACAGGTCCCAAATAGCGACATTGAGTGACTTGAAAAACAAATGAAAAATAGAATAAAGAAAAGAAATGAAAAAATGAAAAAGATTGAGAAAAATAGAAAAAATAAATTTATTAAACAAATTTTTAAATTTATTAAAATTTTTTTTTAAATTTTTTTTATAAAAACCAGATTCATTGGAAACGAATCGAAGCTGTATACGCCCGCATTGGGCGGGAAAAAGAAAAGGAAGAAGAAGAAGCGTTTCGTGTTAGCAGAAAACCTATACAGATTCGATTCGTTTCGAATGAATCTGGTTTTTTTAAAAAAAATTAAAATTTTTTTTAATAAAAATTTTTTTTCCCTATTTTTCTCAATCTTTTTCATTTCTTTTCTTTATTCTATTTTTCATTTGTTTTTCAAGTCACTCAATTTCGCTATTTGGGACCTGTTGATGAGTCACACCAAGACTTGAAACTTGCCACCAAAAATATAATGGGTTGTGTGATGGAATAACAAATTAAAAACATTTTTTAGCTTTTGCTATATACCGGAGAATCTCAAAAAATTCCTTCTTAAACAAATATAAGTGTACCCCGGTAAAAAGTCCTAAAGAGTAATCTCTACTTTTATTCGTTAAAAAAAGGATAGTTGAAAATAAAGGTGGTCCTTATCCTTGATGGAAAAAGTGGCAATTGTCATGTTTTCTCATTCCTGGATAGATCTAAGCATAAGGTAAATTACACACAAAACTCAAAACTGTCCATGGGTTCACATGTAATAATAAATTATTTCGCTGAAGAAAATTCGAGAGAAATTATTTGATCAGGAGATCGGATCGTGGAAAGGCCCTGTAGTAGTTATACAAGGTAAAATTAATCCGGATTTTAAAGAGTTGATTAAATGCGACCTAGTTAAGCAATTAAGTAAGATACTTGAAGAAATAATCAAATATTCAAGCAACATAATTCGTTATAAAAAAGTAAATGATAAATATCTTGATACAGTTAGATTAATAATGTGCCCAATCACCGTTACTTGTTATTATAAATTTACAACTTCTCTCTTTATTACAAAATCTTGCTCTGTTACTGTGCGTTTGAACTTTGAATTACACATTATTTTACTAAGGAGTAGCTAGCTTTCCCATTACCTAACTAAGTGTGGTACAATAATTCCAAAACCCATATATAGGCGAAGGAATATTGAAACAAAATTCTACGAAATCTGATAGAAAAATCCGTCGTTGGCTTACTACTTTTCATCGACTGTTTTGTGGATTTCTGTTATTCTCGATTTCATGAAATTTCGTTTCAGTTTTCTCGACTCAATTTGAATCGAATGGAGCTGTGAAATAAGACCACAGACTAATTTTGATCATTTTCTGAATTCTGAATGGAATTAAAATAAGCAGAGACATGAAATAGATCTTTGGATGCTCAACTAACTAAGGTTGTTTTATTTTACTTCATATTTAATATCCTTTTTCCATTGGGTTTGCCTCAGAAGAACTCTGTTCTCAAAAGGAATAGGACTTCTTTTGTTTTTCAGGTGTCGAAAAAGATTTTTGCCTGACGAAGTCCTTGTAGTCTTTTTCAATAAAAAAATATTTATTTGTTCTCCCAGCTATTTAGAGTAGCTCTGATGTAACACTTTAAAGTGTCACAAAATAGCTCTGCTCGGAGAAAGGGAGTCTCCGCTCCTCTTTTGGCTAGGCTGCCAACAATTTCATTGCCATTATAGTTCTCATGCTCAGGTACCCACATGAGAATAACTTTGTTTCTCCTTGATAAATTTTTAATAATTTGCAGACACTTCCCGACTATCCTTGACTTGATAGTGTGTAGGATATAGAGGTGACTGTTTGTAACTGTTATCATCTTTTTGAATCGATTTATTGATATTGTTTGCTTCAAATAATATTAAATTGCAATGAAATAGAAGAATAATGCAACCTTAAAGACTGTAAAATCAAAAATTCCGTTGGATGATATACACTCTAAACTAATTTTAGCCCCACTTACCTGCGCTGTTACCTTACGTTACATATACATATTTCTAATGCCACTTTTTCAACTTCTACATTTCCTGCTAAAATGGAAGCTCTCTAAAATTATCCCTAAAAAATCATGTAATGAACTTCGGCCTATTTCAATTCGTGCAATTCTGTATAAGGCGATCAAAAAACTTATTCACCGTCGAGGTATTATTAGTCACCTTGATCGAAACAAGTTTTTGTCTGCTAACTAATCTGGTTTTAGGTATAAACATAGCTGTACTACTGCATTAGAAAAAGATGACATTAATGAATAACTGAAATAGATATTTTTCGAAAGCTTTCAACATAATTGATCACAAACTTCTCAGCTGCAGGCAAATATCATCAGATTTCCTTTATTGTGGAGTACCCATAAGGATCCTTGCTCGGTTCCCTATGGTTTTCGATTTTCATTAACGATCAGATCCTTGTTTTTCATGATTCTATTTTCATTTTCATATTCGTTGACTATACCCAAAATAAAAAATTTCTATGCCGCTGCGGTCGGTTAAGGATGCTGTATGTATGAAGATCTAGTACGGGTATACACATGTATATGTATATAGCACAGCGAGGGAGATGCCCAATTTTACCTACCTATATATTTACAAAGTGTAAAAATTTTATTAACAATTTTAGTTTGCTTGGTCTGAAGACATCCTTCTCGGGCAGACGACGCGACGGGCAGAATTTGGATATTTTGTGTTTGTTCAGTTTTAACTTCGAAACAGGCTGAAGGATGGGAAAACATTCGAAAACCCGAACGATTATCTATATATCTAAAAAAATTGTGAATCACCATTACAGGATGTAACTTTTAGTTAAAAGTTGTAGGGTGGTTCATAAGAGTAAAAAACAAAAACAAATTCTAACCTCCCTCAATATTCAATTGAAATCCATAAGATTTTTTCTGCACTTGGCCATACTTTTGCTTATCTTACCAAGGCGTATCAATAGCTGGGCAGTGCTTTCAACTATTCATAGAACACCCTATATAAAAATTTCGTAATATCAGTCTTATTTTATTCCTCAGGTATTCCTGAATAGAACCCTAAAAATTATTTAGGTGGCAATTTTAACTTGTAGCTATGACTTCAAAACTTTTGAAATTCTAGGCAGAAGCAATTTGGCCAGTTATTATAAAAATTTGAATAAAAAAAATCAGTTTCATATCATAATATCTGTGATTTACTTCTAAATAGAATTCTAGCAAGCACTGTACCAAATGATTCCTGATAACATTTCTTAGGGACGCAATAGCTTAACTCAAAAATTCCAAACAAACCACATCTATAATGGCAATCAATCAGAATAAATCGTGTTGAGATATGTACGTATGCATTCAAAATCAGGGCAAATAATGGTGACAGCTTTAATCGAATATTCGTAGGATATAAATAAAAGGGTAGTACGGATGTATTTAAAAAAAAATAAAACAAAACCTCAACACTTGCATTCTTTTTAACTTAGAAGACAGTATTTATCTAGATACTCTGACCGTTAAATCGATTTATATTTTCCAACAGTTCGTTCGGGAAAATCTTTCAGACAAATTCAAAAGTTTTTTGTAGGATAAAACTTGTCGAAACAAATCTTCTGTTGTTGTTGTTCTTTGTTCCATTTGAAAACTTTTGACCTTTTCCACTTGTTCACAGCCTTCCGGATACAAAGACCGAAATTTTCTATTTAAATTTTATGATTCGGGAAAAGAACAAATGTGTCCACACAAAACTTTATGATTATTTCATTTTCTGAATGAGTCCCCAGCAAAGGAAAAGTAACGGCAATTGTTTCGGTACACGGGTGTGTCGGCCCTTTTCTATCGATAATTGGATCAAATAATATTATTGGTTCTTTGACGTTGAACGTTTTGGAATATGGATTTAAGTGCATAAATACCTACATATATGCCCTGAAATGTCACAAATGGAAATAGTACCGTGAATGAAATTTATGAGGGAATCATGTGTCATAAAGGTATAAGGTCTGGTCTAATAATTATAATGTTTATGATTATTTCTACGGTTATTAAGGATTTAATTACTCAAGATCTTAAGGATACAAAATAAACTAACAAATTTGTAAGTAGTACCAACTTTGTTTGTTCAGGCTATATACCTAGACAACTATAGCTATATAAGACAATTTCAAGAATGTAATCTTACCATCTGAGCTCTATAGGGATGTGTGATGATTTATCTCCTTTCTTGGCGTTGTTACACAATGGAATGGAAGTTGACAAATGGAATTAAGTGAAATGATAAATATTATTGGAAGCTTGAGTTAATTAAATTATTTAATAATTTTTGTAATATTAGAACTGCTCTGTGACAGGCTTCTCACTTCTCACAGCACATGGTTGTGTGTAAAGTTGTTGTGTTATTGTGCACTGATAGAAATACCCTTAGGAAATGCCTGGTAAAAAGAAAAATAAAAATTAAATTTAACAATTTGTGCAGTTTAAACATTGGACTCCTGCCATCCTCTTCGTAGAGAAGTTTTATGGTCATCAAACAAGAAATAATCTACTAGATCCTGATATCTGGTTCTAGCCACAGAGATTGAATTAGTTCAGTCGCTAGAATCAAATTATATGTAATGTAGGGCGTTAGAAATTTGAAGTTGGACGGAAATTTTGGGTGCATCTGGTACATAAACTTTTAGAGCGCTCGTTTTATGACATTTTTTTGTTTGAAATTAAAATTAAAATTCATCAAAATCAAATTCAAAAATTACTTTGTTGCATTACCTTAAGACTAACTTAAGCCTATTGCAGTAAAGCTATTGGCCCACGGCTTCGAGGGCATCCGGGCTCGTATCAGTTACAGTAGCCTAAATCTAGATAACCTTAACCTAATGTAAAAAGTATAGTTTATGGTGTCCTTGAGAAGTTTAGTAGATCTTGTCATTATGTATGTTATGTTCGCTTAGAAGGCTCCAGAAAAATGTTGTGCACCGTTAGCGTAACATTTTCACAAAAGGCTCAGGACGGACACTGTAGCCTCCGAAAGAGATATTCTTTTATTGCTAGAATGTGCCAGAGCCTGACCTTGACCGATGAGTGTATACTAACAAGAGATATCTCTTGAACACCCTTATTTGACAGTGTGTAAAAAACAACCCTGGTAGACATATCATGATGAGCTCATCAATGAGCTCCTCATGAGCAATCAGATAAACGTACAAATGAAATTTATTCGCGTTTGAATACAAACCGGGAAACAAATCATTTATTTACTTATTCACAGATAGTGTGCATCAGAATTGCATCTCTTTCACTTATTTAGAAATGTATGCTGTGCTTCTCTTTTATGCATTTTATAATATTAGATAAGCACTTCGATGAGTACATAATGAGTGTCACGATGAGCTTATTAATGAGCATGTCAATGATGGTCTCGATGAGCTTATTATTGAGCATGTTAATGAGTGTAGCGGTGAGTTTATTTATTAATGAGCCTAGCAATGACTGTCACGATGAGCTTATTAATGAGCATGTTAATGAGTGTCATGATGAGTTCATAAATGAAAATCTGATTTTACCATTGATTTCATATATTTTTCCGAATTCAAACCACCGTTGCAAATCAAACTCTGAGACGCTGAAACGTAAGGATTTTGGCATAACGTCTTGCTCAGCATATGGGCGATAGTCTTTTTGGGGAAAACAAATCAAAAATTTTATTTAAAATAAATAATTTAAAAACTTAAATAAATAAATCACAAAAATCAATTCAAATTTTCCTAGAAATGTCATCTGACACGGTGATGACAAGAATAAATATTTATTTATTGCTAGTTTAGTATATGTATAGGGAGCAGGCAGTTTCATGATATCTAATGAGCCCTTCGGTGAGATTTAATGAATGCTCATCAGACGGCTCATCGGGACTTAATTTTCTATATGCTCTTCATGAATTGCAAACACCTTGATGCTTTTCAGTCACATTAGTATTGGTTTACATAAAATGGCCCAATGGGGGGGAGGAGACAAAGTAAAACTCTGAGCAATTTCTACTAGGGAACTGAACCACAACCATTATACCCTTATTCGCCAGTGTAATGTAAACATTAAAAAAAACAGGGACCGAAAATAACTGGTATTTTGAAAACTTTAAACAAAAAAAGCTGGGATAAATCATGATCGTCGAATTTTGTGGAATATACCAAAAGATGTCTCGTGAAACACGTTTCGATTACTGCAAGGCTTTTGAAAACTTAACTTTTTATTAAAAAAAACAAAAAAAAAACCAAGCCGGAAAGGCTTTTTATTTTATTTTATTTTATCTGGCAAAAATAAAAAGCCAGCTTGACTTTTTATTTTTTTGATCTGGAAGTAACAGGTTTCGAAGCCGGAAGTATAAAAACCCAAGCTAGTTTCTTATTTTCAGGGTCCGGACCAGTTATGAATTTTTTTTTGATACTCGGCTAGGAAAAGTAAGAAGCCAGCTTGGCTTTTTATACTTCCTCAAAAAAATAACCAGCTTCAAGACCTGTTACTTCCAGCTCGAAAAAATAGAAAGCCCAGCTGGCTTTTTATTTTACCAGAAAAAAATAAAAAGCCGAGCTCGCTTTTTATTATTGCCCGAAAAAATAGAAAGCCCAGCTGACTTTTTATTACTGCCAGAAAAAATAGAAAGCCAAGCTGGCTTTATATTTTTGCCAGATAAAAAAAAGTTGGCTTTTTTCGTAAAAAGTCATAACTGGTTCGGTCCCTGAAAAAAACCAAGTGTATTTCTCTTTCTCACACACATGCTCAATTTCCTTAAATGCTGCATGCAATTCTTTCTTTCAAAATTTGGATTCGTTTTTTATTTAATTTTTTCAAATGACGTCCACTCTGATGAGTAATCTCTTTCTATTGAGCAGCGGTTCAAGAGATTTCTCTTTAAGTATACGCTCGCTGACCCTGGTCATCTCATCATTCGTCTGGCACAATAGAGCATATCCGGTCGTTTTATGAGCCTGTGGTGACTTGCCAAGAACGAGCTAGAATTATTCCATGCCTGCAGCCTCAACGCATCCTGAAGTTTCCTAGTGTGTAAAACAGACGCTTTGCAGGCCGGAGGATAGATGGTAAGCTCGTCCGTTACCCGTTGCAGTAAGTTTGGCCAGGTAGTCCGCTCTTTCATTGCATTCATTGCCTGGTATGCCTACATGGCAAGGACGATCCACATTCTGTCGTTTTGCAAGGCCGCTTTTATATTTTCCACCAGAATGTTGTTGTTATTTTTGTTTTGAATAGCTTTAAACGCCGACAAGCTGTCGCAGAAAATCACCGTACGCCGTTTTGTTTGGCTGCCCACCTGACTGCCTCCCATATGGCTGTAAGTTCAGCCATGTAAACATTACACCAGATCGGTAGCTTTCATTTTCAACGGTGAGTGCCAAGGCCACAGCTGATTCAATTTAATATGCGTGAGTGTTGAAGGAGAGGCCGGTATGCACTCTGGTACTGGTTTCTGTGTGTGTCTTTTGCAGAAATTGTTCCATTGTCTCAGTAAGGAGAAAGCCTGGTCTATTTTTTTATAGATAAATGAAAACTGGGTGCCTTAAATAAAGAGATTTATTGGACCAAGAAAAAACAAAATATGGTAAAAATATTTAAAATACCTCAAGTTTTCAATTTTGCAGAATTTTGCATGTTGCATGTAAACGGGCAAGCAATAACCACCAAACCTGCCACCATTTTCTCATGAGCCATTGATATTCTTTGAAGCTTTTTGATGGTTTCATAGCAGTTACTGTTGAAAACTGTTGAAGCAATACTCCATCCAAATGTTACGACTGAAGTAAACATTTCGTAAGTATCTCTAATATCTCTTCACTTTGTCAATATTTTTTCATTTTGATTTTCTCGACTATTCAACTACATTCAAGTACACTTTTCCACAACAGCAGCGCACGCTTTTAGAAGGGATTTTATACATGAAAAATGATTGCTATTAATGGGTAAAATAATGTCAGATTCCTTTTCTACAATATTCTCAGCTTCTTCCAAAATTGTCTTTATATGTACATCTTTTTTTGTAGTATGTGAAGAATTTCTTTTTGGACGAATTTTATTATTGAAATGTCGCTTTCAATCACGTGTTGCAACTCTGTAAAGCCGTATCAATGAGTGAGGGTCGAGAAAAGAAGTAAGAAGCTGGTCAGTGCTGCCGATTATACGGAATAAGTTGGTTATTTATAATGTAAATAATTGGCATTTTAAGGTAGGCAGTAGAGGATACCATGTCGTGGATTGAATAATGGTCCCCTTTGCGTGAACATCACTGCTGCTACGATATTGTGTATACGCTTTCCCACCAGTACTGATCACAGGGACCTTGGAAATGTAAGGGTCCTGTTAAGTAGCTCTTTGGTTTGTTTTACTAATATGTCATAGTTAGGCTACATCTTTGGACGGATATGGTCCTTATGTAGGTTTTCTATCTGAAGTTCTGTTTAAATAGACAATGTGTGAAAATTTTTCACTTTGTAGTGCTTAGGGGTACCTACGTAAACATGTTCCAACTGAGAGCAGCAGAACCTCGTATTACCCTTTTCGTCCGCCAACTATATTTTTTCTATGACGTGAAACCTATACTGAAGAGTGACTTTGTGAGCTGACTTTCTTGAGATATGGAGCTCATCGGGATATTCTTTTACCATTTTAGTGAATTTAATAAGTCAAGCGTTTTAATGATACTAAAACTGTGAGAAAATTGCAATATTTTTCTTTGATCTTAAATCTTGCCTTAGAACCCAAAAATGGTTATTCGGCAAACGATATATAACTCTTATGTGTTAAAAAAGAAGTTAGAAGTTAGAGAAGACATCCATTCGCGTTTTTTTAGACATATAATTTTTCTAAACGAGATTTTAGAAATAAAATTCTTCTTGAAGTTTAATTTAGTTTAATTTAGTTAGTCAATGATGATTTAGTCATTATTCTTGGCAACAGAATTAGAATATCTCTCTGTGTCTGAGTGGTTTAGGTCTCCAACAGCCGGTCCTGTTAAGTCTTACTGTTCTACACGATGCCTTGGCATTGGATGTGGCAACCAGGTGGAAGTCGATTACGAATGACATATACAGCATCCGTGAGAGGTTGTTATCAGAGCGCCTGTAGCACCTAACGAAAATGCATTGACTTAAGGAAGTTGGAACTGTGTATGCTTTGTTTTTTTTTATATAAAAAGTGTAGATCTTCATATGAAAATGACTAAAATTCCACAAATTCTTCGTTGAGTTGTCATACAAAAATTTAAACTTTGTAAATTACTTGCAATGGATTCAGGATGATCCCACGGAGCGAAGAAAGTTTCATTCAGATGTTTTGTCGTGTTGATTTTTGAAGTGTGGCGAATATTACGATGGTTTGTCCAAGACAATGCTTTGATCCCGATTCTACATGTTGAGTTCTGTGACCAAGAAAAGAGTCCGAAAAAATGGTGACCCAGGGTGGTAGTAAATCAAATGGTAATGATTTGACACCATTTTTTATAAACTAATAGACAGCGATATTTACGGACATTCATCTAAAATCTATTGTTAAAGTTTGTTTGACTTTTTATTTTCTTGCTTTTAGTTATTTAATTTTTTATAAGCTTTCAAGATATACCCCTATGCCACCAAATATACTTAGAGTATATTTAAGCTGTTAATTAAAATTTCTCATTGCCAATTAATTAAAAAACAAAGCATTATTCCTAACAACAATTATAAAAAGCAAAATACTTTCATTGCATTGTAATTATACTTTGAACGATGATAATATGTCCTAAATTGCAGCCATTTTAGCAAAATGCGAACTATTTTAAATGTCAAAGTTCAGTCTAGCTCTAGACAATTAAAATATTCAAATTGAAAGAGAAACTATCTAGATATGGTGAGGGTAGTCCAATTAAAATGCCAATTACATTATAGGTCAGCAAATTTCATCTGCTTTTCAAAACAATGCAAACAGTCGACGGCACGTTCATTCAAAAAAGTTGTCTTTACTCTTTGTCCTTTTACAATTAAATTTTTTTTGTCCAATTTATTTGCCTTTGAAAATGTTTTCCTTAATTTATTTTCAAGTCAAGCTCGGTGGATGTGAGCAACCATACAATTTTATGTGAAGCTATTTAGAAATGATTTTTATTTTTTATATTATTTCGTAATAATTTTGATTAGCATGTACATAATACAAGTGCGATCTTTATGGTTTTGAAATTGCAAACATTCTACAATTTCATTGGTATAGGTATGAGCTCATATAGAGATGGTGCTGATATGCAACTTATTGATTGGTTCCCTATTGTCTCTCTGTGTCTAATTTCTCTGACCTTCTTCCTTTGAGCATAGAGCGCATACGATTTTTCTGCCGGTTCCGACAGTATCTAGTAACTTTCAGGTTTCTACCTTTTGGCAAGACTTTGATTTTACCTTACGTGGTAGTGACATTAGTAGTCTCGCGGCTATGCAGTATCACCGATGATATATCCACTGCCGTTTTTGTCTCTGGTCCGGATATTGGGGTCTAGCCAAACTTGGCGAATTAAATTCATGGAGATCCTTGTTAGAAATGTTTTCCAACCAATGGATTTTTGGCATACACTACAGACAGTGCTTCATAAAAGTTAGTCGCTTAGAAATAATTTGATGGGTAACTTTTCATCTCCATCTGAAATGACTACTCTTTCAAGATAGAAGAATTTATCGACCTCTACAACCAGCTGCCCTGTCGTGTTCCATATTTTATTTAGGCAGCAGTGATCCCTTCCTTGCAACCTTCAAGATGAAGGTCATGTAGAATAAATGGTTCGATTTGTTGAAAAGGAGATACCGGCGTAGTCAAGATAGGAAACAAAGAGCTTCAATCTGTTTCCTCGGTTAGAGGGAGGAGATAATATTGAGCGCTTTGTTTAACATGTAGGGGAAGTACGTACAAAATGACATATACGGGTAAAATGACATAGTGCTCTTAATTCGAAATTTGCTGAATTTATCACTCCATTTGTTATCGAATTACGTGACACCAACAATATTTAACAAACTGTCAAAAACATCACAGCAGTCAACTTATACGCGTAAGTGCAGTAAGAGAAAACGTGTTTCCCGGTGTCACAAGTTTTTTTTCATTCAGATAAGTTTCTTTCGATTTTTCGAAAGTGTAGTGCTTCTAATATTATTTAATAGTTATTAAATCGGTACGTTGTTACTTTTTTTATGATATGAACTTGTTTTCTCACAAATACCTTATTTTTTTAACTTTCCTAAGTATTTATATTATTTGAATACTGTGAGGACAAAATGACATATCGGTAGTATGTACAAAATGACATACGTATGCCATTTTGTCCATTGAAGTATAGATGTGTGGGTTGAAAGAATAATTTGACTTATATTTGTAGTTACTAGTGACAGAATTCCGCGAGACTAGAAAAGGAAAACTGATCGACAATCCTGGAGCCATGTATCAATGCAGAAGGCAATTGAAGCTGTCCTACGAAAAGAAATGGGCTGGCTATTAGTAGCTAAAACATTTGGTGGCTCTCAGGCTACTATCAGAAGGCATGCATTAGGTATGAATAAAATTTTAGAGCGTAATAATAAAAACTTAGGAAGATATAAGCTGACGTTTCCTCCTGCCATTGAGAGGACCTTAGTTGATCATTTAAAATTTTTAGAAACTCGACTTTTTGGGTTGACTCGTAAAGGGGGTCAGATCCTTGCCTTCCAATTAGCAGAGAAAAATGGCTTTGCTAATAATTTCAATTTAGAAAAAGGAAGAGCTGGACAGGAGTGGCTTAGTGGTTTTCTAAAAAGAAATAAGGATATTTCTTTGCGTACACGTGAACCGACTTCTGCGGCCAGGGCTCAGGCTTTCAATAAACCACAAGATTTTTAAGACTTATGAAGAGCTATTCAGTTTTCATAGGTTTTGCCAATAAAATTTATAATGTGGATGAATCTGGTATCCACACCGTTCAGAAGCCTCAAAAAATTATAGAAACGAACGATAGAAAGCAAGTGGGTTGTCTCACCAGTGCTTATTGTGGATCCCATGTAACAGTTGTGTGTTGTATGAATGCAGCTGGTACATGCATTCCTCCATGTATGATATTTCCCAGAAAAAATATGAAAAATGAACTTGTGGACGAAGCACCTACCGGCACACTGGCAATAGCACAACAATCGGGATGGATGACTGTGCAGAAGTGTTTTTAAGATGGCTGAAACACTTTCAAGTTTATACAAAGGCAAGTGTTGAAGATAAAGTGCTTCTTATTCTCGATGGACATGCAAGTCACAAAGGATTAGAGGCTTTAAATTTTGCAGAGGAGAATGGCATAGATATTTTAAGTCTGGCCCCACACTACACTCACCGGATGCAACCACCGGATGTGAACTTATACGGACCATTAAAAACTTATTTTGATCAGGATATTTCAAAATGGTTAAAAAGTCATCCCAGTCGGATCGTTACTCATTTACATATCGGATATTTGTTTAACCAAGCTTATGGGAAGGCAGCGACAGTTCGAAATGCGTGCCATGGTTTTAAAAGCACTTGTCTTTGGCCTGTAGATTCTCATATCTTTCCTGATTATATGTTTGAGCCCGCTGAGACAATCAAGATTCTGCTGAATTCTCAAACCTCTGAATTTCCGGTAAGAAACTAGCCCCTTCCTCAGCCACATAATTCAAAAAATTATTGCACGAATACCAGTATAAATGAAGATGATATACCTCCAACAACGGCCAATAACTGTAAACCTCGTTGTTCTAAGGATTCGTTATCATTCTCTGTTGAAGATATTTCACCAGGGTTTCACAGGGCGCATTTATTACTAGCCAGGGTAAAAGGAAACCAAAGAGTCGTCAAACAAATTAGTTATTAACTTCAACCCTTCATTTGAAGGAAGTAGAGAAAAAAAAATGAGCTTAAGAATCCACGTAAAATAAGAAAAAGGAAGACCACGAAGGCACTTTTTGGTGACGATACAGCTGAAGAAGACTTTGCAGTTGACATGCAAGACGGCGATGAGGACTGTCCATGCATATATTGTAACGACCTATTTTCGAGCTCTAAGCCTGGTGAAGGCTGGTTACGATGCAGGATGTGTTCTCATTGGGCTCATGCTTCTTGCGCTCTGACATGAGAACTTTATTTGTGAACTATGTGCTCAATTATTAGTTACTATTGTTATATGTAATGATGCCCGTAGCTCGTATGTCATTTTACCCATACTATACGGACAAAATGGTTTTTGCTTGATCTTGTATATATGGTTAAAAAAAATTTGTCCTTGTTTTTTTTTTTCTTTCAAACACTATGTAACTTGTTGATTATGAGTCAAAGATAATTTATAGAGATTACTACTGTGTGAATTTTTATGGGTAAAGATTTATAAATCAGAATAAAAATACTATGTCATTTTGTACATACTTCCTCATGACGACTAAAAATAGTATAGGTGACAAAATGCAGCCTTGTATCACTCCACTTAGCACTTCGAACGGCTTTCACAGCTTACCTTTATGAAACATGAGACAGTTGGCTTAATGACAGGACTTTTGAATAATGATTATAATTTTTTTTGGGAATATGTTTCTGACGTGTAGAATGACAATCAATTAACTCTATGAAAATTCAATTAAATACTAATCCGCCGATTAGTACATAATATAAATACATACTTATAGGCTTAATAGATTCTCTTTTGTAAACAAATCACGTTTCGGGAAACATTAGAAACATTAGAAATTACATATTCACACTAAGGTGAAAAAAGAAGCAAAGCAAAGTACGAGTAGGTATCTATGCACTTTCATTCAAATGTCGTCTAAGCTCAATTTTCAAAGTTAGCAAAAAATTGTTTCGTAACCATAGGGCAGGGTAGGATGGTGGTGGTGGTTGAATGAGCTAAGTATTGCGTCCTCATTTAATATTGATTTTCACACTGAATGAATTATGCAACTTTTAAGCTCTGATTGTAAACATATAATGCCTGACTTTGGGTTAATAAAAATTGAAAATTATTAGCTAATCGATAACTTTTAATTTTGCACTTATTTGGTCTGAAAATTTACATAGTTTTTAGTATTATGAGGCAAATGAAAATCGAGAGAAAAATAGCTGCTTTGGAGTGGTGGAGGATCTGTCTTCAAATATTTTCTTGATTGTAACTGTTACGCATTAAAGGATTATTGAAAGGTATCGAACTTGAAGGTCACACTGTCGTTGAAAATGTTATAATTACATAAATATCATCACATTGAAAGGACAGCGACATTTATATGTGAAACATGAAACTAATATCCAGTTCATTTCAGTGAGAGATACATATATGAACCACATGTGCAGGTGTCACTTTTATTTTATATGTTAATTGAAATGAATCTGTGAATGCACAAAAGACTAATGAGGATTATCGGCAGACTAATAGAAACTTGAACACCCCAAATCGCAAGACTGACAGACATTCTAAAACACTCGGGTTTTGAGGATGAAGAAAACAGTTCTGAGATAGGTTGTCAGATACTGCTTTGACGATCGTTAGAACTCTTCCAAAAATTTGAATCTTTAAGTTTTGTGTCAGTTCTTGCTGCTATACTACCTTTATAGTGAATATATAGGTACTGGAGGTACAGGATTAATTCCACGACCGGTACTGGTATTCTCTGTAAAACTCCTGTAACGCTAAGTCAGACGGCTCTTTGAATTATCTAGAGCCTAATTTTGGTAAGGTCGCACCAGGTTCTATTAGTTGAAACTTCTGCCAGGCAATTTTTTATTGTCATTTGATTCATGCATATAGGAAGAAGTGTACGTAAAATTTGTTTTGAAAAAAATAGTTGCCGTCAAAAGTTATTTTTGTTGTAGTAAAATATTACAAAATGATTGGAATTTGCAAGAACACAGTCAATTTAATAGCTATCTAATTGATAGCTGTCAAAGTTCCTACAGTGTCTTGCAAAAGTTGATAGAATTCACAAGGTTATAGTTCTTAAAGTTATACTGAGATCGTGGTTGAAGAATTTAGCATTGTCTTTGCCACTTCAATTTTTGTATGATATTTTCTATGATGAATGATTCCTGAATAATGGAACTTTTTGGAAGTTTGCTATAATGCAGGTTGATATGGACCGACATCATTTGCTCCCATCCTGTCTGACTGAACTGAGTATTCCATCGGTCTCTGTTCAGGAATATTAATTTGCATAGTTAAGAAATCATCTGCTTCGATTGTACCAGTAACGTTGGTATCCGTATAAGAAACAATCGTTGAAATTATCTGTGATCGGTTCCTATATCATTGTAAAGGATTTTAGGTTTTTTTTGGAACTCATAATTAATAAAATCGGATTAAACGAAAAGTTGGGTTCTGGCAATCATATTTTAGCCCTACCATAGACTACCATTTTGAAATTTCAGACAGAATTGTTTGGTGTGGAGTTTATTATTTTTACTCCTCTATGTTATATGTATCTGAATCTGTAGCATATTGCCGAATCAATTCCGCATTGATCGTCGTTAAATGCTCCAACAGGATATAAATGAGTCCTGAGTTCTCTTTTGATCAAAATCTAACGGTTCGCACGCATTCTGTAGATTGTATATTGAAATTTTCTTGCTACATTTTTTGAAATTGTTTCTTTGATTTTCTTAAATAGCTTTGGTCTGACATGATGACTGCCATTGAAATTTTTATCTGAAGGATCATAGATTGCTCAATTGTCGTCACGTATTGTTACTCTTTCAATAATTCTAATTAAATAGGTGTCGTGTGTATCTCCTTCGTTTCATCAAACACTAGAATTGCCTTTAATCCTATCGTAATTTCGTCTTATAATCAAATGGTGTTACCAGCCTTTTTGAGACATGATCTCATATTATTAACTTATAACATTTAAAATTGGGAATGATATCAGGCAGAAATTCACATTTTGGAATTATAATAGCATAAATCTAAGCATCCTTCTCGGTGAAGCAATCAATATTGACTTAAGTGATATGTATATATGCAGGATGACAAATGTCGATTCTCAAGTTAGGTTATTGAATTATAACATTAATTGCCTATTTAAGAGAAATGCTCCAATTAAATCTTTTATGGTAGAAAGCAACAAGTGTCCCTGGTTTACTAAGCAAATTCCAAATTTGACTAATTATTGGATCCCAAAAAACAGCGTAAAATTGATGCTTGTCCTAGCGTGTGTTGAATGCCGAAATTTCTACTTCAAATACAGATTTAAGTACTTTGCCTTTCTATCTCTAACATAACCTATGACATTGACTTTAATTTTGACAGCTAGGATGTTTCCACATAGGTGGTCCATAGAGAAGGAGGTGATAGTACTCAGTACAGGGTGTACGGGCACCATCTAAAGCAGATTGTTTGCAGAACTTCATGGCACTCGTCTTCTCTCCGGAGTTAGTGTGGTCTAAAATAAAAATTTCGTATTTTCTTACCTTTTTTTTTTTTTACTTTATCCTTTTTTTTCAAAAAGATCGTTAACATCACTTTTTTTATAAAAACTGTAGTTGTAGTTATCCTCTTGACTCAGACCGTACACTCTGTACTTTTTTAGATAGAGTGTTTTGTGAAAAACTATATTTTTTTCTTAAGTGCTCTGTAACTCCGAAACGGTTGATAAGTTGTTATTTAGGCAAATTTTCAAATACCTGAACGACGATAATTTAATGAATTCTCTTCAGTCTGGCTTTAAACATGGTCATTGGTGGTATTACTGTTCTACTAAACGTTACCGAAGATATTCGTATGGCAATTGATGATGATGAAAGCATTGTCACACTAGTATCTACCCTTAAGACTTTCCAAAGGTTTTTGACAAACTTGCATCTTATATTTGCGATCGAATGCAATTGACTGTATGCAATAATCAGTCTTTTAGCCTCTTGCTGATAAATTGTGGCATACCACAAGGCTCGATCTTGTTACTTTTATCGATTTTCATAAACGATTTGCGGAATGTAATAAAATATTGTCCGTTTCATCTCTATGCCGATGATCTACAATTTGATATTATCATGTCGCTAGGGATTATTGAGGATGGAAATTCAATGCAGACCTATAAGCGGTCTCTGAATGGGCCAGAAGAAGTAAATCAATACTTAATCAAGCCCAAAAGTAATTCCATTGTAATATATACAAGTTTTTGTTGAACACTTTATATTAACTTTGATGAATTTCTAATCTATTAATCTATCTTTTTTTTCCTGTAAGTTTTTCCCTATCGACATCCAGTGCATAAATAAGACAATACGTTTTGTCTTACCTGTGTAGAGTTTTTAATAAGATGAATTAAATTAAATTGAAGTAAAAGAAGACTACAAACAAGTTTGTATTTTATTTTTGGAGCAACTCTGGTGCTAAACACAAAACTTTTTAGTAGCCCCAAACGTGCTGCGGCTTATACTGAAACTGCACAAATCAACACTTCCTTCATTCAAGGCACTACATGCATATATATAATTCTTCCCTTAATTCAAGGACTACATTATACTCTTTAACTGTCTTGTAATATTATTTAACCTAAATGTAATGTAACACACATGTTGAGTTCCCTGAGGCAAGCTAATAGGACCCAGTCTGAAGAACTCTCTATTCTTTCGATATAATTTCTTTTTTTTTCCATCCAAATTTTTCTTTAATTTTGACCTTCAGTATAAAAGAAATACGGAATGAGACCGAACGCAATTAATTATTTTTCAGAACCCCCTCTATTTTTTCCTCGGAGCAATTATCTTTTGACCAATATTTATCTTCGTTTTAAAATTTTTTTTTTTTTATTATCGATGCTAGTGAAATTCGGAGTAATTATTTGTTTGCTACGCTGAACGCAATTGTGTTCCATTGAAAATGTTGTTTTTAGCTATTTTCTATATTTAGTTTTCAAATATTTTTTTAATTTTATAGCCATCAAGTGCACAAACGTGTATACATTGCAGAAAAGAGAAATTCATTAATTTATATATAGTACGCGAACAAAACAATTCTTTGATTCGGTTAAAGTTTGAACACTCAGCACAGACGGAAAATGGAAAATTATAAGAAAAAAAAAACAATATTTTTTCTTTAATTTTATAAAAGTCTGAAATTTTTTGTTCCCATCAGGTCGATATACGTTTTTAAGTGATAGAATTTAACAGAATTATTGCCATCGTTAACAGCTTTAGTTGGCCATGTAAAAAGCGATTAGTCTAAGTGGCTTTTTATATTGATCGTAACCATTTGAATGCTTTCAGAGGCAAATAATATCATGGAAATTAAGGGAAATTAACTTTGACATGCTCAACGGTTCTAATAGAGAATTTTTATGTGAAATATTAATGAACTGCAATTTGTAAGAAAAATTGTTGTCTTTTGAGCAGGCCTAAAGTCAATATATTTGCATGAGGGATGGTAAATAATTTAAGATATATCGATCTTTTGAAAACCAAATAGTTAAAGAAAAACATTATTTGACCAATCGAGTGACCTATTCGACTTTTGGACGAAACTCAATTTTTTTTAGAATTTTTCTGTAAATTTGATTTATTGAGAAATATTGTTTTGCGTTTACATGGTGATTTATATGTGTGAATTGAAAAAAGTAAACTAGCCACAAGCCGAATACTGTAACACTAGCTATTCTGTAATTTGGGCTTTTGGGCTTGAGAATTATTAAACTCTCTATTCTACTTAGATTAAATTCTCACTGGTGTAAAGAAGTGCATCGTTTTGGCTTCTGTACTTGAATTCACTAAAAAAAGAATTATTAACATACTGAAAGGCTGTCAAATACAAATATCGAGAAGCTTTGGTGATCGGGACATAATTATTGACAAATTTAAAAAATAATTGATTATGTTTCTTTACTTGTAGAGAGAAATCACATTATGAAAATGTATTTGAATGGCCGAAATTTGTATGGATTGTTCACCCTATGTGGATTGTTACAAAGATCTTGTGAGCTAAGAAATTCGGTAAACGGTATATTTCTATGAATCTTGGATTACTGATCCCTTAAATAGCGTTTTTCTTGCCGGAACTCAATTTCATTCAATTGCCGTAACTCATTCAGTATATCAAGTTTGATACTTATACGCCACACTTTATATATGTCAGGAGTATAGAATCTCTAAATTAACTAACTGGGAATTCTATCGACAAGACCTTAAGTTGACTTCAACCAGCTGTACTGACTTCGTTTTGCCCTCTGAAGCTGAAGATCTGAAATCCAGCTGAAAAGAAAAGAATTCAGAAAACTCTCTCTGTCATCTGCGAGTATATAAAACGAAATATAATAAGGAATTTAGAAGATCGAAGAGAAGAACCTTCTGCAATGGCCTAGACCAAATACTCGCAGCTGCAAGGCGCCATAGCGAGAGTTGTAAGCAAACAGCCAAGCTTTTATTAGAAACTCATTTTCCGGACTCTCTCATCCCCCATAAAGGAATAGTAGCTTCAAACCCAGTTGAGGTATACAATTACAGGGTCTCTAATAGCAGAAACAGCCCTGCGGGAAGAATCTTCACTCCCAACAAGGTTAGATAGGTCATTGGCATATTTAAACGTTTTAAATTTGCTGGAGGTGATGGTGTTTTCGAAGGCTTTCTACAGCAGGAAATTGAAGAAATACTTCTTCCACTACAAACAATTTTTCGAGACAGTTTCGCTCTAGAGTACATTTTCCAATGTTGTAGAGATGTCATGGTGGTGTTTATATCCAATGCAGGAAAAAGAGCTAGTTCTGTAGCCAAATCGTCCCAACCCATCAGCCTCTGCTCATTTATACTTAGATTAAATTAGAGTGGCGGCCATCGCATGAACCTCTACGATCAGTCTCACTTAGACCATTTGCGGTCCATTGTGATATCACTTATTTATACTTAAGTCCATGGGAAAAAAGTTGTAGGCCTATATATATTCAAAGTGAAATTATGGTTAAAGCACTCATATCATTCCAAGCAGTTTGCTTATTAATGTGGGAAGCCTACTGAAGACTGCAATTTACATATTAGTCAAAGACCTCGAAAAAGCTCTTGAAGCAAAAGAGGTGGTTTTATGTGCATTGGCAGACATAGAAGAAGCCTTGGAAAATACCTCATTCAATACAATTAAAGTAGCCGCTGAGGGTAAGGGCCTTGAGCCCTCTACGGTTAACTAGATAGATTGATTCCATGCTTAGAAAAGGAGGGATAAACGCAACTCTAGGTAACTGTTCAGACCGGATCAGCGCGGCTATAGGTTGCCCACAAGGAGTAGTCATTTCTCCACTCTTGTGGTCGATTGTAATTGATGATCTCCTAGTGAACTTGATCAGTTCGGAATTTAATATAGAAAGCTACGCGGATAATCTAGTGGTCACTATACTGGGCAAGCATGATCATATTTGACCTCATGCAAAAGTCTCTTTCCAAAGATCGGAATTAAGATCTACTTTTGCATTTCTCAAATGTTAGATGTATGTTAGAATATAACGAATAGAGATTTAGGGAGGTTTGATAGGAGAAAACGAACTCCCATCTCCCAAACTCCCCAACTTTCCGGAATACAGCATCCGGCTTCATCAGCGAAATTAAAGCTTCAATTAATTGCATTTGTGCATTTTGTGCCCTGTAAATTGAGTCATAAGGGCCTTGTCCAATATTCCACTTAAATATACTTTCAATAGAGGAACCTCGTTTCCCTGTGTTTCTGATTTAAACGGCAATACTGGAGAGAAATATGGCAATATACTAACCAAAGTGTCCCGTTCTTCGAACGGGATTCTCTCTGAAACTAGCAAATGTTTTTTTTTATTTTTTACTTTTTTTTCAATTTTTTTTTTATTTATAATTTTTTTTGTATTGTTAACTTTTTTTTTATTTTCTAATATTTTTTCCATTTAAAAAAAACTACATTATACATTTATTTTATTTTATTTTATTTTTTTATTTTTATTTTTACTTTTTGTAATTTTTTCAATATTTCTTTAGTTTAAATGGAAAAAAGCATACTGGGATTCGAAAGCGTTACAGACAGAGTCTGCGCTTTTCTTAATGTAATTATTCTTGATCGAATGAAAGTTAAAAAGAGTTGTTAGATATAAATTAGTGCTAAAATCCTTGTCACCCTCTATCGCTGAAACATATAGAGTTGGCTTCTGGATGAGTAGGTAATATCTGTTTTTTAGTATTGCTGTTCAAATCTGATATACCCAACTACATGTATTTTGGTAACAATAAAACAATATTTGGTCTCCGCAGCGACCGAGATTCGAACCTTATTCTGATTTATACTTCCGTGTGCTGTCGCAGCTGGTCTCAGCAGCTTCGTGTCCAATTCTTTATTATTGGAGAAGTCTCAATTCCATAATTTGTTTGGGGGGGGGGGGGGGGTGGCTTGACTCAAAATAATTAAGTTGTTAAAGTAATAATAAAAAAAAATAAAAAATTGATATTGTCAGTATTAGGGATAGAATGTGATTTGAAATTCTACATGGTTTAGAAAATTCAGAAATATGAATTGATTCCTTTTATGACATACACATAGGTCCATATATTAACATTAAGATAAAAACACCATGCTTTTATTATGGCATTTAAATACGAAAATGGATGCATCCTCTTCACTGGAGCTGTCCTTAAGTCAATCTTTATTGAGGCCAGCCCGTCCCTTTAACTTGTACACGAATTTATCCGTCTGTATATTTATTTATATATTTCTTTTTTACTATTTTCGACACTCTCGTAGACCCACTTTTCGTCATCACAGCGAGCTGAAATTTGGCACACAGGTTCATGTCGCGTGACAATTGAATCTATCAAAATTTGAACCGAAAATTTCCATGAAAAACCCGGAAAATCGGCAAAAATCATTTGAAAATTTGGTACAAATTTGATTAATGATAAATCCGTTTCAGGAAAAATGTAGTTTTCCGATTTTTCCGAAAAAAATTTCCGGAATTTTCCGGTAAAAAAGTTTTCTAAATTATGCAGGATCAAGTTCCCTATCAACTGGCATCATTGCTTTCTCTCCGACAATGGTGAAAACTTGCAGAAAAAATCGAGGAAAATTCATGTAAAACGCTTTTCCGACCAAGGAAGCGTTTGAGCGTTTTGTAAACTAAAGCGGTAGCGACATGAGTTGCATAAAGTTGCTTTTGTGGAAAATTCCATGGAAAACCCGGAAAAGCGGAACAATCATCGGAAAAATTTTCATCGATATGATTAGTGATAAATCTGTTTCAGGCAATGTGCAGAATTTTCCAATTTTTCTGGAATTTCCGGAATTTTCCGACTTTTCCGTAAATTTTCCGACAAAAAAGTTTTTTCCGTCCTACTGCCATCAATACTTTCTCTTCAACAATCATGAAAACTTGCATGAAAAATCGAGGAAAATTCATGTAAATTTTTAAAAAAATTTCATAGTAATAAGAAAAGCCTGTGGAAAACATGGAAAATCGGGAAAATCCAGTAAATCAGTGTCTTTTCAGCCGTCATAAAATTGTTTTAAAATATCTCCATGCAGCACGTAATAACAATTTAGTTAACGTGAAAAAGGCAGAAAATAAAATAAGTAAAAAACGAGTTTTCAAACAAAACTGAGGCCAAGCCGCATGAAAAAGTAGAAAATAAACTTTTCTTCACACACAGAGGTGGACTCCGATTTTATTCGCTGACAATCACCGATATATTTCAGTATGATCCATCAGAGGTAATAAGTGATTTGATTCATGATGAGAAAGAATATTCAAGAGAAATGTCCCAATCAAAAAATCTGAGTCCACCTCTGTGTGTGAAGAAAAGTTTATTTTCTACTTTTTCATGCGGCTTGGCCTCAGTTTTGTTTGAAAACTCGTTTTTTACCTATTTTATTTTTAGTCTGCTTTTCTTAGATATTTAAATTTTTTTGATTGAGTTTTTTTTTCTTCAGTCGCACTACGCGCTTATATTTTCCAGTGATTCTTCTAAGGTAGCCTTATATGAGGATTAAGTGTTATTTCTTTCTAACTACTGCTTTCCTTCTATATGATCTTCTGCAGATATTGATTGGTGTAATAATCCAGCATTTTCCTTCTATATAGAATTTTTGGTGGCTCTGAATTTTTGGTTTGCGGAATTTTCTTTATTATAAAGGATTTTCTTTATCAACCAGAATATTTTCAGGAGTAGTAAAATTATGAGAGGATATCAGAAGAAAATCAAGAACGATCAAAATGTTCGTATACCTACTAGTTTCCTACGTTTTTTCTAATTCCTTTAGGGCTCTCTTCATATTTGTTGCAAAATAATTTCAATCTTTCAAAGAGGCTCATGATTTCTTTTCCTGGATTTAATCTTACCTAACAATCAAATATTCAAGATTTGTATATTTTAGTTAGCACAAAATTCCAATTAAAAAAGTGGAAAATTCTCAAATTACGATTCGGTTTTTGATGAAAATAATTTGCATACGTGTATTTTCGAAAAAAGTTTATTAGGACGTTTCTTATATTTTCTTTGTGAAAAAATTACAAAACTCTAAATTAAAACCTCCAATTATCGTTAACGGTATTTTTCCTTTTTTTAACTGTGATATTTCCAGGGAATACCATCAATTAATTATTTGCATAAGGCTTGCCGTTTTAAATTACAAAAAAAAAAAATAAAGAAGAAAAGGAAGAAGAAGAAGAAGCGTTTCGTATCTCAAAAAATTCTTTCTTGAACAAAATTAAGTTTAACCCGTTAAAAAGTCCAAAAAAGTAATCTTTTTATTTAAAAATACAAAAGAAAAATCTCTACCTAGCACCGTGTAAACGTGGACATTTCTGCATTTTCCATACAAAATAAAAGCACAGAAAAAAAATTGAATTCTCTTGAATTCCCACCTTTCTATCTAACTATTCCAATTACAATAGAAAAAAAAACTTTTGACGCATTATATAAATTCCCTTCGACCAAAAATACAGGAAGTACGTGCGCGAATATAGCACGGATTTCCACGTAAAATTGTCAAAAAATGACATAGAAAACGAACAGAATTCCATGCGAATTGCTTACTGGACAGCTTACAGTTTCATTTCATTTGTCATATAACACGTTTAATGGATGCTACATATATTCAGGGCCTGAAATCTATTTGAGGCAATGCAGGTGGGAATCACACCGTTATTTTGAACTAAATCAATAAGTGTTAAGGTCTTGGTAGGTATGAGATAAATGTCAATCAAGAATTATCAGATTATAGGAGTCACTTTCTATCCATTTGAAAATTCATGAACTTCTGGGTCCAAAATAAATTCAGATGGAATTCTATGTTATGGATATGTCTTAAGTTTATCGATTCATTTCTATTTTTAATAAGATTCTTAATATGTTGGTCTTTCTGGTTTCTCTTTGAAGATTTTATGTATGTTACCCTACAAAGTGTGCATCATTTAAGTACTTACCATAAAACGAGTTTCTTAAAATTCGTAGGATTGATCTTTCTGTATTCACACATTATACACCCACACTTTGTAAAGAAAACTCTTTTTGCATGATATTGAACCTGATCCCAGAAGCGATCTCTTTTTTTTTTGCCCACAATGTACACAAAAAGACAGCACATAATATTTTACTCTGGTTGATAGACATGTGTGGTAGAATTTTACTAAATAGAAAAGATTTTTAACAGAGCAGTCTACGTTTATACGCTATAGATTTTGAAGTCTAAACAGGTACTGCAAGAGCTCTAACATTTTTACAACTGCTCAGACAACCAAGCTGCACTCCTGGTTCTTTCCTCTCAAGACTTTGTGTCGAAATTAGGAAGACAAAACCTTCAAGCATATATTAAATATAAGTGTCCTGCGCTTGCAGCTTTAAGGTGGCAAATCACTGGATAATCATATATCTCTACAAATAAAGTGTGTAAGCTATCCCCAAAGGAAATAATCGAAAGCACGTAAGGCAGGACACAATAAATCAACTCTGGTCGCGCAGAGCACAAGGTCTTACTTAATGGTCTGGTTGCCTCTAATATTAACCTATCCTACAAAGGTTCATAGTTAAAGGTATCCACATAAGAAAATTTTCCTTAAGTCTTCAAATTTCAATTTCTAGTCACGAAAATTTCACGTAAATATTGGTTAAAACCAAAATTACTCCTTAACTAAATGACTCTGAATAGACATAATTTTGAACAGAAGAAAAAAAAGATGAAGGAAAATGATTCTTATGCGAATCACAATTAGAAAATTTCCGTTAATAAATTCTTCACACGTGTATTATTAATATACAAATATACCTATTATGACTCGGCTCCTTCCCAACTAACAGCATCTTCCTGCCCTGTACTTAGCTAAGTATATGTGTATACGTCGAACATATTCTCACGTTTAAGTACTTAATTTCAGACGAGTTCTTATCACACCTCTAATAACATAAAATTGTTGTTGGTTGCTCAATTCCATATATCTCACATGGACGTCAGCACCATTATTACGCCCTCTCCTCTGAACTAATTCACGGGCTTGAGAAATATAAATCAAAAGGATATCTATATCTATATATGTATGTATGTACATATGTTTGTAGATATTCACTCACTTTTGGTGCGACAGATACCCTTGAGCCCTAACGGATAGATTTTCACCAAGAATTTCAAACAATGTCAAGAATTCTTACATCATATGCTCTTATTCACAAGTATGTATTATATGTATATAGGTATGTACTAGAAAAAAGAAAGAGTGAGAGAAAAATATAAATTGTATGTGAGCGAGAGAGATAGAGAGATTACCAATGTAAATTATTATGTAATGCGCCTTCATAGCGTGAACTCCGTTAAGTAAAAGTATGATAAGTAGAAAGATTGAAGACTAACTTTTTTCTTCTTCTTCTTAAACTTTAATTTTTTTTTAAATAAATATTTGACTTTATGTAAGTGCTGAAAAAAAAAACTATAGATGGTTTTGAAATTATGATTTTGTAAGACTTATTTTTTTTGTTCATATGGTTCGATGTGTTCCATCCATTAAATCAATGAGCTTCTCTGATGCATGTGAAAGCACTTGCCCTACTTTAGTGATTAATTTATTTTTTTTATGCTCAAGTGCTTAACTTTCATTTATGGTTAACCTCTGTTACACAAAAAAAAAAAGGAAAAAAATGAAAGAAGTTTTATCACCTGCTATTCCCGAGACGATTTTCTAGAATAAATCACCAGAAATTGATGGCATCCTACTTGAGGTATAAAACAGTAAAAAAAAAGAAAAAAAACCAATCTGAAAAGTAAGTGTATGAACAGGAAAGAAAGATTGAAATAATGAAGAACTACATTATAATCAGAAAAAAGAAGCAACCTACGAGCTCTGAACCCTACCCAACTTACTCTTGTTGTAGCGCTTTCAAAGAGGTTATCAGAAAAAACAAAATGGTCCTGCTACAGCTGTATGAATACCAAAAAAAAATGGATGGATGAATGAATTAAAAAGAGGTTGAAAATCATAGGCATTCTCTAGAACTTAGGCTTACCAGCTAAAGTTGCCCGTTCTTAGAACGGGATTCCCTGTTAAGTTTGTCATTTTTTTTATTTTCTATTTTATTTTTTATTTTCTATTTTTTTTATTTTTTTTCTATTTTTTATTTTTTATTTAATAAAAAAGAGCGTACTGGGGATTCGAACGCATTACAGATAGATCTGGGCTTTTCTTAAGTTTATATATTGCTCATAAATCTCAGCCGAATGGTCTGATGAAGCTTAAGATTTGCCTCCAACCCTCCCTGTCTGCTTCATAACAGTGTGATCTAAGGAATCTGTAACGTTTACAAGACACATCCGGACAATTATAGAGAAAGTGAGTATCGGTTATCTCTCAGCATCCTCTGAATACAAGGTTCTCAACAAGTTCCATCTTATGTAACCAGTAAAGCACCCAGAATTTGCGGGGGGGGGGCAGGTGTCCCAAGTCCTAACGAGTCGGAAAAATAGGGCCTTAAAGTCGCGTCCTGCACCCATCTGAGCACTTAAGGACACAGTAGAGCATCCAGGATTTGGCTTCGGGGTGGAGGGGGGGGGCATAGGTGTCCCAAGTCTTAACGAGTCGGAAAAATAGGGCTTTAAAGTCGCGTCCTGCACCCATCTGAGAACTTAAGGACACAGTAACGCACGTAGGATTTAGCTTCAGAGGCGGGGGGCATAGGTGTCCCAAGTCCTAACAAGTCGGAAAAATAGGGCTTTAAAGTCGTTTCGTACACCCATCTGAGCACTTAAGGACTGCTGTTGTAGATTAAAAGGTTTTATTTTATTTTATCGGACTTTGTAATAATATACAGACCACATTTTATACGTAGTTTGTAAACTATGCTCAGAAAACTGATATTCTGGAAGGGGACCGGTCCCGTTCGTCCCCCCCCCCCCTCGGTGCGCCCCTGTCTGAGTGTGCAGTATGAATACACATGATGATTCTCATGGTTGTTTTGTTTAAATTCCAGTACCTAGCTTTTCCGTTGACATTTGGTTAGGTGTTCTACACACTTTTTTTTCAGTTCTGCCCGTGTGGTAATTTAACCAAATACAAATGTTGGCAGTCGGCCCAAATCCTGACCTAATACCCGTATAGGACGAGTAATTCAATACACCGAGAAAAAGAACTCAGAGTGGTTTTTTACCAGTTTAGAGATTGGAAATGATTTTGATAAGTCCTTGACAGCCGCTTGGCTCATTGAGAAGATACCTTCCAGCTTTTTCCAGAATGGCCTTGATTTCCGCCTTGAAAACCGTGACAGGATATTCGAGGTGTATGTCTATTTCCCTTCGAGGTTCCTCACAGAAAGCACCTACCTATCCATAGAAACATTCTAAGTGAAAGATCTCATTTTTTTACCGCAGCTTCTCTCACACATTTGTAACGCATATGAAATAATGATAGTACAGCACAATGGATTGGACACCCACCCATAATACGTCCGTCTGTATGTCAATCCATCTGTCCGTCCGCATGATAACACAAGAACACGTTTACTTTGAGTTCTGAAATTTTTGCACATATAGGCTTTAAAAAAAATGTAAATATAAGTTCGAATATGGGGCAAATCGGGTAACACCTTTGTGGGGTTGCCATACCTACAAAAATTTTGTTTTTCACTATATATTTAGGACACGGCCTGAGAGCGCGTCGACGTGGAGAGCTCAAATTTTGTACACAGCGTTTTCATGAAAATTGTAAATAAAATTTCAAAAATAAAGTAGATCGGGCAACCCCTTCTTGGTGTTGCCATACAACAATTTTGATTTTTTACTTTATTTAACTTTTATTTTTATCTAAGGTATAATATTATTGGTCTTACAATTAGACCAATTATAACTGTTTTCTCTTGTTATAGTTCAATTTTAAATTATTTTAAATTCAATTTTAAATTATTTTCTGAAAAAAATCAGTTTTCAATCATTCCACGTTCTACACGAATATTTTTCTAGCTTACCACTAGCTGCCACTTATAATCCACACGGTAAACATAAATTCTCTGAAAATGCCTCACGAAGACTTGTGTAATTTAATTGTCCCCAGGAGTGTAAGTAAATTAAAATTTTCTCTCCGATTAAATGCAAGTGGTACCATTTTAATTTGCTACAAGTTTCAGTATATCCTCAAAGGTCTGGCTATTAGTTAAATTTCAGTTAGCTTTCATCCATCTCTCTCTCTCAGGTGAAATTTTGTCATAATAAGGAACTATAAAAGCGTACAAAATATCCGGATAAAGGTAAAATTTCATGCAACCACAAGGCGTACAATACACAATGCGCGCTTTCTTACACGCTCACACCCTTAATTGGATTATTTCGTTTTCAAGTAGAAAAGTTTTATTCTGCAGCAGCTACATGACATAGTTTTTTTTGTTGCCATGCAAGACGGATGGTAATGGTTTCGATTTCTCATTCTTACATACATATATATTTTTTGTTATTATTTTTCACCCTCCTACCCCAAGAGAAGAATGGTAAGTTGCTCACTGCAAGTAGTTTTACTCAATTATAGTGGAAAATTGTTCAATTTCCTTTTGGAAATCAATAATAAAAATTTGTTAATTTTTTCCTACCCGAAATTATAGCCATAGTATAGCCATTTTTCTGGGCAATTATTATTCAAATTAGCAGCAACAGCAGTAATAGTGGTGTCCAGGAAAATATTATTTAATAGGTAGTCATCCTGGCAGTTTTCTACGTCCAATTACAAAAGTCTGTCAATTGTAATTAGTGAAGAAGAAGAAGAAGAAGAAGAAGAAATGACAATTTCAAGGAAGAAAATCTTCAATGTTGTTTGTGGAGGAGTTATACAATTGGATGGGTAATATCTACTTTGGGTAGATACCTATATATGTATATTGTTAAGAAGTCATGAAAAGTATATGGTAGTGTTGTAAATCCTTATAGTAGGTATAAGGAACACCCTTCATTTTCCCCCTTTCGTATATTCTGCGAAGTACTCACAAATCCCGAGAGCGCTTCTATGAAACTCGGCCTTGTTAGGATCATAGCCAACTTTACTTGTTTTAAGGCCGACCCCATTTTTTACCTACTTTTACTTCCTAGATATTGTTGAAAATAATATTTCCTGCTTCTTCTCATTCTCATCCTTCTTCTCCTGCTCCTCATCATCATCCTTCTGTATAAATAAAAGTGTAGAAAAGGTCAAGAATGGATATAAGAGAAAAAAATGGAAAAAAAATTTACCGAAAGGGATGACTTACAACAACAACAACAACAACAGCAACATTCTGACTAGATGAGATCCGCCATTCGTATTTGACTTAAAAACTGTTGGTTGGGAAGTATGAGATTCATGAGTGGCACTCCTAAAAGGTGTGGGGTAGAGATTTTAATTCAGTGTTTTACAGGGTTCATTAAATTTTGCTGTTTTTTTTATACATAAGTTTGTCGGTGTATATGTATATTTTGTTTTATTTGTACCAAAAGTCTTTTCATAACATTGCAAAATCTAAAGGATAGAAATAAACAATTTGACAACCGACCTTTTTCACGGTCAGACGACAAATGAGGCTATTCCAAAAAAACTGGCGAAAGAGTGTCAATCATTGAAATGAGCAATTGATTGAGTGGAAAGTGTTTAAATAGAATGAAAAGAGTCTTGAAAATTGTCCCTTTTTATCCACCTCTTATAACTATGCTGGGAGGAATGTGTATACGTGCTTATCTATTTTACATACCTACAAATACATTGAAATTCTTTTATACCCCAAATTTATAAATAGAAGTTGATGTAAGGAATTTGTTTTTTTTTTATTATAGAAATATGAACTTTAAATCAAATTTAAAGATTTAATTATTTTTACCTTTGTTTTTGACATTTTGACACTTTGTTTTCATGGAAATATGTTAGAGTTAGGTTAAATTGTTTTTGGGGTGTCTATATGACGAGTTCTAGCTTGTTTAATTTAGATCACTATAGCGTTTATTGTGCCCCATATACATATACCTATTCATGTAAATCTATCCTTGTAAAGTCAATCCAAGATTCAGTCTGCTTTTACCTAACTAAGGAATCTCAGAATACATTCAAGATACCTTTTACCTCTCAGCTCCTAGCTACCAAGTATCACTCCTCTTTTGATTGCCAGAGCAGGATATTCACAGAACACATATCGATTTATTTAGGTAGTACCTACTTTGGCTTCCTATCATAGTTACCCATTGCCCAATAATGACCACCACTTACTACCCGTATAAATTTCTTGATGTCTCTTCTGTTACAGTCCTCTGAGAAACTAAATTATTTTCTTCTAATTGTGTACAGGCTGTAATTTTCCTTGCAATATAGCAGGAGTTTCGGTTTCGATTAACCTACAGATGATTATTAGCTTTCTTGTAACTATCGATGATGATGATGATGATGTTGTTTTTTACGGTTCCGATCGAGTTTTTTCCGAGAGCTATTCATATTCGAATCCTTCTTTGCTAGTTCAACTGTTATCTCATTAGTCTCGATATTTCTATGACCAGGCACTCAGCATAGAAGCACTTATGGAAATCTCTTCTAGGGTATCTTTGCATAACTGCACTAACTTTGATTTTATCAGCACAGCGTTCAAAACCTTTATGGCCACCTGGCTGCAACATTACATAAAAAAAATATGATCAAATTGTACTTGTTTTGGGTTTCAGGCGGAAGTCTATGCTATAGAGGTTGGAGCTCAGGAAAGCCTAAATAAGGACTGTAAGAACTCCAACATCTACATCTGTACAGACAGCCAAGCTGCGCTCCTAGCTATTTCATCTCAAGCCTTTGAGTCGAAATTAGTTTAGAGCTGCTACTCGAAACTCCAACTACTGTCTAGGGACAACCAAGTAATCTTGGTTTGGGTCCCTGGACACGAAGGAGTGGACGCTAATGAAAAAGCGGATGAACTGGCTAAAACCGGAGCTGATTGTCCGTATATTGGTCCCTATCCGACATTTGGCCTACCAAAAAGCCACTTTAGGGGGGAACTGCTTAAGTGGGAAAACAGGCAACTGGATCTCCTTTGGCGTAGCGCGTCCGGTACGAAGAAGGCGAAGAAATTCTTCAATCCTTCTCATATCCTGTCGCGTCATCTTATTGGACTTAGCAGACAATCGCTCAGACTATTTACTAACGCAGTCACTGGTCATGGCCCCATCCGTCACTTCATGAAGAAGATAGGCAAATGCGACAGTGAACTGTGTCGACTGTGCGAAGAGGAAGATGAAACCTCGATGCACGTTATATGCGAGTGCACAGCACTTGCAGGTCTAAGGATGCAAATCACAGGAAGAGAACTTATCTCTCCAGATAATGTGTGCAATCTAACTCCGAAAGCAATAATCGAGCTCGTTAATAGACTCGATTTTGCCTAATCACTATAGGGGAAGGCACAATATATCAACTATGGTCGCGGTGTCCGCAAGGTCCTGGAGGCCTAGGCGCCCCTACTCTTAACATTAACATTAACATTAACTTGTTTTGGGTCCGATCATCATCAATTTGGATGAAACTTTCAAAAATAATTCACCCATAGTTTTTGCTTCCTCTTAACACACCTACACCCCACCCATTATGATTTTACGATAAAAATCATATCATGAGAACGGAGTAACAAGAACTATTTTTCTGAATCAAATGCCAAGTGCAGCACCGAACGAAATAGTTTTTTCATTTTTCCAAAAAAAATGTTTATTTACTATTGTGATCGTTTAGTACTTTTTTGTTTGTATTTGTATTATGAAGCTATTATGAAGCTATAAGCCTCATCTATCTATATGAATATCCTTTATTTTGGAGATATGAAATTTTAAAGTCACCCTCTATACTCTAAATAACATAGTTCAGGAGCACTACACTTTGGTGAATATTCATCCTTGTATTTTCTGAAACTTTATAAATTTATTTATTTTATCTGGAGTCCTTTTCCCTAGCTGTAAGTTATATATGTGCTTCCTACCTACTCCAGAAGATTTGTGTGCATTGTTTTAACCTAAATTTTTCCCTATTGAGAGATTTAAGGTACAATGAAGTGGAAGTGTAGTGCGAGCAATACAAAAAAGCTGTGATTTATTTCGGATTTTTAGTGACTATTAAGTTAACCGCACCAAAACTCCAAGTATGGTTGTTTGGGGGGAGGTAAAAACGTGGAGTCTATTCTATGTGCTACGTTAAAAAAAAAAAAAACAATCGTCAGGTTGTTATAGAACCATTCAACCATCGAAAAGGTTTCGAGCTTACCTGTTCTTGAAGTTGATTTTCTTTGGTTATCAAATTTAGGCTCGAACAGCAGCGCGTCTACAGAAAATAGAGAGAAATTTGTTAGTTTGAATATTATGGTAAAATTAAAAATTTTTGTATTTTCGAAATAGGGGCTTCGTAATTTTGGGCATACATGGCTACATAAGGCTTATATATTTAGAATGTTAATATAAGATAATAAGTGCTTAGTAGAAAAAAAATACTACATTCCTCTAAGTGAAGTCGTAGGTACTTTGGTAATTTTTACAGAGATAAATCTTATATGAATAATAAAAATAAAAAAAGTGCTAGAAGTCCTTAGTGGTAAATAACACTATTTTTTTGAAAAAAATATAATAAAGAGATCCTCAGCGGTAAATAAAACAATTTTTTGCAAAATACAATAACGAGGTCGTCAGTGGTAAGATAATAAATACTATTTGTACCAAAAAAAAAAGGTAAATAATACATTTTTTTTAAAGAAGCACAATAAAGAGATCCTTAGTGGTAAATAATAGAATAGAATAGAGTAGAATAAATTTTTTCGGTAACGTATACAAGATTGAAATCTTCTTGAGTACAACTATTGTAGTGGAGCAAGAGTCATAATACATCGAAATTCAAAGAGTATAAAAAATAAATAACAAATAATAATTCAAGTATGACATTACAGAAGAAAGAAAAAAATAATTATGTATACTATAAAACTATGAACTAACTAGTATTCTGTTACGGAAAAGAGGAAGAAAATGTGAAAGAAGAGCTGAGCTGTATTATGTGCGTTCTAACGAATTTTTTAAATGCATCAGCCGCCTGCATACTGACAGGGGGATCATTCCCCAGACGGATGCTTTGGACAAGATAAGAGATTTCCATTACAGTCTTATGTAAGCGAGGCAAAACCGATCACATTTATTAAATTCAAATTTTACAATTTTTATTATTCTAGTCTAGAAATTCGAAAAAATCGATTTTTTTTGTTTTCATATTTTCAAAGTTTAACTATTCAAGAATATGCCTACAAGAGGATTTTTCAAATTTGTATCTTTATATTTAGTGTTCACTTGCATCCAGCTGCTAACAGTTGAATTCTAACTTCCAAACCACGTGGACGTACGGACTTTAAGGCCTTGTAACGGCTAAAAAAAAAGGTTTTTTCACGAATTATTTTCTCGCAAAATTAAAGGTGTTTGAAAAAATCCTTTAAGGATATTATCGGGCATACATTGCACTTTATTGATAAATTTTTGACATCGAAAAAAAAACAAAATGGCGGCTCCACAGCCATCTTCCCGGGACATGTATCGGAGCAAGTTTGACGCGCTTGGTGGCGACCTCCATTTTCAAAGGAAAAAAAAAATTCTCGCACGGGATTTTTTTCTTCTTATTCTAGAGGGTTTAAACTATTTTTAAGCCAATAAAAAACATTTTTCAAAAAATTTACAGTGGCGTTACCCCTTAAACGCGTTTTTCTTGAAACTGCCTTTTTCAACACGATACCCACGATTTCTCAAGTTCTACTGGACCGATTTACTTGAAATTTTTTTTGAGAGTCTTCTTTATAGACTTGTCTATATCCGGAACTAGCCGCATCCCCAAATTTCAATTTTTACTATTTTTAAAAAATTGGAAAAAGTCAAAAAAAGTGGTACAAGAATTGCTTTTTTTTCAGGCAGCGGCCATCTTTTTTATTTTTTTTTTCGGATTGCTAGACGGGTTGGAATCGTGGGCATGATCACGCGCCAATTTTTTGAGGCCCCCCACTTCATCAGCTGCTAATTTTTTGAATTTTCAACTTTTTGAATTTTTTAATTTTTTTCTGTATTCTTGTAATGTTAATAAATAACTCATAAAAAAAAATGGATAGAAAAATATTGATTGCCTTTTTTTACGGCACTTCAAAAATCACCTAAAATTCGGGACTCTAGACTAGAATACCCTCTTAAACGCTATTATTATTCCCAGTATAAAAATTTCTTGATGCCTTTTTTTAAGAAAAAAAAAAAAAACAATCACATAAACAAGCTATACTTGGAAATAACAAAAACAACAATATTAAAAAACTCAACTCAAAAACAAATACTCTCGAGTTCTTTTTTTTCTATATGATCTTCAAAAAACCAGTAAAAGTTATTACAATCATTGATATCCTTTTTTAACCGACTTTAAAAAGTGGAGGTTATCTTTTCGACTGTTTCTTCTTTTATGGATGTTGCCTCATATTTCTGGTATTTCTAAACCAATTCAATTTCAAAATTTGGTCAAGATCTGATGAAGATCCTTGGACATGGAGAATAGAACTCCTCAACGGAGAATATCAAATAAATTGGGATTAATGTAGTTGAAGCGTTGTAGATTTAATGTAGATTAATGTTTATCACAGCAAACGTCTGCGTATACGCCTTTTTCCAAGCTCGATGAACTCCTGTTTTGGAATGGGTTTGCTTGACCAAGACATTGCTATGTGGAAAGATTGCAGATGTAGAGCTTTTTGGTCCCGAGTTCTTGGTGTTTCGCCGTGACACCGCCATCGTCTGTCTTTTCGATGCTCCTGTTGGAGGTGGAGTGCTTTGTGCCGTTCGATGCACCTTAATCGATTTTGTTGAGTTCGGCGATCTGGAGCTTATATGTGTAGCTCTCAAGCTCTCACACAAAAACGTATATGTTGCTACAGTTTACATCGTTCCGTACTCATCAGCTGAGATATTTGACTTGCTAGCTACCTGTATTGATAGGCTTACTGAAGTTTTGCTGAATGTCGATGAAATTTTGCTTTTGCTTTGCTATAACTTACCTAGTGTTAACTGGGAACACTCTCTGGACGATGAGGGCTTGCTGCCTTCTTTCTCGGCGACTCCTTGCCATATCTTTTATTGACAACTTTATTTCTTCAAGCCTAATGCAGTCTAGCGGGGCGTTATTAATGACTCTGGAAAATTTCTTGACCTGGTATTTTCTTCCGATCCCAATGGGAGTCTCGTTAAGAAGCGTTGTTTAAATCCTATGGTTCCTGAAACAAGTCATCATCCGGCACTAGATGTAGTTTTGTTTTCTGATCCTGTAACTTCATCATTTAATTCTTCTAGTAACTACTGTTATAACTTTAAAAAAAAACTGATTTTAATAAAATGAATTAATGGTTATCCGCTTGTGATTGGACCCGTGTGCTGGGTGAACGTGACATTCATGAAGCTATTAACTATTAATTATGACACATTATTTCTTTGTTTTACTCACTGTGTTCCACTTGTTCGTTCGAATTCGAATTGTCAACCGTGGTTCAATGGCTCTTTGAAGCATCTTGAAAGTTTAAAGAATAAAGCTTGGAGGAGGCTCTGATCCTCAAGTAGTGATGCTAATTACGTTATTTATTCTAATTCGCGTGCTCAGTACATTTCGTGTTTGGCTGACTCGTACAACGATTATGTATTTAGAATGAGATTGGCTTTGCGTGCTGAACCAAGGCAATTTTGGAGATTTGTTAACTCTAAGCGCAACTGTGACGGATACCCTTCATCGTTGCGACTCGGTAACTTAGACAGTGTGGATCCCTTAGAGACTGTCAATCTTTTTGGTGACTTCTTTAAAACTGCCTTCTATGATAACCACTGTGATATTAGTTATAATGATTTTACCCATTTGACGAAGTTTCCGCTGACTTCTCTTCAACCTAAAGACCTGTTTTTCGATGAAGCATCATTCTTCAAGTATATTTCAAGCATAGCTGATAGTTTTTCTGGCCGTCCGAATGGCGTTCATTCCACACTCATTAAACACAACACGTCCATCGTTTCTGTTTTGTGTTATTTATTTAATTTATCTTTAACTTTTGGTGTTTTTCCAAAATAGTGGAAGCTTTTTTTTTATTATTCCTTTTCTAACTACAGACCTGTCGCTAATTTAAGCTATATTGGTAAGAGATTTGAAGCCCTGGTTTGTGATGTTTTGTACTTCCACTGCAATCCCTTCCTGTGCTTTTTTCAACATGGTTTTATGAAGGGAAAATCTACTATGACTAATTTGTTGGAGTTAATTAATTTCTGCATTTCTGCTATTGAAAACGGCAAGCAAGTGGATTGCATTTTCACGGATTTCATTCCGTAAAGCTTTTGACCGAATTAATCATAAAATTTTAATTCATAAGTTGACTGTTCTTGGTTTTCCTACTGTCTTTGTCAATTGTCTTCGTTCTTATTTATCTGATCGTACGCAGCGAGTTATATTCCGCGCAGCTCTTTCTAACGAAATAGATAATACTTCCGGTGTACCTCATCTTGGACCACTCCTTTTTATAATTTATATCAGATTTGGGTGTCTTCCTTAATACTCGTCTTTCCTTCGAGCATCATATTAATTGGTTTGTAAAGAGATGCAGATGCAAATGTCTAAATTCGAGAGATACCTTTTGTATACCGATTTTATGGATTGATACCAACTTATGCGGCTGAGTTCAACCAGTTCAAAAAACTCGATTTTGATCATTGACTTTTAATCGTATCGATATTTCGAATTTTTACCGATTGTTTTACCCACTCATTTTTGAGGCCAGCCCGTTCCTTTAATTCGTCTGTCTGTATATTTCTTTTTTACTATTTTCGACACTCTCGTAGACCCACTTTTCGTCATCACAGGTTCATGTCGCGTGACAATTGAATCTATCAAAATTTAAACCGGAAATTTCCATAGAAAACCCGGAAAATCGGGAAAAATCATTGGAAAATTTAGTACAAATTTGATTAGTGATAAATCCATTTTAGGAAAAATGCAGAGTTCCGATTTTTCCGAAATTTTTTTCCAGAATTTTCCGACTTTTCCGGAAAATTTTCCGGTAAAAAAGTTTTCTAAATTATGCAGGATCAAGTTCCCTATCAACTCGCATCATACTTTCTCTCCGACAACGGTGAAAACTTGCAGAAAAAATCGAGGAAAATTCATGTAAAACGATTTTCCGGAGTTTTTCCAACCAAGGAAGCGTTTGAGCGTTTTGCAACCTAAGACAAAGTTGTGCAGCGAAATGTTGCATAAAGTTGCTTTTGTGGAAAATTCCATGGAAAACCCGGAAAAACGGAAAAATCATCGGAGAATTTTTCATAGATATGATTAGTGATAAATCTGTTTCAGGAAAAGTGCAAAATTTTCCAATTTTTCTGTAATTTCCGGAATTTTCCGGAAAATTTTCCGACAAAAAAGTTTTGTAAGCTATGCGGAATCATTTTTTTCCGTCCTACTGGCATCAATACTTTCTCTTCAACAATCATGAAAACTTGCATGAAAAATCGAGGAAAATTCATGTAAATTTTTAAAAAAAATTCATAGTAATAGGAAAAGTCTGTGGAAAACATGGAAAATCGGGAAAATTCAGTAAATCAGTGTCTTTTCAGCCGTCATAAAATTGTTTTAAAATATCTCCATGTAGCACTTAATAACAATTTAGTTAACGTGAAAAAGGCAGAAAATAAAATAAGTAAAAAACGAGGTTTCAAACAAAACTGAGTCCAAGCCGCGTGAAAAAGTAGAAAATAAAGTTTTCTTCACACACAGAGACTCAGATTTTATACGCTGACAATCACCGATATATTTAAGTATGATCAATAAGGGGTTATAAGTGATTTGATCCATGAAGAGAGAGAATATTCAAGAGAAATGAGTCCACCTCTGTGTGTGAAAAAAAGTTTTTTTTCTGCTTTTTCATGCGGCGGCCTCTGTTTTGTTTGAAAACTCGTTTTTTACTTATTTTTATCTGTGAATTGCATATATTTGATCATATTGAGGTAGTTTTGTTTTAGGTTGATTAAAAATCATCAACTTTTGCTGGAAGTATAATTATGTTACATACCTACATTAATTTTTTTTTTTGCAATATACTAGGCATAGAAGGAGCTGGATCATTCAAATTAAACGCTTTAATTTTTCAACAACAAAAATTATTCTTTTTAAAACATAATTTCTGTTAGTTTTTCTATTCTTTTCTTACGAATTTTCTACATATTTTCACTGATGTCTGACATGCGGATATCTTGTAATGCTAACACGAAAAAGTTTATGGCTTATACACCATTAAGCAATAATCCATAGATTTGGCCATCTGGGCTTACAAGGGATATGTTGTGTGTGCCTAATAATGTTCAACTCAATTCTTTTTCGAAGCGGAAGGATTTCCAATCGATACACCACATAATATATGTATGTATGTATGTATATACTACACATATACATATGTAAAAGACCGCATTCAGTATAAATAGAATTTTTATGTCTTTTCCTCCTCGATATAGATACTGACAGAATCCATATAAAATAGTTAATAAGTAAAGAGAGCCTCGGAGCTGATGATAATCAGCTAAACGGAAAACATGAAAATTCCATTAGAGCAAATTTTCCCCAAACCAACCAATAGAAAGTATTAATTGAAAGGATCGCTTCGAACAAATTTTACATGTCATTGAGGTTAAACTGGGTATATATAAGTTTGTTGAGTACAAAATTTGTTTTTTTTTTTTTTTTGTGTTTTCTTGTATTGTACAAATTTCTATATGAAACTATACCTGCGATATCATCAGAATTAGTATACAATGGGGGAAATGTTTGGTACTGTAATGAATTGAACTTATCATCATGTTCTCTGCTCATTCCTTGACAGATTCTCCTCTTTCCGCAACCGACCACCCTACAGTCTTTTCGGATTATTAATCTGTGCACTGCAGGGTGTAGTTTATTTCTTGGTCAGAAGAATGGATGCTGGGATATAATCGTAAACAGACGGAAACTAGGTCAAGTTGGTTGATGTTGAAGGATGCGTTTAGGTAGATAGGTATGTAGATAGGTAGGACTGCTTAAAGATAATGATAAATTTTCATTATGAACACTTAAGCGACTATCTTCAAGGACTTTGTGTACAAGAACATTTATGAAAATTTTGTACAAAAGTTAATTAGAAAAGAAGTTACATCAGCAAACAGATTTTGTTAAGTGTTGGTAATCAACAATTTAGGTACAGGTGCCTATCTATTCATCTCTCATGAATATAACAGAGATAATTAAATTTTCGAGAAGATAAGCGTTTTTATAAGATAAAATATTAATTTAAAGGCAGACTTATCTATTCTTTGCATCTTCTCGATTTAAATAATTTATGAAAACATTTTTATATTGGTATACATTTTACCGGAAAATGGTGTAAGTACAAAAAGTACACCTAAACTACTCAATTTGGATATCTCAAGAATTAATTGTAGTAAGAAATGAAAACGAAAAATATATAAAAATAAAAAACAATCTTAATATAAAATATGTAGCACTTATTTCTAAATTTTAATACTTTGTGGATCGCCTTTTAGCATGTATACCGGCCAAGATTCATATCAGAACACACTAATTTTCTGCATTCAAAAATGGATAAAATTTTCCCTTTCTGTCGCAAGGTTGACTTTAAAACCTCCATCGAAGTCACACACTGTGTTCTTTGACCCCTGACTGTGTATAGGCCAGTTTTAATACTCGAAGTTCCTTCCTTGCAAGCATATCCTGTGTGTTGTGAAAAGTATATACAGGAGGTGTTGTCATGTTGAAATGTAATCGAAGATTTTCGAATATTTTAGAAAATTTATCGTCCAGCCTGGCCTTAGAATATGAAATATACCTGACGCTGGACATTCGTCTTTCACATACAAACAGTTCTCTAAGGCCTCCAACCGCCATACAATCCCAAACCATGTTTTACATTAGATAGCACGACGGCGATACACGATATTCCTCTCCATGCCTATGTTCGAACGATCATCGTGCCAGGAGTTCCGAAAATCTGTAATATTATTCTTAAATTCCATTTCTTTTTAGCTAACCACATTTTCGGCTATTTTTTAAAAGAAAATAATTAATGGAAACTAACTTCAAGATTGGATTCGTCTGACCAAACGTCTTTCGCTCAATCCTCGTCAGTCCAATCCATATACGCCCTGGCCCATTTCAACTGGTTTTTCTTGGTACCTACTCTCTGAGAGCCACGTTTTTTTTCTGGTTATTAAAACCTTTAAAACTAGCTGTGAAAGGCCTCCTCCTAACACTTCGAGCGAAATTTGTGATCCCATGTTGGTAATGCGAGGTTAGTACCAAACTCAGTAGGATTTTTTTCGGAGTTCTTGCGGATTGAATGGCATATACCGTGTTCATTAAGCTTTCGCACTTCTGGCATATTACCTGCTGAAAAATTAGAGTGCTTAGTACTTTTGGCCAAGGGTGTTTACTAGATATATTGGGGATTATTTATTTATGGATTTCTCTGAATGATAGTTATAATTGTCTACATGTATACATAGTGCCTTCAATTGATTAAGATGAATAATAAAAAAAAACAAAACAGTTTCACAACAGTCTAAAGCCACCAAAAATATTCTTTAAATCCGATTAATTAAAAAAACAAAAAAAATAACGAGCTTCGATAGGTATAGCTCCCAAAATACAAATCATTCTATGGAAAATTTGAACATCTGAGCTTTTGCTTGATGGATCTGTGTTAAATTTTGTAATTGCTTTCAATTCACTTTTTAGGTGAAATGACAGTTCGAATATTTCAAAAAGAGAATTCATTTAAAGTTTCTTGAATCTGTATCTGTACAATCTCCATCTTATCACCATAACATTCTACAAAATTCATCTCTAATTCCTTTTACCTCCTCCAGACGTAGGTGTATACATCAAATCCTCTGTCAAAATGCTTTACTTACAGATATGTTTTTTTTTTTTTTTAAACCGCATCCATAAATAACAGGTCTAAAGCCCGCTGATATAACACAACATTCTTCTTGGGTGGGTGGCATCTTTGGCAGTTGTTGGCAATTGGCACCCTCCAAGATTTTCTATATAAGAACTGAAAATTTATCTAACAAAGTGGAAACTCATTTTCAACCTTAGAAAACTGTGATAAATGGAACAACTTCCAGTACAAAATTGATTTAAGTGCGTAGTTGTTTGAAAAACTCCTCCATAACACCCATCCGCATATTATATACGAGGATATCCTACATAGGTACAATGTACATGCATAGTAGCAGTGTCCTGTCCGCCCCCTAGTTGACTTACTCTCTTGCGCTAGATTACTTGCTTTTTTCACTTCCGGTCGTAATCTGATGCCCTTTATCAACATTTCACACTTTGTCAAATGTGTAATGGTGTAGACAGTATACGCCATATAGCGAATACCTACATACAATGATGAAAAATGAAATTCTGTTACAATGATGATAGTGTGTATATGGCTGGTTTCTGCGGCCACATATAACAAGATGCTTACTCAACTACAGCTGAGGCGGTTTCTATTAGATAAAGTTCAAAGCCATAGTAAAATGGTTATTGAGGTCATTCAGGATATAGTAATGTCTGTTAGGTTGGTTTCTGCAGAAGACAGAGTTTCTCTATACATATATAGAATAAAGCTGAAGATATATTATATGAAATGAATCTCGGAAGTTATTTGAAAAGATACTGTATATTTTAAGATATCCCGTGTAAAATTAAAAATTAATTTCTATGTCTCTGTGTGAAAAAAACGAATGTTTCTATTAGAGATATAATTTGAAAATCATATAAAATTAGAAGAAGGAGGCGGTGGAGGGGTGCCGTCAAGAAAAACTTAGCTTGATTCATTTTAACAAATGTTGGGTCTATTGGACCCCATACATTTATGAAAATCTATTCTCTAAGAACAACCCTAGATTCTCAAAGCGTGCAAAGGCTGGGGAGGGGTGTCATAGTTTTATCTAATATATATTGGAAAATCCAAAACAGAATCGAATTCTTTAGGTCATGAGAAGAAGTTAGAGTTAACTTCTATACTCGGAGGCTTAAGTAGCTATTTGTAGCCATCCCCATACTCACTTTTTTAGTATTTCCCCCTTTTTTATTCGATTTTTCACACTTTAGATCAGCTCTAACTCGGTAGGGTTATATCCGATCGGAAAACGGGTGTTTGCCTCAGCTCATTACAAGGTTCAATTGGTAAAAACATGTTTTTTCGCTGCATACTTTTACGGCGGGGGGGGGGGGCGGTAGGAGCTCCCTGCGAGGCAGGATGGTTCCAATACGGTATGTAGCATATCGAGTGGTGTACTTTTTTCCTAATTCAAACTTTCTCGGGAGGATTTTGTCGCCGGAAAGGCCATTTCAATGCACTTGGGTCACATACACCCCAGTTACTACATTTTGCCGTTCTTTCTTCCATAGCAATTAGTGCTCTGTTTTGAACATTTTTCTCATACCAAATCATTTTGCACGACGCACCAATCCCGCGCTGTCATGAAAAGTAGAAACGTCCACTTTTCCACCCAAGAAAGTGGCTCAAGTTACATCCGATCGCCAAAGCCTTTACCGCTAGAGAGAAATAAACATTGGTAATAAAATATGCTCAGAATATCAGACATCTCTCATGTCTGGAGGTGTCGGGACTAAAGTTGTATGAAAAGTGGGTATTCACCTTTGAGAATTTATAATAACACTATTTTGCACTAGGTGGTGGTTAGTTAAGAGGGGTGCCGCTAGAAGTAGCTAGACTGCTTCACTTAGACCTCCAGTGCAAACATTGTGCTCCTCGACCTCATGGGCTAACCTTTGAAACAGCCCTTGATCCATCCTGCTTCCCTTAGGAATCTCGGGATAGATCTGAACTCTATACATTGCAGATCCCCCAGCTACCCCAGCTATAAGAAGAAGTGGCTATCAAGTAGCCTGCTTCTTTTGGTCGCTTGAGAAGAACACTCACAAATCACATGTCGAACTGATTCGATTTCCTCAGGAGAGAAATTCTTTAACCTAGCCTCCTAGCATGGTTACCTATGACCCAATGGCCTATTAATACCCCTATTGTATAGGTGGTATCAGCTCTGCTCCCCAGGGCGATCCATAAGCTGAACTACTATGTGCTCGAACTAAGATGTATTCTTAATTTTTTATAGTTTATTTTAGAACAAGAAGAACTAAGTTGGCTGTTTCATATTGAATTGAATTGAAATTCAAAAAACTCTTTATTGCGTAACCTTAAAACTCAAAAAATAAAAACCTTCTGGTGTGTAATGCCAAATTATCCCCTTAATTATCTAATTATATGTATGTGGAGTTCAGTAGGCTAACTCGTTATGCCTTGGTCATATCGTAGTCTTCGTAGCTCTCTTGCAAGTATATCGGCCGCCTTGTTTTGCTGTATCAAAGATTGTGTTGAAATAAAACCACGGTAAGACAGACAGACAAGGGACTTTTTGAATTTTAGTTAGTGCCTTAAGGTGCACTTCCCGCACTCCTGTTGAATGTGGATTTCTGTAAGTACTACATTTGGGCAAAAGTTAGGTACATGTGGGACAATGTCTTCTTTAATACCGGAGACAGACTTGCGATTTCAATATTACAGTTAGTACTAAACCGCAGGTGTGTCTCTATATACTGAAAATAGCTCAGTATACACTCAATATGTAGAACATTGGAGCTCAATATTAAAACTGCGAACAATTTCATGGTATACAGAGTTTATATCAAAGTGATCCTAGTTATAAACCATCAATAATTTAATACACAAACCTTTTACAGTCGAATTTTATATTGCAATGTTGACTGCAACTTTTTCCGACATTTAATATTTCGAACATATGGAAGTTGGCAAAGGTTATAACTGTTAAAAAATATCCCAAAGCTGACAGACCAGACTATAGACCTACTATTAGTATCCAGCCTGTCTTATCCAAAGCTTTAGAAAGGCTTATTTTAAACCAACTCAAGAGTTTGATCGAAGATCACGGTCTTTTATCTGGTATTAGTCGGGATTTCGCGCTAGACATAGTACAGTTACTGCATTGCTAAACTTAGTTGAGGATATCAGGAATAATATTGAAGATAACCAGGCTACAGTGTTGTGCTTAGGTACTCGATTTTACAAAGGAATTTGATTCCGTGAACTTTGACGTCTTACGCAATAAAAATAGATCCCAATATAACTTCTCAAGCTCGGCGAGCAAACTTATATGTTCCTATCTTTCTGATATGATAGAAAACAGATTGTAGCGACTGTTAAAGAATGTTTGAATAGCAAAATTCTATTCTCCGGAATGCCACAGGGGTCTATCTTGGGTCCTTTGTTGTTTTGTTTATATATAAACGATCTAATTGAGGTAATTTGTCAATGCTCTCTCAAATTATATGCTGATGATGTCCAAATTTGTCTATCCTCAAACTTAATAAATCTCTATAGTAACATAAACAAAATTAATATGGTTTTGGAAGCTATTGAATCTGGGGCTAATTTGAACTTCCTTAAGCTGAATCTATCAAAATAGCAAGTTACTGTTTAATTTTTAAAATCATGATGATATGTCCCAACAAGCTTGTGTAAAACTTAATGGTATATCCATCCCTTTGGCTGAATCAGCTCGCAACCTTGGTATAATTTTCGATAGTACATTAAACTGGAATATACACACTGATACACAACTAGGTAAAATATATGGCGGCTTAAAGAGTATGTGGCGTCATGCATCCTATACCGCCAGAGAAACAAGAGCTCGGTTGGTAAATGCTTTGTTGTTACCAATCATAACTTATGGCTGTGAAGTTCTCGGCTGTTTACGTGGCAGATGTCGTGATAAAATAATAGTAGCATATAACTCCTGTGCCAGATATATTTACGGCATCCGTCAACGTGATCATGTGTTTAAGTTTTCCAGAGCTATCTTAGGTTGTACGCTGAAAAATTATATTAAATTTAAAATATGTCTCATGATATTTCGCATTGTTAAGCGCGTGTGCCCCAATTACCTTTATAAATGTAAAATTCCTTGCATCCACTTGCTCAAAACTGCTGCCCATACCGAGACTCAGGTCATATTTCAGAAGACGTTCATTTTTCGTCTATGGTGTTCACCTCTGGAATAATTTGCCCTATAAAATAAAATCCACACAGTGCCCTGATTGCTTCAAGAGATTACCATTTCAACATTTTCTAGCATATAATTATTGTTTTATTTTATTATTATTTATTATTATTATTATTTGTCTTATGTTATTCAATTTCATTTAATATTAATTTCTAATTTTCATTTCCTTAAAAATTTTCTATCATTTCATAATTCTAATTGTATGCATCGACTTTTTCTCATTTATTTACTTTTATTTTTATTTTTTATCTTAATTTAGCTATTTCTACGTCCTTTTTCGTTCTTATTACTATTATGCTTTACTTTCTTGTTATATTTTAATTTTATTTTCATTTTTTAGTTATATATTTTTTTTTTCAAAATCGCTGTCAATTTGCCTGTATTTTTTAATTAGGAGTATGCGCAAATCAATGAGCATTGCTCTCACTTGTGCTCTTGAGCGCAATAAATATGAAAGTTGAAGTTGAAGTGACAAATGTATTGTAAATAGACAAGTAATCTCACAATATTTCAAATGACAAATCAAATGTTAGTTCACTAATTAATGCTTCAGTATCGTAAACCGCAAATGTGCCTCTCAAATTCTATATTTCAATATGGCATAATAACAATATCAATATCTAAATATCGATACCCCAAGTCGTTCTCCGATATGAGGAGGATTTAGATTATGATGGCATGCAGATATTGTGAGGCAGATAGCTTATTGAAATTTAAATGCTGCTGCTTTATCGGCCGTAGAAAAGATAGTGGGATCCGCTCCTGAACCTGTTGATTGTGCCAATCAGTTCGCTCTTTCATTACCCGGTATACTGATGTGACCAGGACACCAGACCACCCAGGTTCTGTTTCTTTCCAGGGCCACTCTGAAATTTTCAGTCAGACCATTCTTGTTCTAGGGGTAACGCCACTGTAAATTTTTTGAAAAATCGATTTTGTTTTTATTGGCTTAAAAAATAGTTTAAATCCTCTAGAATAAGAAAAAAAAGGTCCCGTGCCAGATTTTTTTTTTTCCTTGAAAATGGAGGTCGCCACCAAGCGCATCAAACTTGCTCCGAAACGACTACCTGGAACCTTTCAGCCAGCTTTCTTCTAAAGCTGACTGAAAAAGCCGAATTGAACACAACTGACCTTTTTGACATTTGCAACTTTAACTTGTTTATAGGAAACTTTTAATTTTTACTTTAATTTTTATTTCCAATAAAAAACTATTCTCAAAAATTTAAACGCGTTTTTATCGAAACATGGGTTTTCAAATTGGCACGCGGCATAACTCGAACAGTTTTCATTTTTTCGACTTGAAATTTTGACCAGATGTGAACATTAACATTATCTAGAGAATGCCGTACGGGATTTTCAATAACTTCATTTGTTGATTTTTTATTAACAAAAAACCTGCCGTTTTTTCGTCAAAAATTAAACTTTTTTTCAAACGCGCGCCAAATCTACAAAAATTAATATTTTTAAAAATCTGTACGGCATTCTCTAGCTATAAGCCACTAGATTCATGGTTTTTTTTTTGTTTTGGTCTAGATTCAAATGTGCACCAGTTGTGCTGCGTGCCGCGGAGCCCTGCAAGCAAAACATGTCCCGGGAAGATGGCTGTGGAGCCGCCATTTTGTTTTTTTTTTCGCTGTCAAACAATTTATCAATAAAGTTCAATGTATGCCCGATAATACCCTTAAAAGGTTTTTTTCAAACACCTTTAATTTCGCGAGAAAAAAATTCGTGAAAAAACCTTTTTTGTTTTAGCCGTTACAGTGGCATTACCCGTTAAGATTCGAATCATCTCTTTGATAGCCGACTGGCTATCAGAAAAGATCGCCTTGATGTCCTGTTGATTGACTGACAACTTGACTGCCTCCCATATTGCTGTTAATTCGGCCGCGTAAACATTGCACCTTTTTATAAATGATCATATATTTTTGCCCGGATATTTTTAGTTTTACTAAGTATTTGCTCTGCAATCGATTGTTCACTTTATTTTCATTGTATCTAGAATTCAGTGATCTCATTTACCAATGACTCAATATGTTTTGTCAGCATATCCCCATCACCACCGTTTTATTGTTGAAAATGTTGGGCAGGAGATTTATAATGCAAACTTAATAAAAGCGGCCCACAAATCGACTCTTGAGGAACACCGGATTTGATGTGTTTTTTTATTCTACACTTTAAAAATCTTATTTCCAGTATATATATTTGGGAAACAGTTTATTAACTAAAATCCTCACAGGCTCTAATGCTAAAGAACAACATTTCTCTGTTTTAAATATTTAAAATTTTATTATAATTGTTGCTGTTTTTGGTATACTGTAATTTCTCAAAGATTTCAAAAAAAGCTCATAACTTAACATTAAAAAATAAAAATGTTCAAAATAAAATTTTTCGTATATTTTGATAGGAACTCAAAAATGAAGTTGGCGGGTTCTAATTTGAAAATCTAAAGCTACCTCCGCGCCACCCTTAAGCTGGTCAAGGGTTGATTTGATTTTTAGGGTATGTACTTAAAAGTGCAACTCCAAAATTTTATGAATAAAATTTTATATAATTGAACCATTTTTGGATTTCATGTATATTTTGGAATATTTCCAATTGTCATTATAAATGGACCTCAAGTTTTTTCTTCATCTTGAGATGAGTTTAAATGTAAAATGATATGTACGTTCTGCGTTTAAAAATTGCATCCGCATTTTACAAGAAATTAAAAAAAATAAAAACACACCCACAAAATTATAGTTTATCCACCCTTATAACTATGCAAATATTTTCATAGCCTGTATATACCTGCCTATGTACTACATACATATTTACTCAAAATATCAAACAATAACTAAATTTCAAAATTAAAAATATATATATAACTTATACCCGCAGAAAACTTAATAAGCCTCTTCCTGTGATGAAACGATTTTGCATGTTATCTGCTTCCAGTTCGAGTGTTCCTTTTACCCAACCAATACCCATTTGCTTAAACAGACAAAGGATTTCCAAGTGAAAGGCTATCAATTTGTGTGTGTGTGTGTGTGTGTGTGTGTGGGTGAGTGTCCTGTTTATGTACATTCTTACATACATATTATGACGGTCATTATAATCATTTCTAGTCAGATAATACCAGTGATTCACCCATAAAAATGGTTTTTTATTTCAATTCACTTTTTTATTGGATTATCTGTTCAACCAAGTGAAAGCATTGAGTTTTTTTTTTTATAGCCTATCCATTTATGTACATTACTACACCACGCTTTCTCCTCTGATAGGTACTTTGGGTCGTCTACAGTAATATTTATGATGGACTCTCATCTCATGTGTACAACTTTCGAGGATACATATATCCATGAATTTCCTTCAATTTTATTGATTATATTATCGTTCCTGGTATAGATGATATTTCTTTAGAATGAACACACACTAAAATGGTATCAGTTTTGAGTTTCGTGTAATTTTGATTTTTACGAAAGTTCAAATTTAAGAAAACGAAAAAGTAATAGCCGCAAAGTAATTAAAAATTTTCATTATATGGAGACCCAGAGACGCAAAAAATCTCTAAAGAGACCACAACTCTGGGGCCTTATTAATATCCTGTCTCCCGTCGTGTTTTTCAAACCAAAAGGGTCTTAATGTTCGGTTTCCGGTCTCCAAAATTAATTCATTTTTCGTCTCTAGGTCTCCGGAGACCGTTTGTGTGTCCTACTCTATCAGTTAACTGTGGAGTGAGTTTCACAAAGTTGTTTGTTAATTTTTTAATTAATTTGTTATAGGGTCATGCCATTAGAAAATCGAACTAAATTTACATTTTCCCAACGTTCTTTCTTCTTATTTGCTGAAAGTTGCTGTTGAAAACTTTAAAATTTTCCAATCTTTGGTATGTTGAGAAGAGATCACAATATTGGATCTTAGTAACACAGAGGCATGGTCTTAAGATTATTTCAGGGAAAATTATATAAAGAAAGCCTTTTATAAGAAATTAAGTATAGTAAAAAAATCCTTTATCGTTGAATATCTCAAAATGCATCATTTTAATTTTTCTAATGTTGTTTAAATTATTAAAACCTCAACTTGGGACAGTAATGGGTTTAAGGAAGAGAATTTTTTTCATTAATAGAGGTAGTTATTTTTGAAAAAAAAACGCACAAATTTGTGTTGTATTATCCTTAAAATATTCCTTCTCCATTCAAATTTTATACCAAGAATTTATTTTTGTAAGCTTTTTCACTTTTTGTAAAACAAAAAAAAAAATTAATTACTTTTGAGATAATTTATTCTAACAAAGTCTAATCTGTTTCCTGACAATTAACACAGATCTCTGGAAATCTCTAGAGACCAAACTTAAATTTCGTGTATAGATACACTTCGGAAACATGTCTCTTGAGACTTTTTTCTTATGATCTCCAAAGACCTAATTTTTTAATCTCCGCACGCAGAGATATTAGTCTCTTGCCGTGTAAAGATTTTGGAGATTTTAGTTTTTGTAAACCGGAGACTAGAGATCAAAGGTATTTCACCGTATATCCTTTTGCAGCTAATGACAATTTCTGTTGTGGCAGCCCACAATTTCTGTAACTTCTGAAGCAGGTAACTGCTCTGAGCAGGTATCCGACTTGTTCGAAATAGAAAATTATGCTGTCTTGAAGTTGTAATCTGTGTTGGCTTGAATGGGTATCGATTGACACTCGTCCGTTAAGCGTCCAGATGAAGACTGTGTTGACTTGAAGGAGGAATTAGTGTTGGTTGTAATGGTTACTGATCGAACACTTGTTCAGTAAGTGACCAGGTTGAGGACTTCAGACCTGAAATATATTTCTTTCCAAGCACATAACTGTGTTATTGAAGACTTGACACCCACAAAGAGGAAACCACAATTGATCCGGTGCGAACCAGAGTAAGTCAATTTTGCTTAGTTTAGAGTAAAATGATGTTTCGCACCTCGGTCCATGAAAAGTATTGATATTTTTTGTTGTAGATAACAGTACGACACTGCCATTAACTAGTAGCTGTAACTGTAAATTTTAACATAATTCATGATGGTGCTTAGCATTTGATGATTAAAAAGTAAGATTTTGGTCTTGAAAATTATTAACTTACGCCACCATGATTCTCATCGCCGGCTCAATTATGTTGCGACTTGACATCCACACAGGGGAACTTCAAGACCTGAAATATATTTCTTTGCAATCACTTCTTGCCGAAGACTTGACATCCAAAACTTATTCTATAGAAAAAGTGCAAAAAACGGAGAAAGGGTTACATTTTGGGCACAGGGTGTTATAAGTCATTTTAAATCAAATCCTTTGGGCGGCTTCTTAAAACCAATATAAAAAATTCGTTTTGTTGACGAGCTTTTGATAAAATTTTTAGTTAAATAAAAAAAAAACGAGTTAAAATTCCAAAATTTTAAACTTTGTTGAATCATAACTTCAAAACGGAGAAGATCAGAGGAAAAATTTGTAGACCATTGGCAAGGATACCTTAGTCCCGATATTTATTTACATATTTCACGGCAAGGAAGCCGAAACCGCTGAAAGTTCTTGCAATTATTCGTTCTTTGACTGTCGTTCGAACTGAATTTATTAGAGTAAGCTGAACTCTCACTGTGCACTCGACTCTTATCGTCGATTTAACTTCCTACTAATTTTCCTGCTGGTATGCCGTACATTTTCCCTACTCGCAATATTAATGCAATTTCAATGAAATTTTTACCTTATCATAGGTATTTAAAGCATTTCTGATGTGCGAAACCATATCTTTCCAGTTTTAAAATTTGGAATTTTCTTAAATACGGAATCCAAATCTAATTTGGTTGTGCCGAATAGTGATAGCCGCTTTGGCGTTATAGATGTGCGATTTGTACCCATGCCAATAAATTTCGTTAGAGTTTGTAATTTTGTATGCTTATCCGACTATTAAAAGAAGTAAATCTTTCATTGTTTACCTCCACCTATCCAGAATTTGTGCGGACAGTCTATAAACACGAATAAACCACACGAATTCTGAAGAAATGTGGTCCATTTCAATTCTAAAAAATAAATCAATTCTTTCCTCAATTGAAAACAATTTATACAGGCCTGAGACAAAAATCTGCGCTGATGTACCTAGATCTACGCTCATAAAATTGTTTAGTTAACAAACCCCCAAGCGACCAAATCAATCCAACTTCCACGAAGCCGAGACTGCCCAGACACAACTCACAACTTATTCAGTACATATAGATATGCCACCGCCGCACAATATGTTGTTACCTCTTCTCACTGAGTCGCCACTGTAGTACTTTATCATCTGCTCACAAAACGATCCGCCATCTGTTAGCAATAGATGGCGCCATCTGTAAACATGATTTCAGTCATTCGGTAAAAATTTCGCCTATGTTTTCTAATTTGGTACATGTAAGGCCATCTGTCGAGAAGGGGTAACAGATTTGGTGGCATATCTATATGTATATATAAAATCAATACCTATATTGAAAAACATTTTTGGTTCGTGCCCATGATATATTTAGCCGAGATCAGTGAGTTATTGAGATATGCTATGAGATCTTCCATACATCACTTTCTTAGTACTACCGTCGATATCTGGGTATTTATTATTTGTGGTGTAACGTTTAGAAACTAAAAGGTGATCTATAAAATACCAAATATCTTTAAGTCCTGTTACCTGAAAAAAGCGCTGGGAATCCCGCACCCGTCATACAATTTTTTGCTTGCCTATTCATAGCCTTCGGGTGCCAGAGCACATACCGGACACCCTGTATAGTATTTGAGCATATAACTATATCAATTCAGGCAGCCCCGTGCTATTTACTTATAATGTTACAAGTATTTTAGACCCCCCCCCCCCCCCATAATAATTCCAGAAATATCGAATTGAATAATTTTATTAATTCGTATCCCTTCTGTTTACTTGTAAATTCCTATTATCGTATGATGATCAAAGTGTGTTCATTTTATCGAAATAAGTGTTGCTGCTTTTGAACCCAAATGTTATATTATGTATGTATGTACATATATATATTGCACATATGTACATATACATATTTATTCATCCTGATGCCAGGATTATACTATAAAATTTCATGAACGTTTTCCCCAGTAATGACCTCAGCAGTATCCTGTTAAAATTTCATGGGTTTATCTACTCGAAGTGATTGGATTGAAGGGTAAGTGATATAATCTCAGAAATTTCTCATCGAATATTGAGTTCAGAAGTCGGAGAGCAGAAGCGACTACAATTTTCGAAATTGTTTAGTGCAAAACGTGATTATATGTAGGTATATACCTACCGATTTTAGGGACGAAAATAGTTGAAATCATATTATAAAATTAAAATTAATTACCTACCCTACACAGTTACATATGAATGATCAAAGGAAGGCTTAGTTGTATTTTGATAAAGGTTTATTTATTTAGTAAATATTTGATTTCGTTTTCATTTCATTGATTTTCGTTAAAGCGGACTTAGATAGTTTTTTTTTTGCGTTTAGGTAGTGCGCGATTTCTTCTGAATTTAATCCTTGCTTGGTATAGAATAAATATAGTTGGTGCAGCGAGCGAAAACTGAATAACTCAAGATCACAAAATAACTAATTTTTAGTAATTTTAAGTAAATCTAGATTGTTTTTTCTTTTTACAGAGATCGGAGATTAATAACTCATTTACCTACCTGTTGAACTTGAAATATCCATCTTCGCTGTTCTAATTATAATGCATATTTTGGTTAGAAATAAGTAAACAAAGTCAAAATAATTTAATATTTGAGCAATGTAGGTAATTTTCGATATTTTTTTTATAATATAGCTAGCAAAAGTTCAACGAATATCCTAGATGTCGTAGCACACCCTTGGAAGGAAAGAAATAAGGAGTAGGGAATGAAATTGAGAATTATTGGATTGAGTCAAGGAGGTGACGGTGTGCATTTTGCTTGAATTTTTGAAGCAACAGGGGCAGACAGAAGATAGTAAACCGTTCCATATTCGTGCTGTTCTGTTAATGAAAGATTCGCGGAATTTCACGGTACGGCCGAATCTGACTTCAAAGAATTGGGGGTGAGCTCGATGTGATACGTATAAGAGGAGAAAGAAGTCTACAAGGGATGAATCTAGAGATTTCTTCAGAGCAATAATCATAGAAGTAGGGATAAAAGGAAATAGACATCTTACCCTGATGCTCCAGGGAAACGATAGTTGTTACTGTTATATGATCGCCGCTAAGCCGAAAGACCTTCTTCTGGACTTAGTCTAATGCGGACAATGCAATACATCCATCCCCTGCCAAATATGGGAATTATATTCTAATCTAGACATGATATGAGACTTGTTGATTTGCGCCAAGTCTGATGGAGTAAAATATATCTTGCATTTTGCCAAGGCCTTTCATCGTATTTTTTGTAATACACCAGAAATATGATCAGACCAACTAAGATTGTTGGGTATTTCAATGTCTAAGATGTTTAGGGAAGATGGGAACTACACCGAGAGTTGCGAGGAAACAGTCAGGCTCTTATTAGAATCTCATTTTCCCGACTCTCTCACTCCCGATCAAGGAATGATAGCTCCACACCCGATTGAGGTGGACAAGCACGGAGTCCCTTGCGGGAAGAATCTTCACTCCTAACAAGGTTAGACGGGCCATTGGCACATTTAAGCCCTTTAAATCTGCTGGAGAAGACGGCATTTTTCCCACCTTACTACAAAAAGGTGTTGAAGAAATACTCTTTCCACTACAAAACATTTTTCGACCCAGTTACGCTCTAGGGTACGTGCCCTAATGTTGGAGAGACGTCAGGGTGGTATTTATACCTAAAGCAGGAAAAAGAGCTAGTTCTCTAGCTAGATCGTTCCGACCCATCAGCCTCTCGTCATTCTTGCTTCCATGGAAAAAATCCTAGACCTACACATTCGAAGTGAAATTCTGATTAAATCACCACTTCATTCTAAGCAGTTCGCTTATCAAGCTGGCAAGTCTTCTGAGACTGCCATTCACACACTAGTCAAAGACCTCGAAAAAGCGCTCGAAGCAAAAAAGGTGGCTTTATATGCATTTGCGGACATAGAAGGAGCCTTCGATAATACCTCCTTCGATGCAATTAAATCAGCTACCGAGGATAAAGGCTTTGAGCCCTCCACGGTAAACTGGATAGACTCCATGCTTAGAAGCACGAGAATAACAACATCTCTAGGGAACTACTCAGTCACGATCACCGCAGCAAAAGGCTGCCCACAAGAAGGAGCTCTCTCTCCACTCTTATGGTCGATCGTGATTGATGATCTGCTAGAGAAGTTGACCAGTTCGGGTTTTAATGCTCAAGGCTACGCGGATACCTAGTAGTTACAATACGGGGCAAGCATGATCAAGTCATATCCGACCTCATGCAAATAGCCCTCTCCAAAGTCCGCACGTGGTGTTTAAACAAAGGCCTTAGCATAAACCCCAACAAAACGGTAATCGTTCCGTTCACAAGAAGATCGAAGCTTTCACTAACGGCTCCTCTTCTTGATAATACGGAATTGATATTTTCAGACGAAGTCAAATATCTGGGGATAACCCTAGATAAGAAACTTACCTGGAATGCGCATCTGTCCAGAGTGACGGATAGAGCGATGCGATCTCTTTACACGTGTCGTCGCTTCACTGGCAGAACATGGGGTCTGAAGGCAAAAATGATGTTCTGGACGTATACCACGGTTGTTAGACCCATGGTCACCTATGCGGCCCTCGCATGGTGGCCAAAAACTAATCAAAAGACGGCTGAGGCTCTGCTTCAAAAAACCCAGCGGCTTGCCTGTCTAGGAATAACTGGTGCTATGAGAACCTGTCCTATAGCAGCCATGGAAGCCTTATTAAACCTTGCACCCCTGCATTTGCAGGTGAAAAAGGAAGCGATCTCCAGTGCTATAAGAGTACAAACGGAGAAACAGTTAAAGCCACGCGATCTGGTTGGTCATTTAAGTATCTTAAAACAGATATGCTTCGAGCAAGTGACGACAATATCTGATATAATCACACCCAGAGTGGATTTTGTAAGACCATTCCAAGTGGTTCTTGGAGACCGACAACAATGGCGTTCCACTAAACCGTTCTTCCAACAAGGATCGATGGTGTGGTATACAGACGGCTCAAAAACTAACAGTGGGGTCGGATTGGGTGTATACGGGCCCAGATACCATATATCAAAGGCTCTAGGCTCTACCCCTACCGTATTCCAAGCCGAGGTATTGGTCATACAAGAATGTGCCAATACCTGCATTAAAAGAGCCATAAATGGCTCAACCATTAATATACTGTCGGACAGTCAAGCTGCCCTCAAGGTCTTAAAGTCCTACACTGTCAAGTCAAGGATAATCCGGGAATGTCTACAAACCCTCAAAGATTTATCAAGGAGAAACAAAGTTATCCTCATGTGGGTACCTGGACATGAGGACCACAAAAGCAATGAAATTGCAGGACCACAGCCATTTTGTGGTACTTCAATGTGTTACCTCAGAGCTGCCCTAAATAACTGGGAGAATAAACAAAAATCCCTGTATTGAGAAAGGCTACAAGGACTTCGTCAGGCAAAAAGTTTATCGACACCTCTGGCGGAAAAACAATAAAACTCCTACTCCTTAGAAGAACAGAGCTCAAAATGATCACTGAGCTCTTCTCAGGCCATTGCCCCTTGAGGTATCACCTAAACAAGCTGGGTTTGGCTGAGACTTCATCCTGCCGCTTGTCAGGATGCTCACGAAACCTCCAAGCACTTGCTCTGCAACTGCGAAGCATTGGCCAGGCGGAGATTACTCCACCTTGAACATGCTTTTCCTCCACCAAGCTACGTATAGAACCTCAAGCCCAGAATGGTTCTAGACTTTATTAACAGTCTAAACCTATAAATGGAGCAAATTCAACGGGGACTCACAATAGATCTTTCAGGTCGCAGTGATTGCGAGGCTAACGCCTATACACCCCCTTCACAAATCTAATCTAATCTAGCCTCTATATATTTAATGAATTGGGGGCTGATTAGAATTCCGAAAAGCTTGGATAAAATTTTTGCTCTATAAAGTTTAAGGAATCGCTTGCCTGTCCTTTTTTTTGGGTATTGAGTGAACATGACCAAAGGAAAGACTGTTGTCGAATAGGACAGGTGAAATAGTTTGCGGAGATGTTTAGCTAAACGAGAGGTGCAATACTTGAGTACTAGGGGCGAATACTATCAAGACCAGCAGCCTTATACATCCATTAAGATTCGTGACTACTTTGAAGATCTTCCTTGTGCGGATATGTAACGATCTTTGACCGTGATTGCACACTGGTCGAGAAGCAGGTGTCTGTAAAGAAGATGGTATAAAAGAACTTGCAAAAAACTTATCTGCAAAAAAAATCTAAGATCGAGATAAATTGGGTTTTTCCAATGATTCTGCCTAACTATCGCCGGCTGCGAATTGGAGGCGATACCGAAGAACTGGTGAAATTGTTCTTGACTGATTTAACAAGAGACTAGAAACTCTTACTACTCTTTCTATATATAGAAAATATCTTCTGTATAATGTTAAATAACTGCTATAAAACAAAACATCAGAAACATGAACTATGACAGATGCCAAGATCGAATGACGCTTGAACATAAAGTTGAAGTAGTTGCTTTGAAGAAAACTACACTTTTACTTATATTGTACTTAGAAGTTAACTAAACTGCAACTTAATAGTTACGAATTCAACCTTTTACAAAATGTTCTAACCTGTGATAATTAATTGTTTTGGTGATGTAGTTGCTTTGCACAAAACTACACTTTCTTTTATATTCTACTTAGAAGCCAACTAAACTGCAACTTAATAGTTACAAATTCAACCTTTTACAAAATTTTCTAACCTCTGATAATTATTTGTTTTGGAATTGGTTCCAGCTATCAGTTGGTTTCTATTCGGTTATAAATAAATCAGTAGCAATGCTACGCTATAATTTTCACAAGATTGTTATTTTTTTTTTAGTAATTTTAACACTAAATGGTTACATTCGGATTATTGTAAAACAAATTTATATTTTTGTTTTCTATTTTCACAGAAACTTTGCAATATCTCTAACACACACGCCCTGTATATTTCTTAAATTATTTGTTTCTTGTTTTTTTCTTTTTAGCTGGTGTTTTAATGGTATATAGGGGGAGCCGCTAATAATTCTTCTAATTAAATTTTTCGAACCAACTAGTTGCATATTTATACAAAAACTCCGTCGAACATATCTGCTTAGTTTTAATTTAATTTATGAATGATTTGTTGTATAGGGGACACTTACACTTTAGCAGTATAAATCAAAGCAAACAAGAAGTGTTGATTATTTTTTTCCGAAAAAATAATGGAGAGTAAACAGCAGCAACAACAACACCACCACAACATTTTGCAACGGGAGGATACACCTTAAAAATTCTGAATTTTCTTTATTGTAGAAAAGAAGGAAAATAGGTATTGACATTCATATTCAAGGTAAAGGTACGACATCAAAGAGTCTTGCAAATATGTGCCAAGATTTCGTCATCTCATAGCCTACAAGTAATATTTTCCTAAAATGAATCTATATAAAATCTTCATGCCAAGAAGAGCATCTCTCCCCACCCCGTTATTAATTGGAAAAAGCAAAAAGAGATTTTTGAAATATTGGAAACTCGTGGCTTGGTGAAAATTTCTTGGCATATTGGACATTTCACAGCAGCAGTTGAATTGTATCTGTTTCAAAGTTTAGATCTATATTGAAAGATAGATGTGTTGGTACGCTATCCATGACGTTGGTGGCGCGACGGCATCATAAACTAATATTCGGAAGCGTAATTTTGTCAATTCCCGGAAAATTTCAACCGTTGAAGTTGTCAACTGGATTATCTTAAGAAAAAAGAAGAAAAAAAAAACCCCCCCGGAAAAAAGTCATCCTGTTGTTAGATAACCAAAAGAGCTGCCTATATCAGCTGACACGGATTGGAGAATGGGTGAGGAGAATCGCGGGGATATTGTATACGACGAGGAGTATAATGCCGAATTCAATTTTTCAATTTTCTCTGGAAAATTTTTGTTCAACTTTCATGTCTTGCTCTGGGGCAAAGGCAAATGAATTCATTGAAGTTGGGTGACTACTTAAAATTTTACTTTTCTGCTTCGAAGGATTTTCATCATTTTTGTCGACTTTATGAAAAGCTTGTTAACAAGAGATCTACAACAACAACTGCAGAAGCAGCAGGAACTAAATGAAATTTTTTTTTGTTTTTAACTTTTTTTTTGAAAGATTTCACTTCCTTCAACTTGATTATTGTCTTTCTTTAAGTAACAGCAGGTTTTGGAAGAGTTTTTTTTTTGTTATATTGGCTTCGTTAATATAAATGCATATCCCCTGGGTTAAATTTTTAATATCTTTCTGTCTTCTTGACATTTCGTGTAAATACTAGTGTCAGCTATAAAATTGTTTTTTATTGCTACGTTGTCAAATAAAGTGCGCCAGTTATCAATACAAAAATCTTGATTTTGATGTAGATTTTGAATTCGACTGATCGAATAAAGGTGAGGACTGGTGTGTGTCTGTTATGAGAATCTTGAGAAAGGCTACTGCCTTTCAAGACTAGTTTTTTTTACATACTTTGCAATCATCAATTTCATACTGAGTATGTTGTTGCATATCAAAAGATTACTATTATATGTGTATAATGGCCACAGATAGAAACTGTGTTGTTATGCAGGCTGTCATAGGGACAGTTGCATTACGGCGGCTCCCATCTAGGGGTCTCAAGTCGTCAATAAGACAACCTAGTACTTACGAAGAAGACTATTTTAGGTCTACGGTTTACCTGTCAATCAAGCACGGAGTCCTACGGAGTCCTTAAGTCGACCGAGCCTTAATCTGGTCATTATTATTTCAGTCTGAAGTCTGTCAGCCCTTTAAGCCGATACGGACTCTTGCTTTAAGCCAGCGCAACCACAATCTGGAGTCATTGGAAATTATTTCAGTCTGATGTCTATCAGCCATTGAAACCGACATGGACTCCTGCTGCAAAACGAAACAGATTTCCGCCATAACTAAACCAGTCTCTACGCAGAGCTGTTCTCTTCATCAGAAGATGCAGCAATTGTGGAGACTGGGTCTTAAGTCAACAAATTTCCATCAAAGCAGTAAAGTTTCTAGACAAATAAAATCAGTTCAACATGTGTTCTGTGACAGTCTTGCTTTGGTGATCAAAATAGGAGTGATACTTAGTCGTCCTTTCTTTTCCGAGCTAGAAGAGCTGTAGGATGTACAGAGCTTAGATGTATTCTGAGATTCCTTAGTGAATAATAGTGGGTTTAGGCTTGACTTTAGTATGATATATTTCCATGAATTTATGGAAAACATTAGATCTAGTAGTGGTCTAAATGAAGCAGGTTAGCAGTGAACTTACTGACACCCCTGTAACCTAACCTAACAGCACCATCTGTCGGGGTGACAGAAGTCTAATTGATTGGAAGAAGAAGATTCTGTTAGAATAGTCTTGATTTTATTCCGTGGTCTTTTGTACTTTAAACTTGTACAAAGCTCAGCAAAACTTTATTAGTAGCTTGTTCTATTGTTTCAATTGAGGATTTGCAGATATTGCTGGTAGTAACATGGTTTTTCGGAATTTTGTGGAGCACTCTTTCTGAGACCTACTCCGATCATCGCTGCTTTTTTGCGCAAGAAAGGAGGTTCAGCGTTATTTTATTGGCATTTGGACTTCTATAATTCTTAAAAGGAGATACGAATTTTGGTCTGATTTTGGTGAATTGATGATATTTTTCCTAACCTGTGATCGCCTGTGTTTCTGTCATCTTTGGTTTGTCATTTTTATACGGATCTCTACCAAACAATATACATTTAGGTAATGCAAAAACCACACTGATTTTGTAATCACCTCGGGGTATACTATTTGAATGTTACAGTGATCGTATCTGAAGGCTTTTATTCAGATCTTTTTGTTTCCTATATTTAAAGCTGGTAACAAAAAGCGTGTGATTAATTATCGTCCGATAACAATATCCAATAGTCTTGCTTTAATATTTGATCATCGCATTTATAACAGCCTTCTCTCGCAAATAAAGTCTATAATTGACATTCATCAACATGGCTTTTCTCCTCGTCTTTCCACTGTCATCAACTTAGTTATATTTACCGATCAAATTGCAACGGCTCTTGACAGTATTGAAAAACTCACAAAAAAACGGTCGAATTAAAACGAGCTAATGGCCCTCTAATAGAAAGCTCTATACTTTCTCTCTCTCTTGCTGTATTATGCCAAATAAATTGAAATTCGACTTGCCTAATATGTATATGCCGATGACATTAAGATATACAGAGTTATTGATTAGCTGTTGACTGCAATAATCTGCAAGCTGATGTTGTAAAATTTTTAGATTGGTGTGAGAAAAACTTTCTATCCGTGAACATAAACAAACGTAAATGCGTCTCATTTTCTAGAAAGCAAAATACAATCCTCTTTAATTAAAAATTGGATAGCTCCCCTGTAGAGAGAGTTTCTGAATTAAATGACTTGGGTGTAATCTTCGACAGCAAACTCTTATTTGATTCTCATGTTAGTTATATAACCAATAAAGCCTTTAAGTTGATTTGATTTATCAGTAGATGTACTAAAACATTCAAAAATGTATTCACATTTAAAACGTTATATTATTCGTGAGTACGAAGTCTAGTTGAGTACGCCTCAGTCATTTGGAACCTTTTCTACTCAGTATACATCGATATCGTTTTCTACTTTTCAAAACGGATGGAGATAATAGAAGCCTGAATTATATGGAAAGGCTACAGCTGTACGCAATGATTTCATTGGAAACCCACCGTAGTTATCTTGACGAATTATCCAATAATCCTTAGAAAAATTAATTTCAATTTTTCATCGCGTAACGCTAGAGAAATTTTAACTTTTAGGCCTCAATTAGGACGAACAAATCTAATAATGAAATCACCCAATATAAGAATCAAAACAAAACATAATGAGCTGTGTTATGACATTGATCACTTTTCAGATAGTGGGTCGTCTCTTCGACGCATTGTCCTGAATCAAAGTAATTTTAATTAGCTCCTCCAATTAATCTTGACAATATTTTGAATTAACGTTTGACTAACTCTGACAATCTTGGATTAATTTTATTATTTTTACTTCAACTTATTTATAATATTCTTCACCTTTTAGTTAGTAGGAAGTGCCTTTATAATTTTTTAGTTTATCTTTATTTTTTATTTGTATGCTTCTAATATGTATTTGTTTAGTAGTTAGTAGTTTGATTAGTTTAGTTTAGATTAAGTAGAATAGTTTTGTATCATTGTGTAAATTGCTGAGTATACCTTAGTAGAAATTGCTCACAGTCTTACCTTGTCTCCTGACCCGCAAGGGACAGTTATTATGTAAACCAATACTAATGTGACTGAAAAGTTTTAAGGTGTTTGCAATTTCATGAAGAAGCATATAGAAAATTAAGACCCGATGAGCCGTCTGATGAGCATTCATTAAATCTCATCGAAGGGCTCAGTGGATATCAGGAAACTGCTAAACCAGCAATAAATAAATATTTATTCTTGTCATCACCGTGTCAGATGACATTTCTAGGAAAATTTGAATTGATTTTTGTGATTTATTTATTTAAGTTTTTAAATTAATTATTTTAAATAAATTTTTTGATTTGTTTTCCCCCAAAAAGACTATCGTCCATATGCTGAACAAGACATTATGCCAAAATCCTTACGCTTCAGCGTCTCAGAGTTTGATTTGCAACCGGAGTTTGAATTCGGAAAAATATATGAAATCAATCGTAAAATCAGATTCTCATTTATGAACTCATCAGGACACTCATTAACATGCTCATTAATAAGCTCATCGTGACAGTCATTGCTATGCTCATTAATAAACTCACCGCGACACTCATTGACATGCTCATTAATAAGCTCATCGAGACCCTTATTGACATGCTCATTAATGAGCTCATCGTGACACTCATTATGTACTCATCGAAGTGCTCATAGAATATTGTAAAATGCACAAAAGGGATGCAATGTATACATTTCTAAATAAGTGAAAGAGATGGAATTCTCATGCATACTATCTGTGAATAAGTAAATGAATGAGTTTTCTCCCGGTTTTGATTCAAACGAGAATAAATTTCATTAATACGTTCATCTGATTGCTCATGAGGAGCTCATTGATGAGCTCATCATGATATGTCTACCAGGGTAGTAGCTACATTTCACACTCAAAGTATGGGTTTAATTTTTTTATTATATGGATTTTGTTATAGATAATTACTTCTTCTTAAAATCTTGAATTTAAGATTTTTTGTTTTCAAACATGTTACCAGGTAGTACCTGAATGGAATTTTCTGTTTGCTATCGCATGAATTTCTTTAATATATAAATAAATCTAAGTGATACGTCTTATCTTAGCGGTACCCCACTGTTGGGCTTTTATGTTGATAGAGAAAGTGGTAAGGAGATGTGATCCCTTTGGACGGCCTCTAATTAGCTCTGGGGATATTTACGTATCACTCCATGAGGCCACACCGATGCTCTGTTTTTATTTTTCAGCGTAACAGTGAGATTGCTTTTTTTTTGCTATCACAACAAATGCAGCAAAATAAGCCCAGCATGTGCGTATTAAGAAAAAGCATATCGCCATCGTGTTGGATAGCCAGGCTTTATTGTCTGTAATATTCTTTAGATAACTTCTGGGAGTATGCAGAAAGGAGGCTGCAGATACAATTATACACACGGTCGTACGGTATCCCTACGATGTCACGGGTATAGAACCTTCAGGGAACTATTTGGAATAAAAGAGCGGAAGTCTTTAACCAATCTTTAGCGCTTTTTTTTACTGAGGTCTGGTGTAGACCTTCCATTTCATTAATTGGATTCTTTATTAAAGACGGACAAATCAATAGCCTACCTGAGTCTAAGGTTCAAATTTATCCTCCACGAGCTAAAAAAGGTGTTCAAAAGTTCGCTTCATGCTCGGGAAAACAAAATTTTATAGTTTAGTTCCCCATTACAGGGTAAAGCGATTTTATAGGTACAATTTTTTTTTAAATATGATGTCATTGGCTCGTCCCAGTATATATTATCTTTTGATTTTACTCTTCTACTGAAAGGTGAATTGAAAAAAAAAAATTTCTTACCAGGATATTCATCTTTTCTCAAAAGGACTGAAAGATAGAAATGAATTCACACAGCCGGACCAGTCCATTCAAACTTCTTAACATGCTTTGGGACTTTGCTCACCCTGTGTTTAAAAAAATGGAAATAATTAATGTTTTTAAATATTTTTGAAAGAATAAGTATGTTACCTACCTACAGACGAAGTTTTATTAAATATTTGCGGAAAAGATGAACGATTAAAATATTTTTGTGGATGAAAAACAAAACATGAAAGCGTAATAAAAACTTCTTGCTGAGCAATGCCTCAACGTTTGTACTTTTTCAGTCTAATTGAAATGCTACAACTTACGAAAATTAATAAATTTAATATGTAAATACAGAAATTAAGTCATTAAAAAAAAATAAAATGTAATTTTTTCAAAACAAATTACCTCAAGACATTCTGTTTGTTTGTAAGAAGGAAATTTAACGTTGATTTATTTAAATGCAGTTCAAACATAGTAACGATAATTTCGAGACTCGAAGATCTCTTGTCTATACAAACAAAACTACTACACTACCGCAACTATTCGTTCAAATCGTTCAGTTCGATAAATGCTAAATATTTTCATTTTGCAAAGTGAAAGAGATAGCATTTTACGGAATATTACCACATATAAAATGAATGAAGATGGAGGGATACAGACAATACTTTTCAGGAAGTACGATATCATCTGTCTTTATCGATCTAAAGTATTTCAACACTATTTGTTCAGATATGTTCGAATAATTTTAATCGAAAAAAAAAGAGACAAATATTGTGATTAATTTTGTAAAATGCAATTATAACAAAGGAATTTTCAGTGTGTACTTTGAGCCGTGACGTGATGGAGGATGGGTGGAAAATTTTTATTATCAATAATTTTGGAATTTAAAAGAAAAATTACATCTTTTTTTTTGTGTATTTTAATTAGTTTTTACATAGTGTTTTGGATTTGTTTTGTTTTTTTTCTTAAATGTGTCTGGAAGAAGTAATATAAATGTTTTGAAATCAAATTGAAATTTTAATTTTAAGTGAAGCGTGGGTTATAATTGAAGTAACGGTCCTTTTTATGGGTGTATAAGTTAGTGCCGACACAAGAAGCGTGTGTAATCGTGTGATTCTCGTGTTTGAAGTGTTGTGTAAAAAGTGTTAGTGTTAGTGGTAGAAAATTGCAATGAAGTGTAAATTTGTTTAAGGTGAGACTTGGTTTTTGTTTTTAAATTCTAATATGCATAGGGTTACGAGTTCCTTAATATTCTGAAATTATTGAGCTCTGTACAAAATAAGATTAAGGCCTGAGTGCGATCAAGATTTGAGAGGAAAATTCTATAGAATATGGACACCGATAGAAACACATATACATAAGGAAATTTTTGAATTTATTTTTGTATGGATTTTCGTTTTACAATTAGCCTGTGGAAGTTCATAAATATTAAAATGGCATATTCACATTTTCATAAATTTATTGTAAATCTGGTAGAGGTTCAAGGCTTATCTACTCTATGTTAAATAATGCTACAGAAGTAAGCATTTGAAAGTTTTTTTTTTGTGCGATTGGTTGCTCCAAAGAAAGAAGATTGACATTGAAAAGAAGCTATCGAGGTTAGTTCATGTGGTTTTAGTGGTTATATGTCTGAATTATTTTTGCTTAATAGACTAATTTATTAGGTTTTATGATCGCTTATTATAAGGCCGTTTTTACTTTTACTTCTATATGATTCCTTGCTTTTGTAACATGATCTATTAAAGTATTTATATATCAGTTACCCTTGTGAATTTCCACAAACAACTCCTGCTTGTGAAAATTAGGACACCTTTTTCCGCCATGCTTACCACAGAGAAATATAAATTCGTCCTTGGTGCCACTTTGGTATAGGTTGCTAGATATAATACAGTAGTAGAATCCTGCATGTGGTTTTGACCGACCCTCTTCAGTTGAGAATAATCCTGTCGATTTCTTCTTTTTGGACGCAATGTGCCAAATATTGTTCATTTGTAAAACTCTCATCACCTCACGATGCACATTTGTAAAAATTCAATGATTTGACGAGCGAGCGTCACTATCTTGCTCACTTACACTTCATGTAATGACTCTCCGTCTCAGTCCGACTAGAAGCTTAAAGTCACGGTTTTACGGCAAGCTTTGGGAACACTAGAATCATTTTTAGTAGGTGAAAAGAAATTTTTCGAAACTGGGTTTCTTGAAGAAAAAATTTTTTTTTTCCGTAATCTAAGAAATATTGTAGCAAGTGTTATACCATTTTAGAATCCTTATTAAATGCGTCAACTTTTAAAGTTACTTGCCAAACTGGCGTAGTACATTTTTTTTTTTTACATTCAGTTAAAGTTTGGTGAAATATTAATTTTCTATTCTTGGTTGGGCAAAATGTGACATTTTCTTGTAAGCTGCAACAGTAGGCTTAGAATTTAAAGCATCAGGTTACATAAGCACTATTCGGGATTACATAAGAAAAATAAAATTGAAAAAAAGTAAAGATTTGTAGCAACAGGAGCTAAAGAACCATCATGAGGTGTACATTTTCTCGAAAACAAAAGAAATGTCTATAATTTGAAAAATACATGGCTTAGAATTTTTTTTATATTTTTCTGGTAACTGTTATGATTTGGTCTATCACCCGATTCCAGTTTGACGTCGACTTATGGGACACCCTGTATATGATAAAATATTAATAAGTAAAATCATTGGTGTAACTACGACTAGGAGTGGGCCAGGTCCCTCAAATTTCTTACATATGTTTTAACAAACATTTTGTTTGTGAAGTATACCAGTTCATGAGTATTCCCAGCCGACATTTTTTATGCATTGCTCTCAGCACTTACAAGATGTTGATATAATGCCTGCAATAGTTTTAAGGCGGAAATTTATTTTTCATTCGTTTTTAGGGTAGGTACCTGATGACTCTTGTGTCTGTCTGTCTGCTTATCACAGACGTTCTCGAAAACTATGTGACGTACGAATTTGAAATTTGGCGGAATATTGATCTTCTTGACGTGCACATATTTCCACAAGAATTAGTATTATTTTTAATGCGGGTGCCCTCTATAAGTCTACAGTTTACAGTTTTTATAAAAAAAGTTATGTTAACGACCTTTTCACAAAAATAATAGAGGTTAAATTAAAAAAAACAGATAAGAAAATCCGAATTTTTTGTTTAGACAACCATAACTCTTCAGAGCAGATGGGTATTTGGCAATCGCTGGAAAGGCCATGAAGTTCTGCATACAATGAGCTCTTAACTGTGACCGTACACCCTGTTCTTAATGACACTGTTAAACGGTTGATATGCCCCAACTCCCCCCCCCCCTGACGTAGAATTTTTAGTTCTTCTAGGTGAGTACTATCACCTCCTGCTCTATTGACCTCCTAGTGGGAAGCACGCTGTATAGAGAACAGAAAAACTTATAGAGGAGCACGTGATTCGATGTTCTGAAATATTTCTTACATTTTTTTCAGAAATCCAAGACATTTGCATGCTTCTTTGACAACAGAGAAAATGTCCAGCTTAATTTACTGGAAATATTAATGCCGAGAATACTTAGTGACGGTGGATGTGATTGAGAATATAAAGGAAAGCAGATCATTAATGAAAATAAGGAAGAGAGACGGAGAGATAACAGAACCCTGGTGCACACAGGCATTTATAGAGTAAAGCTCAGATGTAATGCCATCTAATACACCACCGATTAGGCGACAAGTGCTTTAAGTAATTCCAATAATAATAACCTCAAATTTCCAGCTTATATAATTCTACGTACATATTTCATGAAAAAAATATATAAATTTTCTCAGAATAAAATTCGTATAAAATTTTTATGAGAAAAACATTTCAAAATTTAATTCAGACAAAATTAAATCCCGGGATTAGTTATTTCAATCCTGGGATTTCGGGATTTGAAGGAACACCGTGATAACCAAATCACGAGGCTGCAAACCCTTGTAGGTAAAGCTCGAGAACCATGCATGAACCATGAATTAATAATTTTCTTACGAATTTACTTAATAATTTGTCATCAGAATTTGTATATTTATCATTATATAAGAAAAATAGCATCTCAAAAACATATGCGAAGATGTACTTTTAATTTAATTCATTTCTTTTTAATTTTCTACCATACATCATCCACTAAAACATATCAAAAATTCAACTTGGGATCTTAATGGTATCAAGAAGTAAAAAATCATGACTTCAGCGTTCTAGATTCTATAGGAATTTACACATTTCCACAAATTTCCTGACTCATATAATAATGACAACTTTTAAAGTCAATTTAATTTAAGAAACTTGGAAGATTTAGAAAACCACTTTCACTTTGAGGTCGTATCTAATGAAACGTTCTTGGATTTGCACGCTTCCAAAACATCTTTGGAAGATATGTTGGACGACCATACCTATATTTAAAATAAACTCAACGTATTCATGCTAGATACACATTATGCATTTGGTTACAATTTAGTGAATTCCTTTTAAACACGATGTTTCTTCATTACATTACATTTTTTTGACCGGTAATCCAAGTAAGGATTATAGGGGTACTAGTTATCGAGAAATATGTCTACAGATTCTAATTTTCTTTCCAATTTCGACCGATCTGTACAGGTCCATTGGCTAAACTTAATGCTTTCAATACTGTTTTCTTTTTTTTTCAAAAATTTCTGCATATCCTGGATAATCCTCAAAACAAGACATTACCAATAGTTGAGAATTTCAATGTCCTCATTAATTGTTAAATATTTTATCCTGCAGTGCTCTATGCTAAATTTGACATTCTGGTGTATTACATGTACACACTCATACTGAATGTGTTCCGGAAGATCCTACTAACAAATTTTGTATTTTGGACGAGTCGAAGGAAATTATTTTAATTTGGGATATTTTTCTTAAAAATTACCATAAATTTTTTATTAAATTTCGCAAAATTAATCGCTTTTGCACTTGGTCCTTTTTGAGGCCATTCCCTTTAACTCGTACTCGAATTTGTCTGTCTGTATATTTCTTTTTTACTATTTTCGACACTCTCGTAGACCCACTTTTCGTCATCATGTCGCGCGACAATTGAATCTATCAAAATTTGAACCGGAAATTCCATGGAAAACCCGGAAAATCGGGAAAAATCATTTGAAAACTTGGTACAAATTTGATTAGTGATAAATCCGCTTCACGAAAAATGCAGAATTTTTCCGAAAAAAAATTCTGGAATTTTCCGACTTTTCCGGAAAATTTTCCGGTAAAAAGGTTTTCTAAATTATGCAGGATCAAGTTCCCTATCAACTGGCATCATTACTTTCTCTCCGACATTGGTGAGAACTTGCAGAAAAAATCGAGGAAAATTCATGTAAAACGATTTTCCGGAGTTTTTCAGACCAAGGAAGCGTTTGAGCGTTTTGCAACCTAAGACAAAGCTGTAGAGCGAAATGAAAACGTGGAAAACCCGGAACAGCGAGAAATCATCGGACAATTTTTCATCGATATGATTAGTGATAAATCTGTTTCAGGAAAAATGCAGAATTTTCCAATTTTTTTGAAAATTTTCCAAAAATTTCCGGAATTTTCCGACAAAAAAGTTTTATAAGCTATGCGGAATCATTTTTTTTCCGTCCTACTGGCATCAATACTTTCTCTTCAACAATCATGAAAACTTGCATGAAAAATCGAGGAAAATTCATGTAAATTTTTAAAAAAAATTCATAGTAATTGGATAAGTCTGTGGTAAACATGGAAAATCGGGAAAATTCAGTAAATCAGTGTCTTTTCAGCCGTCATAAAATTGTTTTAAAATATCTCTATGCGGCACGTAATAACAATTTAGTTAACGTGAAAAACGCAGAAAATAAAATAATTAAACAAACGAATTTTCAAACAAAACTGAGGCCAAGCCGCATGAAAAAGTAGAAAATAAACTTTTCTTCAAAAACAGAGGTGGACTCAGATTTTATTCGCTAATAATCACCGATATATTTCAGTATGATCAATCAGAGGTAATAAGTGATTTGATTCATGAAGAGAAAGAATATTCAAGAGAAATGTCCCAATCAAAAAATCTGAGTCCAACTCTGTGTGTGAAGAAAAGTTTATTTTCTTCTTTTTCATGCGGCTTGGCCTCAGTTTTGGTTGAAAACTCGTTTTTTACTTATTTCATTTCCTTCAGTCTAGGAATAAGAAACATGAGTTTTTTTTACGAATACCTATAATATGATAACTATGATTTATTACCGGGTAAACTTAATATTTGTTCAATATGGCTACTTTTTGGGATTCTCCGGTACAACTAAGTTAAAAAAAATATCTCCGATAGTGTATGCGTAAAATAATAATGTGCAACATAGGTATCCAATTTCAGGTGCTGTTTTATTAATTTATATCTATAACGAACCCATATAGAGTCGTGTTAGTGCGAAATTTTGAGTGGAATTCCTTCTTATTCATTTATGCTCGCAACTTTTACGTCTATAATTTCTCTTAATCAAGATCGGTTAAATATTAAGATTAGCTAACATATTAGCTTCAGTTCTATTTGTAGCTCACTGTCATTTTACTATCAGCCTATAATATATGACCGTTAACCAAGTTATTCTGTCTGTTTAGGATTAACTCCAATTCTCTCCACATGAACACAACAATTGTGTACCTTTTTTGTTTTTTCTTATTTAAATCTAGACGTTGAGCTACTTAAATACAATTTATGCAATTTTATCTAAAATTAAATTTTTTTTAATTCTTTTCAGGTAAGACACACTGAAACACATCATCCTACTAATACTAAGGTAAGCTTATTAGAATCTCTCTTACAATTATATTCTATACATAAAATATTGCCATAAAAAGATCACACAGTCTTGCTCTTTTTTGAATACCTATACATCTAGACACGTTTTTGATAAAAGTCGTGATGAATTTTTAATACCAAACATTTAATGAAAGGATTCATTCAGACACCTTCCCTCCCTCCCTCCCTAGTTTTCTTTTCAAAAACTTTTCCAAATCATCTTCCAAACAAAATAAACAAAAATAAACGCTATGCAGCAACCGACACGATGTTAAACATAAATTCACGCTTAGATTTACATCAAACAATTTTCAACAGGATTTGAAAGCTATCATCACAAGGATTTGTGATATGATTCATTACATATTTTATTGGTTGTGATGAGGCTTATCGTCGTCATGAGATAAATCGGACCCGCGTATAGTAAAGAAAAGATTTAGCCTTCCACTTCCATTTATCCATCATCAACTAGGTAGGTAGGTACGTACTTTGTGAAGAAATTGTCTTATAATCGACCTGTTGTTTGTTGGAGGATTTTAGTTCCGTACCATGAAGCTCATTAAAAGCAAATTCATTGGAATTTATTTTATTTTATTTTAATTAAGTCAATTAGGAAAATTCACTGGAATTTCGCTAGCACGTTAATTTAATAGGTACTTGAAAATATAATAGGCAAATTAATAATTTCAAGAATATTAGTAGAGAGATGATAAGTGTGAACAGTTTAGATATGATTTGAGTTATGGAATATGGAAATGAGATGATTTCATGTTTATGTATAAAATCCAATTAGATACTGCCTATGTGAAAGTGGATAAAGTGGAATATGATTAAGTATTTTTTCCGTACATGTGGATAAGTTTAGAATAATTTTATTAAAGTTAAAATTTTTCAAATTTAAAGGTTAAGTGCGTATTTAAGAAAAAAAAATTTTTTTATACGATAATCTCCTGATAAGATATAGTAATAGTAACTGAGAAGTATAATAGGTGTACAAGTCTTATACTATCTATATAATCTCAAAGTGATAGGCCTTTTTAAACTTTTAAAACTCTAAGATGGAGTCGATCGTAGGATGCAGTGGGTTAAAGAAAAGAGAGACAACATTTTTATTATTTCTCAAGCCTAAAATGTCTTAAAATTGAGTTTCCTTGTTAAAAAGATTTGAACACGTTTTACACACATATATTAGTAAATTTCAATTACAAATTAATTCCACACTCTTGCCTAAGGCTGGTATACAACATTTCATAATGTTGCCTGAGAGCTATATTATGTACATTTTTTTGTTCTCATTTAGTTTTCCAGTTGGCTTCTTGGCATTAATCGAAAAATATTTCCATGCATGTCTGAATTAAATAAATTAATGTTACCAAATTTGCATGTATGTACGTAGGCATGTGTATACATCCGCAAAATTATATTCTTTTGGAATTTGAAAACTTTTTCCTTTTTTTTTTCTTCCTCTTTCTCTAAAATGCGTTTACGAAATGGAATTGCTGGTTCATTTTTTATGTATTATATGTTGAATATGCTTGAGTATGACTTAACATGTCTGAATAGCTTGGAATTCTTTTGTTATTTTGTTAGCATTTAATTATTATTATGAAATACTTCCTTCTGGGCGTTGAATTTAAGTGGTCTTAAATGAAGTTGGCCATTATATCATAAAGTCCGGTGTACCGTATAATTCAGTTCTCATTTCTATACTCTTTATCGTTTTCCTTGATGCTTGTCCAGCTGTCATTTTCAATATTATTCACATTTTTGTAGACGACAGCATTCTCCATTTCGTGTGCTTGCTCGAATCTATAGTGATCTCTCAATGTCAAATATTTAGTTGTATACCAACAATGACCTCATTACAATTTTTGTCTGAAGTACAGCGAATCGTATTTTGTTCAATTCGTAGCATTGTATGATATAACTCAAAGACTCAACCCATTTCCGTTGATGATATGCCTATTATGAACTTCCGGTGTCTAAACACGTAAGTAATACCAATATATCTAGCAAACTAAACTGGTCTGATCACATTTTGTGTGTCGGCAAAATTTCTAAAAACTAAATTTGAAAACAAACTAGCCACTTTTGGATAGATCTTGAAAACATTGCATTTTCTGTCATTTTCTTCTATGGCTACTGCTCTAACGAAATATCTAGCCTGATTTTTTGTAGAATTCTTCATACGTATATACCACACTGAGTATCAATCTCAATTTCGACATGGGACATAAACTTCAGAATATTGCAGTTAAATTCGGTCGCACCGTAATATTTCATAAACTCTTCATCAGTATAGTAATGCGAATGTGGAACTTCCTACCATCTTCTCTTTTTCCCAGCAGCTACGAGTCACTAGTGTTCAAACGAGCGTACGTCATAACCTTTTAAATCCTTGTAAATTCAAACTTAGTAATCTGAAATTCCCTATCTCAATTTTCTATCCTGCCAAGGTTGCGCAATTTGCATCACAGGGTATCTCTGAATTTTGGCATAATTAGTAAATTTTGTAATATTTCACAATGGTAATTAGCTACGATTTACGTTTAATGTACTCGATTCAATGGTGTATCACATAGAGGGACTAACCTTTTACAGAGTAATACCTAGTTTTGAAATAAGAAAACAAATATTCGCGAAGGGAGGGGATGGGGAAGATAAAATGGGTCGCTTGGATGTACCACTGGTTGAAAATGTTCACTTTAAATATTATAATTTACCTTATAATTTATGAAAGATATAATTGTAGTAATAATCGTTGGAGCTTTCGATGGATGGATAGATGGATGGATGGAGAAGAGGTTAAGGCCCCAGTGGGGTCTCTGGAATGTAGACCACAACTACGCCCATTGTTCACACCCTAGACTTTTGAGGAAGTACTCATACATCCCAACAAGACGCTCTTACAAAGTCCAACATTGGCCGCCCACCCTCCTCAGTGGTTTCATGCAGTTCTTTGAGGAGATGTGAGCCAAGGATTCTGTAACGCTTTCCTGAGAGAGCCGGACAGTGACAAAGAAAGCTAGTCACTGTTTTGCATTCTGCACACAGGATCGTCAACAAGTCCTATCCTATATAGATGACCCATGAGAAAAGAGTGCCTAGTGAGAATTGACACTAGAGTTTTAAGGGTTGGCTGAAAAGCTTTTTCCTTAAGCTTGGTTTGGTTTACCCTACATTTCGTTTCTACCCGATGGGTCATCTCACCAAAGAGGACTGTGCTTCCAGTCGGGTCAAATAGAAATATTAGAGGCAAGGTGTTTTGGGGCAATTCTGATTGTAAAGGAGGATGCCTTCGAGGCTACACCAAGACGAGGAAGTTCTTCCGCTTTTCCTTCCCACTAATATCGCTGTGACCTGGCATTCAAATAACGACTAGGTACCCTATTATTCCGAGAGTTGGAATTCAGGGTGGTGGAGTATATGGCAATCTCTTTGTTCTCGGTGTCTGAGTTTTAGAGATATCTTTCCGCTTCAAGGACGGTATTGACTTCCGCCTGGATAACCGTGATATAGCTTTCAAGGTATATGACAATTTTCATATAAGGCTTTCGCAGAAAACACCTTCTTCGGTATTTTCGTCAGATTTGGAGCCACGTGTAATATGGCTTGTCAATGGCTGAAGCACGGACTGAGATTCCCATTCTGGCCTAGATAAAGTTTTCGATTTAAAGTTACTTTTCAGCATAGTTTGTGGAGGTCGTCCCTGGCCTGTCGATGTAACGTATTCAAAGATGGATTCAGATTGGAGTTTCAAATGGATTCACTGTTTCCTCTGTAGTTCTGGGGCACATTGCAAAGGCTCTAAGAGCTTTGTTTGTTTGTTTGTTCTCAATGTGCGGCTTCCAGTTTAGAATTTGACCCTGTCCTTTAATTCCAAACGTGACTATGACTAGTCGGATCGTACTTTGCACCAGTCTTCAGAATTCGAACTTATAACTACCGCTGACTACGATCACCAGGTCGTCTGCGTAATAAACCGCTTTGTACCCCCTCCGGGTAAGTGTTAGTGTTAACCCATAATGAGTGAGTACCCATAATAAAGGTGATAATATACCGCCTTGAGGGGTGCCCCTATGTAATGTTTTCACTCTGCTTTCCCCGCCCAGATTGGTAAAGACAGTTCTGTTGTTCAACATGTGGGTGATCCAGTACTTTAGGGACTAGCTCACTCATTGTTTTGTTAGTATTTCAGTAATCTTATGTAGAAGAACACCTTCTACATCAACGAAAACGACAGCCACCGTAGATTGTTTAAAAATTGGAGCCTTACAATTGTCCATATTTAGATAAATAAATCTGAGATAAAATTCACTAAATTTTGAATTTGTTCAATTATAACTTTAAGGTGCAGCTACGGTGTAAGATTGGATTGAAACTACTGTTATCAGTCAGTGACACAACTTAAACATGCACTTTAAGGACTTTTGCATCCTTAAGACATTTTTTTATCACATATTCTTTCTATATAGAATCGTGCCCAGTATGAATATGTAAATCAAAGTGAAAGTTCTCCTACTTACCTTTCGCTTCGGAAATAATAACATCTCCATCAAAGTATACAAAATAAAGGAATTGCGTCCAATTACAGAGGATTTTATAAGCGTAGTAAGTCCATATGTCTGAATATTGGGAATCTAAAAAAGAACTAGTACTTGATCAGCGTCAATGAACTTTGGTGTACTTGAATTTGTGGAATTTGTGTTTCTATGCTCTACTTATAAAACGAGGTAATATAATGCATTACAATCCTTTCAACATACAGAGATAAGATGAGGTCTATACTTTTCTCATATTGAAAATTCTGCGTATCTTACTCCTTCTATAAATATACTTAATATGTCTTCAAAGTTGATGGTATCCTTTGTCAATCTCCTCACTCTCTCTCTCTCTATCTCTAACTCCAATTTAATATCTTATTCATAATAAGAGATTTAGGATATCAATAACTTTTTATTTCCTACATATAATCTTTTTTTTTCTTCACGCTTTCACTGAGTCAGTCAATTGAATTTAACCGCGTCAATTGAATGGCCTTGAAGTCGTTTCGATGATCAATGCTTACAAAAAAAAAAAATCTCGACAGTTAAATTAGTGACATTTTAGATAGATTTTTAATAATAGGAATGGTAATATAGTGTTATTTCTGTAAATTTCGTATTGCAAATTCCACCTCCTTTCCATTTGTTGGTAATAACTTTAACTAGAAACATTAAGAGAGGGAACATCACATACCTATATATACATAAAATAATTTAGTCTACGTTAAAAATACATAAAATTTACATACAAGTAGCAAAATTTAGAATTTTTATGCTAAACAGTCTCAAACACGTACGTAGAGTATACATATGTATGTACCATGTAACTACCATTCATATATAATTTTAGCAGGAATATCTTGAATAATTCCACTCTACCCACTTTATGATTCCCATTCAGAGCATATTTTGAATAATACTACAATAGACTCAAATAAATTGACTTCATGAACTCTCTCTATACCTCTATCTACCTCCTCAACCTCTTCTTCTCATTTCACAGTCATTTTCTGTGTATGTGTTTTCTCTCTGGAAATGATTTATGAAGTGAAAATAATCTGTTCTCTTGCTCCAGTAAAAAAGAAAAATGAAAAAAAAAGAAAAATATAAAGAACAAAAGCTGTGAACACTTTTTTTTTAAAGAGAAATTCACATTTAATCAGTACTGTAGGACTTTTCTGTGCTGTTACTGGATTCAAAAGACAAAAGACCATATAACCACTATTATCCTATACTAATTATTGTGCAATTTACTTTAGAAGTAGTTTTGCATTTAGATATACATACATAAAAGGTCTCTTATTTGTCAACTTGAATTACAACAGTAGCCTTTTTACTCCAGACAGCCAACTTGAATTACAACAGTAGCCTTTTTACTCCAGACTCTTCAGACTGTTCAGAAAAGAAAGACATTAGAAAGTAAGGCAGGTTGATAGGAGAATGCGTTTTAGAGTCCTTGATAAATTATATAATATTATTTTAATACAGTTTGAAGATCATCGATGTTCAGGTATTCAAAAAAGAGAAGTAGAGAGTAGAGAAAAGAGTCGATTAGAAAATTACCCGAGGAATAAAGGTTTCTAGATTTTTTTTTTAAACTCATATTTGTTCAAGAAGGAATTTTTTTGGATTCTCCAGTATATAGCAAAAGCTAAGAAATGCTTTTAATTTGAACAAATATAAGTTTAACCCGGTAAAAAATCCTAAAGAGTAAACTCATAGTTGAAAATGGGCTTGAATTGAGCTATTTACATACATACATGCGCCTATTGAAAGGAGATAAGATTATGCCTTACGTATCTTTGGCTCCCATTGACCCCTGATGTTTATATGCTTGGGTGATTAATAGTGCTATACATCTTTGCCGTTTCTTTACTGTTTGCTGGTAAAATGAAGATTTCTACTCACAGTTTTCATTTGTTATTAATCGTCTGGTCTGAAATAGACTTGCTCCTGAAACTTTTTTAATTCACATAGAAAACAGAATTGATCAAGCCGCATCTCGGTAGTCTATGGCAGATCTCTAGATATCATCTTCTTGTTACAATTATAAGCAGAGTGGCAAATACATATAAGATCTATGAGAATTCGTTTTCTCGTTTCGGTGATTTTTCCTTACTTTATGGAATCGTCGTATGATTATTTTTTCCCGTGAATATATGTAGATACATGTGCATATGTAGGTGTTCATTACCAAAGAGATATCAGTAGCTTAGGCGAGAAAGCTTTGCCCAGTTTGTTTGATTGATTGATTGATTTAAGAGGTTTGGGACCCTTTCAGGTCCCCGAACGAAGGCCAAGTCAAGGCCCATTGTTCACCCTGCAGACCTATGAGCGATCGCTGATAGGTCCCAACCGGACGCTCTTATAAATTTCAGTATTGCCTCCCAGCCCTCCTTGCCGGCATCTTGTAACTCTTCCAGGAGGTGTGAACCAAGAATTCTGTAACGTATTCCTGAGAGTGCCGGGCAGTGACATAGAAAGTCGGTCACTGTTTCGGACTCCTCTCCGGAACCCCTGCATATAAGATCATCAACAAGTCTCATCCTGTGAAGGTGGCCCCTGAGAGAGGAATGCCCAGTGAGAATGGACACCAGAGTTCTCAGAGTTGGCTTGTTGAGTTTTAGGAGCTTATTCGATTGATTTGAGTTTGGTGTACCCCACAGTTCCTTTGTTGTCCTACCCGTGGGATCTTCTAACCAAAAGCGATTGTGTTGGCGGTCAGCCCAGCTTGAAATGATTGAGAGAAGGTGTTTTGGTGCAATCCCGACTGTAGAGACAGGTTCCTCTGAGGGTGCTCCAAGATGAGCAAGTTCGTCTGTCCTTTCATTCCCGCTGATGTTGCTGTGCCCCGGCACCTACTGCACTATCACCCTGTTATTCCGAGAAAGGGAATTCAGGGTGACTTTGCACTCCATTAATAATTTGGAGGTTATAAAGGGTTTAGACAAAGCTTTGACAGCTGCTTGGCTTTCCGAGAAGATGGCTATCTCCTTATTCTCAGTGTCTGAGTTAAGGAGGTGTCTTTCCGCTTCAAGGATGGCCTTGACTTCTGCCTGGAAAACCGTGGAGTGGTTTTCAAGGTGCATGGAGAACTTAATTTCAGGCAGCTCACAGAAAACTCCCGCTCCGGTGCCTTCATTGGACGTAAAACCATCAGTATATATTATAATTGGGTTTGTCAATGGTTGAAACACGGAAAGTGACTCCCATTCTGCCCTGGATGGAATTCTACATTAAAATTGCTTTCCAGCATGGTCTCGAGGAGGTGGTCACTATCTCTGTCAATGCCAGGTGCGATAGACAGCACGAACTCATAAATAGATTCATGTGGAACTCTTGTTCCCCCATGAAGACAGCCAAGGTTAAGATGCAGCCTTAGCGCTGTAGTCGACGCCTTCTGCTTGATATGTATTTGCACCGGGTGTATGTTGAGGATAACCTCCAGAGCCCCGGGTGCTAGTTGACTTAAAAGCGCTGCTAGCGCTGAGAAGGCACTGCCTTTGAATCTTCTCTGAACCGTAGGTTAACATGGGTCGAATGACACAGCGTATATCCATAGAATCATCCGCGGTTTGAGTCCCCACTTCTTCCCTACTGCTCTACGGCACATTCCAAACACTCTAAGAGCTTTGTTCGCTCTGTCTTCGAGGTGTGGTTTCCAGTTTAACTTTTTTCTAGAATAGTACCTAGGTATTTCACCCTGTCCTTTAATTCCAAGCGTGTGGAGCCAATCAGGGGCAGGTTTAAACTGGGGATATTCCTTTTCATGGTGAATAGGCATAAGTCAGTTTTCAGTGGGTTGATGATCAGCCCGTAATCCGTGGCCCAGCGCATGACTAGTTGGATCGCGCCTTGCACCAATCCACAGAGTACAGGTTCATAACTTCCGGTGACTAAAATTGTCAAGTCGTCCGCGTAACATACTGCTTTGTACCCCATCCGGGTGAGTGTTAGCAGGAGATCGTCCATGATAAGTACCCATAGCAAAGGTGATAGAATACCGCCTTGAGGGGTACCCCTGTGAACTTTCTTAACTCTGCTTGCCCCCCAAGATCAGCAAAGACTGTTCTATTATGCAGCATGTGTGTAATCCAATTTTTTAGAGATCGGTTCACTCCATATTTTGTTAGCATTTCCGTGAACCTATGTAGAAGAACATCGATGAAAACAGCTAGCGTAGATTGTTTAAAGAGGAAGCCTTTTTCAATTGACTGAATCACCTCATGGAGAGCCGTCTCGATGGAGAGCCGTCTCGATGGACTTTCCCTTTAAGTACGCATGTTGGTGTTGTGATAGTCTGCTACTGGGGATGGAGCGTCTCAGTTCCCACTCACAGATGCGTTCGAAGGTTTTAAATAAGAAAGAAGTCAAGCTTATAGGCCTATACGCTTTTGCAGTTGAGTAGTCTACCCGACCTGCCTTCGGTATAAACACAACGCGGACGTCTTGCCACAACTTCAGTGTATAGCCCATTTTGATGCATGCCCTAAAGAGAGTGGTTAGGTTTCTAATCAGAGGGTCACCCGAGTGCTGAAGGAGGGCTGGGAAGATGCCGTCCTTGCCTGGGGATTTGAACGGTTTGAAAGAGTCAACTGCCCATTTGACCGATTCGTCCGTGACGAACGCAACTTCTCCGTCTCCGAAAGTGATGGTTTCGGTACGCGGAGCTGAGAGGCTCTCGTCTGGACCATCGGGGAAGTGGTCGTCTAACAAGATTTCCAACGATTCTCCAAAGGAGGAGGCCCGCATTCCGTCGTTGTCAGTGAGGAGTTCGGGTTGAATTGGTATCTTGGATAAGTTTTGACGTTTCATTTACCCCGTCTACGTTTTCGCAGAAGAGTTGCCCAGTTCAGTAGACATCAGTTTCCACATCGATCCATTCCGCCATTAGTTTCTTTCTATGGAAGATAAGCATCGCATACATTACTAGAAGCAATTCATTAATTACTGCTCGGTTTACAATCAGCTCCCCAGAAATCTGGACATCTGTGTAAATAAATTCAAATTTTAAAGTTCACATCACGTATCTCTCATATATACATACATAAGATATCTGGATTGGTTTTTGACATTGTCTTATATCACTGTGTTAAAAGTTTACAGAAACTTGCCTCGTACTCCTCCACGAAATTACTTATATTTTAGGTATTCCACAAGGTAGCCATTTCGGGCCTTTACTTTTATTTATTATTATTGGTTCTAGGTTTTTAGTTCTAAGAGGTGGATGGGAGCTGATTCATTAGATTCGAAAAAAGATTTGTTTCTCCTTTTAGGATAATATCAAATCCATTATGTTTGTCTCCGTCTGTTGATCGATGAATATATCAATGTGCGTGAATGGTGGAATTCACTCTAATGAAAACAAGCGTTCGATTTAGTTGTAAATTCTTATATAATTCTCACCTCCCTTCTCAAGATCGATATTAAAAGTAAAATGTTAGTGAATGCGTACTTGTGTAATAAAAACTAGAAGAAAAAAAATCATAGAGTAGGTACATACGTTCATATTAATTTTATTCAATAAAAATAATGTATTCACTGGAGAACTACATCCTGTGAGCTGTCTAAATTCAAACTTTGATAGAAATAAAAGATTGCCGACTTTATACATGAATAGCAGTTCAAATCATAATGAAACTGGCTCTCGTTATTTATGTACAGTACATACATACAAAACATCTTTGCAAATGTCCAATCATCTAATATAACTATATACAAGTCCCTACATACATAGATAAGTATATAAACTTACAAACATATAATAGAAGATAATTTATAAAAGTCACGATACACTTTACTTTATTCAAATAAGGATCTGAGAAAAATAAAAAATAAAATTAAATGAACAGTTTTTTATTCCTCTCTAAGCTCCTGTTTACCGCATGTGCTTACTTCTCATATCTTAAACAACAATTTCGAAAACTATGAAAAAGAAATCTTTTCTCTAAACTGTAAACTTGTGAATTTCTTTTTGTTTCTATTTGAGTACGAAATAAGGATGCGAAAAATTTGGGGTTACAGGGATTCAGCATTTGGAAAAATTAGCATATTTGGATACAATGTCTTAACGTAAAATGTTCCTAAAATGCTTTTAAGGAATTTTTATTTGATAAGCAAAAAACGTTCCCAAAGAAAAAGAAAAAAAGAGAAAACTACAACAAATTTGGTATCCACTTTGGAGTTATACGCATATCATTGTCCTGATTTTTTTTTTTTGTATTTTTAGCTAGTTAATGGATAGTGAACTCGTGAAACTTGTCATATCCTCTAGATGAATGACCGTATTTCGTGTGTTTCAGTTTGTTTGTTTAAGTTATTTTTGGCATCTATTTCTAGAACGGTTCATCGGACAGTAAAAATGTTTATGACATATTTCATAGGATTTTATATTTTAAAGAGCTTTTCAGTAAATGAAAACGTCTACGACTGATCTTTTTCACAGTACACGTAAAAAACTGAAATTTTTATATGGCAACATGAAGAAGGGCCGTTTTTTGAAAGTATATATACTAATGCTATGAAAACACCGTGTAAAAAATTTCAGCTCTCTACATTGACGCGCTCTTAGGCAGCGTCCAAATATATAGTGAAAGCCGAATTTTTCGAATGGCAACCCTATGAAGGAGTAACCTGAGTTGTTCCATTTTTGATCCTAACTTTACAGAATTTTTTTTAAAAAAGCCGTTTGTAAGATTTCAGTTCTTTAACACCTTCTCGTCTTATCAAGAGGACAGACGGACAGACAGATGGACGTATAGATTGGTATCCTATCCACTTTGCTCTACTAGCATTATTTCTATGCGTTACAAATGGAATGACAATGGTATAGGTACTCTATGAGATTGCATCTAGAGTTAAACAATTAAAAATGGTATTTCTCTATTCAAAGTTTCAGAAAATATCCTTAAGAAAAGCTCAGACTCTGTGCGTAATGCCTTCGAACTCCCAACATGATTTTTCTTATAAAAAAAAAAGCTGGAATTGGTCTAACCAGTTCTTATGATACCCGTGATACCCTAGATGAATGCCCGTATGGTCACCCATCTGTGCAATTTTGATTTTTGAAGTGGTTTTTCGCATATATTTCTAGAACGGTTCGTCGTCCAGTAAAAGTGTTTATGACCAATTTCATATGATTTTATATTCTGAAGAAATTTCCGGTATAATAAAATCGTATAGGATTGATCGTTTTTATAGTATACGTATAAAACATAAATTTTTATATGACAGCACCAAGAGTTGCCCGAGTTAGCCCATTTTTGAAATTATATTTACAGATTCTATAATAACACTGTGTACGAAATTTCAGCTCCCTACGTTGACGTCTTCTCAGGCAGTGTCCAAATGTATAAAGAAAAACGAAATTTTTGTATGGTAACCCCACGAAGGAATTACCCGATTTGTCGAATTTTCGAACTTACATTTAGGTTTTTTTTTAAAGGCCGTGTGCAAAATCTCAGCTCTCTAAGTGCTCTACTAGCGTTATTTCTATGCGTTACAAACGGAATGACAAAAAAAATTGTGGGAGGACGGTATCTTATTGTTAGGGCAAAGGGTTAGTGAAGCGCAGAGCTGCCAGGGGAGAATAACTGGATGTGAAAAGCCATGTATGTGCACCGTGCTTCGTGTGCTGAGGACATTGACACATCTGATTACTGATGATAGTGCGTGTACCTACTGATGCCTAGCGCGTATATGACCTAATATGCAGCTTGGTATTTGTACCTTCGTATGCTATAAGACTACTAGCGTTAGTCCCAAGCCTCTCGTATCCTAAAGGGTGGATCATAACCTTCTCGTGATCTACTGCTACTCGTGATCTAGTGCTAACATGATTAAGCCCGAACGGAGGTACCAGTAACGTTTAAGGATCTGCATGTAAGATTCACTGGGAGTACTCATGATCGTATGATCATGTTATACGAAGCCATACCAATTGGGTAGGCGACAATGCTAACTTGGTACTACGGGGTTGAGGAGCCCCGAATAGAGCTCTTAGAGCAATATTCGTCTCAACATGGGAAGACCCCTTTGTGGGAGCATCGTAGTGGTTGTGGTAGCCCATACGCGGGCAGAGTGAGATTGTCTGAGTCTACATGACCTAGGGGAACATTCTTCTCTAAACAGAAGAGTATGTCCTTTGCATAATGCATTTTGCGTCCGAGGATCTGAAGGATGGTCGCTTATTACACTCAGATCCAATTGTTTGTTGAGAACAATAGAATGCTTTCACGTTGGCAATCAGGTTTCAGACCAGGATAGGGCTGTGAATCGGCTGTCCTAAAGGTTACCACTGATTTAAGAAAAAACCTAGATAATGACGAGATGGAAATACTGGTTTTACTCGATTTTACTAAAGTTTTTCACTCGATGCTCCTTAACAAACTTCAGACATTTTCTCGGTTTTCTTCTAGTGCTGCCAAATTGATACAGAGTTTTTTATGTAATATATATCAACAAGTGCGAGTCAACGATCGTTACTCTGATTTACAGCCGCTTTTCTGTGGCGTTCCACAAGGATCAATCTTAGGCCCATTTCTGTTTTCCTTATTCATCAATGACTTACCAGATATTGTTCAAGAGGTTAGTACCCATTTATATGCTGATGACCTACAAATATACAATAGTAGACCTCTCGATCTTGTTGAAGACTCCATTGTAAGGATTAATGATGACTTAGTACGAATCTATGATTGGTCTGAGCGTAATCTTTTGATGTTAAATCCTAATAAGTCTAAAGATATAGTTTTTTCCGATAATACTTTGGAAACTGACCTTCCGCACATCATGTTTGGGGGTGAAATATAGACTAGGGTAAGCGAAGCTACGACTCTCGGTGTTGCTCTTAATGGGAGAATGAAATGTTGTGATCACGTTCGCGGAGTGCTACTGCTCTCGTCGAATAAATGTTGCCTATAATGATTGTCCACTGAACATTTACCTACGACGACGAGCAATTCTATTCCTCTTCAATGTGATTACTGATTACTTAATGGATGAGCTTCAGTTTCTCCAATCTGGGCGTGTCGTTATGATCTTCGGATTCCACGTCATAATTGCGTGGTTCAGGAAAGTTCTTTCTTCATTCACAAATGAAAAAGATGCGTGTTTCAAAATGCAAGTTCTTATTGAGACATCCCTTAGTCGAAGGTTCTTCCTTTAATTTTGTTGTATCTGGTCACATGGCCACAAAGGTATATATTTTGGTAGTGTGAAATGGTCTTGCCGATTTATCTCGTTACTTATGAGATCTTTCATGATTTTATTAATTGCCTCTGATTTGCATCGGAAGAAGCGTATACATCTGTAAACTATTTGACTTGCTAGTCTTCCTTACATATATGACAAAAACTCTTTGCTTTTCAATTACAATCAATATTTGTAGAGCTCAAACGGTAATTTCTAGAGTTGATGGTTGATAGCATGAACTTCTATATAAAAGGATTATAAAATGTATATTAATTGTTGGTTGTCCCACGTATACCTACCTATCTACAGTCGTCTACTTATCGACATTATTTATATGAGTGAAGAATGCAATTCGGCGATTCTTCCCTTTCTAGTTGACAAATAAAAACTGCTGAGAGTGGTAATAAAGTAGAACATTTCATTCATAATTAAGCTTGTCAAAGACCACCAAGTGGTGACCACCTAGCACTACTAGACTGAGGGAAAATATCAAACTACCACAAATCCACCTTAAAACTCGCTACTACATTTGTTTCAATGGGTTTAAAAAATTCCACCTGACTAATGGTTATTATGCCACTACCATGTCAACTACTTACCATTTTAATAAGCGTCTTGCTTTTAATTGCATGAAAATTTTCCTATTAACATTGGTCTTGAATACTAAAAAAGACCGCTCAAATTTGTAAATTAGGTATCACTTGTAAAAAAGGAAATTACCCATCGGAAATGAATGTGCATTTTTTTTTCAAAAATTTATCATTTGAATACTCCACTCTTGAAGGGTTTTAATTTATCTGCTTATTTATGTGTAATTACATAAAATTAAATTAAAAAATAATTGTTCTCTCTATGATAAAAAAAAGCATCAAAACGTAATAAATGGAATCAATGGAAAAAACATTGCATCCATGTTACGCGGACTTATAAATTGAATTACACACACAACCTCAGTGAGTGTCCTGATGATATTTTGATATTTTTTTTGATATTTTTATATTGAAATTACAATAACCATGTGGTAGGAATTTCTTTTTATAAAATATCGAAACCTATTTTACTAATGTTTATAAATTAATTATCGTATTTATTCAATAATAATCAATTAATAAAATCAGAATAATTGCCTTAAAAGATATTTGAGTAATTGCCTATACATACGCAATTCAATAAATAATTCAAGATTTTCGTTTTTTTTTTTTTTACCATGGAAATTGAGAACAGAAATAGCTTTAATAATGTTTTTCGCATGTTAACATGAATCCATTAAATTCAGTACCAATCTCTTTAGACATTCTGTCATTTTATGAGTTTTGATTAGATCCATCAAAAGATGTTTTTCTGTGAAATTGTATCGTTGAATGAATGCCAAAATTAGATATGACAATATGAAACATTAACTAAAGCCTAATGTCTCCTTGGGTTTAGGGGTCCCAGAATTTTGATTGATTGCAAATGAGATATTGATGGAAGTTGTTGTGATATCATGCCTCAGATAATATTTTGTTTGTTGATGAATATAGTATCGCTTGAGCGACTATAATTAAGTAATGTAGGGGTAGATGTGATGTGAATTTAAGCGTAATGGTTTTAAGTGAAATGGAATAGATTGAATTTATGTTGTTAGTTTTTTTTTTTGTTTTTATGAGAAATTAGCTGGCCCGGCAGATGTTGTTTTGCTTTCTTCTGGCACGTGACGGATGAGTTTGATTTGGTTAAAGTTTGGACAGAAGGGATTCTTGCCGCAATTGAAAGATATAGAAAGGAACCGAAAAATGGCCGTGCCAATTATCAAGCAAATTTAAGCGCGGAAATTTTTTGTTTATATGAATGAAGTGAAATAAATTGCTTGATGTTTAAAATCGAACAGTGGTAATGAGAATTCAAACCTTAAGTTCGTACATTGAATTTTGAAAATGAGATCCTAGATTGATATGAGACATCAAAATTGACATTTTTAAAAGTAATTTCAGAGAGTAATGAAAATCTCAAATCAATATTTTGATAATTAAATATTGTTTGTCCTTGCTACTATGGTCATAGCAAATGGGAAACGAAATTGGGGAATTGTAAACATTTGAACTGAATTGGTGCATCGGTGGGCGGCAGTAAAACATTATCTCCTATTAAGGAAAAATAAAAACACTTGTTACGTTTCACAGAAAATATATAAAATAGTTTATTTAAATTTAATTTAATTTATGCCTAACGCGTTTCGATCTCAAAGATCATCATCAGAAACTATTTTATATATTTTCTGTGAAACGTAACAAGTGTTTTTATTTTTCCTTAATTGAAAATGAGGTTTCACCAAGTACCAACAAAAAAATCTGTTGATTACATTAAAAATTATCTCCTATGAATTTTCCGTTTAATATGGTCGGTATAATGACACTTCTTATAATTTTTTAAATAATTAATCTCGTCTCATTGCAAAGTCTGGGAGCATTTAAGTTTCGAATTATGAGTGAACCAATTTTTAAATGTAAGTTATATAGTGGAACCTCGGTAATTTGAGTGAATTCAAGATTTCTGGCATAATAATAAATTTAATAATAATAAATTTATTAAAGGCCAATGTACAAAGATTACAATATCTTATACGTACTTCTAATTTTATGAAATGGTTCTTGGTTCAAAATAAAAACTAACTAAAACAGATTAAGGTAGCGAAAGAAGTATTAATGGAAAGTAAGAAAAAGTCATAAACAAATAAATAAAATAATAAAATAATGTAAAACAAGTTGTAAAAAAAATAAATATGCGAATATCTATAGAAAACAAACTGAAACATACCACCATAAAAGGAAAAGAAAAAAATAAAAAAAAATAAAAGCAAAACAAAAAATTAAATTAAAGAAAGTTAATGGAAATAAGAAAAGAATAAAAAATTAAACCTAACTTGACAAGAAATAAATAATAAAATAAATAAGTAAAACAAGCAAACTAACTATAAAATGTAAAAAGTACGTGCCATTTACGCTCCTAAAAACTTAAATCTTTCAACAATGATAAAAAAGTCTTGATAGAGCCCGTTCGCACTGGCAGGAAGAAAGTTCCACTGCCGTATTGCCAGAACAAAGTAAGAGCGCTCACCGTATTGAGAGGAACACCGAGGGGCTAGAAGCTGACAACCCCTTCCCGAATGCAAGAAGTGCAATCTCTCATACAAATACTCCGGAAGCTTGCTATATATCATTTTGTGCAGAAGAATGAGTTCACGGCGGCCTAAATAAGTTTTTAGAGGAGTGCCCAGCAGTGACACATGAGCATTCCGAGGAAGTCTACAAATATAGCGTATTGCATCATTGAAAGCAACATCTAATTTTCTCTGGCACCGAGCATCAGGTTTGCTAAAGATGGTACTACAATAAGCAAAGATTGGAATGAGTAGCGTTTTAGCCAACTGTAAGCGCATGCCCACAGAAAGGCAAGCAGACGTTATCCAAAGTTGCCGTAAAGTGCCATAGATTTTCCCTATTAAGTTCGAAATGTGCCTGCAGCACTTGAAATCAGCACTGAAATAAACTCCCAAGATTCCTGACGCAGTCAACGTACTCGAGAATGGAATTATTTAATAAAACCAGAGGGAGTTCCGATTTATCAATCCATCTCCTATATATAGCTAGGCAGTGCGACTTAGTTGGATTTAACGAAAGTTGATTCAGCAGTGACCAGTCATATATGCTACGAAGATCTGCATTAATGCGACAAATACAATCCTCCATCAAACCTATTGGTCAACTCAAATAGATCTGGACGTCATCCGCGTAAAGGTGAATAGAGGATTTAGTAACAACATTCGGTAAATCATTTAAATATAAGGTGAAAAGTAGAGGGCCAATAATGGAACCTTGTGGAACACCAGAGCGAAGATATATAAGATCAGAACAAAGATCTTTTACTTTTACCATCTGTGATCGATTGCGTAAATAATCAGCAACAAGCTGAATGGTGGAGGATGAAAAGCCCAATTGATGTTTCAACTTTGAAAGCAGTCTTTAGTGGTTTACGGAATCAAATGCCTTGGTAAAATCCAGAAGAACAAGTACTGTCATCTGGTCCTTATCGAGAGCTTCCCAAATATCTGCAGATATCCTCAGAAGTGCAGTCTCGCAACTATGCCCATGTCGATAACCAGACTGCCACATTGTCCAAGTCCTCTGCTCGTTAATAAATTTGATGATATAATACACCCTTTCATATTCATCTACCACTATGTCAATTGATTTTAACGAAATGAATTTGCCAAACAATGTTTCGTGTATTTTGAAGTTAACTTCGTAAACAGGAAATTTAATTAATTGTTTATTTGCAATAAAACCAGTTTTTCTATTACCAATATTCAGCAATTCTTTGGAAAATACTTCATCGGATAAATCGTTTTGTAGTGTAATACGAATGTTTGTGTATAAAAAGATGAGATTTTAAATATGCGTTGATCTTATCCATATTCGTTTAACGTGCAATAACCAGTATAGTGTTTGTCGTAAGTCACCTGACAATAAAATTAAAGTACCACCAAATAATCTTTCGTTGCCATTTAAATCTTTTAGGGTTCGATTTAATGCTTCCAGTGAATGTTTATGGACCATTCATTATGCATTTATCCCACATAATAATGTGACATGTTTGAGTATTTTTTGATGTTATATACTTCATTTTCATTCGTCTGTAGGTTTTATGATAGCTTTAGAGTCGAATAGGCTATTCTTGCATACCATTCAATAAAGTTGCAGCGATGCCAGATGAAGCAATTGCTAATGCGATGTTATCTTGAGATCTAATTTTGGCACGGATGAGCGAAATTAAAAACAGTTCCACCTGGGGCGTTCAAAAAGAGAAAATCTTCTATTTTTGCTGCAATCGCAAACATAACTCTACCATGCCCTTTTGTTCGTTTGACAACAATTTTTCATTTGTTGCAAATGTAGTATTAAATTGTTGTTCACGTTGCATGTTATGATTAACTAAGTCGTTTGCTGATTGATTAGGTGAAGGCATTTATGAGTGATTCATTCCAGATGAGTATGCACATGTCTTCGATCATAACCAATGCTTCGTTATACATTTCTGGTGTGAATTGAAGATATGCGTCTTGATTGGTTATTTGAATTCTGTGTGGTATATCTTCATTAATTGTATCTTTATATTTTACCCATAATTCAGTTATGTCGAATAATTGACGAATTTGAAGTGGAGAAGAACTAAGTGCTGCATCGTCAATGATTTTCACCTTCAAACAATTGCAGTTTTCGGCAAGTGTCATAGTTTTTAGCATATAATTGACCATTAACTGTTCTATAATATTCGTATATCATGTATCCACGAACATTTATTAATAGCAACCGTAAATATAAGCACTCGTGTTGTTCTGGGTGAACACTATATAATTGGTCTAATGTATTTGCTGCAAATTTTCATAAGCAGTAAAACCAACATCTCGTACGCGTGGCTCCCATTTTTTTATGGTTTATTCGATGGAAATGCAGAATAAAGTAAAAATGGAATTTCGTTAACTATTTTAAACTTGCATTTGCGGATATCTGAATTACCGAACTCAAAAAGCTAATTTAGTAAAAGTTAAGGCGAGACTTTTTACCATAGTTAAGTAAGCAATATTACAAGAGCTTTAGATTGACGGAATAACTTAAATTAAAGAAAAGAGTCTACAGTTTTCAGTTTTTATAAAAAAGTTATGTTTTTGCAAAAAAAGATAGAGATCAAATTAAGAAAAATGGTAAGAAAATCTGAAATTTTTAGTTTAAATAACAATAACTCTTGAGAGGAGATGGGTACCGAGCTGGTTGAGCAGTCGTTGGAAAGGCCATGAAGTTCTTCATACAATAAGCTCTTAACTGTGACTGTAATTTTTAAGATACAGGGTGTTTTGTGAGAAAGTAGGTTTTTTTCTTTATCACCCTGTAACTCCTAAACGGTTGGTATCACATAATTTTTTGGTGAGTACTATCAGCTCCTGCTTTGTTGACCTCCTAGGCCGAAACACCCTGTACTTGTATGTGGAAGAAGTAAGGAAGAAGTAATTCCTCAGAAATATTATAGATGAAATTCTTCTCCTAGCATCCAAGAGCTGAAACGCCAAAAGCATACATCTCCCTTTATAATTGGGTACAGCATGCTCCCAATGCAATCTTGTTAATCGCTATGCATTCCGATTTATTTTTGTATTTGTTTTTTTTTTTTTTGTATTTTACCAATTCGATCGATAAGTCGGTTGGTGTAAGGACACCATACCACAGAAGCATATTCAATTTGTAGATCTAACTAGGGCAATGTATAAAATTTTTAAGGTGTGAGGATCTCTAAAGTCATCAATGTTACCTTTTATAAAACAAAGCATTTTAAAAGCTCTAGAGCAAATATAATCGTTGTATAAACCCACCCCTCTCTTGTTTCACGTAAAAAAACGGCGCCAAGGTTCAAGATCTTATTAGGCAGCTATACGGTAATCAGTACCAATAAAGCATTCAACATGAAGAGGATTCAGCATACGGTGAAAAGAGTAACACATACACTTGGTCGAATTTAGAGCCAGTCCATTTGAAAAACACTATTGTTGTAAACGATCAAGATCCAACTCCTGACAACATCAGAAGTATTTTTAAGGGGTAATAAAATCTTAAGGTCGTCGACATATATGTATGTATAGTAACGGTTGCGCGGAGCGAAAAGTATTTATCATATCATTAATAAAAATAACATGGGACCTAAGTGGCTTCCTTGGGGAACACCAGACAAATTAGAGACTGAAAGCAATCTGTTTTAGCAGGCTGAGTACGATTAGTAAGATATGATGTCAACGAATTAAACAGAGATGAATTAAAACTAAATACTTCAAGCTTGTTAATAAGAAGTGCTAAATTAACTCGATCAAAAGCTTATACAAAATCTGTGTATGGTGTCTAAGATTAATATGAACATATTTTGCCAAATGATTCCTCTCATCAAGACCAGTAAAAAATTGTAAGGCAAGGGGAGATGGGGCGGGGGGCGAAATGTCACCCTAAAGAGTTACGGGGTGGTTAGCAAAATATGATCTTTTTTCATTAAAGACCCTGTATCTAGAAAAGTACAGGGTTTATTTTAAGGCGGCCTTGCATGCAGAGCCTTAAGGTCTTTCCTATGAATGTTAAATCACCCCGTGCCCATCCCCACTACAGAGTTATGACGTTTCAAATTCATACTTTCGGTTTTTTCCGGTTATTTTTTTAAAAACACCCTCACTAACATACATTTTTGTTAAAAAATTTCGAAAACCCCGGGTCTCCTCTTTAGTTTAACCTATTACAATTATGTTCTATTTCTGACGGTTAAGAGGTCAAGAAGTTATTAGCTCTTGACTTATTCAAGTCATAGGTCATTTAGCGTGCCATTTACCCCCCCCCCCCCCCGCCACTCTGCCATCATTTTTTTTTACTTGTATGGATGAGAGGAATAATTTGGCAAAATATAGTCATATTAGTCTGGGACACCCTGTGTAACATCCATCTGAAACCCATCGTCATGACAATATGCAGATTATTGACAATACAGACTGAAAAGGAGTCGCCTAAGAATTGAATCGTAAGAGACACCGTGTGTGAGACATTAGAGATTATGTCCAACTTTTACCTGTGCAATGCGACAACTCTGAGAGAAATCTTTAAAGATAGAAACAGATGGGAATATGAATCGAAATTGAGATGACAACTTTTCCATTCGTAATTTTTTATTGATTTATGCTGTAAAATATGTTTGTGAAATTTCTACTGAACCAAAGTTATCAAAGTCACCCAACTGCACACACAAGCTGCTTAGAGATGCACAAAATAAAACAAAAATATTCAAAGACTTCTTCGTTTACAGAAAAACAAAAACACAAGCTGCCTATTAAAACAATTTCGTTTGGGAAGTTTGCCAAAGAATATCATCACTGGATACTTGATGAACGTTTACTTTGGTCTGATAAGACATACAGGTCAATGATCTCAAATATTTGTTCCATGGTTGTGAAGAATAAATGCGCAATATCAAAAGATGGCAGACCATGAAGTGTCTTTAATCTCAATCTTATTGAAAAACTTATGATCAATGAAGCGATGAGTGGGAGAGAGTTCAGCATGACTGGGAAGAAATTGGGTTAGAAACTTGTGAAAAGCTTTTTGTTAGTATGTGCCATTAAAGGACGCAAATAATATTGCACCGTTTCGATCCGATTCGTATAAATGCTAAATTTGCTTATATGAGACATACATGAATTGGACACATTGGATCGAATTGAAACCGGTGAAGTTGAGCAAATTTAAATTTTTACGTATGACAAACTTAAAAAAAAAATCATTTGTAAAAATTTGTTTATATACTCAAAAATGGATGAAAAAGATTTTGTTGAGGAAATTAAAACAACAACAAAACATGAATTATACGTAAAAATAGTTTTTACATGAATGGATGTAAAGTGGAAAGACAAAAGCTTGCAAGATTTTAAAGTCAAGTCTTCGAAACTGAATGGAAAAATTGTGCTCATGCATTCGCTGGACCTAAATGGAATGGATCGAATCTAATCGGAACGTCGGAATTGTATTTGGGACTTAAGAGTGGCACTGAATCGTCAAAGAATATCAAATTCTTAAAAGCCTTCAAAATATCAAAATACTTGTTAACTTTTACTCCACACTATAATTTGTATTTGTTGCTGTTCTGTTGTTTTTGTATTTATGCTTTTTGTTAGTTCGTTAGTTTGTTACTTCGATGGATTTCCTGTGACCATTATGATGGCTGTAAGTATTCATTATATCCTTGCAATTTAGTTTCTATTTGGTATCAGTATCTACATACTATTTATTTGATACTTATCACAAAAAAAAAAAATAGAGGGAAACAACTGATACCAATAATCAGAAAAAAGTAGCCAGCCATTCTGAAGATAGAATGGCTGAACCATATTTATTTTAAAAAACATCGAACTTTTCGACCTACCGATCACAGAGGTCTCATCAGTATGGTTATCTCTGATCGCTCGATGCTAGAGGTTGGTGACCAGAGGAAACCATACTGATGGGACCTTTCTGATCGCTGCGTCGAAAAGTTCGATTTTTTCCGCATTTTCAATGAATTGTAGAAATTATTCAAATTGTTTTCAGTAAATTTCATACAAATTGTCCACCATATTTATCGTAGACATTTCCACTTCCACGTCTAATAATCTCGTTTTGTGGTTACTGGGCTTAGTACATACTGTCTATTTGGTATTAACTTATTTACAGGGTGTGTTCGGTAATTATTGAGTATGTCATGATTACACTTTTGCTCTAGAGCCCTTTTTGTAAAACCACCCCACCCCCACCGCTTTCCCCAAATTTACTTTTGAAAATTTTTCATAAATCTTTTCAAAGATATCCTAGAATCAAACTAGAATCCTAGAATTAAGTACTTGTTCCAAATCAAGGGACTTTCATCCTTTATAATGATAACCAACATGTTCTGATTTATAGTCAAATGATACAGTTATCGAACCTTAGAATTGAATTTGCGAAAAGAAATTTCACACAAATTTATTGCGTTATCTTGATGCTGTAAAATTCTTATACCATGGACATAATTTTTTCATCTCAAATGGGAGCCGTTGTAATTCGTTTAAATAAAAAAAAAATAAGTAAAAAACGAGTTTTCAAACAAAACTAAGGCTAAGCCGCATGAAAAAGTAGAAAATGAACTTTTCTTCACACACAGAGTTGGACTCAGATTTTCTGATTGGGACATTTCTCTTGAATATTCTTTCTCTTCATGAATCAAATCACTTATTACCTCTGATTGATCATACTGAAATATATCGGTGATTGTCAGCGAATAAAATCTGAGTCCACCTCTGTGTGTGAAGAAAAGTTTATTTTCTACTTTTTCATGCGGCTTGGCCTCAGTTTTGTTTGAAAACCTTTTCCTAAAACGGATTTATCACTAATCAAATTTGTACCAAATTTTCAAATGATTTTTTCCGATTTTCCGGGTTTTCCATGGAAATTTCCGGTTCAAATTTTGATAGATTCAATTGTCACGCGACATGAAGCTGTGTGCCAAATTTCAGCTCACTGTGATGACGAAAAGTGGGTCTACGAGAGTGTCGAAAATAGTAAAAAAGAAATATACAGACAGACGAATTCGTTTATGAGTTAAAGGGACGGGCTGGCCTCAAAAAAGAATTAACCAATATTTCCTTTTGTTCAAAATCTATTAGTATTTTTAAAGTGAAATAGTTTGAGAGAGTAGGGCTAAAAATTAATTTAATTCTCAACGAAATCTTTAAATTTTATTTGCTAGCATAAATATACATATATGCCTGCATATATATCATATCGAAAACTCACTCACTATTTTGACTATTTTGCCTTTGTTCGATTTATTTCTTCCTACATAATTAGCCTAATATTTTTCAGTGTTCCTTTATATTACATATATTAACTGTTACCAGTAGAGTCCCTCAAGAGACCATTCTTGGTTTCTTCCTCTTTGCTGTATTTCTGATATTCTTCTTTCCCCTGACCTAAATGTCAATATGCTTGGCTTAGTGGCAAATACAGCTCTTGGGTATCGATAACAATTTTTCTATACACTCAAAAAATAAATAAAAGTATGTAAATGCCTTCATTTACTATAACACTTATCACCCCCTTATATAAAATCCTCTGTTACTAAAATTATAAAGCTGCAACAAAAGTCTACATCTATCAAAAATTTAATAATGAATTGACAAATTTCAGTTTACTTTACTTGATAGAATCCTTTAGACAACAATTGTGATTTAACGAAATCATATTAAGTCCTATTTATACCTACACCTAAATGTAATATGTGCTACTTACTTTATTTTTTACAGCCCTTGTAATTTATAGGTATAGAAAAGCAATCAGCTACCTTGGAATATTATGAGAGGCGCGTTCAAATTTAACATTACATTAATTCCAATTAACGCAACACTTAACAACACGCACCATTGCTTCAGCAGTCTCCCAATCCCCATATTATCATGCTTTCATTATGGGAAGTGCCTATTTTTACGAAAAGGGTTTTTGATTTTTATTTCCACTAGAATTTACTGAGATAATTTTTGTTATATATCCATCACATATGTACACAATTATTATACCTTATATAATATTGTGAGGTAAATTGTAAAGACGAAATTTAAATTATAAAATGAATTCTAAGATTTTTGCTGTTCTACATTTCAATTCATAACACTAATTAAAATCGTAATTAACAACCTCAGAACCTTTTCGGTATTAATTGTGTGTTGAAGTAATTTAATTCAGGTGCATTGAATGGAAGAAATGTTTTGAAAATCATGAATGTGTACTTGAAGAGAGTTATATTGAATTTCAGGTTAGTCAGAGAATTATGTATTTGTATGTACGTTTGTATGCATGTATACATTTATATGTATTTTAATATTTAATATTGTTTTATTTATCGATTTTAAATACAATGGATACAATTTATGAGATGGTTTCACGGCAATCTTTTTCTTCCTTTCCTACTTTGTATACTTTTTTTTTTTGTAAGATTTTTTTTTTCTTTTTATAATTATTTTAATTTTTCGAGTTAGGCTAAATAATAAAATATATTGAATTGAATTGAAATACAATTATCATCTCTGTTCCAATGTATCAGTTCTTCTAATTAAAATTAATTAATAAATATTATCGAATACGGTAATTGTTTTTCAAATTTTTTCTTAATTTACCTAATATACATACATATTAATTTACTCCGATAACTTTGGGGTATATAGTCGTGTTAGTTTAGTAGAAAAACATAATTCAATATTAATGCTTTATCCTATTGAGCCTTACGTAATAAAATAACTCTTAACCCAGATCTATTTATGTATATACTCGTATACGCATATCTCCATTAATAAAAACATTTAAATAACCGCTCTGTTTCTGCTTTAATTCTTTAGTTGGTCTTTTAACCTTTATAATGGCGCTAAATCAATAAAATGCCATGTAAATAATTTCAAAATATATACTCGCTTCAGAAAATTATAGTTCTAGTTTCAGATCTTGTTCTCCTAGCCACACATATTAAATTTAGCAAGCATTTTGCTAAATCTTTGAATTTCTTTTACTCACTAGTTAGTAGGTACTAATGAAAGAATTCTCGAATTTTGTATTATGAATTCATTTCAATGATCAGAAAGCTGTCATGGTTTTACGTGAGCACCTGCCATTATGGCTTAATCTCACGGCACTCTTAATGCACGGATTGAAGACAAGCGACAATCAACGCCCTTGAAAGACAGAATATAATTTATATTCTATCTCAGCAAGTACCAGTTTATGTCAGTGCATGCTTGACATTGGACTTACTGGTCGAAGCGAGACCTACCTAAAATCGATGATTACAATAGAATGGCTGCATAATTATTGTTATTGTTATATTCACATTGTAGCTCCTTGAGAATGGTCACAACCAATGACCGAAATATATCGGATACCTAAAATTATCAAGTGTTTAAATCACACAACCCGGGTCATATAATCCCAAAAATCCAATGCTTGATATCCACAAAAGACCCAATATAAAACAATTTTACCTAAAATCTCTTCTGATCTTTGAGTCACGGCACCCGGTTGATTTAGCGCAATTCCACGCCGAGAGCCAATCCTCTAAGCATACATTAAATAAGCGACCATCCTTCAAATTCACGGATGCAGTATGCAATTATGACAAAAGAACAAACTACTCTGTTTATAGAAGAATATTCGCCTAAGTCATGCAGACTCAGATAATCTCACTCTGCCCGCGATATGGGCTACCACAACCACTACGATGCTCCCACAAGGGGGCCTTCCCATGTTGAGGCGAATATTGCTCAAAGAGCTCTATTCGGGGCTCCTCAACCCCGTAGTACCAAGTTAGCAATGTCGGCTACCCAATTGGTATGGCTTTGTATAACATGATCATACGATCATGAGTACTCCCAGTGAATCTTACATGCAGATCCTTAAACTTTACTGGTACCTCCGCTCTGGATTAATCATATTAGAACTTATAAAGTGACAGAAGTGGCCCACTAGAAGGTTATGATCCGCCCTTTAGGCTAGGAGTGGCTTGAGACTAACGCTAGTAGTCTTACAGCATTCCAAGGTACAAATACCAAGCTGCATACTAGGTCATATACGCGCTAGGCTTCACTTCAATGATCAATAGGTGTTCGACTATATGCGCATAAACTTCGAAGTTGTCAAGTTGTAACAACTTCAACAGAAAATTTCCAAATCGTCAAGCAGGTAGCCTTTAGGTTTTTAATAAATTTTATAATCCTCCTGATGGAAAAATCTATTTATTTACATCCACTTTAAATAACAATATTATTCCTAAATGTTTAAATTTGGTATGGTATGGTTTTAATCCTTAGTTTCTATTTATCAAACGAGAGAAATGTTTTTACTACGTGTTGGGGGAAAGTTTAGAATTCTTTACCTGTATACAATTCTGGAAAATTTCTTTATGGTTTATGCTGTTTATTTATGCCTTCAAATGTATGCTACAATATGGGGCTTACGAAAATGCGTATTTACAACTAATATGACCTTTTACACAAGGTATGGTTCGAAATACCACTGCCCTGAATGCGTTTTAATCTTGGTTACCTACACTGTAAAAAAAGTAGGACAATTCCCTAAATTTAAGACACGTTTTTTTCCTAGAAATAAATGTCATTTTCTCTGATATAATGGGAAAATCAGTTTAATTTCCCCAAATCAATTGAACAGAATCTATAGAGGACGTGAAATTCCCGAAATGTTAAGCTTTCTCGAATATAAGGAATTGAACATTCAATAAATAATTAGGATATTATTCTACATTTAGGAATAAAATTCTATTCCACTTTTTCCAAGGTGGAGCTTTCCCTAATCTTATCACAAAATTCCTAAGCTTAGTGGCACTAATTGTTACCACTCACTTTGTGGATTTTTTTACTGTGTAGATTTCCATATTCTTAGTGAATTCTTCTGCTGAGGTATTGGTTTGACCTTTATACAGGGTTCTTGGAAAATAAGTAGGATGTAGTACACGAATCAATTCTTTTGAGACAAGATTAAGAAGTTTTAAAAAAATCAGAAAGGATTTCATTTTGGGAATGGAGTATAATAACGAAGGCTTTGGGATTTGTTTCGTTGAAAAAAAAAATATATTATAAAAGTTCAAATTGCAAAATTTTTACCGTGTTTAGTTATAAGCTTGGAAACAGAAGGAAGTAGAGAAAAGTTATATTATCTATCCAAATTTAAACATAAGGTAAATTGTTCAGGAGTAATAGGGAGAATCATAAAATTTGAATAAAAAATCGTTAAGCTATCCTATCTCTCTCTTTGAGGGTTGGCTAGGACATTTAAGGAATCAATTGGCATACTCCAATTATTTATTCTCAATTCACTATCTCTATATACGGGTAGATCCAATATAGGAGAAAGAGTTGATATTGGCATTACATTTTAAGCCATATGTATATGATTTAAGAGATGCTTTTTCAAATGGCAAATCGCCAGATCGAATGATTTCGACATAACGTCCGAGATATAGTTCCCTAGTTTACCTACATTTTATAATTTGATATCACTATCTTTCCATATTTTTTTTCTTCTATCCATGAAAACCTGTTTTTTATTTTGAGCGTACAAATTGAGAGTATTATTTTTTATAACCGTTAGATTTAATTCGATTGTAAATATTTGCTTGCCCCCCCGCCGCAAAATCTTAAAAGTTGTTAGTACGTCCATAAAGCAATTTTGTATTCTAATTTCCATCTGTCGAATCCCAGACATGCCACTTGAATTTTTTTTTTATTGAAATACTATTTATTTTACGACATAGTCTCCTTTTATATCAATACACTTTGCACTACGGTTTTCCAACTTCTTTAAACCATCTAAAACAATTCGATTATTGAACTCTACAAAATACGTCCTTGTTTCAGCGATGACATTCTTGTTTGATGGAAACTTTCCTCTATCTTCGAGAAGACTCTTACTCTGTATAATACCTTTGTTTTTCTTTACATACTAGCCCCGCACCTAACTATACATTACATTCATTTTACTATATAGGTATACATATATATATTTGTTTTATTTACTATTTCCGTAAACAATGCTTTAAACTTCTTTTGTATTTTTCCCTAAAGAATCAGTTCAGATGTGAACATATTTAACATTATCAGATTGTAAAATGCTTTCATGCTCTGTGTGGCTCTGTGTGTTGAGAACTCCAAACTACAAAACAAAAATACTCCTTCCCAATGGAATTAAGCCAGAAACGAACTTTTCCAACTTATAATTTGAAAATAAACTTTTTGTTTTGCTTTTATTTTAATAACACAAGAAAAAATAAAAAGGTGTAGAGAAATCCTGTTCGTCCTTTTAAATAATTTAAATTTGGTGTAACTGCTCAAGGACATATATAATCCGTACGCTAGCCTTAATAAAATATAGCAATTATTTTCTATATTTAGGAACTATTTTTCCCTCTCTTTTTGTATATGATATTTGTCCTCTTCGCTAACTTTTCTCATTGCCACATTAATCTATTGAAGGTAGGCATACTTATTGTGACCAAACACTAACACAACCATGAGTACCATGACAGACTGGAAAGTCAGACGAGTATTTTAATTATTGTATTATTATTAAGAGGTCGTGACATAAGTATTCACTGCGATTACTAGGTCTGTTGTTACATCGACTCCTAATTGATCTGGACCACCTTACTACTCGATCTTATCGTTTTTGATAGAACCCATAGTATTCTTGGGAGTCATCTATGATATATCTTTTAGTGATGATAATGCCATTTATATATATTTTAGGCTTATGCGGCTAAGACGTTCGCTATCGGTGAGGACATATGGTAGTCGGATGTTTTGTCAACCTTTAGCGGCAGGTATCATTGTCAAATTCGCGTATGTATTTAAGATCGTATCCCAGTGAACTACTAGATTTTGTTCATAGCCATAAATAAGTAATCTGAACAGCTACGGATGCACTACTGAGCCCTGAGGTACACCGTGTAATACAAAAAAGCGTGCTTAAAATAATTTTTAATAAACCTAAAAGTGACGACTTTTCGTCATCATGTGACATCACTGCAGTATCGTGCGTTTGATGCTGAAACCTTTTTCTAATTTTTGTTTAGATATTATTGAGATTCCCCTAATCTCTTTCCCTCTCGGTATTTCTTTATTATTTTTTAATCTTTTGTGTAGTATTTTCAGAATTTTTATTGTTCCCATTGTTGAAATCTTCTTTCTACTCTAACATTCGGAAAAAAGTCCAGCTTTCGAACAAGAAGACTGTCACTTACGCTATTAATTGATTCTGATTTATCTAAGAGAGAAAAGAAAACGTACAAAAATATATTTTACTTGTATATGTATAAGTATGTATGTTAAAAAAAAAAACCACCATTAGCAAATTCATACCTATGTAAATCATCATCAGTTAAAATCTTTGATATCAATCATCGAATCATATTTATTGATTTTTTCCCTCCGTCAAATTATTCTATATAAATGGCAATACCTAGATAAACCATTTTTTTCTCTTTTCAAGCTTTCCGTACAAAAGCATTTTCTTCTTTTACAATATTCGAAAATTATTCATGTTGCCTCAATAGATGTATCGTGCTTTTCAATTTTCCCTCCAATAAAAGTTATTTCCTGTGAAAATAGTGTCATTTGTTGCTAATATCCGGCTAGCAGTGAAGTGCTCATTGATCAGAGATAAAATGCCAGAGATTTCGTATCTTTGCGAGGTTAACTGGAGGTCTATGTGAAATAGTTCCTGGGTTCGCTTTTATTAGCTGTAACCGGAATATATCCACAGGGGAGTCGTTAGTTGACCAACATCAACCATGAGAATAAATTGTTATCTTTGGTTGCTATTGAGAATGTCCTCGAAATGGATTTATTTTTAGCGTATTTTTGTTCGGGTCTTTGATTTTGTCATATAAAAAATAACAAAGAGAGATCTAAGAAAATATTTTCAACAACAATAAAAATCTCGACATTATTGTGAAAATGATTTTTAATCACTATCGATTCTGAGTGTTTTGTTTGATTTTTCATTAAACTTATTTGGAATTTATTGAACGATTTTGCATCATCGAAAGGTAGGTACTGAAAATTTACTGGATTATCTCCATCCTTTCCTCCCTTACGATCCGTTCCGTATAATTTAAGCTATACCTTTACTTGTCCGAGAAATTAAAAAAAATGCGGAAATACCTGACTACATGAAAAACAGGAAGGTATTCGTGCACCTGATTTAACAAATTAAATTATGTAGACTCGATTCTACTTTAGAAAGTGATTTGTCGTAATCACTGTTAAGCTGGTGTCCCCAATTTCCTTAATAAGAACTTGGTAAAAAGTTTAGTAGGAGGATGATAAAAAACCCTGCAGTCACTCTGCATTCATCTTTGAAAATTTATTATTGCACTTCTTATGAATATTTTCACAACTTATTTTACTTTGTATGAATTCCTTAAGTAATGGAGAATAATTAAGCGTTGTTGTTCATATCCAGAAATTTATAACTGAAACAGCTCACAAAAATTATCGACTTATGTCTCATGTTCTATCCTTGATTCGCTAATTTTGATAACTGCTAACTTGAAACTCAAGCTTCGCAATAGCTCTACGCAGCTTTTGGAAGTTTTTAACCCGAAGCGCAATTGGATGGCCCTGATTTCCCCCCTGGAAAACTCTGATATGACTTTCAAGGTGTATAGCAATTTCCATATGAGGCTTCTCATAGAAAACGCCTGCTCCGATATTTTCTTCAGATTTGGAGCTGTTTGTCAAAGGCTGAAGCACAGAGTGTAATTCCCATTCTGTGCTATAAGTGGAATTTTTTAATTGAATTTGCTTTTTAGTATAGTCTCGAGGAGGAGGTCGCTGTCCCTGTCGATATAAGGTGCTAAAGACTGCAGGAATTCAAAGATCGATTCGCGTGGACATTTTTGTTCCAGTGTGAATCCACCGCTGACTGAGATGCAGCCTCAGCGCTGCGATTGACGCCCCCTTCTTGATGTGTATTTGCATGGGGTGTATGTTGAGAATGACCTCAAGAGCCCGAGGACTGGTTGACTTGAGATCGCCACTTACACTAAGATGGCACAGCCTTTGAATCTTTTCCAATATCATACGATGATTGGCGAAATCCATTGCTTTCCACCACACCACAGAACCATAGATTATTATTGCTTAGATGACGCTAGATTATCGGCGGTTTGAGTCCCCATTTTTTCCCTATAGTTCTGTGACATATTGCGAAAGCTCTAAGAACTTTGCTCGGTCTGTCCTTAAGGTGTGGTTTAGCTTTTTATCTAGTATGATCCCTAGATATTTTAATCTGTCTTTAAGCTCCACACTACCCCGTCTGAGCAAGAGATCAACTATAATGAGTACCCATAATAAAGGTGATATGATGCCGCCTTGATGGGTGCACCTATGGACTCTTTTCACTCTGATTACACCGTTCAGATTGGCAAAGACAATTCTATGGTTTAACATGTTTACGATCATTTTAGGGACTGGTTCACTCCGTATTTTGTTAGAATTTCAGAAAACTTATGTAGAAGAACAATATTGAAGGCATCTTCTACAACTATGAAGACAGCCAGCTAGATTGTTTAAAAAGGAACAGTTTTTTAATTGAGTGAATAACCTCCTGGAGGGCCGCCTCAACTAACGACCCCTTTATATATGCGTGCTGATGTTGTGACAATCTGCTTCTGGGAATGGAGCACCTCAATTCTCACTCGAAAGTGAGCTCTAGTGTTTTGAGTAGGAAAGAAATCAATTTTGTTGGCCTATATGCCTTATATGTCTTGTAAGTTGAGTAATTTACTCGGCCAGCCTTGGGAATAAAGACAACGCGGACTTCTTGCCATAGCTTTAGTGTGTAGCCCAATTTGTTACATATCCCAAAGAGAAAGGCTAGATTGCTGATCAATGAGTCACCTGAGTTTCAAAGTATGGTAACAGCAAGAATTCTAGTCCAGTTGTTTGATGAGTTGGTTGTAAATTTCTCCTCAGAGTTTTTCTTTAGTAGGTACCTATTGATTCTATATGCTTATTACATTAGTATTAGTACCTCTCTCATTTAGCAAGATTTTATAAGCTTTTTACGAAGTAAGCTGCCAAAGACCGTCATATATCTTTTTTACAATATTAGAAATTTGATCAAAACCAAGACAGCTTTTGGGTAATCAGTTTGGTTACTGATCATCTATTGCTGTATGTGAGTCTTGATTCGTTCTCATTAATTGGTACTAGTGGGGCAATCTGGTTGATGACTCTTCAATATGGTATGTAGTCAGCAGCAAGGCACTAGACTGTTCGAGTAATCTTCGATCTGGAGTTCCTCCAGCTAGTTGGCATTACTGCATATAATGTAGTTGAGTAATCGACCTGTACGGATAAATAAATTAGGGTTTTGTTGACTGTCCCTATGACATTTAACAAGGAGAACGAATGGGCGTCTCTTCTTGTCAATGCACACGTAGAACGGTACCCAGGACAGTAGCAAGAAGTTGTCCTAGAGCAAACTATTTCGGTCAAGAGCTTTCTTGGTGGCTTGAGACGACTGAGGCGTGGTCTTACTGTCCCAAAGATAATACGACCTGGTGTTGTGAGAAACCTTGTCGGCTGCTAGTCCAGCATAGTCAGATTCCCAACTTGTCACAGGTGTCCTCAGCATGACATACAACTTCTAAAGTATGACACAAATATAAAGAGCGAGCCTTACAGTCCCTATGACCATACGAGCATTAATTGTATGCCTGGGTTAACCCAGGAGCGGCGTGACTATGCACAAAGTATAACTACCTTGATGAGGGTTGTAGACAAAAGATTAAGATTTCTGGGCGATCAAACCGAGGCAGTCAGAAAGACGAGATTGTTCGTGTTCCTAGAGTTCTTTAGCAGCGGTTGTCCTGGTTGAATATTTGTTCCTCAAGGAATTATCCACGTCGTGCAGATGCAGCTCTATCTTGATCAGTTCTGTAATTAAGAGACCTATGCAAGCTAAAACATTAAATGCCAAATAAAGAAAATTCCTTGATGTTTGTTCCCGGTAGTCTTGGAAAGAAAAATAAATTCATTTTTCGTCTCTCACAAAGGCTATCACAAAACTTCTGAACAAAAACATAATATTTTTTTGAACAACGTTATAAAGGAAATCTGTGTTCGGCAAGGTATTACTAGCCCGCAATGATTTACCTAGTTTATATGATGACTTGGCTAGAATTTGGAAATAATAGAAACAGGTCAGTCGCGTCACCACAAGCTTACTGTTTATTACAACATTCAGACCCTTTACTTACCTTTACTTTAAGGTATGCAGGTATTAGGGAGGTAAGTTGGATCTGTCTAACCTGTTTCTACAAAGAGTGAGATTATTATTTTTTTGATAATGGTCGATGCATTCTTTACTCAACCCTATAAGGTTTCAACTTTCTCCAGACTTAACTGGGCGAACGCTTTGAGAACTTCATCAGCTGAAAATCAATTTCTATATTGAAAGAATGCAGAGTTTTAACAAGTTTATAAAAATGTAAGAAAAATTAATATCCATAAACTTTTGTTCACTACTTATATAAAATTTATTCAAACATCTCATGAATAGAAAATTTGGTATACTTACCAACCTACCATAAAAAAAATTCTATTCAGAATAAGTCTCTGTAAAATATTTTATTTATTCATTTTTATCTCTTCAATTTCATTATGATTCTATGGCTCGCGTCTATTCCATTTATTTATTATTAAAATTAAAGCATACGAAATACCAAGAAAATTAAAATGATTTTTCTTTAACATTATTGTTGTGTGGCTTTATCTAATATTAAAGTCAAATTAAAACAATTTACTGTGCATGAGTTGCTCTATTTACTCACCCCAAAATGTCAACAGACTAGACTAATTTGGAAAGTATCCTGCTCTTTACATTTTGCATAATATTATGTCTTTATACAGCAGAAAATAGAAAGAGGACTAAGGCGAATGTATATAAATGTATGTCCTTAGGTATGTATGTAGGTATAGTATAATGATGAGTTTCTCGCACGTCCTAACTTCTTATTCATATGTGGAACATTCATGGTTGTATATATGTATGGATATAAAACTATATAAATATGTGCACAAATGCTTTGTTTCACAGCATGCTAAAGAAACTCGTCTAATTGGCCTTACTGGTTTTCTCTTTTCTTATACACATATCATATGCAAATTTGTGCTTAATTTAACTTGACTCTTTAAACAATTCCCTGCGTTTCTCATGTCTTTCTAAAAATGTAATTTATTCAGAAAAGGAAAAATTTGGAAATTGATAAAATTGTGAGAGTTTATGCTGCAATTCAACAGACAAATCTGAACACTTGAACGCTAGGTGTTAGTATTCCTATAGCTACTAATTAGTTCTAGTTCTTGATGAATAACGGAGAGTTTAATTTCGAACAATGTAAGGATGCATAAGTTATTTGATATAAATTTGATTTAAGAGAGCATTTGTAATGTAATCTTGTATCTCATATGGTTTTGATGAGGGATTACTGTACAGAGGAAAACAGTTATTAAAGTTTTACACGAGTTTCAATTTGAATACGAGCTCTGACATTTTTAAGGCTCATAATAACAATTAAATGAAATTTCCTTGCGTTTACAAAAATTGTAAAAAAATATATAAGTCGGCAACATTTTGATACTTTTTGACCTGAAATGAGCCTCGACAATTATGTTTGTCAGTTTATATCGTCAAAACAATAGCTTGTGCACATACTGCATAAAAGCGACATTTATTTGTGAAGAATATGGTTAATATTCATTGAACTAAGCTCAGAAGTTTTCTTGTTGCTTGTATATTAGTTAATATTTACAGATCAGACTAACAGCAAATATTAAGAAGGTATCTATCCACAGTTATATATTCGTTACTTCATGGTTCAAACTCTTCATCTGCAGAACAAAACAATGAGTCCCTTAACTAATTAGAATCGATCACATATTAGTACCAACCAAAAAATCTATAACGGAGCGTTCATCATCGTGAAGCGTCATTAAATCATTCAAGGTTTCTCTTCTTTCTCATTCGAATGTTATTGAAACAAGTACAAAAGCTAGAATTGGTCTAGTACCAATTCTTATGATACCCTAGATGAATGCCTGTATAACATTTCGTAAGGTCACCGGCCTATGCAATTTGAATTTTTGAAATGGTTTTTCGCATATATTTCTAGAACAGTTTGTCGACGAAGTTTTTACTACAATAAAAATGTCTAGGACTGATCGTTCTCACAGCATATGTAAAAAACCTAAATTTTTATATGGCAACACCAAGAAGGGGTTGCCCGATTTAGTCCATTTTTGAAAATTTTATTTTCTATTATTATGAAAATACCGTGTACAAAATTTCAGCTCTCTATGTCGATGCGTTCTCAGATAGTGTCCAAATATATAGTGGAAATCGAAATTTTTGTATGGCAACCCCACGAAGGAGTTGCCTGATTTGTCCCATTTTTGAACTTAATTTTACTTTTTTTTTTAAGTCTGTGTACAAAATGTCAGCTCTCTAAGCACACGCGTACTCGAGTTATCGTGCGTACAGACGGACGGACATGCAAAAATCAAAATAACTTTTAATATTATGCGTGGGTGCCCAATCCATTTTGCTCTACGATCATTATTTCGAGGTGTTACAAACGGAATGACAAACTTAGTATACCCCGATAGATTTCATCTACGGTATAAAAAGACAGTCAAATCAAAAGCATGCATCAAAGAGTCGTCTGACTCATTTGTACCTTTTAGAGCTCTTTTAGATTCTGCCTCCCAACTTTATGACCGAACGTCTCACTCAACGACTAAAACTTACGAGATACAAGGTAAATATTGAAGTTAGTGGCATAGGAGAAGTATCTTCTCATGTAAAACAAAAGGTGACGACGGGTGATCACGGGTTACAAATTTTGCAGTTGACTTGGAATTTGGATTCTTCCTACAATTACTGAATCACAACCAAATCAACGCATTGACAGATCTGTTTGTTCTTAATATTCCTAAAACTATTGAATTGGCCAATCCTTGGTTTACCAGTCCGCAAAAAAATGATGTCCTTTTGGGAGCAGGCATTTTCTTCGAACTATTGTTGGATGATAATATAATGCTTAGACATTCTTTGCCAATGTTGTAGAATACTTGATGGGTCGTCTCTGGAAAATTAGAAGCTCCCTCGCGCTCATGGTGTGCTTTTAATAAATCAGAAAGAAAGTTGGGGTAGTTGGAAACGACCATATTGAAAAAATGATTTTATCAAATAACTTGGTCCTTTTGGCGCTAGATTGATCAGTAGAAATCCATTTTAAAGATCTACATGCTATCGCAATAGTTATTATTTGCGTCACGTCATCACTGTTCTAATGTTCGGGATTTTTCCCGAAGCTGAGAGGAGATGCGGCATATGTTAATCGACATTGCATGATAAAATGATTGAATAACGGCCATCGTGAGATCCTTTGGGCAGAGCGATTTGAATGTAATGTATCTAAATAGCACCCATTAGCGTTGTTTACACTGACAGCCAGGCAGCCATTAAGGCGCTGGATGCTGTGCTGGTTAAATTGAAATTGGTGCAGTTATGCAAGACTACTCTTGAGAAATTAACTACATGGCACAAGGTGACCCTATATGTTGGGTACCTGGCCATACGGATATCCCAGCAAACGAGATGGCTGATGAACTGGCTAAAAAGGCCTTTGAAATGAATAGCTCCACAGGGTCAACAGGTTCAACAGGGAAACCTGCTGTATCGCGAGGCAACTGTGGCTTGAATATGACAGGAAAAGATCAAGAGAACTGCTTAATGGCAGCAGAACATATTCCAGAAATCTAGTACGGCTCATAAGCGTCATTGAGGTATAAAAGACAGTGCTAGGGAATAGCGGCAAACGATTTCTACAGGAGCTGTAAGGATTCGGAGGAAATTGAGTCTGTCCAACACGTACTTTGTGAGTGCCCCGCTCTGATGAATAAAAGAGGTAGGTTATTATAGTTTCAAGTCTGGGGAGCTGAAAATGGTAGTTCAGATGCATCCTGAGTTTCTTAAGGGAAGTAGGATAGATGTAGGGCAATTTTTTGGTTATCCCATGAGGACAATAATGGGCACAATGGAAATCTAAGTGAAGCAGGCTAGGCCCTTATACCGGCACCTCTCTTATCTAACCTAACCTAACACCCAAACTGTATCATTTCTTTAAAACTTCTTTTGATTTCTGATACACCGTCACTAAAAATTTACAAGTACATTGACATTAATATTTCCAATAAATTAAGCTGGTACCAAAAAATCATGGAACAATTTTGGATTTCTGAAAAGGTGATCTGAGAAATATTTTTTATCCCGCTGAACCTAGCGCTCCTCTATAAGTTTTATATCAGGCCTTGAATTGGAATATAATTTCCATATCTGAACTGAGAATGGTCGCATATCCTTAGCTTTATTAGATATTGTCCAAAAGAGAGCCTGCAAGCTTATTGTGGATTTGCCAATAATTTATCTTAAAAACGAAAAAAAAAATGGGTTCTTTGTTATCCATTAATTATTTTCTCTTTATTTTTCATACATTTTACACTAAACTTCAATCGAAATGAATCTTCTTCGAACCATGAATATCCTTATAATTCTTGTATGTCAAAAAATCGAAATCAATAAAAAATTTTCATGTCATTATAAATGCCAACGGAAAATTTCCATATAGGTACTTATGTATGTAAATATGTTTTATGCAAAGATTTATGTGAATTGTAAAATTTTATATGTGAATTTCATAGTCTCTAAGTGATGAGGCAGACATCCATCCATACACATTTGGGCTTTTTTTCAATTTGCAAAGGGAAAAATCAAATGCAACACCAAATGGAAAATGGATTTTGAGCTTACTTTATTATTGTCCTGATGGTTTAGATATGTATGTATGTATATATTCATGTGCAAGCAAACATAAATACATACATATGTACATACGAAAATGGGAATAAAAAATTACCGACTGTCTGTTCACTATTAATCCCATGGGATGAATCATGTTGGTTACACTACACCTAAGCATTTTGTTTGATTTTTATAGTGGTTGAGTAACACACAGCACACAATCTCTGGTGGTAAGGATATAATGAATTGGATGCTAATCATGTAATTGACTTGGAAATGTGCGAATCATCCCAGAGAAATTCATTAAATATTTAGTTCGCCCTCCCTTTATATAGGACCACTCAAGTTGTTTTCTTATGGGTCCTTTTATATATATGTTTCTCTCTTGTGTTCTTCATTTATATTTAAACATAATAAATCCTCTAAATGCTGTAAACAAACAACGAGACTCTAGAAAATATTTAGAGTAGGGTATAGTTGGATAGAGTTTGCTTTGAGCATCTTATTTAATTCATCAAAGCGCTTAAAAATTTATTACTGCTAGTGTTAATTTATAAATGTGCGTGTTTTGGTCTCAAAGAATTTCAACCAGAAAAAGGTCTTTTTCTCTATTTGAACTTAATAGGCTGTGGTCGCTTAGGTTAACACACTCGAAATACTTTTTTTGGGATTTCAAAAGAGTATTCATTACATAATATACATATTTGTATATGTATAGCTTGCAGAATTCGAAAGGATAGAGTTTGGAATAGGCAGAAAAATTCAACTAATTCCATAGAAAACAAGATTTTCTTTTTTTGTAATTATAAACCTTCATCTTCATCATGTCTCCTTTAATTACACAAAGAACACCGAGTAGAAAAAGTAAATTCTGGCATTCCGCAGATATAGGTAGCTTTAGATGTTATGGAAATATTGCTGTCTTCCATGTCCGTATTATCTATGTATGTAGAACAACAGTAAAGTTACATTGCGATTAAGTTTCTATGATTTTACTTAAATTTCATATCAGCGACAGCTGAACAAAAGCTTTGGTCGAATTCTTTGGTTTGGTTTCGAATTGACATTTCTCTGCACCACTATGTCAAATTAAGTAATAATGAGGCAGCAGAAGGTCTTCATTATTATTCTTTCATTATGTAGGTATGTTTAAGATTTCACATATAAGTAAAATCTGCACCAATACTTTGCTTAAATCAATTTCAATTAAAGGTTTTCTTTCCAGTTAGGACGAACGAGTCTAAATACGGAGACAAAGGCAGCCTATTGTGCTAATCTGTTAAAAAAAAGTCCCCCCCCCCATCAAAAGCTTCCTTTCCTCGTAATGAAGCGCTTTAGTTTTAGGTGTGGTAAGTGCTTCAACTCATCTGCAGATAGAAGGGCACACAGAAAGTGGTAGGCGGGAACAGGCACTCCAACAATTCTCATTTTTTTTTAGATGTACGTAAAGCGAGCTGTGGTCAGAGATGAAGCCACCCACAGTTCTGCATTGTTTTCTTACGAGCCCCTGGAGAAAGTCAGTGAAATTTCTATTAGGCTTATAAAGAAAAAGTTTTGTACACCTACAAGTGCTTCAACGGGTTCATCTGTTGCTGCTGATGCGTCATGCGAGTATCCGCTTTGATGAGTGACCTGATCACCGAGGGTGCAGGTTCTGACCCAAGGAAGGCTACTAGATCCGCCCTTCAATTTCCCACGATCTCCATGTGCTCAGGTACCCACGGTAAGAGCACCGAGTTATGGATAAACAGGTCTTCTAAAAACTTCATACAGTCCCCAGTAACTTAAATGTTATATCAGGGAAACTCAGACCCATCAAGGTTACCTGACTGTCTAAAAGGATAGTAATAGCCTTTTCTCTTGATTCCCTTGATTTTATATCAAGAGCTAACTTCGCTGTCGTTACGATGGCGAAGACCTCAGGCTGGAAGACAGTAGTTCGCCTTGTAATTGAGTACTATACAATCAAATGTTAGGTTCAAGAAAATAAACACCGGAACCAACTCCTCATTAGTGAGGGAATCGTCGTTGGTGAAAAGTTTTAGAGCGGACTATAGAAGGTAAGTTAATTAATGAAACCCTTTCGACTGCATCTTCTGCAGTGATTACTATTTATCACAGATATGAAAAGGGGGCTGATGCTTCGCTGTAACTCTGAATGCCTCCTAAAAATGCTTGGTTAGCAGGACTAAATGATTTATTTCCTATTCCCAAAATTCACTTTCCGCTCCTCCGCTTGGGAGCACAGGGCTTTTACATAGTCGCTCAACCTAATTCTGTTATCAGTGCGTATCCGGGGATCAGCTTTAGATGCTTGATTCTTGAATAATTTTTTAAATGACTAGTCCACAATAGCTATCTCAAATTGTGAGACTTTTGTTGTTGTCATAAATGTTTTTTTTTTGATGTCTCTGTTCACTATGAAAGCCTTACAAATGGCTTAGAGCCCCGCAAATGTACATATGTGTACATTTGGTAGTGTTGTTGCCTACACTGTATTAATACTACTGAAAAAAGCTCCTGCGTATTAATATCAGAATAGTTAGTTATCATATTTAAGCTTACCATGTAGCCTAAGTTAGTTGGTATAGCCTAGCCACATAAGTTATCTATTGATTTCGATTTTTTACACACTTAATAAGATTCTTCACGTGTTTAAAATCAAGACCTACAAGACCTTTATAACTGTTGAGACTTTAACATTTTTAGCCATTATCCTTGCTGACAGTTAAGTTCTTTCTTGTATTTATTAGATGGTTCACAATCTCATTACACAATTCCCTTTATGTCCTGGAAATATTAAGCAAGTACATTTAAATAGCATAAATTTCTGCTTGGAAAATAATTGAATGCGAGATCTTAGCGCCTTGTATTCAAATTCCGAGCAGCTGTACTCATTTACCTATGCACCCACACATTATTTTGTTTTCTTTTGCCACGTTTTAAGTGCGTACCATTACTTTTCCAATTTTTTGATTGGAAGGAGTAAGGAGTAGGGTGTCTTTAATGACTACTTTATGCTGGCGCTCAAATTTCGGTCTTTTGTGCATTCTATTCTAGAGCTTAACAGAATCTCAGTCATTTTGAAGCTAGCAATTTTTAGGTGGCAAGTTAAATCTCATAATTTGTATTTATCAAAGAGTCTTTAATCATTGCAAAATTTTAAGTTGTCTTCCTTTAGTGCTCGTATTCTTTATATCGTGTTGATTTCAAGAAGTTTCTAGTAAAACTTGGCATTTTTCGATAGTTATACGGTAGTTCCTTTAGAGTTGAGGTTCCTCCTTGTTTTGAATATTGCTTATAATACTGTTACGTGCCACAAAGTGAATCAAGCGACATATGTTGGGAATGGAAGCATCTTTAGGTTAGTGTTATCTTAGTAAACTTTGGGTTCGGAGAACGGAGTATTCAGGAAGGTTCTAGGATAATTCGTAGAGTATAAATACGGCGCTCTGGCAGCTAGGAGGCGGAGTATTATTTCAGACAGCGAAGTGAACGAAGTAAACTATTTGAATTGCGATAATTAGAAGTACAGTACTAGCGATAACTATAAATAGTTGGTTTGATAATTATTTGTGAATTTGTGAGAGTAAACAGTAAAGTTAAATAAAGAAAGAACTTTTGAATTATATCTGGAAGCCTCTCTATGAAATGATGCCTTTTTCTATTCAAATAAATATTACAAATATATATACAGGGTGATTTGTAATTGGTGGCCATAGATGAAACAAGTGAAAAGTTGAAGTGTTAGTAAAAAGGGATGGTAAAATTCTTAATAGTGTTCAGGTTAGCTGTCGTAACGTTTTTATGTCTATATATCTCCGATGACCCATAATGACTTGAATGAAACAAGTTTACTATAATAGATGACAAAATTTCCTTTCCTCCGAGCTTATCCAGTTCCCATCTCCTTGGCATAGTACCTAGACTTAAATATTAAAAATTGTTATTTGTTTATTTTTCAAAATTCAAATTTTCCATTATTTTAAGAGTTGCTAACATTTGAATTTTAATACACTTTGGAACAGCCCCTACTGGCTCTTTTATAAGAGCATTTATAGCACTTACTCGCATAAAATTCTGAAATAATTCTCAGAAAACTTTTAAGTGCTTTTTGTATGAAATCGTTATACAACCGAAAGATGCAGATAGGCGTACAGCAACAACTTTATTACACTACTTTTTGTTTTTTAAATACATATTATTAATTAAAAAAACAAAATCAGTATCTAGGTATATGCAATTGTTTGAAGTATCTCCGATTCGTGACAATAATTCGTCTCTTGTATTTACTGGTCCTGAGTAAACTTCATACTTTTTATAGATACTTGTAATAGAAAAATCTCGATAGCACAATACGGCCTTCCTAGAGTTACATTTGTCTTAAGATGGTTGACAATAAAACTCTGTATTACAAAATTCTGTACTATACTCATACCTACCTTTTCCGCGGAAATTGTTCATGAATCATCCGAGAAAGATCATTCCTAGAATTTTAAATACATAATTTGGTAGTAGAGAAAATAAACATGATTACCGGTGAGATTCGAACCTAAGAAGTTAAATGCTTTCTGTGTTCTACCAACTTGGCCCCTAGCGCCTTTTTCAATCATCCGGTTAAAAAGTGGTGGAGAAGTCTCAATCTCCACTAGCACCTTATCCATTTTTGGGCTTTATTTTACTTTTGATGGAGAAACCTCAATGCCTTCATATATTACGAACAAATAATCGTATAAATTGTATGGTGAAAAATACTCCGAGAAAATTGTAAATTTCATTTAATTCTGATTTTTAAAGAAAATCAATCAAATTTTATTGTGCTGTAATAAGATATAAATGATGATCTGTCTCCAAGTAAATACAGTTAATTCGGATAAGATTGCCCAAATCAAAAACAAGGCAACATTGCAATTAAAAAATAAAATATAATCTCTTATAGAGGAAACAGTATTAATATCAGAATGACTTTGTAGAACCCACACACATAGGCATCCTTAAATTATTTACAATTAAATTTACCTTCCAATACGATGAATTATAATGGCTTCTTCAGTTACATGAAAATTCATTTTGATATTAAATTAAATTTATCAACCTCCCGTACTTAATGTAGTTATTGATTACCAAATTTAATAATCTACTTAAAAATATAAATAATCATTTTATACCAGCTAAGAAAATTCCAGAAATGTTTAAGCTTTAAGCTCTTCTCTTTATTGTAGTAATTATGGCATAGTGTCGCGTGTGTTGTTATTTATGTATCAATCCCTTTTTAGTTTTCATATATTCAATGTGCTGGGTGTTATGCATAAGACCGTATTCCTGGATGGTAATATGATGGGTCAACATAGGGGTGGGGGGGGGGGGGGTGTTAAAGAGTATTATATATTTTAAAAATCTTTTACCATTAAGAAGTTCTAGCAGCGCTCTTACCTGCTCCTTGCAACTTAAGGATTCTTTATGTTACAAATGCCGATAACACCATCCGGTATAAGGCATTCAAAAAAATTATTTTTATGAATCAGTGTTTCAAAAGACAAACTAAAAATGAAACTAAACCGCCTTCCTAGAGGAGCTCGGGCTTAATTCTATCCAAAGACATAAGTAATATGATGGCATCTCCAGAGGAAATTTCGTTAATTCACTTTAAAGGGAAAACAAACTATCCATATAAGAGAGATTGATGCCACAGGCGAGCGTAGACCACAACAAGGCCCTCTAGACTTATAAGCAATTGCTCATAGGTCCCAACCGGATACTCTGAAAAAGTTCAATATTGGCCCCCAACCCTCCTTATTAGCTTCATGCAATTCTTCCTGGACATGTGAGCCAAGCAATCTGTAATCTACAATAGTTTTTATATCAATATTATTTTTTATAAAATCAAATCACGGCCAGTCAAATATATTGCACTTACACCACTATAGAAATATTAGCCCTCCTGGCATTTATGCAAAATTTTACTTATTTACAAACCTTAAAACCGTAAACCTATCGTGTACACAAACTCTAGCTAGAGACTACTTTTAATTGACTTTAGTTTAATGCATGTTGTATATCTACTTACGTAATTTGCAATCTTCTTGTAGTAATAACTATATATCCAAATTTACGTTCATTCCTGTTATATGCATTTATTTTAAGGAGATCATGTGGTTAATTCTTGCTCGTTATAATCTGTAATGGATGTTTGTTGTCATATACATAGATTCTCTTGCATAAAATTTACATTTTGTTTGTATAAGTGTATGTTCGTAATGAAAATTAAGAAAGTTCACAAAGTTCTTGAAAGTTCAATTATTTCTAGAAGAGTTGTTTGCTAGTTAGGTAGGTATATGTATTTTGGAATGTAAAAGGAATCTTAAACTTGAATTTATATAATGAGTTGAAATGAAAATAATTTTAGTTGGTGGTAAAACTATTTGTCTAAACTATTTATATAGCTTTAGGATGCCCAATAAAATTAAAATAATCAATTTATATATTATGAGGGTATAAACATTAGTAACAAGATAATGATTTTCAAAGTAAATAGTTTGTAAATCTTTGTAGAAATTTTTCATCATTTATTTGCTTGTAGTACAATGTAAAAATTCCACAAGTTGGAGTACCAGGCATAATAGATAATTGAATTAATTAATGAAGGTTTCCATATTACTTGATAGATATATTTTTGAGACTGTACTGAGAAGATCGCTCATTAGTATAGTTTTTACAATTTGTTACGAAAACGAGATTACAAACTGATGCTCCAAATGGAAAACTCCAAGTAGCTAAAAAGTTCTATGTCATCTAGAAAACACAAATAGGATGCGGTCAGCTCTGATCAGAAAATAAATCTATCTTTCATGTAGATGATGGTAGGATTCACAGAGCTCCTTTTTCAATCTTGAGAATATATAAGACAACGGCTTCCTTGTCTAATCGAAAAAATAATAGGTAAATAGATAACAAGGACAGGTTTAAGATGAAAATGAATATCAAGATTCAATATTCCAAATTGAAACAAATTATCAAGAGCTGAACATAAAAATTTTCATCTTACGAATAAAACCATTATAGTAGCAGTTAGTTGGCAGATCAATTCTAAAGAAAGCTTATGGAGAAAATTCGTAAGATATAATTTGAATGCTTATGTATGTTCATAATGTTCACGCATGGCATATTCGCATTGCAATGAAATTTTATCTACATACTCAAAATTAAAAATTTATTTTGATGTGTGCAAATAAATTAATAGTGATATCAAAAAATAAAATCCAATTAAATTCGTATGGTAAATGCAAAATACAATAAATATGAAATATGAAAATCTATTGCATTGAAAAAAAAACATTGGTACGAATTTATGGACTGAAATTAAATATGTCGTATATTGAGGTGGTAATTTTTGGTGGTTATACTCCAGAATTCAGCAATAAAAAACAAAATCTCTGAAATAATCTCTTTCTCGCACTCTGTCAGCTGATAGAGTACGTTGTAATTTGATTTATTATGCAATCACTTACTGACGGGTTTTGTGAACCTATTTTTCATAAATTGATATTATTCAATATAACTTTACCTTAAAAAAAATGAAATGCTTGTCAAAGGTTGGGTACAAAATACAGAATGGCATATTTGTAGTACTGCTAGTTCCCAGTAGGTCTTTTACTAACGACTTTAAATACTAGATGGCGTATCTACCTTAGTGTTGAAATTTCTTGTCTATATGAGCTTCAAATTTACTGAAAATAATTTCAATGAATTTGCATTAAAACGGCAGAAATAATCGAACTTTTCGACTTAGCGATCCGAGTGCCGTATAGCGACAATAATATATAATAAATTTCAAAGGGAAATCTTGCTACCTCTCTGATAGCTAGGTGGAGAAGTAAATATCGAAAGTGTGATATTTGCAACCATTATATGCAACGAAGTTGAGTTTGGGTCTAGTTTCATTAATATAACTTATATCAGCCATTCCACACGAAAACGATCATAAACGGCTTGTTTTAGACCCAACCATTTCCGATTTGGATGAAACTTTCACAGTTTGTAGGGAATACCAAAATAGCTCACCCATATTTTTTTTCCCATGTTACCACGTTACCAGGACCCACCTCCTGCTAGAGGTCTTAGAAATTTCGTGATCACACGAAAAAATTTTCCTGTAAAAAAATGTGATATGTTTTTTTATTCAAGCAGACGTCTAGCATTTTTGTAAGCTGGAAACCTTGTCCGTCTATGTCCAAAAATTGCGATGGCGTTCGGGCTCGTTTTTGAGATAAAAATTTCGATGAAATTAATTAATGATGGAAGTTTTTTTTATGAAAAATGATAGATGTTAATATTTCTCATCAAATGATATTAATCACAGCTACTGAAAGATAAGGTATTCTGAGTAATTTGAATTTTGGTTGCGGATTTTATGTACAAATTGGCGATTCAGACCCTATACAAAGCCGAGCATTTGGATGGTACGCTCTCGTAATTTTTCTAGTGTCAATTAGTTCAGATCATGGCATCATGTTTTATCTTTCCAGTGTTCAATTCTATTTCTCAAGTTAGTTTTAAGTTTTTTTATATTTTGTTCAAATCGTGAGATCGGCTTACAATCTGCCTACGGTAAGAGTAAGCTTATATGCGATTTTTAGGTGGAGGTGAATTATGTACCTATAAGTACAAATTGGTGACATTATTGACTGCATTTAATTTTCAAATTATTTTTTGATAATAGTTTAATATTAATTTAAACTGCCTTGTACAGGATAAATTCAAGACAGTTATTCCTATACCTACTTGTTGTGTCTAAGGTGCCCAATGCCCCGAATCACAACCATAAATTAATATAATGCCGAATGCAAAATTCATTTTAAATAAATTCAATTCAAATTCAAAATGCATTCCCATGTCATAACAAAATTCAATTTAGCATAAATTGCATTTTGTTATCAGACACGCATTCCACTCACTCGCTATGCATACTTACCTACAGACAGTATCTTCTTCTTCTTTTTCTTTCCCGTATGTACACTGTACATACATACGTACAGTACTTAATTCTTCCAACATAATTTTATGTACATACATACATACAATTATTACTAATTATTCTAGCCCTCTTAAAATTAATATTTCAAGACGGGCGCATAACTGCATATCGGATTTCAGTTTTTCATTGCTGCATTTGCGGTGCATCGAAATATTTTTGCATTCCCTCACGGAGGTTTTTTCAACGTCGTGAGAAAGAAATAAGCACAATTAAAAATGTTTTTTAAAGTTTTCATGGGTACCTGGGGCCATCAGGTCCAAACCTCGGGAAGTTCGTTTTTTGAGTCCGTCGAAGTAATAACGAATGAAACCCTCAAATCATAGTGCGTTGGAAAATATCTTTAATCATAAAATCTTCAAAACACCAGCACTGAGGAGATTTTTTTCTGTTGAGGACCTCTAGAACTTGTTTCTTTGTCTGTATTTTTATTTTAAAATGGCAGACAAACTAAGGATTGATAGGATAAATAAGAAAGTCCCGAGATTGGCATCACTTAGCAATAATCTGGATTCAGTAATTCAAAAATAATGGTTTTTGGCGCTAAATCGACCGAAAAGTGGGGTGAAAAAAGCAACTAATTTTTTGTTATGTACTCGCTGAGACCTTTCCAAAAAGTATCCATATGCGGGGCATGGAAGAAATAAAAATCGCAATTTTTTTGTAATCTTCCCTTGGAAAATGCAAATTTTCGCAGGAGTTTCCGCGGTTAAATTGACGCAAAATTTAAACGAAAGCGCCACATTCATTCGGATAAAATGCCAGAAATAAAAGAGATATGTAGATTGCTTATGAGCCAAGTGAGTCAGTCTTCAAAGATCGCCACTAGATGGCAAGTAGGCATGCAAGATTTTTATAGTTTTTAATGTTTTTATATAGACAAATGTCATATGATCTTCTTGAAATTTCGTACAGATATTTTCCTAATGAGCGTGCATCCATTAAAAAAATTGGATGCATTGACAATTCGTTTAAGTTACTTGCGAAATGAACTTTACAGACAGAAATTTTGGCCATATAAAATTAATTTTCGCAACGAATTTGGGAGGGCAGAGAAAATATGCTCAAGAAATCAGAAAAAAATCGAAGAAAAAGTAGCAAGAGGCATTTTGCAAATCGAAAAATATTTCGTTGAGATTTTGGGTGGGGGTTGTTTGCTCCCATACGTGGTAGGAGAAAACAAAAAAATCTGGGTGAGCTATTTAGCATTTCGAAAACAAACAAAACATGCAACCAACTGTGAAAGTTTCATCCAAGTCTGAGATTGTCGGGTTCCAAGGTAATCATCGGTTTAGTGTGGAGTGGCTAATATGAAAGAAAACACTTGAACTCAACTTTGGGAAAAAGGCACTGCTTACTCAACTTTCCGAAAGCCTTTGATTTGGTCGATAATATTATATTAATAACCGGCCAAGTGCGAGTCGGACTCGCGCACGAAGGGTTCCGTCCCATCATATAAAATTTAACACTATGTACTTTTTATTTATTTTTTCAAATGAGAGTAGGCGTCATTTGAAAAAATAATGCTGTCATTTGAAAAAAAAATGCCTACTTATGATAATAATAATTAATGAGAATAAAACGAGGGAAAAAAACGCCGAAAAGTCACGTTTCTTGCTCCATACAAGGAAACCTCATTTAGCCTCATTTAATTTTTAATTAATTTAATTTTATTATATGTTGTTATAGCGGCAATACAAATACACACTCCGTGAAATTTCAACTGCCTACCTGTTTACGGTTAAAGAGATACAACCTGGTGACGGACGGACAGCGAAGTCTTAATAGGGCTCCCGTTGTTACCTGAATTTTTTTACTTTGAATTTTATACTTCCGGAGAAAGTTTTATGCGATTCTATCTTACAAGTAGTTACAAGTTACTGTAATTTAGATCGCATTTCAAGTTTAATATCTCTTGGTTTGGGAATACACCGCTGGGCTCAATCTTAAGACCTCTATTTTTTTTTGTTACCTTATACAATCCTGATTTGGTAGTTGTCTCGGAATTTTTTTCAATACTTTTTTTTTTTGCATACTGAGACGTTCAATCATTTCTTCTAGGTAACTTATACAATTTTTTCATAATTTTTGGTGAATTTAATCTGGACTAGTCTTGAATTGGTTTGCGGATAAAATTGATACTTATTCAATGCTATAGGTACTTTTCAGAGGTAATTGTCCACGACATTGTTTCGGAACAGTAGGTAAATTATATTTATCTTATAAAGACTGAAGAAATCATCTTGTTTCAACAAATCGTAGTATTGATATTAATGCGAAATGATCTTTGAGTTGAAATTTAAACAGCTATAAATAATAGACGAGGACACCCGAGCCATTGATATTCAGAATTCACTGATAGCAAGGTGCAAACAAAGGAAATAACTATTTTGGTAACATTTTTTAGAGTATGATTATTTCTTCAGTATAAATACTCTTATTGTGTACAAGCTATAGTACACCTAATACTTGTACTCCAGTCCTTACATATATCGAGGTAACCACATACTTTATATAAATTTTAATTAGAAATTAAAAACGATTCAGGGATCGCAAAACTAATTCACTTACACACACATACAAAAACCTCCCTTGCTTAACTATGAAAACGTGGAAATAATTTTTTTTTATTTTTTCTTATATTCGGAATCAAATTTGTCGACAATTCAATTTCTACAAAATCTGTAAAAACTTATAAAAGTGAAGGAGACGAGATAAAAGAAAGACGACTTCAGTTATGATAACGACCGGAATTTCTTTTCCATCTTTGCGGATTCTCTGCATTCACTTAAGCTCTCTAAGCGTAATTATTTTTAAGCGCTTTCAAAGCAAAAGCAATAAAAAAACGAAGAAAATTTAAGCAGTTTTTCAAAAGAAATTACTTTAAGGAGAGAAGTGGTGTACTATATAAAGTCATCTGTATGGGGACAAATTGCCTTTAGGGAAATTAAAATGAAGATTTTCATTAATTTTATGTATAAAGATGTGGATAAAAAGAGCATTTTTAATGCAAAATTTGTTTAACTTAGAGATATAATCAAATTTTAAGAATTACTGGATTGGCGGTAGTTGGTATTACATAAAATCTATGTAAGTAGGTTTGAATGAAATATTATCATCTATCTATGGAGTTTTGTTTTAAGCGCTAAACGATATTATAAGCTTTTGTACTATAAGTGATTTTCTATAAGTTATGGAGAAATCCTGTACAAATTTGCGAACAATTTACAACAAGTAGTTTCACGTGTGAGATATTTCATTCAATTGATTACTTTCTATTAGACTTGGAAAATTCATATCCGAATTCTAGAAATAGAGATTTGTAAAATATCTACAGGTCACTCTGAAATCAAAACGGTTTAAGTTAAGCCATTTACGTACCAGAAGTATATTAAAATAATTTTTTGTGATGAGGACATAGATCCGAGTATAGGGATATATCAAAATATACGCGAATAAAAAACATAGGGGATGGATACGAAGGTAAAATCAATTAATAGTTCAACAAAAATGTTGATCAAGGCCCAAATAAGTACAACCTAATTAAGATGTGTTCTAAAATGTGTATCAAAGTGTTATAATACTTAAGTCTGTAGGAAGACCCCTCCAAGAGTGACCTTATTATTGTAAAATTATTCATATTCGTTTATTCACTCGCACCACAAACAAATTTATCTCCTTCAAAATAGACTGCATTTAATTTGATTGATAAATATTTTAAGGCCGCTCGAAGATTGGCGAGCGGTGAGCGATGAGCTGTGAGCGTTGAGCGATGGGCGATAAGCGGCAAGGTTTTCACACTTATCCGTTTTAGATTTTAGTTGCATTCTACTTTTTAGTGTATAACGTTGTCCAGGCTTTTGACAAAAATGTTATTACTCAATAATTTACGGTTAAAGTGATTATTTTAGCAAGAAACTGGAAAAGACTAGCAATTTGTAAAATAAATAAAAACCGATTGAAGATCTTCTCAGAGATTCTGAACAATTTTTTGAATTTCTACTAATGTCAATTAAAACTTTCGATTACACTTAACTAAACTTAGAAATCGCCTACAGAAAAAAAGCCAATAAGTGTAGAGGAAATACTTTATATAACACTAAATTACATTTTGTACACAGACTTTTTAAAAGTAATGCAAATTTAATTTCGAAAATGTGACAAATCGGGCAACTCCTTCGTAGGGCTGCCATACAAATATTTCATTTTTCACTATATATTGGAACACTACTTGAGAACACGTCGACGTAGATAGCTGAAATTTTGTACACGGTGTACTCATAGTAGTAGTAAGTAAAGCTCAAAAATGGACTAAATCGGTCAAGCCCTTCTTGGTGTTTCCGTATAAAAACTAAGGTTTTTTACGTATACTGTAAAAACGATCAGTCCTAGACGTTTTTCTTGTACTAAAAAGTTTTTCAGAATATGAAATTCTATGAAATTGGTCATAATCATTTTTACTGGGCGACGAACCGTTCTAGAAATATATGCGAAAAACCAATTCAAAAATCAAACTTGCATACCATACGAAATTTCATATGGGCATTCATCTAGGGTATCATAAGAATTGGTCTAAGAACAATTCTAGCACTTTTACTTGTTTTTTTTTTATATTATAAAACTAAGCTCAGTGTATGATGCAAAGCACAACATGGCAGAAAGGATATATGCAAAAAAGGGGACATGAGGAAAGTGGTGTAGATGCTTAAACTTTCGCAAATTGTTAGCCAGAGGAAAGACAAAAGATGGTAGATTGTTCCACATTCGTACTCTTCAGGATTATAAGAATCACGGAATTTAGCAGTGTACGACCGAAAGTATTTTGGAGGGTGAAACGATGATCGCTGTTTGCAGGCTGCTACTCATGTCCTAAAACTAGCCGAGCAAAATAATTTTTTGCCAATTAATTAAATTAACTAAGTTGGAAGTTGTTTCGTAATAGGATAGACCTCCTAGTGAGTTTTATATACATATTAAAAAAATTGGTTGTTGTTAGAAAACGAAAATAGAAACGCAAATCGATAAAGCATCACCGGACTATGTTAGGTTTAGGAAAATTTTCAAGGTAGCCCCGAAATATTATACCGTTCTGAATGTAGTAAATTTTTGAGATTCTACTATTACAAAAGAAAATAGTTCACCTCCCACCGCTAAGTTTAAGTACCCCTATATGCCTTGGATTTGAGTTAAATTGGCAAGAGTATAGGCAAAAACCTTCTAAAACGTGAGTCCGATCCCCAGCACTGTCGATGTTGCCACCCCAATCATGATTATGATAAAACATGCGGTGTTATATTCACGTATTTTCAAAAAAACCTTTTTAAATCCATTTAATCCGATCGGTTGCATAATTTCGGGGAGAGGGGAATATTCCTTACGAGATTTCTGAATTTTTTTTTTGATTGGGTAAACATTTTTTTTTAATCTTTGTTTTTTAAATTATTTTTATGGATAAGTAATATAATGCAAATTTTATGCTATCGAATATTGGTGTCTGGTAACTGAAAGGAGGAAATCTCCAGAATTGCAATATGTATATATTTTGATCAAGTGAATTTTGCCCATCGTTAATTTGGTTGACAATATTTTGGTTTCCTACTCCGGTGAGGAAAACTTAGTATCAAAATAAATTCCTAGATGCCATATTTCACTGTTTATTTAAAATATATTGTGCAAATCTAGTACGTTCTTCATTTTGCCACAAAACCTCATTTTGAGATACAAATTAAGTTTGTTGTTGTTGTGAGCGAATATTATCATCCTCGTTATGAATTTCTTTTTTCATTTAAATTTTCAATTTTTCTCCAAGGATGTCTTCAATTTCTGAAATATTTTTTAACTCACCAATGGAAATCATTTCTCGCCTTCCTGTCTATCAAAAGTATGATCATAAGTTCTAATATTCCGAAATTTAAAAGACTGTGTGAAAAATATTCTCAATATAGCAGCAGAGAAGTATCCAACGAGTGGAATAGGAATCATACAATCTCATCTAAACAACTAAAACAATTATTTTTCATTTGTCAAACTCCGAACTATTCGGGACACAGGTTTCTGGTCTAAGTTCGAAAACTATTAAGTACTCGTATTGTTAAGATGTTAACTTAGAGCAAATCTGAGCTGAAAGGGCCAAAACCAAATGTGGAGAAAATGGCAGCTGTTTCTTAAATATAAAAGGCCATTCGAATATTGTATGAATATTATATGATGGTTATATAATTAATATAGATCTTAAAGTTGACTCCTGCGAGGTACCATTTGGAAAAAGTTTCCGAAAATATAAAATTATCATTTTTTAACGGAAGACTACTTTTTTATCCCTATATTCAAATTTTTAACAAAATAAATAGTTTCCTTCTATATACATTCACACATACATATATGCACACGTGTGCCAGTTCTTATATCTTAAATTTACTTGTAATTTGAAATAATAATTTCAGACGCCTTAAACACAAGATTTTAATCAACGTGCGACTTCTATGTCATGCTATTATGACATCAAATTTTATTTGGGTTAATTATTCCGTAAATGAGTCTGGTATAATGTTACACAAAATTAGAACGGGTCTTGTGCTTGAAGCCAAATTGTTTTGTCACAATTTTTGCCTCTCGTCATAATTGTCCCACCAAATTTATTACAAAACGTTTTAAATTTTGATCTACAAAATGAATCATAAAACTGCTTTAGTTCGCTTAGCATTTATTTAAACGTGGACTGAACTTTAAATTGTAATTTAAGTTTCACCCTAAAAAGCTTTTGAAAGTATTTGAAAGTTTCTTTTCTTTTAAATTACCGCATAAAGATTTAGAACGACGACTAGAGAAGATTCTTATTTCTTTCGGAATACTCTAGAAAAGTATGCTAAATTATGTTCTCCATTCAGAAAGCTTATAAATGTCTTCGCTCTTTAATGAAATTGGATGCGAATTTTTAAATTAAAAAAAAAACAAATTAAGTGAGTTGAAAAGTCTTGGTATGTATGTGAACTTCTTCGGTTTTAATGTCGTGTTTTATTTTTAATAAAAACCAAAAAAAAAAAAAAATAATAAGGAAAAGAAAACGTAGAAAAATGTTTAAGGACTCTTTGTGGATGTGTTCTCCAGTGAAACTTTCCTGCAGCAGAACATTAAAATGAATAAAAATGTCGGTACCTAGGTATTAAAATGAATAGTTCTGAGAAGTAAGAAAAAGGGTATAATAAATGCAAGTAAAGTGCATGTTTCGTTGCAGTAAGTCTTGTGACAAGACAACAAAATAAAGCTTAAAATTTTCTATTCGTTTTCCGGTTGCAAGATACTTAAATTTCTGAAATTTTTAGGTACTTGCTTTTAAATTTAAAGTTTTGTTTTGGTTTTTTGTGAAATCTATATAGAATGTGAGTGTAATTTATATCACTTATGTAAGTTGTAATATTAATGTTTCTGAAAATGTAAGCTATAGCGAAATGATTATGAAATTTGGAAGTTAGATTACAGTTAATAAAACTCTGTAGAAAAATACCTGATTGCCAGATTACATTAAAGGACTATAACATCTTGTATTGTGACATGGAAATTATCTTTTGAGGCACGACAGAATTGATGTAAAAGGGGAATGCCCATTTTACGCCCGACACTTCCAAACCTGAGAGATGTCTTAAAGGATGCATTATGACACTCTGAACATATTTTTTTAACAATGTTTATTTCAATTAAGCTGGGGGAAGTTGGTCAAGGTTTGTTCTAGTAAATTTTGGATAATCTAAGTACAGAATCGAATTCCTTAGATCCTGAGAAGAAGTTTGAGTATCCACACTCCTATAATCGGACGCTTAAATAGATATTTATAGCCATCCCCATACTCACTTTTTAGGGTTCCGTACCCAAAGGGTGCCAACGGGATCCTATTACTAAGCCTCCGCTGTCCGTCCGTCCGTCTGTATATCAGCGGGTTGTATCTCATGAAACGTAATAGGTAGAAAGTTAAAATTTTCACGGCCTGTGTATTTCTATTGCCGCCTATAACAACAAATAATAAAAATAAAATAAAATTAAAAATTAAAGGCGGCTTCCAAACAAGAAACGGCATGAAACACAGTTCTGGCTTTTCCAACCTGGCCGGTCTCACCAACTCGACAATTCTGTAGAATATATCAGATCAATTTATCTAACTCCCAATGACAAATTTGTTGACGCCGCGCCGGCCAGGTTGAGGTTGAACTCGAGTAGCTCTACTTTCTACTCTGTGTATGAGAAAATTGTTAAAAAAAAAATTTGGGAAATATATGTATTTACCGTCAAAAGTTTCCTGCTGTAGTAAATTGTTACAAAATAATTGGAATTTACAAGCCAACAGCCCTATTAAATGCTATCGTGTAGAAGTTGTCAAAGTTCGTATTGTGAATTGCAAAAGTTTGCAAGCCTCACCAGGTTGCGGTTCTTCACGTTATACTGAGGTCGAGATTGGAAAAGTTAGTACTTTCGCTTAACAATCGCTGTATCTCTTTAACCGTAATAGGTCGCCACATGAAATTTTCAAAGAATTAGTAATACTATAGCTGCTATAACATGAAATAATAATAATAAAGGCAAATATTTTTTTAAATAAAAAGTGCATAGTGTTAAATCTTGTGCGATGGGGCGGAACCCTTCGCGTGCAGTTCGATTTATTCTACTAGATTTTTCGAACCTAAGATCGGCCTTAACTCGGTATGGTTATATGTGATCGGAAAACGAGTTTCATTGTTCGCCTCAGCTCATTGCTAGCTACAATTGGTAGAAGAAAATTTTTCTCTACATACTATCGGGTGGTGTACTTTTTTCCGATACAGAAAACTTTCTCGGGCCGTTTTTGCAGCCGCAAAGCCCATTTTCATGCACTTGGGTCACATACACCCCAGTTACTATATTTCGCATATGTTTTTGCAGTTCTTTCTTCCATGGCCAATAGTGAGTGCTCTGTTGTGAACATTTTTCTCATAGGAAGTCATTCTACATGGCGTACCAATTCCGTGTAATCACGAGAAGTAAAAAAGTCAACTTTTTTACTCAAGAAAGTCGACCAAGCTAAATTCGATCGCTAAAGCTTTCCCCCACTTTATTGAAAGAAACATTGTCAATAAAATATATTCACAGTATCACAATGCATCTCCCATGTCTGAAGCTATCGAGAAGAATTTATACTAACACTATTTTCCACTAGGTGAGATTAGGTAAGAGGGGTGCTGCTAGAAGTAACCACACTGCTTCATTGAGACCTAAGAAATCCAAGCGCTTCATAAATGTACACTATGCCAGTCCCTTGTGTCCCTTGACTTCATGGGATAACCTTTCAAATCGCCCTTGATCCATCCTGCTTTTCTTAGGAATCTCGGGATACATCTGTACTCTTTATTTTGCAGCTCCCCCAGACTTGAAAAGAAGTACTTATACCTCATGGCCTACCCCTTTTATTCATCAGAACGGGGCATTCGCAAAGTACGTGTTGAACGGATTCGATTTCCTCAGAATCCCTACAGCTCCTACAGTAATCTTTCGCCGCTATTCCCAGTCTTTGGGCATAGTCCCCTATGGCCCAGTGACCCGTATTGACCCGTACTAGATTCCAGCTAATTGTTAAAGCTGGTTTGTTGTTTGCATTATCTGCATAGAGAATAGTATAGTGTATCCATCTGGTCAACTGCCGATATAAATAATTAAGATTATAGTCGCTAGACAGAGTAGAGACTTGGGGGGCACTTGAACACAGTTTCCGATTGTCAAGGCTGGACACAAACTTTTCTGGGATCTGAATTTAAAAAAATTGGATATAAAATTCTTCAGTTTAAAATTTCATATTACAAAATGCTATTTTGCCGAGTTACCTTATCTCAAACTATTACGGTACTTTGGGACAGAGCGAATAGAATTTTGTCCATGTTTTCCCACGAAAATCCGCCAAAAAATCCCAGGATTTTTTATTGTACGACTTTGTGTTTTTCGTTACTTTCCAGAGTCCTGAAATGGAGTGACTCTAACGCTGGATGTTCGATGGATAATAGTTTTAAAAATACAAAAACGGCAATGCCAATAAAAAAAATATAAAATAGAAGAGAAAACAAAAAAAAATGTATTCTGCAGTTCAAGAATTATTTTAATTGAATTAAAGAATATCCAGTCGTATCTCTTGTCATTTTTGGTTTTCTATTCGCTTCTCAGTAAATTAGAAAATTTCTGATGATCTCTTTCTTAATAAAATCTGAATGTGAAAAGTTGGTGAATAACTAAACTATTCTTTATTTTCAGCAAAACTTTCCTCAAATTAATGATTTTTTTCTTCGCTTAAAGTTAAATTCCTCTTTAGATATTCATCATGAATTTCATTTCCCTCGAACAGATTTGATAAATGAAGCTCTCACATTGCATTACAAAATTTTCTGATATATGCGCGTTTCTATCTTTTGATGCACCAGATGCGCTCGTAATACAAAAATGAATACTTGATTCAATTAATAATGGCGCATATTTGATTTTTGAATTTATAGCATGGTTTTATACAATTTTGTTGTTGTCTTTAATTGACTTGATCAAGGTGAAAATGTACACATAAGGAATCAATTGAAAGTCTGGAAGTTTGAATATGGGCTTTATAACTTCCTGAAAATATTCGTTAGAAAAAACAAAGAACAGAATTTAACCGTAAAAATCGTGAACGTTTTGTGATGCATAATATCACCTAATAAATTTTCATGTCGCGTTATAAATATTATTGCTCATTTACTCTCTTTTATTGTTCAGTATAGAAAAAGCTAAATTCCACTGATTCATTCTACAAAAAAAATTCTCAGATATATCTTGAGTATGGCTCACTTAATTTTTTTATTATACTACATGTACCAAGCTTCACAATAATTTTCAGACAGTTAATTCTGAAAAGTTACTTACCCAGAAATCCTACCGAAAACGGAGGCGATCATATCGAAGTCCTAGATACTGACAGTGGTCTTGTTCTTAAGGAGTTCCATCTTCGAACTTTGGAATTCGCTCTCCTTAAGAATTGATAATTTTGGGTTTTAAGGGATTGAATGAAACGGAGCGGAGAAGATGGGGCGGAGGTAGATTATACTCAGCTACAATTATCTTCGCGTGGAATTAGACCCCCCCCCCCCTCCCCCGATGACTACAATTTTTCATAGGTTTGAGGTACTTTCAACAGTTCCTGAAATTTGGATTATGTATTACTCCGCATAGAGTAAAAAAACAATACAGGTCCAAAGATAAAGCTTAAGGGGGTATTCTAGTCTAAAGGCCCGAATTTTAGGTGATTTTTGAAGTGCCGTAAAAAAAGGCAATCAAAATTTTTTTTCTATCCATTTTTTTATGAGTTATTTATTAACATTACAAGAATACAGAACAAAATTAAAAAATTAAAAAAGTTGAAAATTCAAAAAATTAGCAGCTGATGAAGTGGGGGCCACAAAAAATTGGCGCGTGATCATGCCCACGATTCCAACCCGCCTAGCAATCCCAAAAAAAAATAAAAAATAAATAAAAAAGATAATTAGTCTAGGGTAATGTCGCTATGTCCGGAATTAGGGAAAAGTTGAAAAATTTTTTTTCACAAAATGGCCGCTGCCTGAAAAAAAAGCAATTTTTGTACCACTTTTTTTGACTTTTTCGTTTTTTTAAAAATAGTAAAAACTGAAATTTGGGGATGCGGCTAGTTCCGGACATAGAAAAGTCTATAAAGAAGACTCTCAAAAAAATTTCATGTAAATCGGTCCAGTAGAACTTGAGAAATCGTGGGCATCGTCTTGAAAAAAGGCAGTTTCGAGAAAAACGCGTTTAAGGGGTAACGCCACTGTAAATTTTTTGAAAAATCTTTTTTTTTTATTGGCTTAAAAAATAGTTTAAACCCTCTAGAATAAGAAAAAAAGGTCCCGTGCGAGAAAATTTTTTTTTTCGTTCGAAAATGGAGGTCGCCACCAAGCGTGCAAAACTTGCTCTGAAACATGTCCCGGGAAGATGGCTGTGGAGCCGCCATTTTGTTTATTTTTCTCTGTCAAAAATTTATCAATAAAGTTCAATGTATGCCCGATAATATCCTTAAAAGGTTTTTTCAAACACCTTTAATTTTGCGAGAAAAAAATTCATGAAAAAACCTTTTTTTTAGCCGTTACAGAGGCGTTACCCCTTAAAGTCCATACGTCCACGTGATTTGGAAGTTACAATTCAACTGTTAGCAGCTGGATGCAAGTGAACACTAAATATAAAGATACAAATTTGAAAAATCCTCTTGTAGGCATATTCTTGAATAGTTAAACTTTGAAAATATGAGAACAAAAAAAATCGATTTTTTCGAATTTCTAGACTAGAATACCCCCTTAACAAACACCGAAAATTAGATCAAGGAATAAGATTCAGAGCAGGCGATTCAAAATACAAATTGTTCTTCAAATTACAAAGTAGATGTTTTCCATTCTGAGGTATTCGGACCCTCGTTTTGATTAAATAACCTGTTTAGTATAGTTTCCGGTGGGAGCTGATCCTCTTGCAGAATCCATTCTATCCTGATTTTTGATTTCGGTATTTGGCTCTCCTTCGCAGTAACTTTAAACTACATAGTATGGATGTATAATTACATTTATTCGTGTAAAGCGTCAGCAGGTGATGTAGATGATAATTTTCGAGTTGTCAATTTTCATTTGCAATTTTGTTTTGATTTCGCTGAATATGTGCTTACACCAATTTTATATTTCTAGCGACTACCAGTTGACGCTGTTATCAGGGTAATTGCAATTACCCAGCAATTTTTGGGGATAGATAATACCCCGAAAACACTCACTCGTTTTTCGGTGTATTTTGTAGAATACTCAGAATATTTGGTGATACACGCGGAGTAATAATTGGCTAATCCAAATAACAAATTAAATTTTGCCCTATGTCTAGCACCGGTTTTTAGGTCACGTTCAAATATTATTGTAAGAAAAAATTAAATAATTTTTCCACTGAGTTCAGATGAAAATAACGAAATTACCATTAACAAATTTGCCATTAACTTGCGATCTGATATCATTAAAACTATGTTTGAGTGTATTCGAGCTGTCATTGATAAAATTGTGCAAGATTTATTTACAAACTCCCTATATAAACTTGGGCATTTAACACAAGTGTCGAGACAGATATTTGAGTAATACTAACATTTTATTCCAAACATAATCATAATTATGTTTGTTATCATTAGCAACAACAAGAGCATTTTTTGAATCTACACTCTTCTTTAGTCCTTGTAATCAATGTTGAGTGAACTACTACAACTAGTTTGTATACTTTCTTTTTATGTAATCAGAGCAAAGAACGATAACGCTTCTCTATACTTGGATTCCATATTCCTGTCATATAGAAGACGCTAAATATTTTTAACAAACATGTTTATATGCAATTATGTCTGTATGTTACGTACATATTTAAAGTTGCAGCGAAAATGAATTTTCATGTTATTTGCATAATATATTAAAGTGTTGTGTTTGCACTTAGACTTGCAAATGATTATTATGCTTCGAATATGTTATGTGTACGTGTTTCACGTATTCCTTTGAAAAACAAAAACTTTTTATTTATTTTGTAAACATTTTCCAATAAAATATTCTCGTGAAATGCAATTTATTACTGTCAAACTCTGTACTCTCTGCTGAACTCCAGAATTGCAACAAATTGAACATGCGATTTACACTTTTCATATCCAGATGAACTCTTGAAATTGGAGAGGAATTTATCTAGATAGTTCAGCCCTATAAATCATGTAGGTACATAATGTATGTATATATATTGTATATATATAGAGCCTCAGGATAAATGTTTCAGAGATTTTGTAGCTGTAAAACTTTATGTTTATTTAGTTCATACAGATTTGAAAATATTTGGAAATATTGAATTCGTGTTAATCTCGTTGGTCATCTTATAAGAAGAAGATAAGAATGAAATAAGAAATATTGACCGACAATCAGGTTTTTTACATCACTGCGTTCTGGTTATGTGTATGGTGGGGAGAGAGAATAGTCTGATCTGTGAATTGTTGGGTCTAGTAATACCAAGGCAAAGGTAATTGACTTTTAGCATTTTTGTTAGTCACTTGAGGTGAGAAAAGCTTGCTCCCAGTTGAACAGAATTACATATCTTGTTACCGATAATGTTGTAAAAACATTTTTTCCCCCGTACAATGACAGTTGTAGCTAAAAAGCTATCTGCAAAAATGATTTACCATCAAACTACAGCCTAGATTCAAGTGAGGAAGGTTAGCCGCTGCAGTAAAAATATTTTTTATTTAAGCTGTTACCCGATCTGAGTTTTACCAGCTCTGAGTTAGTCCTCGATTCTTTCTAAGGCATTTTTTTTTTAATTTTGATCACTTGTTATTAATTAATCAAGTTGATGATTTAGAGTATTTATTCCTTCCAATTTGTTCGAATTTTGTATGATTCGAGATTTCTGCTATATTTGCAGGTTATATGTGCAATGAATCACATAGGGAATCCCCTGTGATGTCCATTCCTCTGATTAGTCAAAAATGATAATAATATTAATACTAATTAAAAATATTCAAAATATTAAAAATTAAAAATATTCAAATACTGCAATATTGTTGAAAAATTATTTAGAAAACCAGGTTTGGACATTGTAAGACCGAGAAATGTGCTCTGCAGATCGCTGTATCAGCTATGTAGGTTTCAACGCCATATGTGCAGTTTCGCATTATATCGGCCCTTTATAGCAGTTACGGCATACTCCTTTGTATCTTTGAAAAACAGCTCCATTACAGCCCCCCACCCACCGGCCCAAATTTTCTATTTACATGTATAAAGGTTGTTCATGAGTTAAACCTATGATCTACGTTGCTCAAAACCGACTATTGTACTTCCTCACACATCCATCCACTGTGAAATGATCTTCGTAATATTCGGAACGCATGATATCTCTGTACAATAACTTCTTTAGAAGTTGTATATACTAGGAGGTGGTTGAGAGCGTTCAACACCTGCTGTATGAGTACCCCAACCTTGTCAAACATAGAATGAATTATACGCTTGGTATAGCTACTTTTTCTGCGAATTTAGAGAAAATATCGGACAAAAAGTTACGGATAATTAAATGAGTTTCATCTTGTGGCTGGTTGTAACGCCTCCCTCTCCGCCTAAATTGAGAAATTATCTCCTGGTAGAGACCCGATTGGGTGGCATCAAAATGCACCATCAATGGTCTTAGTGTGGCTGATCGTAAATATTTCGATAGATGGACCTAATCTACCATCCGCGATTTACGAAACTGTCAACACACTCCATAGAGAGCAATGGCGCTAATACCAAATGACAGACTTACATAAGAGCCACCCTGTTATATTTACGAAAATCATAATTTAAAATCTACTTTTTAATCTAATGAATGATTAATGATGATTTTTGTAGGTAAATTTAAAATAACAACAAATCAGAGTTGGGTTTTTTAATTATTGTTCTAGTTATTATTAGTTTACCTGAAGGCCATCTGAACCCTTGAAACTCAAAAAACAACTACTATGTCTACACAAGGAACCTAGAATGGAATAAGTCCACACTCGCTCACGCAGAATATATGATCTCAAAAATTGGAAGATTTGAAAATCATCTTCAGACTCTCTTATGCTGAATTTGCTCAAAACAAGTCTTTTAAAGGTTCATCGATAATAAAGAGCTCCTTGACTATGATAACTTTCTTCCATCAGGAAAAAACCTCATAAGTGCATAATTTTTCCGAAAACTATTTTAATTTAAATCATGTTAACGCTGTTAATTAATTAAAGATAATTCAAATTAAACGTGTGTGCACAGAATGCATCGAAAAGCTTACATTTGAATTACATACATACATACAACCACATGTGTCCATCTAGTAACTTTCCTCTCTACCAATTATGCTTACAGCAAACGAATCTAGAAAATCTCTATAAAAAGCAAAGGGAAAGCCATTTGAAAGCTTTCAAATTTCTCTTAACACGCCCCCGCTGCCGAATTGAGATAAACTGCTGTAAAAGTCAGATAATAATCGTTAACTTTCTCTTCGTCGTTTTCTTGCTTGCTTGGTCGGTCGTCGTCTGTTGGTGAAATGAAAATTTCCTTTCAGGAGCTTTCAGTTAATTCAGTAGAATCACACACGCTCAAGAAGTACCCCACATTTTCTCTAATCGCATTGTAAACACACGTAAAAGAACAGGATATCCCTCTGGTACGGGAATTTGCACTCATTTGCAACTACTTTTTTTTTCGAACTAACTAAAGCAAGCGGGCGGTATCAAATTTTCGGGATTCCGTATGTATTCTAACCCCAGTTTACCACCGCCGGCCGTAGTCATCGTCGTTATCGCCGCGCTTTTAGTAATTCCAACTAGGCTAACTTTTGCTAACTGCGAAAAACTTTTGTGTACGGATGGATGTATTTACGTATGTATGTAGTATTATAATATACCTAGGTGGGAAAAGTCCTTTTTCATTTCAATTCAGTCAAATTACTGACAGCTGTTCGTTCGTTCGTTCAGGTTCAGATCTGGGCCCTAACATTTTACTATACACCGAATGGTCGTTAGTGCTTTAAAGATTTTCGAGTTGTGCCGTTCGGGTTCGTCCCAGTTTTCAATTTCTGGGTTACACGAATTTGTTTTTGGTCGGTGGAAATTATGGTGCTGGTTATAGCCAATCGTTATAGTGCGTTTTTGATTTTATTTCATGCATTCTTATTCGATGTGGTTGTTTCGTCATGTGAATATACAAAATTTTCATTTTAATGTGTAGTTAATAAATAAATAAGTAAATAAAATTAATGAAAAGTTTAAATTTAAGTAAAAATTTTTGTGGTGTTTTTATAGCTAAAATAATAAGAATTTCTTCATTAGAAATTCACAAAGGTTGAAAATAAGTTTTTTGTTTTGTTTTTAAATTACAACTTGTGTGATGAAAGGAATTTTTCATTCTCGTGTTTCTGGATATAAATGTGACGTTTTCAATCAGATATTATATGTGTACATATACTTGGAAGTTGGATAAGTCAAAAGAAAAGCTTAATATAAATAAATTCTCAAAATATATCTGTATGTATATGTAGAATGTATAATAACAGATATGTTTATGTGTATGTGTATAAGGACATGTTGCTATTGACAATGTTAATTTGTTGGGATTTGTTTTTTTTTTCGTTTTTCAACAGTGTATCTACCCTACCTATCTGTCTATATCTAACTACATACGAAAAGTTATTAAATTGTTTAAAGTAAATAAATAGAGAACTCCTATATTTTGGAATGTTATTTTTAGGGAGTCGTTGTAGTTGGGAAGAAAGTTTTCGTTAAAAATTCAACCCTTTTTATGTAAATATACCCATACGATTGCTTTATTTTAATCCATACTCATGCGACCATCTGTTATGATCACAATATTACAAGTGAACGAGGAACACTGGAATTTAATTTGTGTGAGAAGTACTCCTTTGATGATTAATTTACATAGATAAGATTTTCTAAGTAATAACAAATTGATGACTAAGCGCATTCATGTACAATTAATGATGATGCAACTTTATTTGAATTAATACTGTAAATGAGTAGGATAGATTCCTGGGAGTGCCCTAATCAAATTTTCCCTCTAGACCCGCTCTAAAATCACATCGTCCTAAATAAATTTAAAATTTTCCATTTTCAAAGGAAATGTAGTCACTTAAATGCTCAGATGTCCAACTTGAGCACTTGTTGTAAAAAGGGCCTTCCACACTTCTTAATGATATCTAAAATTATTACGATATATGATAAAATCTTTCAGTTATCAAGTTTTAAAATTGAGTTCTTGAAAAAAAAATTGCATACAAATTTGTTGTGTTCTCCTTGATTTTGTAAAATCTTTACACCAAGGACATATATTGCTTTTTTTTCTTCGTAAATCAATGAGTTAGATATTAGAAGAAAAAAAATTGTATCCTTGGTGTGAGTTATTTCAAGAATTCAACTCTAAGGCTCAATAACTGAAGCATTTTACCAAATTAGAAAAGATGAAATGTCCTCTATGGAGCAAGTACTCACACTCAATTTAAGTTACCACACTTCCGTTGAAAAAAAACAAAAATCAAACGTAAATTTGACGGGGATGGAGTGATTTTTGTAGTGGTGAGGGGTTTGGACCAAAGTGTGATCCAAAGAATCTATTGACATACTCCATCCTACTTATTTATCGAACACCCTACAAAACTATGCTTTTCTTTAAGTATCTTCCAAATGCTATGATCACAAATAAGAACAGTGAATTTCGTTGATTTTATGTAGGTATTTGTAATTTTTTTAAAGGCAAGGGGAAGAGAGTTCCCAGACACGGAGGCCAGAGCGGTCCATTGTTCTGTCTTGCTAGAAGCTCTATCACCAAGACCTTCCTGTCCTCTTAATAAAGCGCATCACGTCTTTGTGAGGAAGGTTTTTCAACTCGTCTACAGTTAGGAGGGCAGAACCTAGAGTATCCAGCCTGTTCCGGGCGATGGCCGGAAAAGCACACAAAAAGTGTTCGGTTGTCTGTAGCTCACCTTCCAGGCAGGTATTAGGGCTGAACGTGTCTGGATAATTTGTTATTCGGATTGTCCGCAATAATTAGGATCCGAACTATGCGGGTCTGGATCCAAGCTATCCGGATTGGGATCCGAGCTATTCGGATCGAACCTAAGCAAAAAATGTTCAAAATTCCTCCAGATTGCAATGTTTCATTGGGAGAATGGAAATATAATGAAATTTATATTTTCCCAATGAAGCAATGTAATCTAGATAAAATGTTGAACATTTTTTATTTAGTCTAGATCCGGATAGTTTGGTTCCAGATCCAGATAGTTCGGTTCCATATTTCAGGAATCAGATACTTTGCAGATCCGGGTATCCGGATATACGGATATTAGCAAATCCGGATCCAATGCTCAGTTGTAATTTGTATTAGTTAGACAACTCCCAGTAGAAATGCAATCATCCTACGTAAAAATCGGCTAACGCTCGTTTACAATGGCAGATGTGCTCTTTATCGGCTTCATTTGATCTCTTATTTACATACATACATGATCGTGTCATTAAAGAGTAGTAGTTGTTTTCGAACTGCGATATGATCAAAACTGAAGGTCTCGTTTTTAGCTCAGTATGATCATAAATTCAGTTCTTCCTTGTAATTATACCACTGAAATGATATCATTTTACAGAAAACTCATTTTTAAAAACGTTTCACAAATTAAATTAAATAACTCTAAAAATCAACATGTACTACTTCGTAGGGTTGCCATACAAAAATTTCGTTTTTCACTACCTGAGAACGCTTCGACGTAGAGAGCTGAAATTTGGTAAATGGTGTTTGTATAGTAATAGTAAATAAAATGTAGAAAATGTACTAATCCGGGCAACCCCTTCTTAGTGTTGCCATATAAAAATTTAGGATTTTTTTGGACGGTTTTAAAGTTGAAATATCCTTCGGAATGTGAAATCCTATGAAATTGTTTATAACCATTTTTACTGTCCGACGAGCCATTTTAGAAATACATATGTATGCCAAAAATCACTTCAAAAATCAAAATTAAACAGAGAGGTGACCATACAAAATTACATGCGGGCATTCATCTAGGGTATCATAAGAATTGGTGTTAGTTAGACTAATCCCAGCTTTCTTACTTGTTTCTACTACGTTATCTTATGCGTTATTTATTGTTGAGACAATTGGGATGTATGAATGGGAGGTTGTAGTGGTTCTGTAGTGGTGGCTCAATAGAACTCGATAGCAACCCACTCAGTTTTAATACAATGTATAGTTAAACTAATATAGTAGTTCACGTTTTGACATATAGATCTGTTCCATCTTAGGATGGCTAATAAAACGAATAATCCTTGTTTCTTGTAGCTACGTATCCTACAGATTTGCAGTACCTACTTCCATTCCTTCGGAGCTTTATCTTTCATCAAAAAGCTCATATATATTGGTATTCCAAGGCTCTGAAGCCTGTCTGAACATATCAAAGAAAATGTTGTGTAGATTGAAGGATCAATCTGATCTGAAAGGAATTATGAGTAAGCTTAATTTCTTGATCTGCTATTTGCATTTATATGGGTTAAGGGTGATTTATTAAGAAATGACATTTCTTATGATGTTTCTTTTTTGGGATCCATGATAACAGTTTTATACTTTAGATGAAATCATAGGATATACTAAATTTCCGTTTGGAACGCATAAATAATAATGGTGGAGCAAAATGGATTGGACACCAACGCATAATATTAAAAGTTATTTTGATTTTTGCATGTCCGTCTGTCTATCCGTCTGTGCACACGATAACTCGAGAGCGAACTTACTTAGAGAGCTGAAATTTTGTACCTAGATGGACTTTTAAAAAGTTTTTAAAACAAAGTAAATTTGACTTCGAAAATGCTCGAGAACGCCACGACGCAGAATGCTGAAATTTTATACACAATGTTTTCATAAAAATAGTATATAAAATTTCAAAAATAAGCTAAATTGGGCAATCCCTTCTTCGTGTTGACCAACATAAAAATTTAGGTTTTTTACGTATACTGTGAAGATATATAGTCGCGTATGGTCCTTGGGTCTTTGGCAGCACAGCATGGCAGAAAGGAGTTAAGGAAAGCATTAGTGGAATAGAGGATTATGGCATGATAAGTCTGCTATTGGCAATAGAAATTTTGCTGATACAAATTTGTAGAGTTAATTAAAAAACAAACAAAAAAATGGAGAGAGCTGTAAAATATCATATCGAAACCATTTTGGGAAAATATATTTACACCATTTTTTGAGCTACATACACCAATTCTCTATGCTTATCTATAATGTCTACTATTAATATCCTCCCACAAAAACATCAAAAATTTTGTCAAAATACTTTGTTGATGAGGATACACAGAAAAAAAAGGATTTCTCAAAACAGACAAACAGTGTTTAGGTCAACCGACATTTCAGTGAGGGTGTCAGCTGAGCTTATTAAATTCCACAGAGAATAGCAAACAAGATATCTCCGTACATTTATGTATATATATATATATATGTATGTATGTACATATGTATTGATTTGCTTTATTGTACCTTTTCTAAGATTTTCAAGTATTTACGAGGACAAATCGATTGAAAAGAGTAAAAAAAAAATCTCGTCAAACGAGGACGGGTCAAGTCTAACATATCTCTGTATTCGTTCGTTTGGTATAATTTATTATAGGAGGCTTTACCGGGCTATTATATTCAGTGTTTTCCGTGTTATATTGTTAACTGTGTATCTTATTACTCTTATTGCCCTATTTTTTCACAATAAAGGAAAAACAGGACTAGATTTAGGGATAAGGAGACTTAGGAGAATAGCATTAGTGATGATGTATGTGTTCTTACTTAAAATTTCATAGATTTCATAAATCTACAATAGATGTACATAGAATTAATAGTAATAGTCAAGAGTAATTATTGTTCCAAATTCGCACGTATCGTTTTGATTCGATTCAAATTTAGGTGTTTTTTTGTGTTTAGTGGTTCTCAGGCTATCCCCATATTAAATATATATAAATATGTACAACATGATAAACGTCGTGCGAGCAGGTGGTGCACTGGATAGATTGGATTTTTATTTTATGTCTCACATATAGATGCCATTTTTATTATTATTTTTTTAATTTTAAATTAAATTTATATGAACTAATATGAGAATTTTTGTTAATTATCATACATAGTGAAAAAATTCATGGAAAATAAAATAAATTTCAATCGACTTGGAAAAATAACAATTTTTGGAGCTTTCAATTTCAGTGGATCATTCATTTTACACATTGAGCTGAAGTCAATGAATAACAAGTAAAAATGCTAGTCTAGGACCAATTTTTATCATACCCTAATTGAATACTCGTATGTCATTTCGTATAGTCACCGGTCTGTGCAAGTTTGATTTTTGAAGTGGGTTCTCGCATATATTTCTAGAACGGTTCGTCACACAGAAAAAATGATTTTAACTAATTTTATACGATTTCATATTCTGAAGATCTTTTCAGTACGTGAAAACCGTATAGGACTTATCGTTTTCACAGTATACGTAAAAATCCTAAATTTTTATATGGCAAGAAGAGATCGCCTGATTTAGTTCATTTTTAAAATGTAAAAAATTTCAGCTCCCTACGTTTTCACGTTCTCAGGTAGTGTCCAAATATGTAGTTTCGAACTTAATTTTGCTTTTTTTGTTTAAAAGCCCATATGCAAAATTTCATCTTTCTTAAGAACTCGCGTTCTCGTGTTATCGTGAGGACGGACAAACGGACGGACAAGCAAAAGTCAAAATAAATTTTAATTTTATGCATGGGTGTCTAATCCATTTTGCTCTACCATCATTATTTCTAGGTAATACAAATGGAATGTCAACCTTAGTATCAGAGCTGGGCACAAGACCGTTAATCGTTAATTAACGAAGTTAACTTTTCGAGTAATGGATTAACATTTAAGAATATTATTCCATAAGTCCGTTAACCGTTAATTGGGTACCTACTAATTATGACGAAACTGACATCACGCCGCGGAAATCATGCGCGTGACTAGTTTGGGTCGTAGATGTGTGTGGCTACGCGTAGGTTCCGTGCATAGAACCCACCACGCATAGAATATATCACGCTTCAAGCTCAGGCATATCTCAGATCACTCCTACCGAAAATTGCAGCAACTGTATTTAAATTAAAGAATATAAAGTCTATGGGTTTTGTGAATTACACAGCTTTAGCCAATGCCTTTTTAAAGGGCATAGATAAAAGGTTTGGACGTCTTCTGGACGATGAACAATGCCAATTTGCTGCAGTTTTTCACCAGTATCTCCAGTATTTTGATTCTCCCGTAATTCTCATTTGATTTCAAAATAATTATTATAACAAACTAAGATTTGTATACTGTTTTCTTGTTTATCTTCCATGTCTCCTACCTAAGCTTCCCCAACTAAAATATTTTTTTTATAAGCAAGGGTATTATACCCTAGGCGCATGATGCACTAGAATGATCATTGATCCAATTACGTAATTAATTGAATGATCTTTGCTTGGTGAAGCAAGCACACGTTATCTTGACGATAATTCGATCTGACAGATGACAGTTCTCAATTTTGTAAACTAAAAACTGTGAGTTGTAAAGTAAATTGCGAAAAATTGAATCAAGCCTTGTATTTAATATATGTATAATGTGAAAAAGTTTGTCAATAATTGATGGCTTGAAAATCAGCTGATTTTTCCAATACCTTGCAGTTTCTCACCGCTGAAAGTGCACTTATCGATAAAAGGAATGACATGTAATTCATAATTCCAAACGAATGAGATTATGAAGGCGTAATTGGTGCAATGACGAAATGAATGATCATTGCGCCAATGATGCAATAACACACGAGCTATGTAATGGTCATAGCTCCACCAATGATCGTTGATATGTTCCGTGTATCTAGGGTATTCGTTTAAAATACTTGCTGAGTTCACTAGTCAAATACTATAAAGATTACAATTATTTTAACGTTTAACGAAGTTAACTTTTTTACTAACGGATTAACGATTAACGAAGTTAATTTTTTTATTAACGGTGCCAGTACTGCTGTGATTTCATCTAGGGTATAAATAATGCAGTTAATATTTTGATAAAACATCGGAAGACATCTACTATAATTAGTGAGCTTGAAACGTCACTTCTAATGAATGCCAAGTCTCTGGAGAAGGAGTTATACATAGATAAACACAAGATTTTATTGGGTAAATAATGTTTCACAAATTTTTAAAAACCCTAAACATTCCAATAATAGAAACGATGGTTTGTGATCAGCTGATTTGAACTTTCTGGTAATTTTAATCCCAAGAAGATTAAGTGATATGTAGTTCATTGGAAATAAATACTATAGCGAAAGGAATGTTGTTTTTAGGCAGCTTTGGGTCTTACATGCATTCAATTATCTCCTAATCCTTTTCCATTCTACCTTTTGATGAATTCTAAGTTCAATGATACGAACTAAAAAAAGAGATTTATCTGTGGTGACTGCAGCATTATGGGGGCATTGGATTAGAGACCTTAAGCGTCTCTGACATTTGTAGGTTTTTTTTTAAAGTGTCGAAAGTTTTCGTAGGGCAAGAATAGTAGGAAAAATAATTTAAGAAAAAACAAAATGTAAACGAGCATTGTCTTTTTTTTCTGTCGCACGCAAAACAACGTTTTAGCAGAGAATTTATATATTCAGCAGTGCAGATAATATTAAGGATATTTCTAATCGCTTTGGATTATAAAAATAAATATTTTCCGAATTTCTATATTCGACAACTTGATAATATTAGAACTTAATATGGTGCAAGGACTAAGGTGATATTAATCACCTCTTTTTCAATCAACTTATTAGTGTTAAATAATATTCGTTCACTCTGGAAGTTTATTACGTTTGTCATAAACCAGACGCAATAAATACATGCGTAACGATTCAAGACGTTTTTGATTATATTATTGTGTCGTATTTTACATTTTATTAACCTCCTTCTTTTTATATGTGAGCAAAAGTTCCTTACTGGAATGACAACAGGTGTAAATGATCTGAAAAAGAAAACCTACTGTAACGAGTACTCACAGGATACGCTTTCATTCTGCGACACTACCACAGAAGAACGATAGACCTGCTGTAAGGAGTATCCACAGGATACGCTTTCATTCCTCGCCACTGTCGTAGAAGAACGATAGCCCTATATTTCAAGTCTGACCATCCACTGACAACAACAACCAAATACCTACATATAATTTCGGTTTGATTATGAAGATAAGTTTTTTTTTTTTATTAATGGCCGGAGGACGATAGATCTCAAGCTCGGAGGCCAAGGCGGCCCATTGTGCTAATCTATTAAAAGTACCACGAACTCACACTACAATTTCGACTGATCAGTCGATTGCGACATTGCCCAAAGGATAAATGCATGTGCACTGGGACTGCACACAGAAGTCGGCACTTCTGGTTTGTTCAAGCAGTTGAAGCTTTAATTTAATTACGAATTTCGCCTCAGCATCGACTTCGACTGAAAATCAACTCACAGTCGATAGATCACTCGTAATTGTCATTCAGGCATTAACCAACTAGTCCTCTCTTAATTAAGCGCATCAGGTCTAGGTGGGGTAACGTTTCAGTTCATCCACAGATAGGACGGCACACCCAACCGTATCTAGCCTGCTCCGGGCAAAGGCTGGACAAGCGCACAGAAACCGTTCTGTTATCTCAGGTTTTTCTTCCAGGTAGAACAGACACTCAGGGCTGTCAACAACTGTCATCCGAAACAGTATAATAAACATATCTATAGTTAATGATATAATTGTGATCTTTGATATTTTTCAATAAATTAAGTATCTAAATCAAGGAGAAAGATAGTCATAGAAAGGGAAAATCGGTCGCTCATATATGTGTGTAAACTGTGAATCTTATCTGCGCATTTGTGAACAGTTTTACTATGTACAAGCAATTTTGGTTCAAAATCAAGACCGAACTGCACCAATAGTAAAAATTTGTGAAGCTGTATTTTTGCGTATATTAAATGAGAAGGGCAGAGTGAAACTAATCATTTCCTAGTTATTCCGTTAATGGAATGGACTAGTTAGATTCTTTCGAGGATCTGAACTATTGGCACGGGCTTCGCGATATTATACTTACAGACTTTATCTGGGGGATGATTTGTTTTACCTTGTCTGAATTCTTGATCAGCAATGTTCTGAAGTCCACAACTAGAGCCTAATAAGTGGCAGATACACCAATTCGCGGAGTTTTAAACATATTCAAAGAGACTGGCTTGCTTTAAGGAAGAAATGTCACATTAGAGGCAACCATTAAAACTTAAATGATGAACATTAACGCCAATAGAGCTTTATCTAATATCAACACCCTAAGCAGTAAAATTTAATCAAAAAGCATTTTATGTTTTGCTACCATTAAACTGAAGAATAAAAAAAAAACATTGTCTTGAACGATATCAATTTCTTTATAAACCTTACCCATGTTGTTTTATTACAAGTAAAAATCGATTTCCCTTATAGGTTTGTTCATTTTATAACTATAATATGTGTATGGATGAACGTACGTACATAAAAGCAGGAAATTGAGAACATGCATCCTTTGTAGTGTTAGTTGTTAATTTAATATAAAGAGGTAAAAGTTAGGATGCTTCTTATTAGATTAAAAATTATATCTTAAAAATGTCTTATATGTAATCTAAAAAGGATTAGAAGAGCCTTCAGGAAATTTTACTTTTTCGAGTCAGAGTAGGTACACACAAGTCCTTCATATTCTATCGATAAACCACTGTTGACAAGTTGTCAGAAAATTTAGTTAATACCAAGTAAGTATTATGGTTTAACTTAACTATCTCCCTTTTTAGATGGCTTACTATCTGGGATTTTCTTGCTGTCATTCACAGTACTTATCTTGTCAATTTGTTGTAAATCATATAAGTAGTTACTACTATTTGTTCCAGAATTTGTATGCCTTGTACAATATATGTACATATCTTTTATACGTGTAAAGTTTTAATTGTTTTACTCTTAGGACTGTGCTCCAATAATTCCTCGTAGAAGTTTCTACCTACATATAACTATACAGTACCTACAGATAATGTCTGGTCAGAGGAGAGTTCCTTGTGACCCGACATGGCAATTTAATTTCCTATTAAAGACTCCTATCACAAAGTTCAACAATGTAGTAAGAAGCATATATGAAAACCATTGAAATCTATGTAGTTAAATTGTATTTTGAAAGAAGCAATTCCATTTTGTACAAACATATATACATACATACATACACATATATTTATAACATTGTTACCAACATATGTGAGAAATTGGGTTTGGTTCAACACGTAAGTGCGATGTAATAAACGAAAGGAATACAATTCCTTCTAAAAGGGGAAGGTACATACGTACACATTTTAGTGTCAATACAATTTAACCGCTTCTTTACCGTGAACAATTTTATACCAGGAACGTGCAGAGAAATTTTGTTTTAAATTTTTACCCCAAGATGTTGCTAACCATCTAACCATTAAAGAAAAACAAAAAAAAACAAGTATTACAATGTATATATATATTTAATTAAATAATTTAAGATCACGTCACGCAATTCATTTGCCATATAATTAGACTCAATGTGACATAACATGTATAATGAGACGTCGCGACGTCATATCAAATTTATTATCTGTAGATGTTTTGAAGTGGGATTTCATGAACATATAATTAAAATGAGCATGTGGCGGGTGTTAGATTACTTGGAAAACTTTTAAGTACAAAACGATGAAATCAGATGTATAAATATATAAGACAGTCACCTATCGGCTTTCCCCCTATGTTTAATTTTCTCAAAATGTGTTAAATTTGTTTATTAATTAATCAAATGCTATACATAGCTGTTTTGAGAGAAACAATTTATAAATAAACAGTTGAGTGGTTACTCGTATAATAATAATTATTATTATTTTTTTTATATGACTCTTTAATAAAAAAACTTCATAAAATTAGGCTTAAAATAAAAAACATGTAAATAGTGACTGTGAAAACAGAAAAAAAGGCCCGAACTAGCTTAATCTAAAAATGACGCAAACGTCTCAAACAATTGTGTAGCAATTAAAGATTAGCGTACATTAAAAACATAAAACATTACAATGAATAAAATGATTAGCGAGATTTAGGAAATTATAATGATATCCGAAAAGGAAAGAGATATAACTAATAAAACCGAAAAAGGAAATAAAAATGATAACAATAATAAATGAAATCAAATGGATAAAGATTATCATGCTATGATTAATTTATTTTATATTATTCGATAGAAAGAACATATGGTATTCGATTTTAAAGTTGCGGGCATTCACAATGATACGAATATCAACAGGTAAGCAATAGCTCTTGAAACAATTGAGAATTGTATGGTTAGAATTAATGAAGACTTAGCTAGAATATATTATTGGTGATATCCTAATGAGTACGTTCTTAATCGACTTGACTCTAAATATATGGTACTGTACCAACTCCCATTGGAAACATTTTTGGCGGGATCGTGGCAGCTATGACCACAATCGTGTGTCCTCAGCAAAGGGAGTCTTGAATGCCTGTCTGAAGTAGACCACTGTTGTCTTGAGGGCTGGCTACGATCTCGTCGAACACTAGCAGCAACGTCTGTCCGGTGTAGATAAATGCTGTTGTGATGGCCCGTGAACATTAGTAACAAGTCTTGAGAGTCTACTTAATGTAGACAATTGATGGCTTGCAGATTTGCTGAGGCGTAGAAAATGATGTGTCCTGGCTGGGCTTTTGATTGATTTGGCGCTCGATAAACACCACCCAGATCAAGGGAAAAATAGCTTTTAGATCTGAGCCCAACTCGACCCCATGTCATCTTGATGACTGCCGCTTACGGAGGAGCTGAAAAGCTGATGCTGCTTGTAGATTAGTAGTTGGTAGACTGGCTTAGCTTAAGGCGACACTATATCCCCAGCTGTGATGTTGGACTGCGTAAGGATTGCAATGCTTCGGCGGCAGAGTTTTAATCTCTCTTTGATTGGCCTAAACCAGGGAACCAAAAAAAACATTTAGGAAAAATTATAGGAGGATTGATTGGAATGTAGCATTATGATTATTATTACCAAATCTTCACAAATTTCCTATACTTTTTAAAATTATGATTTTTATTTAAAATTATAAAAAGTATCTTTCTTTTTGGATTTATATTTTAAAAATCAGAAATAATAATTAAAAATTAAAAATATAAATCAAAAACTAATTTTTATTTAAAAAATCAAAATCGGCAAATGTTTTTTATTTTAAAAATCAAATAAAAAAATCAACAAAAAATATAGATAAATTCTTATTATACCTTAGATGAAAGCCTGTATGTAATATCTATCCACTCCCATCTGTCGTACAATCTTCGGCGTACATATTTTAACCCATATTTAATATTTTTTTAAGTATTTTTCACCTGAAAAAATTTTCTGAAATGTAAATCATTTTATGATTTTATTTTCGATTTTTAAAATAAAAATCATAAGCTGGTTTTTTTTTATTTTTATTTTATTTTATTTTTTCCCATTTTTTATTTTTTAAATAAAAATCATTTCCCGATTTCTTTCTTTTATTTTTTAAATAAAAAGCAATTTTTTATTTTTATTTTCGGTTTTTAGAAAGAAAATCAGAAAATAATTTTCTACATACGATTTTTTTTAAAACATTCATAACCGTTACGGTCTCCGATCTAAACAATGACGAACCTGTAAACTTACTCGGAAACGTTAAACACATAGGCTCGTCGGTTCCAAGTCCACTTAGGATTAATTCTTTATTCAAAGTCCTGATGAGATTGCACCTGATAATTATAATTTTCTTTTTACTTAATTTTTTCTTCAGATTTTTGAGTGGCTGAATCACCGGTTGACATCAGAATAATTTTTTTTTTTCAATATTTACATTACAATCAACGCCTACCTAGCTAAACCTTCCTACGGGGGTGATTCTGATATTTTGTCGTACTTAAAGCCTAAGATCGAGTTCGGGCAAAGTAAAATTAAACGCGGTCTCCAAATATTTCACATTAAAATCGCTGGTAAAATTTTGACGTGTGTTATTTTGGAGAAAACAAAGTGACAGATATCCAATTACCAGTTTTTCACGGAGCAAACCTGCAAGCTGCAATTGCGTACATCTTTCCCCTTTATTGGAGCCGGTTTCAACCTGTGAAGTTTCTATGAAAATTTCACTTTTTAGTCGAGCTCGATACCAGGCTTTAATGTCAAAATATACGCCTAAATCAAATTAACTTTTCTACTGATTCTTTCGTGTTTTTTTTTATTTAGCTCCGCAAGCCTTGTATTACGTAGAATGAACTGAAAATGACACTTCACATTACAAATTCAAAATTTTAAGCACTTGTATTGTTCTAATTAGGTGTAGAATATCTATTTACCATAGTATAACATTTTTGTCACAACCTCGGAAGCATCAGTTGATTAATTTGTCGTACTTTTAGGCGTGTACTCTGACATTAATTCACGGCAAATTCATTTTATTTTATTTTGTGGTTAAATGAAAAGGTTTAATCAAAATGAATATGGTGAATATAAAAGTACGACAAGTTTACGGTGAAAAATCAAAATATGTGACTAAAATATACGTTTAAGCTAGGACAAATAGATCAGAACCACCCCCCAGCATGTTTACAAAATACAAGAGTTCGGAAATGTGCGACTCGGCAGAGAGGCGTCTCTACACACTTACCTCCACCTGCTTCTTGGAAATCAAATCCTACCATTTTTGTGGCTGAAATAATTAACCTGGGTATTAACCTCAATTGTAAAATGAAGTATTGCAGCTATGTTAATCTCTGTAAAGTTTTAGGGTGATCTGCGACGGCCATAATATTAATTTTGTCCACTAAGGCACAATTAATTAAAACTCTTCTCCTTCCTTAATTTTCTTATGGTAACTTTATTTTTCCGAAATTAAACAGCTCATGTCTTCACAAAGTCAATGTTGGCTTTAACGTCTGTGGTCGTTTTGTTCTGAGGACACGATCGAATACATACCGCTGTTCAAGTTTAAATTATTGGGCTTTTCTATCAATTCTTTTCTAAATAAGAAGTCGAGCATTTTCCTCTTCAAGCTTGTAAGATTTGGCAGGCCCGAACTATGTTACTGATCAGATTTTATTTTTTGAGGTTAATTTGGGAGAGCTCTTACTTTGTTCAAATTCCTCATATGTGAAATACTCTTCCATCTGCGTTGCTTAAGGATATGAACAGAATGTGTGGGTGCATTTCGGAGGCCTTACGCTGATAGCATCTTTCTACTACTCTTATTTTTACTTTTACTTTTTTTATACTATACGTGTTAATATGGGTGCCCGGATACCCATCTAAAATACATGAAAAGGTATATTTTTCCTGTGCTTTAAAATGCTTTGATATTATTCTCCAGTTTTGTCTTTATTCTGTTAGAAATATTGGAGCTATGCGGATGCCCGAATACCATGAAACACACGGCCGGATATCCAGGTACAAGGTTACACCCATTTTTAAAATTATTAAAGGCTAAATATGTGATTGCTTGTGTACCGGTAACACGTGAAATAGTACGCTCTACTTTATACGCTAATATTTTTTTACAATATTTTACGTGGTCAGCGTAGTTTACTTGTTTTAAACCAAAATATGGAGTTGCAGTACAAATATTTATTTAAAAGTTTGAAAACTGGCTCTGTAGTGTATATGTATAGGTTACATATGTAGGTACGTTTATTTGAAATGTCACTATTTAATTAAATCAGTTTATGATTCTATAGATCTGGGTTTGAGATCAGCGCAAACACACTAATAGTCGGGAGGTATTCTGCTGACAACAGATTATTCTCCTAGAAAGTAATCGAGGTGATGCACTGTGTGATTTCTATTTCAATAGGTCATCCCGATCCCACCTAAAATAAAGGTTAGTCAAAAGACAAATGTATTTTTACATTTGCCCCATATGAAGTTAACAAAGATTTCTAGCAAGCAGCATCGGTGGCTTAGTTGGTAATCGCGCCTACTACCATCACAGGGTTCGTGGGTACGAATCCCACCCCGACATGGTTTCCTCTTACCTAGTTTCGTCTCGAATTGTATAATTTTATAGTGTCTGCTACTTAGCAGGTTAGCACAATGTACCGCCTTGCCTTGACCCACCATATCTTCTCGATATAACTTTCTTGATATGTTCACAGCAAGGCATTTTTGAAATCAGTCAATCACCAAGATTCCTTACTACAGATATATATAAGGTAATCGAGATTTATTTAAACAACTGAATGTAATCCATATGCACTCTAGAGACATGGATGTAAACCATATTCATGGAGGTTTGCCATATTAAAAGTTCTTAGCCATACATACCTCCATCAAACTATTTGGCATATCTAAGTGTATTTGAAAATATTTTCCATTCATATTTAAGCACTTTAACGTGGTAGATTACATCTGATAAGTCATTAATAAAATGTACAAATAGTAAAGGTACTAAGATAGAGCCCTGGTGTATACCAAACTTTACCGCCTAGAATGAATTTTTATTTTCTGGTGGCGGTTAGTGAGAAAGGTTTTCAAAAATCATAGGTCAAAATTGATACCCCAGTTTATGCTGAGGCAACTCATTTAAAAAATGCTCAACTACTTTTTGAAAAATCAAGCAAAACAAAGTCATCTTAATTATCCTCATCAAGATATTTATTTAGCTCAGTTCGAACCTCCAATAATACAGGTTCACAACTGCACGCTCTACGGTAAGTAGCGTCTTCGCCTTTGATGTGATAAATTTTCACTTTGACTTTGGAAGATCTGGACTAGTTCATAGTGGACACAGATGTGCTCAACAACTTCTTGTCTATACTAGGTTCGGTATAATTGATCTTTCTTTGAAAACTTGGTTACCTTATAGTGAACACAGATAGGTTCAACAACTTTGCTGTCTACATCATACATTACGTTGAACGGTTCCGAAGATTTCATGAACTCTGCGGTGATAGAAGTTAACCTCGGAATACCATTATCACATATTTTTACCACGTCGTATTATAAAAAAGTTTACGATTTGTTAATCAATAAAGTGATAAAAATTGAAAACTTTATCGCTTCACAAATAAAATAAGAAAGTTTCAAAACTTTTAATATTGAAAGTCTCAACTAAAAAGACACTTGTTTACATCGTGGTGCGATAAAAGGTTTATAAACTTCAAGATTACCCCCTATTAGAAACTCCAAGGATGCAAAACTAAAGCAAACAAACATTTCGATTGACATTGAAATTTATTTTCGATGAGATTCTAAGAAGAGTAGAACTGCCAAACTCTTCTCTAGTTAATTCACCAAAAATAAACCTTTTTATTGATTCAATTTGAAGGAGGTCATCTCAGATGTGTTTTTTTTTTCTTTCCCAGAATTATTCCTCTCACAATTTCACATTTGAAAACTACACATTTCATCTCCAGTACATTCCAGGCCAAGTACAAGAATGCATCCTTTAACGACTATATTTATAGTCCTGCCACCATATTTGATGTAAATCCATTGTTATGTTGTGTTCATATCTATTGTAGAAAGAAGTTGAGGAAAGAATGTTAAGGAATTGTAAAAATTTATCGCCAACTAGACATACTAGAATTGAACTTTTGATTGATATCAGACAACGTTTCTATCTGATTGGTTCTGAAGTGGTTTGACCTTCTCTGTGCTCCCCAAACCAATATGCATGGAACTTTGGTTCTGGTATAACGTCTAGTATATAGCTGCCACTTGAATGATGGGACAATATAATGCTCTCCGTGTTTAGTGGTCGTTTAAAAGTTTTATACTTGAAAAAGCAATCAATAACGCTGTTGGACTTAAAGTATTCAGGTCAGTTTTAGTTATAAGAATTTTTCTCTACTACGTTTCTGTGTGGTGCAGTTTGCGGAGATTTTAATTTTGAATGAGAGTTCAGTTCAGGTGTGTATGTGTGTGTATGTGTATTGCACTAAGGTTAATAATTACGGGTTTAATAGAGTTGTACATTTATGATGTAATTTACCATAAGCATAGTGTTTGCTTTAATATGGAGCGTTATTTCAAAGAGTTTATTTTTTATTAAGTTTGTTTGATGTCAAAATGGTTGCCATTTATAACTTTTATGTGACTAAACAAAAATATCTTATTAATTTAGCTCTTTCAGATTTTATTGGTTATTATTGTTGCAGGATGAGATCATAGTGATACTATAATATGGGTTAAAATGAATTTTATCAAAGAACATTGGCGTATACCTGTTGGAGAGCATCGAACATGATATTATTTTAGCCCTACAAGCAATAACAAACAACTATACAGGACTTGACCAGTAACTCTGTCAATCGGACGTTTTACCTCAATTCTATTAAGGCTGGATTAATGGAAGTGGTTGTTATTGTTAAAATATTTCTGCTATAAACTCAATTCCTTAATTCCCTTGAATCTAAACCTTAGTAAACATTATATAACAATGTTATTTAAATTGTAATTTCATGCTTTTTTCGTTACAAATTTGCTGCCAAATTTTCGCCTCAAGAATGGAAACAATTATGCTGCGCAGCTTTTCTTACACAGTATTGGCGTCCTAAAAAGGACACTTAAAGGTATAGAGCTTAAACTAGAGTCGCTTAGTACTACACTCAGGCGCACGAGCATCCTTTTAGAAAATATTGATGCGGAAAACTATAGATTCTTTGATTGTTATGCCTGTAATTTGGCTGGATTCCGCTACTACTTAAAAGATTCTTATAAATCTGCCTTATGAGATCTCTGTCGCAAAACTGACGAAATGAGAGCAGAGCTATTAACTGGAGCGCATTTCTCAAATAGTGAAGAAAATCAATGGCTTATGAGCTGAACTGCCACCTTTTACCGCCAGTCTGCCCTTTCCCAGTTTCTTCTAGTTACTGAAATTTAGCGTCATCCAGTTTTATTTATTATTTTGCACTATAAATGGTCTCATCTGCTTGGATCCTGCAATTGCTTCTTCTTCCCTGAGTGACCACATTTCTGTGCGCCAACTATGTAAATATCTAAGCCATGGCGAGAGCATGTACATCGATGAAATATTCAAGTAACTTCTGTTTAAATTACAAGCAGTCCAGAGTGCTTTGACATAGCTAATTGTATAGACGCTGCCAATTTAATACCGGCAGGACTCCTGTGATATGTCTTCGTCTACGTTTCTAGGATCCATTTTGATATCATTGAGGACAAAGTCTATGGTAGCACCTCATCATGTAGTGGAGTTTTACAGAAAGCTATGGTTTTTAGAAGGATTGACTCGCTGCACGCTAAAAATAGATGCTTTTTCATTGATGACGATATATTCCAGGCAACCAGTTATCCTAAAATTTTACCCAGCATTTCTATTTTCTGCGAGTTTATTCCACATACACTAAGAGCTAGTTTTTCAACTGGACTAAAAAACTGTTCAAAAAATGTCACTCTACAATGGTATGTAAGAGATCATTGATCTGAAATGACTCGTCCTTTCACTGGCTCTATACTGAAATTTTTTGACGTAGTTTGTTTTATTGAAATCTGGCTACGTGGAAAGATTTCTACTGATGAGCTTTTATCAATGGATTATTTTAGTTTCATCCATAAATCGCTATACTTCTAATTTGGTTGGACCGGTTGGAGGAAGAGCTCTTCAAACCATTCTACGTGAAATTCCGTACACGCTGGTAGATAAATTTTGATTGCTGGATGATTTTCAAGACCTAGAGCTTTGGTGTATTACTTTGAATCTGGTCTTACAGAAACGCTTTGTTCCTTCAAATTCACCAAATGATGTTTATTAATATTATGGCGGTTTTATCCCACATATTATAGATAGGAAGACTTCTTTCACAGACGCAAAGTCCTGATGGATGTCAACCTGCCCATGTACCTACTCCCCAATGTTTTCTACATGATTTTTGTGGTATATTAGAAATGACAATGGAAAATTTCTGTAACTGGTGTTTGATACTAAATGCTGTGGTACTTTAGTTAAACAATCCTGTGTTTTTTTTTTATTCAATTCTGCTCTCTGAACCTTTGTCACGGATCACATACTTTAATAAGAGTTACATTGATGAAGCTGCAAAATTCGTTTTTTTTTTGTACCCTTTATGCGTTTGTAGTCTGTTCCAATCTGAAAGTAGTATAGTCCACATTTACTTCAATCCAGGGCTGATCTTTTTTTAAAACATTAACAGCCTAATACAATAAAGTTACTTGGCCCACGCCATTAGGCCATCTGCGCTCCACCGGACTTATAAACTAGCGTTCTTAATTTATCAGATGCCTGTTAGCTTGCCATTTATTTTGATTCCATTTAATTAATTTTTATTTCTTTTTATTCCTTATAAGTTTCTTAAGTTCTTTGCTTAATTAAGCGTTTACGAAGTTGCTATTGTTTATACAAATTCAGTGGATTGCTCGAAGTCTCAGAGAAAAAATAAAATTTTTCTTTAGAGAAATGACAGATGTTTGACAAAAAATAACTCGAATTTCCATCAAAATTTTGAGTTTAAAAAAAGTATAACTTTTGAATACGGTACCCAATCGAAAAAATCATACGTCACGCTTTAGGTAATATTACAAAAAATAGGTGGTTCAAATTTGATCCAAATCGGTTCAGTAGAATTTGAGATATCGGTGTATACCAGTTTGAAAAAAGTAATCTCGAGAAAAACGTGAATCAAAGAAAAATTCGACGTTAATGCTTTTTTTTAATTACCTTCAATCTGCGACTCCTGGATCGTACATAAGGTCTTCTGCTGCTTTTGCGATATTTATAGTATTATACAAAAATAGAATATATAAAGGGAGTCAAAATTCATAATAATGAATTTACGTTACCTAAAGTAACGGTCCTAACGTACCTGAGTTTCGGGTCGGCTATCTGACGCGCTCACTTCTAATTGCTATAACTTCGGTAATAATTTGAATTTTGGAATGTTACAACACTTAAAATATTCTTAAAAGTATATAAAATTTATTTAGCCAAAAAACAAAACCCCTTTAACCTACTTGTTTCCCTTTTTATTTATTTTTTATATTTTTATATTACATTGTACATTATTCTTAAGGGAATGACTATATCCAAGTAACAATTAGATACAACGTTTATTAGATCCTAGTTAGAAAATTTTACATTTATAGTAACAATTCATATATTTTTTTTCTTCCTTCCTCGGGTGTATAAAAAGTTTACTGTTTAGGTGAACTTGTTTTATACATTTTTTTTTCATTTTTTCCTTTCTTCTTTTTAATTTTATATGTGTGTATGTGCCCTTGTTTACGCTCATTCCTTGCCGTAAAAGTTCCTTTTATTATTATTATTTTTCCTTTTGATTATTTTTTTATTAAGGATTGAGATTCCTCTCCTCATTAATTTTTTTTTTTTTTTTTTTTAGTTACTGGTGTTCCCGGTGCCGTTCGTAGTACTTGTGCTGTTCGTTCGGTTCGTTAGAGTCTATTAGTTAGTCCGTTTGAGGGTAGGAGTTCCTTGAGTGCAGGCATAAGTGTGTTAGTATCCTCTCTGGAGTATTTCACGAGGTCCTTTGGTCTTGTCGTGATTTCTCGTTTGTTAAGTACTATGGTCAGCTCCTCGCACTCAAAGATGATGTGGTGAGCTGTGATCTGAGGTGCTCCCTCGCAGTGAATGTCGGTCGGACCTAGTTGCCTTCTGAAAATATGTTCCTTGATGGCTAGGAAATGCCTCAGCCTGACTCTAGCCATCTTGATCATTACGCGTCTGGGGTATTCGCACATGTTAGGCCAGTGATGTCTTGTTTGTCATAGTACAAGGTGAGTGAGTACCTTTGAATACAGAGCGAAACGCTAGCACCTCGGCTATTGCGGGATAGTTGCGGGGTGAATAACCGAAATCCTGTCGAATGCGCCCTCTTCATCGTCAATGAGGTGTCGTACTCTCATTCAGGTCACACACAGCAGCAAAGTATACCGTGTAAGATAAGACCGTGCCACCATCAGCCAACTGTCAGTGTCACATTCGACGGAAGCTCCGTATGGCTGCGACCATAACATGTTCCTTATAGAAGAATAGATTATTTAAAAGCCTCTTACAGGCTGGTTATATTGTCAGTACACGGTAAGCCTTAACAGTACTCGAGGTTTGTTAAATCTAAGCGTAAATCGTAATCGTTGATTTGGATAATAACTCAGATATTAAGCTTAAGGATTTTACCCACTTGAAGAGGCTTTCGCCAATCGATGTTTTGAATTCTAAGATATATTGTGTTCGACAACGTCATAGTCTTGAAGTAGCTATTTCATTTTCGAGAATTTATAGGTATGTATATACTTGAAATGGTTTCAAGTTCAAAACATAGTTGCCGGCCTTTATAACTAAAAGTGAGATGGTACTTACGAGAGTCTTTCATCAGTTAAAGATTTCGTAGCAGAATAATTTTAGCGATTGCGAAAAAAATCAAAAACCCGGTTTCAAACCCCGGCGAAGGAAGTTGTTTTTCCTCTTGTATTTTATGATTATTAATTTAGAATCGTTAAAACTAAAAGTGCTTAAAATTCTTCTGTTTTCCATCTATGACCGATTCTAAAAATTGTGATTCTCGCCCGCATGGGAAAAAATAAACAAATATGTTGATATGCATGTATGTGATTCAATGTATTAATTGCTTTAGTATTGTTCCATGGCTTGAAAGATTTAATGGCGAATGTTGAAAATAAAAAACCTCCAGTAATAATTAGAAAAAACAAAAATCCCGAAAAAAAACGAATAATCAGAAATTTTATAAGTTGCTTGCATAATTTTTTTTTGGAGATGTCATTGAAAAATGTGGTTCGGGACCTAAAGAAAGATGTTTACTATCCGAATAAATTGTGATTCTTAAACAGGACATAATCCTACCAAAGAAACTTGGCAACCAGCTAACAATTGACGTATAGATTATGTATTACATTCTTTGACTCTTTCTCTCAGACTTTTAACAAAATTTAAATTTATTCACATTTGAAAAAGTCCAATTACAAAACAAAATTTGTTCAAACGTCACAGGCAATTTCCTATGGGAACAAACTCTCGAAAATTTTTTTTTTTTTGTAAAAACCAAAATTTTTTAATTGTTTTCATTTTTCTTCTGATATTAAAAGCTTTTCTCTCTGAAACCCTAGAATTATTACCTATATAACTACAACAACCAATTTTTATTTTACCTCATGCGATTTACTAAAAAGGTGTTTTCTCTTCAGATTGGAAAAAGTCATAAAAAAACTCTTGGGGAACTTAGGATGAATTTTATTAGTGTACCTAGTACGAATGTACCTGTATATATGTATTTTGATCTCAGTTCGTTGATTTCATTTATGAATTAAGCACCACCATGCATTAATCAAATATTCATGGATATAAAAAAAAAATCCAAAATGTTTACTGTTAACCGGTGTTATTCGTGCGCGAAAAGGTAAACATTTTATGTTAATCGATAGGCAATAATTGGAAAACTCAGTTCTGAAATATTGCTGCAATTTATTCCAGGAAATTGACAATATCGTGGGATTTAATCGACTGTGTTAGGGTTTATAGCGAGGATTTAACTACTTGTGTATGTGTATCGTGTTCAATATAATATTGTGTCTGTGTGAAATTTTTCAAGGATACAGAAATTGAAATATTATCCCGGTTGAAGAATGCTACCAGGGGTTCTTTTAATTTTAATATTAATGAAATTTTTTTAATTGATTATTATATTGGTATGTAGAAATTGATCCTTATTCTAGCAAATCAGTATCATTATTAATTTTATCTAATTTTTTTTTTTGTTTTTGTTATTCATAAGAATTTGAAAGGTCAAGGATTTTTTGGTGAGCATTTGCTGTAAACCTCTCTTTGTTCCCTGGATATTTTTAGGTATATTTATATCATTCAATTATCTGGTGATTGGCATCAATGAGGTGACGTTACGAAAAAAGATAAACAAGCGACAATCGTTCAATTGAGTCTGGTTACACGTTACACCTAGCCTTAAGAAATTTACACAAGTGTAAGTCCATTTAATTGAAGAAAGAAGTTTCGATTTATATAAACAAGAAATTTTTTTTGAAGCTGCACAAAATTCTTTGACGAAATATCGACTACATATGCGTCCTTATAGATACATGCATATACAAATATTTTTAGTTTAGATAAATTCCTTACGAAATTTAGATCCCATTTTTGTATTTCCTCATTTCCTTTTTTTCTCTCTCTATCTCCTTTCTTTCTTTCTCAAGTAATCCCTTTGTATAACAATTGGATTTAACTGCTGCGGTTTAGCTTCCATCTGGAAAAATTTCTTAGGTAGCATCAAGGCTATATTCTCCATTTTTATTTTTATTTTTTTGTATGGTTGATTAATCCGATTTACTTGGTTTCTCTTATGTCACTGTAATGCTGTAGCTAAAATACCCTCTAGGGATGATGGAATTGTTATGACAAAAGAAAAAAGTGGGTATTCCGATTTGAAGAGTTTTGAGAATATGTCGTTTTATATGATTGCAAAATGGTTATGCTTATTGTACTGCTTTCAAATCTCAATCTAGGGGATAACCCAAGAAATTGAATAAGTCGAAACTGGAATGCTCCATAGATCTACATTATTGGCTTGGCTGATATGAGCTGCACTTAAACTAGCTCAGCTGAACAGTGCCTTAACCAGCTTGGTTCTCACATTTCCTTTTCCAATCCACTTGGAGAGCTTGTAAATTGTTATAATACGGCAAGTTCTTCCAGTGATTTAAAGCACTCTTACATACCATGCATGAATAGTACAGTAGTGACGATGGTAATCGCGCCTACTATTATGCAATTCCACGTAAAATTAGCTAAATTAATGAAATTATGAATCATAGAAACGTAAAGCTTTCAAAAACGGTTGCATTTAGGCAGGTACATGTACATTTGCATAGTCAAATTAAAGGTAACATTCCGGGGTTTCTGAATTTTGTAATAAAACTGTATAGTTATTATGCATTTTGGCGAGAAAATTGTTAAAATTTGAGAAAATTAGGAATTTTTTCCCAATTTTTTTAATTTGACGACCTACTACTTCCGACGGAAGGCTGATTGGGCATTGCTATCATCTGAAATGAATCCCACCTTGATAGGGTGTATATCAAGATAATTACAGGGTTTAAAGTGGAAGAAGTACTAAAAATCCTAACCCCCCCCCCCCTACCGCCGAAACGACGCATCTTATCCCCCCCCCCCCTCCTTCACCTTATAATTTTTTGCTTGTCTTCACCTCAGCTATCAAACCCTTGAGCTAGGTGCACCAATTATGAAACACCCTGTAGAGACTGAATAAAAGAGGACCTAGGATTGATCCTTGAGGTACTCCACAGCTGGAGTTTAAAAAAGTTTGACACAGAGTCCTGAACTTTGACTGATTGTTGTCTAAATGTAAGAAAATATTTGATCAGCTTTTAATGGCTGAAGAGGAAAAATTGAAGTAATACGAAAGTTTAAAAAGAAGTAAATTCTGATTTACATGTCCACTCCGATAACCTGAGTGGTAAGATGATAGAAGCGGACTAAGAAGTTACTTGATCCGCTTTGTGGTTATATATTGCCGGTTTACTGCAAAAATATTTTTCTAGTTTTGAGAAAATGTAGGTTGAAGTTTTCAGATATAGCACGCAATTGGACTTACAATTAGCCTATTTTTAATACAGGCGAAACTACCCTTTATGTAAGTACTTCAGACGACTGGAGTGGTCCTTCCCATTGCTCTTTGGCGTGTTGGCTAGAATAGGAAAACTCTCTGGCCCGCATGCCAGTTGATGCAATGGTTTTAGAGCTTCGCTGCGTAGAACACTTGTCTCGTTTTGGTAGTATATTTGTAATAGGACATATTTCAAGCACAGAAGTGACAAGGGCGCAGATGACTCAAATCGAGTTATCTTGTTTTTGCAATAACCCGACGATATAAATCTCGAAAGTTATTTTAGTCAGTTTCTAGTGTGAAATAAAGTCCAAGAAATTATTTGGGCGACTTAATAATTCATATTTATACCAAAAAATTATTGTGGCATCTTCAACCATTTTTTTCTATAAAATAATGTGATAGGTGAAGTTTCAAACGATTTTCGATTATAGTTGATAACTAAGTAAATGTATACACAACTCTTGCGCCGACTACTGCTCACTAATGCAATAAATATTCTTTCATTCACACAAGAGTCAAAATATGACACGTCAGGCTAGCCAGAACATAAAAAACTTTTTCAAATTATCATTGTGAAAATTTTCAAAAATCAAGGAGAATATATTTTAATATATTAAAAAAAAAGTGCTAAAATATGTGTATACGGAAAATTAGATAAGTTTTAAAAATGAGTTCTCCAATGAAAGGTAATAATGATTCACCTGGTGAATCAACTTCTACTTCATCTACTTTTCCGACGGCAGCGGCTATGAAATCAACTGCTTTAGGTTTTGCATCAAAATTTTTTAAAAAATGTAAGAGTGCAACATTACAAATTGAGAGCAACATATACAATAGGTACGAGTATGTTAATAATAGTAGATAAAAATATAAATTTATTCTGATATTATTTTTCATATATCTTAACATATACATACCTATATATTTCTGCTATTGTTGCTTTTTGAATTTGTGTACATTATTGATTTTTGGATTTTTATTTTAAATGCTCACTAGTTTATTTTTTCTCATTACAGGTAAGTGCGATAGAAATTTCAATATTGGTAAGTTATTTACTTACATAGTTTTTCCAAAATTTAAGCAACAAGAAAAATTGTTTTCATTACATTTAGTTGTTGAAATTCTTGTTTTGATCTTTATCCGTTATTATTTGTTGTGTTTACTCTTGTATTTGGTACATAACTTTCAATTGTGGACTGTATGTCGGTTAGAATGTTTGAAAGATAAGGATTATCTGTGATAATATTTTCGAAAATTCTATATGGTGTTTAGTCAAAAGTGTCTACATATCTCTAAAAATTTACTTTGTGCTACTTACGAAGTTGAACGCTTTTAACTGAAATAATATTCAGTTTTTTTCATGCTATGCATTTTAGACCAATCATTTTGAAGAGAGATGCAGTTATATAGTTAGTACAGACCGGCACAGAATTTGTTTTCAAACATTTTTATACCTATACACACGTCCAAAACTCCATTTTTGGAGATACAGTAAGTGGCCATCGAATTAGAAATTTTCTGAAATTTCAAAGAAGTACTTTAGTAAAATATTTATATTTATTCAAAGCTTATAATATATACGTACAAAAAGTGTGGGGGGGGGGGGGGGAGTTACAACTTTAGTTAACATTAGCTACTGCTTTTACACGGTCCGGCATACTTTCAATGTAAGTATTTCTGAATCATGGATTCAATATCCTTGTCATTTTGCCAGATATTTTCGATTCTTTTTTTCAATATTTCAACCGTTGGATTTGAAAAGGTTAGATTTTAGCGTAGCCCATCAGTCTTCTATTGCGTTTAAATCCGGTGAGCTCCCACGCCACGGAAGTAATGGCAATTCAGACTCCGCGAGCTCATTGGTTTTAATAGATTTTTCGGTATGGCAGGGATCAGCATCTTGCATAAAAATATACAATGTTCCCTGCGCGTTCAAATATTCAATATGCGGTCAGAGGACAACATCCAAAACTATTTTGTACTGATCTTGCAACATTGTTCCCGTAATCAAATGGAGATGAACCCTTTGCTGATATGCAGCTCCAAATCATGACTTCTGGAAGCTGCTTAACGGTTCTCAGTAAACATCTCTCCTCGTATTTCTCTGGAAGTCTTCTTCTGACATACATAATCTCCTCCGGTATAGCTTCCAGCCAGCATCCATCACTAAAGTTAACCTAAAAGTTTAATAATTTTTATAATTTTCAATAGGTTTTTAAAAAGGCACAAAAACTGGTTACTCGGCTGAATTGCTAAACTTATATTCTTTCAATCGTCAACTGTAAAGTTCTTATATTGTTTGAGAAACTGGAACTGGGCCTTTTTCATTTTTTGGAGTCAATTTTGGTTTTTTTCACCGGACGCCTACATTTTAAATTTGTTTCGTGCAAGCTGCGACGTAAGGTCCTAGCTGATTCTCTACTCCCTTCTCAGTCAGAGTTTGTTTTAGTACTTTATGTAAGGCTTTGCGTGGTAATAGAGCTGTTGAAATAATTTGTCGGACGCTGTTTAAGGTAATTTTTGTTCTACCTAGGCAATTTGGTTGATGGCTCATGCCTGGAGGAATATTTTCCCTAACATTTTGTGATATCTCAGACACCGCGTCATAAGAATTGTTTTTTATATGGACTATTTCTCGTTGATTTTGTTTACTGTTGATATGTAAAGATGAAATCACCTCCGATTTTTCACTGTTTTTTTCTTTTTTGCGACCCATTATGCAAAAAACAATTGTACAGACAACAGCTTGTTAGCTCACAATTCCAATGTGCTGCCATATTAAATAAGATCGAACACTGTGAAATCATTTTGGTTTAAACTTAGTTTAAACTACGAACGGAGTTTAACTAACTCTGAGTTTAAACTCGAACTGTGAAACCGGCCCTTAGTAGATAAAATTACTGTAGGCACACAGATTGAAAGAAGATAGGTAAAAATATCCTTTTTACCAATTTTCCTACTTTCGAAAAAAAGGTTTTATGATACGCGTAATGTATACAGGTACATAAACGATATCCTGGTGCACAAAGAGTTTTTTTTAGAAACTGAAGAAATCGAGAAACTTTCTCTATCTTGAAAAGATAAAATTTTTTTGCGAGTTTCTAATTCGGTGGGGCCACCTACTGTATGTACTTTTGACTAAACGCCATAGAATTCTGGAACAATATTATTTCTTGATATTCAAAAAGTTTTGCAATAACTGATAAATTCTGTACTTCATTCTGACAATAACTTTTCGCCTATTTCCATTATGAGATTGTATTCAATCGAAATCAATCTTTTTACATTATTAGTAGTGCCTACGAGTCGCCTTTAACTTTCTATGGGACATTAGGCGACACTATAACAAACGATTGTTATTCACAATGTACATTCTCCCAATAACTTTTAAATTATTCTAAAATGTCCAATAGTATTCAAGGTTTTTTTGTTAATATCGAAACTTCTGAATGACTTTTACGTGCATCTTTTCATACAAGATCCCTTTGACACAATACCTTTTTGAAAGGCTGAATTTATGTATTATATTACTAGATGAAGGGTTCTGTTACGATATGTTTGTTTAAGGTGGATAATATGATTGGGTCTTTATATATGTTGATGGTATCTTGTTATTTTACAGTATAATATATCTAAAGAGCTTTGGGTTTCGAAAAATAAATAAATAAACTAATTAAGTTTACCCAAGAGCTAAAGCTTAACATTTTTACATAAAATTGCTTTGATTTGATAAAACAAAAATCATTTCTTTAATTGATATGTGACACCACCGCCAATAACTCTTCTAAAAATATCTGTGAGACCATTGTATACGAACCTGTACTCTAAAAAAAAATGGTATAATATACATTTACACAAAATTGTCATTATTAAACGTAGTAAATTTACACAAAATTGTCATTATTAAACGTAGTAAATTTACATTCGTATGAAATATTGATGTATTGAGGTGTAAAATTACTACCCCTGTATGTAAATTTCCAAATACTCTCTAAGGAGCTTAAAAAATATTATAGAATTATGTAACTAACAACAGACGGGATATTGTCTCAAATAGCCTTTTCATATATGTATGAACCATAAAGAAAAATTACAAATTTCAATGAAAAAAAACATAATTTATTTTCGCTAATGCAGCCGCAGTATACGAAAGGTACTTCTCTGTAATGATAATTAATTATGAGCATCAATGGTTGATTTTTGTTTTTTTTTTAAACTAACTAAAATTTTATCAGAGTTTGATGTTTTTGTAATAAAAGTAGTAACGTGAAAAGTTTAAATTAGAAAAAAAAAATCTGTTTTTTATGTAGGTTCTCTTACAGGTATAATGCAATACCTACACAAAACCAGAATTCATCGATTGTTTACGGAGAAATCAACTGCGTCTAAATAAGCGGTGAGGTGACACTCACATAAATAGAGTTTCAAAGTATTTTTAATAATACAGGTCTATTCGAAATTCACAGATAATGTATACTTAACTTTTAATGACTAGTAAGGATGCTGATTACATCTCTGCTGCGAAAATGTCCGTGAACTTTTCAGGGACTCTAAGGGAATTGTTTTGTGCACCTATAAGCTCTTTGCTACTACAACCAAGTTATTGATAGTTCCTGTGAACATATTCTATGATGAAGAACTATATAATTGATGCTCTTAAGATTCAAAACAGTGTGTTCAAGAATTTAAGAACATAAAACAAACAGGAATTCGTATAGGCCAATTTAAGTGAAGCTTCGTTAATGTTTGTGTTGAACTTAAGTTTTCTAGTTCAGGTATAAAGTGGAATTTATGAAGGACCATAGTCAAGTTCTGCTAATAAGAATGGAAGTTTTGTTGTCATTTCTATACGCTGAAATTTCTTTACTAATTTGCTTTTCTTTGTGCTTGCCTCTCATTTGCTCTGCATTAGTCGTCCTTCGTTAAAGGTCGTGACACATTAAAAGCAAAAATATGCGACAGAAGCAGAATTTCGACATTTCTGCTTTTTCAACCACATTGAAAGCAGATAATAGTTAGATGTCAATTACATATGTCAGGCGTTATAATTTTTACGATCGTGATTTTAATTAATTTGTTATTTCTAACAAAATTAATAAAGTTTTCCTCCGGATATTTTTTTCCTCGCATTAAACATTTCTAACACTAACACTAAAAGAAAGGATGCCAAGAATGAAATAAAAATGTTAAATCTCTTTATATTGGCAGTACTGAGCAGAAGAAGAATTTTTGAAATTTGATCAACTTTGAAGTTCTGCTTCTGATGCTGCTGCTGCCACTGGCTTCAATTTGTTGAACAGTTGCATGTTTTCAGAAAAAACTCTGCTTCTGTCGCTGCTTTCTAATTTTCATGGGTCACGGACTTAAGGCTTACCCCTTCGAGCGGTTGTTGTCTTCACTCATGTACACGAATTTTATACGATCCCCTCATTCCTGTTTGATATATGTTTTAAGGCTAGAATAGGAAGAGATCAGTACTCTTATTGGGAAATTTAGATACCAATAGGAAAATTTCCTGTGCTGTTGTAAATTTACATCAATTTTAGAGATGAATGAAACATTTCAAGAATAATAAAAAAAAAATTTGTCAACTCTAAATTTACAAATTATTTTTTGAATGAATTTGTTTTTCTAAATTATTTTTATTTTTTTTCACAAATTTTAATTTTGCTATAATTACATACATAGATACTTAGATATATTACGAAAATATTGTGTAATATTACAAAAAGTTTTTGTAGATTGCTTGCTGGAAATCAACTCAGTGAGTATTTTGAGATTCGATGAGCTTCAGTAAGAGAATAAAAACACAAACAAGACTTTACGCTAATTTTACAGTTTCTTTATCAACTTCTCAAATATGCTAAAAAATATTTGTCCTTCTTCATTCAAAGAAGAGAGGAGAAAAAGATTGACTTTAAATTCTGAACCTTGATCTCTAGCAGACAGGATAATACTGGCTTCCAAATTTTTTTTTGTTATTTCTGAAATTTTATGTTGAAACAAGATCTAATCTGATTTTAAGGATCTGTTCTACTTTTAGAAATGGCTCTCTCTTAGTAAATACTTATTTATAGTTGAAAGCGGAAAATATATGCAAAACGTTTCAATCACAAATCACTTGATTGGATTTGGAGCATATAGCTACTCTGAAAAATAATTAACGTCATCCTCCTGCCTGTCTATAAAACCTCAAATCTCATTTAAAGCCGCTCTTGTGCCAAACATAATCCGGAAGTTTAGTTATGAATTCTTATGGGAAAACACGTAGCAATTCAATTTGTGTTGCGAAATTTTCTAAATCATCATCACCACCGAATAGTTCCCACTCGTTCAGAATTATAATTTCACTGCTTAATTCCGTTTGTCTCTTCTATATACATAGAAACTTGGAAACAATGTTGCGCCAGCTGGCAGTTATGTATCTCTGCAATACATATATGCATACACACATACATACATTACATGAAGACAACATTTCATTTCACAATGAGATAAACCAATTCATTCTGGTTTTGTCATAGGTCCTTTTGTCTTTTTTTGTGCTTGGCTTTTTTTTTTTTTATTTGTGGGTGTCCTTTGCCAGTCAAACGTCACAATAATTGATTTCTTCCGATTTTCCCAATAATTGGTTTCTCTCCGTTTTCCTAAAGATACACATAACCATGCATGAATAGAAGGTGTTATCCCATCAGAGTCCAGAGATATATAGTTAGTGGATACATGTATAAATATGTATATACTTTGATATCTTTGAGATAATCCACTGTAATCTCAACAAGATACATTCCATTTAGCCCAATATCTTGCTCAGAGATAATTAAGTATTTTTGTTTACTTTTCTTTATTTGGACTATAGACAATATTGAAATACAGGGATTTCGTTTTTATTGTGATTTTACGAGTCCAGAGCTAACACTTATATTTATCGAATTGCAAATAGCATTATGCCCTAGAGTACAATATTTGTTTATGTTGTAATAAGAAGAATCATGAAAATCTCTAAATGTTTGTTCGTTAGGAAATTAAAGATTTTTCCTTTATGTAGTATAAATTATTACCCTATAACTTCTAACCGATATACCCTATGATGATGACTTAAAATTTATTAGATTGCCTGACAAAACGTAAAGCAGCAGTTCAATTTGAAAAATACTGATAAAAAAATATTACAAGATTAAAAGTCGCATAAATATTATTGTTAATTTAGGAAGCTTTGTTTTTGGAACTATGTATATTTAGGGCTCAGAATCACAAGTGCATAAAAATTCCAAAGAAAAATTTTCAAGTAAATTTCAAAAGATTTTTTGCTTTTTCCTATACCTACCTAGTGTATGTTTTTAACGATCAGAGCTATTGGCATAGATAATACCGAGTTACGGTGCACTTCTCGTTCCATATTAATGCATAATTGATATTTCACTAAATTTACATTTATTATATAGTTTTCTTATCTCTTCTTGCGAAAGAGGTCCTATATGAAGTGGCCAGGACACCCAAATAAATCCAACTCCTTAATTTTTCGAGAAGTGAAGAAAACAGAAATTCTAAAGAAAAAAATCCAGTTTTTCTAGGCTTATAATAATCATTTTTAGTTACTTACGACCCGAATGAATACAAAACGTTTGGAGATCATTACAGGATCGTTGTCGTCTATCGGTCACCAATTAGCACTTGCTCATTTTGCTAGTTCTTCTCTGTAATGAACCATAGTCGTGAAAACTTATGAACTGCACATAACCTAAATTCTTATCTTTCATTTTATTATCTCTCCTCCACAATAACGCCTTTTGAAAATCTATGTAAAATCCCCTTGCTCCTGCCTGAAGGATTAGATATCACTTTTATACCATAGAAGATATATAGGTATACTAAGTTTTTCATTCCATTTGTAAAACATAGAAATAATAATGTTAGTGCAAGACGGATTGGACACCCTACCATAATATTAAAAGTAATCGTCCAGCTGTCCGTCTGTCTGTTCGTCCGCATAATAACTCGAGAATGCCCTCAATCAGAGAGCTGAAATTTAATTTTGTACATGGCCTTTTTAAAAAGAAATTGTAGATTTAGGTTCAAAAATGGGGAAAATCGAGTTAGTTCTTCGTAGGGTTGTTATACAAAAATTTTGTTTTTCACTATATATTTAATTATTGTCTGTAGAGATCTGAAATTTTCTACATGGCATTTCCATAAAAATATAAATACAACTTCAAAAATTCACTTAATCGGGCACCCCTTTTTGGTGTTGTCATACAAACGTTTTGGGTTTTTATGTATACTATGAAAATATTGAGTGATAGACGTTTTTGCATAGAGGACCATACGAAATACAATACGGTCGTTTTAGGGTAGATATCGTAAAAATTGGTCTTACAAAAATTTTAGTTATTTGCCTTGTTTCCCTTAAGTTGTTTTATGAGTACGTAATTAAAATTATTTCTAGAATCCTATTCCAAAAGAAGAACTGCCAACATTATATATCTGATCAGGCATCAAGAAAAATAAAGTACCCACCGGGCAACTGATAAGAATAAGAACTGAAACTGCTATCATAATTTCTAGAGAACAGCGAAGACGAAGAAAAATCTTTAAACCATCTCCTTTGAAATTGAAAGTGACAGCACACAGAAGATTAAGACTTTTGTGACGGAAGTAATGTCCAACTCATTTAAGAAAATACTGGAGCTCATTGAAATAATAAATGAAATTTAAATTGAAAAATAAAATCATATTCATCCTATTGTGGCCGCAATGAATGTGACATCCGTACCAATCTCAATAATTTAATCTACAATCTATAAACCACAGTCAATCTTAAGAGTTCTATAGGATCCACAAAAAAGTTCTTATCATATATGTATATACACCTACATATGATTTAAATCAGTCTCTTACATAAATAGCCATACGTACATCTGTACATATCTATATACTACAAAGAAATGTTTCCTAGGTAATCTACTTATTTATCAAAATTGTTATACTCCTTAGTAAAATGTTATCATTTTTCTCAAAATATTGTTGTCCTTAAATCAGTTTTTTTCATTATTCTCAAAATATTATTATCCTTAAATCACTGATGATAAAGAAAATCCCGTTATTAATAAAAATACAACAAGCTTTGATCAAAAGAAAATATTCAGAGGCAAAGATCAGTTTACTCTTAAAATTCATCTCCTATACTAATATAAAATGAAATCTGATAAGTACCTACCTGCAATGCTTTCATGTACCTATATAGCATAGTCTTTAGATTACAAAAGATTATAATTCAACCCTCTTCCGGCTATGAAGATGAAAGCTGAGATGTACCCATCCCAAAAATAAAAATGACGCAATTAAGTGAAATATATGACCGTAATACTTGTTCCATAAAAAATTTCCCTGTGACATGAAAAAGAAGAAAAAAAGGATTTACTGTAATCCTCTGGATTTATATATGAGATTTTCTCTATACATATATGGTTGTTTATATAATATATATATGTATCTAATAATAATTTCATACAATAGGATGGTATGGTAGGTATAATAACCTTAATAATAACGGTATGATGTTTATTATTCACCTTTAAATTCGTGCTAATTCGATGAATTAGACTTGTTAAAATTCTGTGGGACCCCGCTATAGTTAAATATAAATCAAAACATAATCATTTTCAATTCAATTTAAATAATTATATGTAGGTACATGTGTTACATGTGTATTATATATATATGAAGTAAAAACATAAAGAGTACCTATAATTTCCGTAATAATACTTGACGAATTTTGTATCTCTAATTAAGATCCATGGAGGAGTTAGAAGAGCTGAATACAAAACTCATCTCAGTTTCTCTGAGAAACTTCATGTTCTTCCTCCGACCGCATTCAAAATGCTCAACAACAATAGCCGCTCCTAAAGCCCTTAAGTCTTATTTCCCGAATAAAAAGCAATTAAACACTTGACAACCTTTATGGAATGAAATCTTTCTCTGCTATGCCTTGGAATTTCAAGTATCTCACCAGAAGGTCCATAATATATTTGAGAAGCAATCAGAGAAGTTTTCCACCTCTAAAAATATTTTTGCCAGAGAAAAAGGCAAATAATATCTTGCAGTATTTTTTTGTTTTTATTTTCGTTGTTTTGCGATGGAATATATAGTAGATATGTATATACCTATCTACATCATATATAGGTATACATACCACGCCCAAAAACAAGTTCCGAAGATCAAGAGCACTTGTCTTCGTAAGACCAAGTGATTTGCCAGGTGAATTGTGGACATTTTAGTGAAGAAATGAATAAAGAGGGAGCAACAAAAAAAAACCTTATACAAATCCAAATTGTTCCGCTTCAAGGGTAAGTGACACGAAAAATGGCTGCCAACCCTAAGGAAAAGTTTTTACCCAAAATAATGTTTGGAATGAGTTATTTATTTTCTTAAGAGAGATCTTGAATATTTCTGTCTTTTTGACTGGGTTGTGAATTGCTTCAATAAAATCCCAACAACTCTGGATGTCGCTCTAAATTTACATTGTGTGAGAGATATGTATCTGCGGATGTATGTATAGTACTCCATGCCACAAAGTCAAACGCTGCTCTGCCAACTTAATTAGGCATTTGTACCTGATAAGGGTTGATACCATTGAAGAAAGTATTGAGGTGTATTTTATGTAAGAAGGTACCTTGAATTTATCTTGGAAGTAATTAAACCAAATGAGGATAATTTGGTTAGAGAATGTGAAATATTTTTCTTTATAAAAAAAAAAAGAAAAACGGCCACATCTAATTACACAGAATATAATAAAGAAAATAGGAAATTGTCACAGAATGTTAATTGAAAGGAAATGTTTATAAGTATTGACATAATGGAGATGTTTCAAAGTAATTGAGCTCACATGTTGGTAGGTATATTTTAATGTAGGTACCAGAATATTATGTAACATGTCAGTAATGATTTCAATATTAAAAAATTAGTGTTACAGAAATGAAAATATCCCCATTAAATTTTCGAGTAGGTATATAAGATTTTTCAATTATGCACAGAATTAGTACATAATTAGCACAGAAAGCCTGAGTGTATCATCAAATCTATTTTGACAGTATATTTAATATGGCGGGGTGAGACGACATCATCCTTCATCTCCTCTTTTGATTTTTTAAAAATTCCTTTAAATTTTTGAGTCAAAAATTTTTAAATTGGACGAAGACGAAGAAAATAAACAGATAATTAGCACATAATTAGCAAATAAATTTCTCACATTTTGTTTTCCTTGGCCGTGTTGGGGGGGGGGGGGGGGCTATGTGACCTAAAACTCAACCTAGAATCTGAATTTAACTGCTTGAGTGCTAGGAGTCGATATTTTGATCAGTATGAAAACATATTATATGATGGTGTTTTTTGAAAAGAAAAAAATATCCGAAATTTCGAATTCGTGACCCCTCCCTAACTTCAAAATGGAGAGTGAAATCATACGATGTACTTTACAGAAGTTATCTAAAGTAATTTGATTCATAAGAAAAAGAAGCCGGCCCACCGCAATCGTCAAATTTTACTCAAACCAAAGTTTTTTTTTATCTCACTGCCTATAAACTTGTCCATCCTATCCTAGCTAGGCTGGCTATAGCTTCCAACTATTCGTAAAATACTTATCACCCCTTTGCTTAAACTGTACAGCATCACTTTTCATTGGTTCTCTCAAATAATATTTCAAATTTTATTGGCATCATTCATTTGCCCGTGCTATTTACGTCCGGTGTAAACATTTAAAACACATCCATTTACCTGAAATCAAAACGTTTTTTTTTGTTCAAAGAAAAGGTCGAAAGATATCTACCAACAAGAAATGTTCTCAATAAACAGAGAAAAATGGATCACTTCTCTTGAAGGGGGTATTTGATTAGATAAAGTGTGGGAATTACTTCAAGTAGCATCGCTTTAAAGCGCCTATGCGAATCTTTTGAAAGAAGGGTAAATTTACTTTGTTTTGAATTTGAAATTTACACCCTTTCTTATTTTTTTTCCCCCTAAGAGTTAAATTGAAGGCAAGAAGTAAGCTTTTGACTTGTTAGGTAATATTTTCTGGGTATTTGAATGTAAAGGGATTTCATGTTTTTAATAGTTAAGTGGATTTCTGTTTGTCATGTTGTCACTCTTATATGTAGGTATAGGTACTTTAATAGGACTTCGTTTAGCAACTGAGACTAAAGGATCAGAATATAATGGATTAGGAGCGCCTGGAGTGCTTCCTGAAAAACATTGTTAAAAGTTTCTTCGGCTGGCATGATTTTTTGGTGTGGTTATTTAATTGTAAAGCCCTTTTATCAAAGGGTGATAACCACAGAAAACAGGATCAGGGCCGTTTAACTTAAGCTTAATTCGTTACCGAAATTTCTTTGACCTTAATGCCTAATGTATCGAATTCAGCAAAACCATTTTTGGTTTCAGTTTAATTAATTTAAGATAGAAAAACTGTAAGCCGAAAAGTGTACGCCTCGAACTTAGATTAGTAGAGTTTTTGATATTCTGTCTGGAAACCGGTTCCATAGCGAGGCGATATCTCGGCCTATATACACTCATACTTGCTTTACTTACTATTTTGAATCCATCCGTATAAGTATTATTTAAGAATTTCGCTCTTACTTCGGTTAGTTCCTTGCAGACCTGTAAAATTCCAAGTACAAGAACAGTACAGTACCAGTACCTGGACTTGAAATATTTTAAGTACAAGTACAAGTCCCAGTACTGGTACTTAAAAAAAATTTTAAGTACAAGTCCCGGTACTGGTACTTAAAAAAAATTCAACTACAAGTCCTGGTACTAGTACTTTAAAATTTGTCACGTACAAGTCCAGGTACTGGTACTGTTACTAGTACTTAAGTACCAATGTACTTAAGTACTTTACAGGTCTGGTTCCTTGCTCCATTTAGGCACAATTCGTGTTGTATCCGTACATTCAACATCTTCATTTTGCTCGTAAGAGTGTATGTACATACTTGGTGTGATATAACATCTAGTTAGATCCTCACGGTTCTCAATTGTCTTATCATTGAAATTTTGTATAACCATTATAATATATGTATATGGTACTTTACTCACTCCAATGACAATCACGTCAGAAATAATAACAAAAGGTTTGCTCCTCTTCTTATAGAAGTCCAGAAGTTGTGTAATTTCTTTTGGAGGAAGGGAAGAAAGCTAAGGAAATTATAACCACATGTTTTCGTTTGTTTTCTGATATCTCCACTACCCATTTATATACATACCTACATGTATTACTTTTGTGTATACGTTAGGTATAGAGAGGGAAAAGATGTCATAGTTAATACATATGTTAACCTGCCTTAAGTCTATGTGTGACAATTCAGTAATCATATTGGATGTTATAATTAAAGACAATTATTTGACATAAATGATGCTCAGGTATATCATGTACAACATATTATGCCCTTAAGGAAATAATGAGGTAGTGAAATATTTATGAATTCAAATCAGAAACTTCGTACTTGGATCAAAAGCCTTGAAAAGCGCTCATTTTATAATTTCTTGTAGTCATAAAAAAAAAAATATAATTAAAAAAAACATAAACGAGCAGGAGATCAAAAGTACAGAGAGACATTTGCTATGATCTCGAAGACCGACTGAGCATTATGAAGAATTTTCTAATTTTATAGTCTTCTCTCCATAAAACGGAGAAAACGGAAAGTATCTTTTCATTTCTTCAAAATTACTTTTAAATTAATCTTCTAAAATTGCCTTCAGAGCGTTATTTAGTGATAATTCTCTCTTAATCTTGTTGGTGGATTTAAAGCAATAATTAAAAGATCAAAAAATAATTTCACTGTAAATCCTGGATGTTAATGCTTTTGAAATTAAATTCAATTCTGCTCTCCTCAAAGGAATTTACTCACCACTCCGCCACTTCTTAACTTTACGTCCCATTAGCTAATTTTCCAACTCTTTTAACAGAATTTGTATATTTTCTTTTTTTTTATAGATAAAAAAAAAATCTTACTTAAACCAAGTCTAAGCAAATAAAATGGAAATTAGATTCCTATCGGATTTCAAATTATATTTAAATGCAAAATATATTTCCATCCGTCTGTACCGCGTTTTTCTATCTTAAGAAAGAAAGATTTCTCTGGCTCGTAATGACTTTAAAACTGCCCTCAAATGGTCAATATTTCCTTTAATGGATGGATTTGAAATAAAAAAACAACTATGACAAGGAACAACATGATGAGCACAACCAACGAGAGAAAGTTGGATCAATTTCTGTTTATTTCGACGTTCCATCGCATTCACATAATGTCGGGAGAAAAATTCATGGATGGAAAATGGCTACTATGGGTTTGCGGCAAGATGTCTTAGGGTTCATCATTTGCTCTACTCTATATACTAAAAGGAATTTAATCAACCACGCACAGGGAAAACGACCATAAAAATTCCAACGATTATGAAAATTCCTTACTTGGCATAGTAATTTGGTCTTAAGTGTTATGTACATACATATTTATATACATACGTATGTATATATAGGACGATGATATAAATTTTTTTTTACCACAGCTCCATACCAATTGCGATAAACGAAGGCCTTTCATATTTTTAATGGCACTCTTTACCTGACGGCATTTCCGAACAATTAGAACTTTTTGATGTTGTCAGAAAGTTTTCCGGGTCTATAAGAATTTTTCTAAAAGCTTTGTGCACATAATTTTCAAAAGAACTTATGAGATTAGTGGTGTCATCTTGAAAAATTTTTTAATGATGCATTCATAAATTTTTTTCATATATGTTCGTGTTTTCAAAATCTAGGTATATGAAAACTTTGTTTGTGACTTTTTTTTTTACATTTTAGACTCTTGTCAGTTTAATTGGCTGGATGTGATGGGGGTATACATATACGAGTATATACATACAGAGATTAATAATAATAATTTTGAGATAGATCGTTATATTTCACAACCCCTAGGCTATGCGATATTATGACAATAAATGGCTGATGAAAATTTAATCTTATCAGTCAGCCTGTTGCTTTCGTAGACGATTTGGTCAGATTAGGAGTGTTAGAATATGCAGCATAAACCTAAGGCTAAATGCTTACTAATTTTTTTGTTTAACACAAGAGATAATTCTCTCTAATAATTTCTTGTTTGACAATTACCAAAGATCCCTGGAGATCTCTAAAGACCAAATTTTAACTTTCATGTATACGTCGGATAGTCTCTAGAGTTTTTTTTTATTTTTGTATCCCGAGACAAAATTCTCTTGCGGCATAAACAGTTCGGAGATTTTAGTCTCTGCAAACTGGAGACCAAAAGTCTCTTACCGTGCATATTTACCTTAACTGTTTTATCACCACAGTCAATTCCATAGGCTCTAATGTAAATGCGCGCATAAAGTGACGTGAAAACCAAAAGGCTCCTCCGGTTAGCAACTCTTGGGTGACGAAACTATCACCACGCCTTCACGTTTATATTAAGAGGTACGCATTGGTAACATTTTTGTCGCCGCTTGACTGCAATTATTTTGGGAAACATTGTAGAGCAAGCTCTACTTGCAAGGAAGTAACTTACGCTGCTTCTTTTGAAAACTGGCTATTACAACGACAGTATTAGAGGAAGATATAAATAATGAAGCATTGATAAAAGTAGTACAAATGAGACCACCACTATATAACAAAAATTGGAAGGAATACTCTGATTGCAATTTGAATAAAAAAATGTTGCGAGAAATATCCATGAAAGTATTTATAGACCTTACAGTTAGAGTAAGTCTCTCTTCGGGTTCAATTAATGATCGTATATTAGTACTTTGATAAGTTTTAGCAGGTCTCAAAATCTGCGGAAATATGTGTCGTGTCCCAAAGCAATCCAATAACGGAAATCGAACAAACTCGGAAACTTCTTCAATAAAAACGCATTAAGTCAATTTACTAATATTCTTTTAATTGCGCGAACTGACCTATCTTACTTAATACAAGCTACCGGCGCTAAGGTAACCTAAACCGACGTGAAACTTGAGGCGTTCTAAAACAAGACTTAACTGCGACTGCTCACTTAACGGCACTCGCCAGACCAGTCATTGGTCTTTTAGTTCCCCAATATTCGGAAGTAAGCTTGTACTCGCAACGCGGATGTAAACAAACGACAACAACTTTGTCGTTTGTTCTACCGGTTGCAGCTACTGAGTTGCTTAGTTGTAAACAATCGCTTTACATAATAATTACCATGCGAGGTAAATTATTATCGTAATCGTCGATTGCTCCACTAAGCGCTCATTCCAGCCAGCTGTTGGGCTAATCAGCAAAACAACCGACAGTTGCAGAACAATACCATGCGAGGTTATTGTTTAGCAATTGCTGATTATTTCGCTGTAATGCCTTTGGCTATACGGAAGAATCTTCGGTATATTGGGCCATAACATATGAAAGGAATTTTTCAGGATAGGATCGCAGTTCATCAAATATTAAGTGAAATTTTCCTTTAAGCAGCCGATTGCTCCAAATTGGACAGACCCAATCTTTCGTTTATATTTTCTATAGCATTCTGACAAATACACATATCACAGCTGCCTCCTTGAAACTTATCTTGATGAATTGAGATACAAAACATAAATTTTTATGGTGACAGTTATTCGCTGTGTGCTTATTAAACTAGCACACGGGGACAATGACCAAAAAGTTGAGTGACAAAAAGTCTCCAGTGCGCGTTAGAGCCTAGCATGAACCAACTGTATAAAATTTTTCTCTGATTACCAAATACATTGAGTTTGACTACTGAAAGTATACCATGGAAAAATTCCAGAAATTTAAATAATACTGGGGCTAAACACGGTCACTACATATACGTTACTTTGTACGAAAATTTGTTGCCATGTATAGAAGCTCGATTAAATCCCACGGTCTATTTTCAGTAGCCACACTCTAACATCTAAACTAACTTATAATAGTTTGTCTTACTGGTTGAAGAATTAGTCATTGGTTGGATGGCACTGACTATTGCAAATGATTTTTACGGGAGGTCTTCATTACACAACTTAAGCTGTTATATAATTTTTGATGATTTGCGATAGCCACTCTTAATAGAATTGTTTGGAGCTTAATTTTGTGAAATCAGGCACAGAATCCAACTAAATTTGTACCTCAGTTTTGAGTATGTAAATAACATGAACCTGTCAGAGATGTTATGGCCTGTTCGAGAATAATATTGTGCACTTCCACCTCCTGAAATTTCGGCAATAGATCACCGCAACTTCTCTTTCAATATTTTTTTCTCATTATTTCATTGATGTATAAAATTCGGGTTCCCTTGTATGATGCGCTTGAAAAATAGCAAAGGCACTGATTCGCCTGAAAATAGCAAAGTCACTTGCTTCCAAAGAACTTATTCGTTTGATCGATTGAAGTAGGTAGTCCTCTTTGAGTGGTATCGACACAAGCCTAACATTGGATATTTATCGTCTGACCTAATAACTGGCTTGAAGTTGTCAGATTAAATGGATCTTAAAAGATGTAGTTTTTCCCATTTGACTGGTCATCAAAGTCGCAAGTGCAGATATGCAAACATTCTTAGACCACAACGGTAGACCACATGCAGGGTATCGAATTTCAAAACAAGTTCGCGATGTGTTAATTTTTTTGCATCCTCGGATTCTTCCATTCTTCTGATGCAGACCTTCCCACATTCACTCGGTACATAATACCACATATGAATGTATAAACAAGAAGTCCACGGCCACGCAGTTCTAACATATTGATGCCCATAGTAAATCAAGACAATCCTTTATCAGCTCTAACATATCATTTATAGGGGGTTTAGATAAACTAGATGTGTGACTTGATGCAATTAATAAAACGCGTTTCCTTTTGATTTTTGTGACTTCTCTCTTCATTTATTTCTTAGTGAGTGCCTCACAGTTTTAATCAAAACCGTTTGTTCAATATTACTACGATGAAGACTAGACTAGATAGAACACACTTTGCTAGATAGTTTATGCTTGACAAATAGATGGCTCTTTGACCTACACATTTTGAATTAATTGTTCACTACATGTGTACAAAATTAAAGAAAATTAAAGGGTAATCACATAACTATAAAATATTTAAAATTTTCTTTCTGTATTGCCCAAGAAGTTATCGATAGCTTTGCAATTTCTATCCGTACTGTTCACTTAAGTCATAAATTCTTATATTCTGAAGTGCCCCAAGGAAGTCATCTGGGTCCCCATTTGTTTTTCTTTCAAATTTTGTAAAGGATTGCATTAAGTACAAAGAAAGGAAGACTTTGTAGGAAGGCTTTGATAGACTTGTGGACTGGTGCGTATGAAAAAATATTTAGTTTTGTAATATGCTACTCGTAGGCACACAGTACGCTCACGTATGCAGATGCCATTACGAGGATGTAAAGGAGATTCAAACTTTTCGCTTGCAGAAATCTCAATTGGCAGAATAGATTTATTCTGCCTTTATATTTCAGTAGATTAAATCTTATTTATTTATTTCATATTGAGCAAAAATATAAAATTGCCATCATAGCTTTTATATTTAAACTTAAACGCTTCTTTAATTCTTGATTCTATTAATTTAACTTCATGGTTGAAAAGCATACTTCTTCTCTTTGCACTTACATCCATACCAATTATAGAGTCTGTTTCAAGAATGTAGAAATTTTAATATGTATATAAATTTTAATTTTATTTTAATTTCTACTACATAGATAAACTCTGTTTAATGTTTCAAGTTTCAGGTTCCATGGTTTTTATATGCATTTTAACTTAAGTACTGAGCAAAATACATAGATAAAAATGACTTCGATCGAATCCTTATAATGGCAGTGTGCTGTTTTGTTTTTTTTTTCACAAAATAATAAAAACTTCATAACGGTTGCAAACAAATAAATTAAAAAACTACTTCCCATGAGTTTACACATCCGACCACAGTAGAAATATTTTGAAGTACTTTTAAAGTTTGAATGCCAACGAGAATATTCGTAAAGTGAAAATTTCACATTTCCTGAAAATTATTTGAAACATTGCCAGAAATATTCAGGTCATCCTGGTCATAATCATATCTGCTCAGTGAGTGAGATGGTGAGTGGCAGCAATGAAATTGAATCCTGGAATCAATTAGAAAAATTCTGACATGATTTTGCACTTAAAAAATTATTCTCATCCTGTTTGTTGGAGCTACCGTCAGTTGTTTGATTGAGTATTATACATATAGGTAGTAACAAGATATATGTAATACCTACGTAAGTATACTCGAATTTTAAAAATAGTCTTAATATTTCCGACTCATTCAATTACTTGAAAACGCCCAGCTATTCGATTGGAATCGCCGCCCCTCCTTTGAGACATGCATATCGAGAAGCGTTTTGCAGAGAATTCATTTTGTCAGTTTTTTATTTACAATTTTATTCAATTTTTCCCTGATTCGTGAATCGATAACGTAAATTTTGCAACATCATCAGAAGCATTTTCTCCTTTCTGCAAATGTCTGGCTACGTATATATGTATATATATGTGTGTGTGTGTTTATGTGAATTGACAAGGGGATTCTCTGTGCACTCACCTGTATACTGTGGTTTTATATTAATGCAAATAACCTTTGAGACTATAGTATACGCAGCACACATTCGGCTAGAATTTAGTTTGGAGAATGGATAGAAAGGTAATTTCTCTTCTTTCCATGTGACGCTATCTGAATTTCCAGTCACTTTTCCGGTATTTTTCTTACCATAAGCTAGAAATGAAGATATTATCATTCTAAAAATGTCTATCAATGTAACAAGGGAAATTTAAACCTGGTATTCATTCAATGTATAAGAAAGTAATTTTTTTTGTGATATAATTTGGTTTATATTTATAGATTTCTCTGCATGAATAATTTTAGAGAAATTGTTTGGTAATATAAGAGGTATCGAACAGAAATCATTTTAGTGATTAAATTTACTTGCAGGACGAAGCTTTCGAAAAATCAATCTGCGTATTTTTAACGAAAATTTGTACAAGTACAATGTTAACACTGACTATGAATTAAAATATCTTCAGAAGGGCGCCATCTATGGGTCAGTAATAGTATTTAATTTTTTTCTTTTTTTTCTTATAACTACTTGTATCTAGGCTAATAACATGCCATTTTTACTTTCTGCGAATATCTAGAGTTTGAAAGGCTCTCCATTTTGTTCAAATTTGAGGGATCATTTATTGTATAACCTTAAAAGGGTGCCATTCTATAAGGCACCATAAAATTGGTTGATCCTAAATTATTTTTTGGCAAGATTCTTTCATGGATTCTATACTAACTAGGTAGGCTAGTACACATGGTGAGATGACAATTTGATGCAGATCCCCAATTTCAAGCCAGGAAATTTTTTATGTTCAAAACATTACTAGAGTTAAACTAGGAAAATAGGTATAATTTGTCTCAAACTGGGAAACGGATAAAACTACTCCAATACCCTGAGATACAAAGATTCTGCTAGTGACTATTCATCTGAAATTTTAATATGTTTGCTTCATATTTTGACAATAAATAAATTTATTCGTATGAACGACTCCCATAACGATTCATTCACTATCCGTGAGATAATACATCATATTAATTACTATTAATATTATTTTCCAAAAATCGTTCGATAGTGGTTTTGTACCTCAGTTTCGTAAATATTCTTTTATCATATTCTACCTATACACAAAAAATATAGTAAAAATGAAATTTTTAACTATAGGACTGTTGTAAAATTTTCTTGAATCCACAAATTATTGAATGCCCAAATTATTCAAATCTATCATTTACTCTCAGTTATCAATTTACTATAAGAATTTGCTATCTGCAAACCAACTAACTTGTTGGAATTTGTCTCAAATACCATTGGCGGTTTTGGACGGAGTTTTATTTTAATAACAGAACATATCAAATCTATTTCCGCCATTCCATTCTCTAGAGTTTTGAAGGCTTTGTCTGGCGTACCTCAAGGGAGTCATTTGAGCCCGCTGTTTTTTTTTCTAGTTATTGACGAAATTGTCTATATATGTAGTCTTGATTTATGCTTACGATGTGAAACTTTTTGCTCAGATTAAATCTTTTAAGGATTGTGAACAGGAATCAGATACCAATCACTTATGATTATGGGTTCTCGAGTTCTCGATTCGCCGTGTGGGTTATATCTATGACGTGGGTGTCAAATGTGACCTAAGATTGAATTCTATCTCCCAGATAAACAACATGGTATCAAAGAATAGTTCTATGATAGGCTCTATAAAACGCGGGTCCCGAGAGTTTTCGAATTCCATCATAACATTGCGTTTGTACACTTGCTTTGTGAGACCACTTCCTGATTACGCTAGACAGGTCTAGTCTCCATTATACGGTGCACACATCGACCGTATTGAGTCTGTTCAGCGGAACCTGGAATAATACATTGATTTCTCCACCCTATGAGCATCGCTTTTAAATATGCACTCACTTGAAAAACGCCCCATGGTTGCCGATGTAACTTTCATGCATCAACTCATAAACGCAAATGTTGATGCTGCTCCGTTGTTACTTAAGCACTCCGTCATTTCTTTATTCGGCAGCTAATATCCCCTTTTCTATACTGTCAGAGATTCGTTAATTATGATACCGAGTTAATAGAAGCTGTTCACTACCTCCACTATTTCTTATCTTATATGTACATTTCGGATATGGAGCTTGTGTTAACCAGCATTTTATTTGTTTTACTTTATTAGTTCTCATACCGGACATAACTACTGGATAACATTCTGCTGCGAGATTTTAATCATGGCGTTTAGATTTTAGATGTCTCCACTTCAGCAGAAGCCGAAAAGTAGTTGTCATCAGTATATTCAGAATAGTTTCGATGATTCATTAATTCCAATGTATGCCGCCCCGGTTACTATCGAACCGTTCACAATAATAAGAAATAATATCAGCGAAAATACATATTGTAACGTGCGTGGCCTTAGTTCGTTATTTAAACGTGATATTTCAAATATAATTCACAAGTTCTGTTTATTTATTTAACTTTACTGTTTAATCTCAGAATTCACAAACAATTAGCAAATCAGCTAATACTGCAATTCTAATTATCAGAATCCAAATATTTTATTTCCTACACTGCACTGTCTGAAATCGAACTCGCCTCCTGGATGTGAGTAGCGCCGTATTTATACTCTACAAATTACCCTAGAACCTTCCTGAATATTCCGTTCTCCGAACCCAAAGTTTACTAGGATGTTACTAACCTAAAGTTGTTTCCATTTCCAACAGATGTCTCGTGTGTCACTTTGTGGCGCGTAACAATATATTTTTGTTGAATTTCATCCAGTATTTTCCTGATAATGCTTTCGCTTACTCTTTTATTATGGTGAACTTTGATTTAAAGCCTTTTCTTCAATAAACTTTTGGAGAACTTTGCATCGATGTAGCGTATTCCATACTAAAATCCTATTAACAGAGTCGAAGGACTTTTAGTAGTTTAAAAAACCAAAAACGGGACGAATGGGATGCATACTTTCTTTTACCTTTTCGATTACAGTGGGATAAACTCAGTCGATCTCTTCCATTAAAGTATTCAATTCAACGCGAATCATCATTTGAATTCCAGTTTGTTTTTCTTGGATTACAAAACGCTAATGGTTGTTCAATATTTCCACGAATTTGTATTGATATTGAATTGACAAAACTTACTTCATGGCCCTATTGTATACAGGTTATTAATTTGCTACTCCTTTCTAGTACAGGTCATGTACATGATAGGTCAAGTATACCAAGACAATTAATATGCATTCTGACCGATTATTACAGTTGGTTCGTATTATAATCACGTTCTTGCTGTTGTTTTGATCCACATACATTCTCAAGATTTATAAAAAAATCGCGCCGACCAAAACTCTTAGATAGAATGGAAACCAGTTTCCTCCCCTGCTGTCATAATACATAACTAGTTCGACAAACCGTTCACCTAGTGTTAGTACTAGTTGATGGGGTTGGGTAAGCAATTCTCAAGGCGCAATTATTTCTCAGATGGATATTTCCACTACTTTGTTTACTCAAATTAGTTGCTGCTATAGAGTCCTGTACATACTGTCAGAAATATTTAATATGACCGAACTGATTGCTTCAAACAAAGTGGTAAGAGTATTCAGCAACTATTTAAAAACTCACTATCACCACTTGATCCAATAAGGCGCAATCTCAATAAAAGTGGAATTTTATGGTAAATTAGCCTCATGTTGCATTTTCGCCTTGCTGCAAGGCACCACATGTTTCTAAATGGGACTGAAAACTATTTATCAAAAGTTCATCACTCTTATCCTTTTTAACTGCTAAGAATATCCTTAGACGAATTTTGCATGTATATAAGTTGGGATATACATAATCAGTTGGAGTTGGAACAGTAACAGTGTGCCAACAAAATTATTTAATTTAAAATTCAAAATTACATACGAATGAATCAGCTGACTGGCTCGAGATTTAAACCTGTGTCTTTCTACATGCTACCAGTTTAAAATGAGGAACATCAAATCGACGAAATAAGGATAACATCGTTTAGATAATCCACATATCGTCGATTGTAAATAATTTAAACTTTTCAAACTATTTATTCCAAAACCAAAAGTCCCATCATCCGTCGAAAAAGGATATGTAATTCTTCACTATACAAATACAGTAAAATTCCTTTTACTGTCATTAAATCCCCCTATAAATATGTAAAACGATAACGAATACCTATACCACAGTTCATCCGACCACAACATTCATTTCTACTATACAACACTTCTAATGGCTGGAAATGGTAAATAACGATGGAAGAATTCCTTACCGTCGATAATAGAATATTTGGAAAACAATTTGTAGTACACTCCAAGTCTCCAACTCCAAATTATTCTGGAATTCATTGTTCAGCCAGCAAAATACTGCTCGTTTCGTGCATTATGTTTATATGGACAAAATGGCAAACGTGCCGATGAAGGCGGTGCGTGTATAAAAATAAATTCATGCCTATCTGAAGTTGAACTGTTCATTGGCATATAAGTCGCAATAAAGATCATATGTATAAGAAGAAAACGTGCATGCGTGTGTTTTAGAGATGTTTCGGTCGATAAAAACGTGTGCTTTTTGTTGTTGGACGAATACTATCATTTTCCCCCGTATGTAGTACCTATAACGTTACATTTCTTGAAGCTATACAGTTGTAGTTCGGATGAGAGATTTCGGTTATCATTTACCTTGGTTTACCATGATGAACCCAAGACTTTAGCAATAATACGTATACAGGAAGCAAAAGCAAAACAGATGTGCAGGTAAGATTAAGGATCCTATTGAAGTCATTTGGAATATTGAATAATAGCACCTTGAAGGTTTTTGTGGTGAAGTAGAATATAAATATATGAATCGTAGTCAAAATGGTAAAGGGATAAAAAGGAATTTAATTTAATTTCATGAATGGAATTATTTTGTTATATTATTGTGGGAATAATAATGGTAGGTTTTGGCGACAAGTATTATGTTCTTGGGAAAAGTTAAGCTAACCCCGACAATTAATGTATTGCTATTGTTCAATGGAATTGTATTAAAGTGTGTTTTTGTGATGGATAATATGCCATTAAATATGTTATGTGTCTCACCAGAGATGATGAAGTAGCAATTAATATTTAGGTACTTATGCACTTATGCTTAGAACCTTGTAGCGTAGAAGTTATGGTGGTCACTGTTGCATATAAAATTAATGCGATAGGATAAGTTTACTTGGTAAGAGCTTTGATATAGATTCTACACTATAATAGGAGAGATTAAAATTAAATACATACGCATATAAATAGCACATTGGAAGTCGTAGAATTGTTCGACAATCGTCGATGACATTAAATTTTCTGATACACAAATTACTCCTAAATGAAGGCAACAAGTATTGTGGCTGCTGTTTGGAACGATAGTTTTAGGTGCTGTGTAGAAGAAATAGAAATAACTAATCAAATTAAATAAGATTTTGATATCGACTGTGAGTTTAAAAGTTTATTGATAAAGAAATTTGGGATGAACTTATATAGCTATTGGGTCTAGAGTTGATGTGCGATTTTTGCTCGCGAATAAGAGATGACCACTTATCACATACCGGAGAAACATAATATAAGAAAATCACAGGCTTCATAACAACTCTTTTATTAGGAGGTAAACGTAAGATGTCAGATTCCTATCTATGATCTGTTAGTGGGAGCATGTAAACTTAGAGATGGGACTTCAGGTGTTGCTGTAGTCGTGGATTTGAGAATTTTCGAACTTGGTCTGGATTATTATTGATAGATTTCAAAGTTTTATCAATGTTTCTCCAGTTATAGGGTTTTTTTTCTGGGATTTCGCAGGGTTCAATTCTAGTGCCTTTGCTTTTAATTATCAACTATTTATGAATTACATCTGAAGTTGTCCGCCGCGGTAATATTGAGTTTTATGTTGATGTCCTTTTGTTTATTCAGGTACATCTGTTGCCTGTAAGAAGGATTTTGGCGAAGTAATGGCAATTGAAACTGTAAGGTTGTTTTTTTAAATATTTTTTTTAAAATGTTTTTGTTTTTATGTTTTGTTATTAAATAAATACATCAAAATCCTAAGTAATATTTATTTTAACAGCTTTGAAACAGAGTAATTTTCATTATACCTTACTCTAAGTCTACCAAGTTAATTATATTACAAGCTTCCGAATAATCCGTGCCTCCAAATTACACACGAAACTTTCGATCAGTTAGAAAATTTAGGATAATTAGGAAATTCGAACTTTATCAGTTTATAAATAAGGCTATTGTTTCCTAGGGAAGCAAAAGTTGATTGGATGTCAAATATAAAATTAACCCAGTAGACATTTTTTTTTTTTTTGAAAACATTACTCTTAATGAGAGAGCGACTCACCTGAAAAGTATTACCAAAATACAGGGAGCGACTGTTTATGTAATACAGGAACTCTTCGAATCATACCATACCAAACCAACGGTATCAATACAGAATATGCTCCAGCTGCACTACCCCTTGACACTCATGGAAAATGTATTTCTATAAAGAGTGAACTGAGACTAAGACAGTTAGACCTTGGTCAGAACAGAATACTAAGAATCATTTGAGGACTGTATACGGGCGGCCACGGTTTGTTTTCGAGAAAAGTTTCTCGAATTGCATCTCTAGTAGAGAGGAGTAGGACGAAAACCGTGTGGCAAATGACTCTGATATAAGATGTCTTAACAGGTAGTTCGAAAATGGTTGTGCGAGTAAGAGTCGGGGTGCACTCAACATCTCTCCTTATATAAGAATCGTATCGCTTACCAAAATACTGTAGTATCTTTCAAGCGAAAATTCTAGCTATAAATAACGCAGTAAGGCTGCTAGATACAACACACAACGTACCTAGTGATCTAGATATCAGGATTTGCATTGAAATCCTCCAAGTTACCATCAAAATTCTAGATTCGAATACCATTCGATTACGCCTAGTCCAGCGGTGTAGTAGTGAGCTCAGGAGAGCTGATGTGTGGAATCTTATTTTCAGTTATAGCGGGACACTACTTCTTTGGAAAACATGCGTAACGCATGCAAGCTCCATATAATGACATTTGCTGATGCAAAAGCTATAAGGATGATGAGGAGAAAGTAAGTTCATTTAACACTTGCTGTGTGAATGCCCCAGCCTTGCCAAACATGGAAGGAGTACGTATTGTATTTTTCCACGAATTGGGGGAAATCGCAACCCAGAGTCAGGATTTTGACTGGTTTTAATACACGCCCCACTCTTCGAAATTAAGCAATCATCTCCAGGTAGGGTCTCCGATGAGGTAATATATCACATAATGTACCATTAATTTGATGTGGCCCAAGTGTAGATGATCGTATCGTATATATTTCGATAGACGCCACTCCAACTTAACCTAATGATCTTCTCCAGTATGTTTCTTAATGTGTTTAGTAGGCTAATTAATCTGTAATTAATTCTCTAAGTGTTTATGACGATTATAGTCGTGCCGACGAAACTGCAAAGATCATTTATATTATCAATCAACAGATCAACTGTCATTATGTTGTGAAAATGAGCAATTAGAGAGCTTTTAAAACATATATGTCATAATTTGGTTAATTTTACAGCACAAACATTTTAATCTGTTTTTTGAGGCTGAGCAGAGGTATACTCATCATAACTGAAAAATAATTAAATGGGCAAACAGTTAAGGGGCTTAATAGGTTTGTATGTAAATTGTAATGTAAAATATTTCATCAATAATTTTAATATTGGATAATTTCCATAAGCCATTTTAATTATTTCATTACCCAACGATACGTTTGCATAATGTTAATGAGTCCTTAAATTTCCTCGTGCAATTAATTCTATGATTACCCCAAAATTATTTCAGTTATCATCATTATTCCGCTGAAAATATATTTGTTTAGATTTATCTGATAAAACTAGCTTTAATAACTTAGTTTAATTTTGGTATCTACATACATACATACATACAATATATGCAAAATACAGACAATTTCAAGGCTAACAAACAGAAAAAAAGCGAGAAAATATCTCCTATATAATACCAAATGGAAAATATTATTTCTTTTTGGGGATTTTTATTTCTTTTCCGTGTTGCTAAACATAAATAAAAAAAAAACAAAAAAAAACAAATAGCACATTTTCGGCGAAAAATAAATGCTCCAATGTGCACAAATAAATGTTAAATGCTAATTTATACTGGATGTATATGTGTCGTTCCCTCAATAGAGTTGAAACATAAAAACGAATGATAAAATCAATCGCCCATTATCGCGATATAATTTCGGTTAAGCTGAGCCTAGTGCCCGCAATCACGACAACGATTATAACTCACACTGTTAAAAATATTCATTATAATTTTCTGAACTTGTCAGATATAGCGGAGTAACTGACAGCAAACACTGGGGAACGTTTACCCTTTTACCATGAAACATAACTTTTCAAAGTAGCGTCATTATTACAACGAATCGGGGGTAGTGGTATGTATTTATGTATGGTGGATATGTGTATGTATGTATATATTGCCAATAATATTGTAATATTTTACAGGGTGGAACTTTGAAATAATTCATTATTCATTATGCGTTCAACAATGTTTGTTGGGGGTGGATTCATTCCTATATACACATATTTACCACGGGAGATATGCTCGGCTTCAATAAATTTCTTTAATGTGAACGGTGATAGATTTTATGTCCTTTTGAGTTTATTTTTATGGGCGTGTAGTAATGGCAGGACTTTGAACAAACTTGAAATTGGCTATGAAGCATATTTTTTGTATGTTTTTATTTTTTTTTTGTTTTTTTTACATAGAATCTTTAAATATAATGTATTTTGCCATCTTGTCTATTCCTTTTTGTTTTTGTACAGTTCATAAATTGATAATGTCTGTTAAAATTATTTTGGTGTTATATATATGTGTAATGGGCTGGGTTTTTGTGTATATTTGTAGTACCTATAGATGAGAATATGGAAAAGGTAGATTCTTAGAAAATGTTAAATTTTAAAAAAAAAAGTTAAAGCTGAATAAATTAGCAAGCATTTTGTTCTCCCTTTTTATTTTCCACAATTTTTATGATATTGATTTAAAACCTTCGGTAAAATATTGGAAAGTTTTCAGTTCAAATGCAGCCGGCCTTAGATTTTTTAAAAAGGTCTTGTTTTTTTAATCAAAAACCTAAAAAAAATCGTGTTATTTACCTCCCAGTTTTAACAACTTTTTTATGTACACACCAATTTTTATTAATTTGCGTACATAGATATTCCAAACATATTTATAAATGCTACCGGAGCTGCGTTTCCAAATTTGTTAATATTTTTCATGTTATAACATTAAAATTGAGACTCTTGTAACTTGAATAACATTTTTTGCTATACATTTATTTTACCACGAGAATAAAGATTAAGGTAATTTGTTCAGTAGCCCATTTTATAAAAATTAATTTGTAAACCTCTAATTTGTAAACAGTAAAAATAATTTTTTGAAAAATTTACTATAGAAAAGGCAAACCTCGGCGTATATATATAATTTGGTAGAAATTTGATTAGAACGAAAACTCACTCTATAGTTTAATTTTGGAAGCTCTAAATCGAAACCTTTTTTTTTGCCACTCAACCTTAAGGTAATTGGGTACTTTTAGATATATATTTCTTTAAAAAGCTTTTGGAATAATTCATAGATCTGCACAAGAGTTTTGATCTTCATCCAACTAGGTGTGATTAACTTTGGGTGAGGTGGGGGGGGGGGGGGAATCCCTCATCACATCCACGCAAAATGATGTGTATTGCAAAATGTAAGGTGACCTATTGCACATAATACGATTTGACGAAAGTTATTTATGTCCGTACTTAATTAGTCATTTCACACGAAGTACCTATATATTTCTAATAGATGTCGGTCGTCCTTTCTTATTGCATGTAATAATATTAAAAAATTCATTGGATCGTTTTTAGACCTACTTACTCCATACCATGCTCGTTTTATATTCGTAGAACTACGAAGACATATGAATCCAGTAATAAAACGGTCCTTTTACAGATTGTTAGAAACATTCCGACTATATTTGTCTAGATATTTCTTAAGTATTAAACAATGCAATCACTTTTAGTTATTGGGAGCTCCAATCTCTCATCTGGCTTAGGTTTTGTTTTTTCTTCTTCGCTGAGAACATAAGCACCATTTTCTCCATACATACATACATATGTCTATCTGCCCTTAAGTTAATTTTCGTTATTAGACTCATAGTTGGCATAAATTTCTCCGACTAACTGAATTACAAATAACAGTACAACTGGAAATGTTGCCAAGGCTGCCAAAGTTGTTGCAGTTTACGTACCATTTTAAGATTTTTTTTTTTTTGAGAAATCGAGACTTTTCATTCTTGCTTTTGTCAAATATCGAATATTATTCGATACCAAAAGTTAAATATTCAGTAATTTACAGTCCTTTAAATTTGGCATATAGCTGGCTCTCTACTGCCCACGCCTGTTTTTTTGTTTTTGTTTTTATGATGATGTATGTTACTCTTAAGCCTTCGCAGATTGTAAGTTGGAGGAAAACCAGAAAATGATGAATTTTCCACATTCGTACAGTTCGGGATAAAAAGGCATCACAGAAAAAAAGTATTTTGAAGGATGAAAGGATGAGCGCGGCTTATAGCGCGACTACTGTATGCTGGAATTAATCTACAAGGGATCATCAGACTAGATATTTCATCTGAGCATTAACCATTCATGCTCCAGCAAGTCGATATGACTATATTTATTACCATATCGCCAATGACCTTGAAAGCTCTCCTTTGGACAGTAATAAATAAATAAAGCTAAGGCTGTGCGACCAGCCCCGTCCTATATATATGGGAATTGTATTCCAAGCCAGGTCTAATATATTACTTGTAAAGAAGCGCAGGATTTGACGAGCTGAAATATTTCCTATTACTTTTCAGTAATCAAAGGCATTTCGATGCTTCTTTGACAATAGAAAATGTGTGATCTGATAAAGTCAGATTAATATCATTTAAGTGTGGCTCCAATTTTTGTTTTGTTTTTTTGTTGTTGTTTAGAAGAATATCCCATTAATTAAATCCAGAAAAATCTCGTACACAGATTAATGTTTAAATGAAAATATTCCTGACCTTATGATAAGATTATGAGAAGCTTTCTGGTCACGAAATGTGTGAATGTGAGAAGGGACGGGGAGGGTTGGGAGGTTTGATTACCATTATTACTTTGTCCTCCCACATGCAACAAATTGTAGATGTTTGTATGCCTATATATACGCTATACATATGCTTTTTCCACCCTGAATCCTGTCAGTCACATGATCCTATTATATCTCTATTCCATACACCGCATGTCCCATATATCGTAGGCTGCATTTTCTAAGCGTACTTCACTAATATGAAAAAGCCTCTGTAGTTCTTGATTAAATCACAATTCATATTTTCCGTGAAATTCAATCAGAGAAAAGTGCCTTTATGATCTAACAAGCTCACAATGATGCTGTACCCATAAATGTATTATTGAATCTCATCTCATAAAAATGCTTAGGAGTTATCTGGTGCAAGTAATATTTGTGTATAAAAAATTTATTATGCTACCACCATGGAATGAAGTGAACAATCGTGACAGTGACAAGAGTAAATTTACTCTATTGCAGGGCGCGCACCTTGTGACAGTCTGTCATTCCAAACTTTACGAGAGAAATTAATTTCATGATATATGTATGTACGTCATGTGGACCAGAGACTTTTCAGAATCATATATATATGTATATGCGCTCATATTCACATACATACATATATACAAAAAGCAAACGCAATGTAGGGATTCCACAAACATATATCGTGTATAGGTAGGACATGGTACATTTTACAGAAAATTCTTCTTTTCACCTTTTCTTTTGGCACCTTCAAAGTTATTTGCATTATGCAAGGATATGGTTACTGTTTAGGTCGTGAACCTTTTGTGGTGGAATACTAAATTTGTAGTATTCTGATAATTTGATAATATTAAGGAATGAATTATGTAGGATCAAGGATACAGCGAAACTTTGAATATATGTAGTGAGCAATTTTTTTTCGTAAATTTATCTTATGGGTATCCCGTATTGTACCCCTGAGAGTATTACAAAGGATTTGCACACTTCTGATTCAAAGTGTATATGCGTGCATCCATTTTTTTTCATCGGATACCCATTTTATCGCTTTAAGAAGTTAAAAATTTATACTTTTTCTGTAAGAGCTCCTAAAACATTTAAGCAGCAATAGAATGTAGATTAAGATAACTTAATCGATTTCATGGACTGAATTTATCTATCCTTAAAACAACCCATCTTGAAAATTAGCTATTTATGTTGAAGTTTTAAATATGCCATAAATCAACAGAAGTGTGGACCAACAAAATTTTTATACTGCAACCAATCGTACCAAAATGTCCAAATCCAATCCGCAATCTGGTGACAGAAGGAAAGTTTATTGTGTTAAAGTTTGTCTGGTATAGAAGTCATGTTCGTCCGATATAAAAGTTCTATTTTCTAGATTTCGTTTTTTTTTTATTTCAAATCTTTGTGATAACCTTCAAAATAGTGTTCTTGTACACAGACAGTTGATATGGAGATTTTTCCAACATTTTTTTTTTTTGTAAAATCCTTATTTAGTCTCCTTAGCAAAATTGTTGGATGTTGTTTTGGATAGATAAAAATTTCACATCGACTGAGATTTTATGAGAGCACGGTCGGTGACTATAGAATCATTACATCGAATATTCCTTCAGTTTCAAAACTTCCCTACATTTCCATATATACAAGCTATTGACACACAGCAAGGACATGTGGATGAAATGCATGATGATTTTAATTAATCGAAGAAATTTTTTTCTGTCAAGTCTTGTGCTATCGGTCCAGATAATATACCTCCGCGGTTCGTTAAGTTATTGGTCCCATGCTTCTCCATATCATAAACACATGTCTTATGACTTCGTCTTTTCCAGCGGTTAGAAAACCGCTACTAGTGTGTTGCCAATACCCAAAGAATCTTCTCATCGATTCCCTTCGGATTCCAGAACTATAAGCATCCTACGCTTTTTATCAAAAGTACTGGAAAAGCTAATGAATAGGCAATAACCTGACCATCTGGATTCTAAGAAGCTCCTAAGCGAATGGTAGTCTGACTTTCGTTCGTCGTCACCATAACTGCGAAACTGCAGTACTGCCAGTGTCCACAGATATCAGAGCTTAGTTTGCTTGGCATTACTCGATTTTTTGATACCTTTTGACAGCGTTCATTTTGGGATCTTGCCTCGGAAACTCAATTGCTCCTTTGGTTTTAGTCCCTCCGCTGTGGCTGTTATCTGGGACTTTCGGACCGATCGAAAGCAAGTAGTAAGAGTGGCTGTAGAAAACTTGTTCTTTTACTTGAATCTGTCGATAGAACTTTATGAGTTTTTTGTCGTATTGTCGGAGTGCTTCGTAAAGCGCTGTGAGACAATATGCTCGACTGGTAGGATCTGAAGAGCTCGTTTATTAGCCAAGCGGCTTATCCAGGTAGGAGCTACAGAGTTCACTATTTGAATAGCCAGAAAAATTATCAGAACTAAAGAGCTCTATTGGTAATGCAAACGCAAGAGTTGAGGAAGCTCAATTTGTGTGTTTCCATGTTGGAGCTAAGGGAGCTCTACAGTTAGGTCACTAAGTGAAGTAAACACCGGGAGTTAAAAATTAACTCTGATTTATTTAATCTAAATACACTGAATTTATACACTTTTAAAATTGCTGACATTACTTATTTCAATTATTCTGGCCAATCACACACCTTCGGCCATTTCTTAACTCATTTCTGATCATATTTGCTGTGTATGCAAATAATTAGATATGGTGTGTGTTTAGAGATGCGCTCTACAGCCTCAATACTGGACGCTTTTTGAATTATTTTTTTCTTAATAATGATAATTATTTTCTTTCCTTTTTCTTTATACATACGTATATGATTGTTAGTAAAAAAACAAATATTATATTATGATTTTCCTTTTCTTTATTTGGGTTTTGATGACGCAACGTCCGCGTGATGCGTTTTCGTTTTCCAGTGAGCTGCATTGCGGACTTAATTACCTGTTCGGCGTGCAATTACTTTAACTTTTTTTAAACAGCGATCAAACAAAAAATTTAAATCTCTCCCTACCACATTTTCAGCTTGGTCATCGTTCTCGGTAGGCTCATTAGATCTCTGTAAAACAAATGTTCCCTGTATTTTATGGATGGGAATTTTAGTTTATTTTGACATTTGTAAAGTTTGAATTACCGAGAACCTTGTTGCTGGATGTTAAAGATTTTTTTTTCAAGAAATATAACTAGATTTTAGCAGATATTAGATTTGCTTAAATTGTTGAGTCAGCTGTATCTTTTAAGTTAAGATGTTTTCTTATAGTGTTGTGCAGAGTCACCGCTTTAATGTGCAGAGTTACTGGAAATGCTCGAACTACAGTTTACGAGATTTTAACAACACCATCACCCTAAACCTAATTTTCTACATGACCACACAATTGTAAATATATTTTCTATGATTGTAATAAAATATTCAATCACTTTAACAGATGATGGAATGCTTATCCCGATATTCTATTCAATTAAATATTGTTTCACAATTACAAAACGCACTTTTTTTACTTTTCGTGTATCCAATTAGACGGGGCAAATTTAAATGTAAAATTTTAGATAGAGTAAACTAAACACTAAAAAATGTTTACTACTTTCAAAGCAAGCAATTTAGTGCCTATTCTGAGAGCAGTACAATTACTAGACTGTCAAATTTTTCTACTAATGAGGAAATACTTTAATAGTAATAAGGAGAATTTCCAATATACTATGGAAATAGATATAGTATAATCCAGTAAAATTAGATTTTGACTTCGAAAAATTCAAACCATGCTGAGTTTTTGTGGAGACTTTTATTTTGACGTCCACCCTTTGTTTGAGCCGTGATTATTATCTCGAAAGTTATCAATTTTTCGAGAAAAATTGTAGTTTATAAAATTCTACACAAAAACGCTGCCTAAACCTTTCGTTTTTGGGTAAAAGTTGCAGTTAAGTTGCAAGTCTAGTTTTTTTTTAATACGTAATTTTTTCCACATCAGCACGGAAGTAGAGTACTTTTTTTTCCTTGCGGTATCTCCAATAGAACTAATCCCAATCATAATACAATAGGAAAAAAAATCGTCGTAGCGAAATATGAAGCTGTTACACCTTGACTTCACAACACATCTAAAATACTTCGAGACCGTCTATGTAAAAGTGCTGACAAACATAATTGCAATCAAGACATAAATGTCCTCGGTCTACTAGCTGCAGTTAGCATAGTATAGGTATACTTATATCAAATTAATTTAATTTAGATGGTTCTATTTTTTTCTTTTAATAGTAAATTTGATGGTGTGTCATCGTGCTAATTGCAATCATGTGCTCATTATTATCGTAAATATAAGAAAATATATCCTCCATAGTTGCTTCAATGTAATGGTTAAAGGTCGACCAGCAACTTCTATTTCTCGGAAAAAATTTCGATATCATTGGTGATGATACCTGAACTTAATAGCAACTAAATATTCTCTTATTCCTAAATCACTTCCTACGTTATCAGCGGTAGCGATTATAGAATTTTGAAATTCTGTGTCCGTAACAATTAAATCCTACGACGCTTCTTTTTAATCTATCTAACATTTTAAATTTTTATACCTTAGATGAAATCTATCAGGTATTACATATCTGTCTGTCTGTCCATCCGTCATAGCTTCTGTCCGTCTTTACGATAACTCGAGAAAATGGCTCAATCACAATTTACGTATACGCAAGTAATGTTATTTACGTAAAAGTGAACGCGCCCTTTCGTTAAATTTGAATGTCACATTGCAGTCAGTAATGGTAATGGTAAGAATTGCTAAGAACGGTATGTGTAAAGATAATTACCCTTACGTAATGTTATATCTATTTAGGCTCAATATATAAATTTTATTTTTTGATGGTAAACCTCAGTCTCGTTCAAATTTGTAAAGCTCTTTACTTCAATTGTAGTTTAGCCTAAAAGCGTTCACTTGGAGTGCTGCAATTTTGCACACGGGCTTTAAACAAAAAAAAAAACAAAGTAAATTCAAGTTCGAAAATGCGACCAGTCGGGTTTGCCATAAAAAAAATGTCGTTTTTCACTATATATTTAAACACTGCCTGACAACGCGTCAAAGTAGAAGTGGAAATTTTGCATGACGTTTTCATAGCAATAGTAAATAAAATTTCAAAAATGTACTGAAACGGAACCCCTTCTCGGTGTTGCCATATGAAAGTTTACAGTTTTTACGGATACTATGAAAGAGATCAGTCCTAGACATTCTAGAAAGTTCTTCAGAATATGAAATCCTATGAAATTAGTTATCAACAATGGTTGTGAGTAATGTAAAGGTGACCATACGAATTTACATGCGAGCATTAATCTAGGGTATAATAAGAATTGGTTTTAGACCCATTCTAGCTTTTTTTACTTGTTATTAGTTCGATTATTGCTTGTGAGCAGAGCTGGGCAATACTTAAGTAAAAAAAGACTTAAGTACTACTTAAAGCACATTTTCGTTACTTAAGACTTATTACTGAATACTTTTGAAATGCCCCTACTTAGTATACTTGAACATAAGTACTAGCGTCTATTTACTTGTACTTAAGACTTTGTTTTGTACTTAAGTACCAAGATTTTTACTTAAGTATTTCTGAGTCTATTAAGTACCCACACATATCTGACTCTTCGTAGAAAAGCAAACGCAATCTTTAACGCAACTCCTTTTTTGTTGAGTTCTAAAGTACGCAAAGAACTGTCAAAGCATTCGCCGCCCTCACGCGTTCCGGCAGAGCCTTAGGCAAACTAATAACATAAAAACAAGACTGGGCAAGTAGAACAAAAACCAGTAAGGGAAGGCCTCAATTTCGTACCAAGATTTTTACTTAAGTATTTCTGAGTCTATTAAGTACCCACACATATCTGACTCTTCGTAGAAAAGCAAACGCAATCTTTAACGCAACTCCTTTTTTGTTGAGTTCTAAAGTACGCAAAGAACTGTCAAAGCATTCGCCGCCCTCACGCGTTCCGGCAGAGCCTTAGGCAAACTAATAACATAAAAACAAGACTGGGCAAGTAGAACAAAAACCAGTAAGGGAAGGCCTCAATTTCGTCTTAGAAATTTACTGGAAATATTTTCTTTAGAATTTTTATGCATTATTGGAGGCGACCATGGGTGCTTGGGCAGAGCTCTAATAGCTCTAATGAGTGTACGAATGAGAGGTGAAAGTTTTACTCTACGAGCAGCGCCAAAAACTATAAAAAACTATAAATAGAAGCGTTACTACACATTTTATAGTTTTCAAAAGGTATTTATTTATTAATATATATTAACTGTACTCGATAAACTTCATTATATTACTGCCAACGTACAAAAATTCTAAAAAAGTTGTATAAAAAGTTCTTCAAAAAGTGCTCAGTACTTTTTATAGACTTAGTACTTACTTACAAGTACTTTTCATACATGCGGTACTTGTACTTATGCTGAAGTACTCAGGCCTTCGGTACTTGTACTTGTACTTCAGTACTTTTTCTTTGGTACTTGCCCAGCTCTGCTTATGAGTAATTTTTATTTGAGGCCTACAAGTTTAATATTGTCCTATGGGCCTCATAATGATGCGCTTAATTGCTTGAATGGGCATCACCTTCAGAGGCCTTTTAATAAATGTTAACACACTATTAAATCGATGGTGGAAATTAAGGGTCCACCATAGCACATCTGCCTTAATATGTATGATAAGTTGCTTACTTAAAAGCAGAGGTTTCCAAATATCCGTATACCATCATACTAGCGACCAAGCTTCCCTGGCCAAGCAAACCCAGGTTTGGGATCCAATTTACTGTCGCTAAGCAGATGGACTGAACAGACCTCCAGTAGTTACTTCATTAGAGCAAAAATCTAGCTATGTGTCGTAAGACTCAGTGCTTCACAAGGCGTCACCACGGCGAGGTAGTATCGGAATTTGTTCAAGATCACAGTGAATTAACTGTTAATGTTTCAGAGCCATACCCGCTCCCCACCCGTTTTACCAGTGCTGATCTTATTTTAATATCCCATAAATACCACATTGCGTTGTGTTGCATAAGCTATAAACCTATAGTTATGCCTGAAATGTTAAAATATAACTGCTAACGTGCACCTCTAAATAACAAAGCTATAAAGTAAAGAGTAATGGCATCACTTGAATGTAGAGTAGAAATGACAAAATGCTAACAAATTTGCTGAAATGAGAGAATTATTCAGTAGAATACCTATGTACCTACCATACTTACTTGCCCTTCACCTTTTACACCATACACGTTATTCAAATACACACATTTATGTACACATATTACATATAGAGTTGAATTTGTCCTTTTTGTTCCTTCTTGAATCATCATTTAGGTAAACTGTAAAGCATATTCTTCAGAGAGATTTGCGTAATCTCAAATGCAGTTTAACCAAAGAACTTTTTAGTACCTACATAGCTACATATATAGAAAAGCTTTAACCTTATGTGTCAAGTCAGGCAGGCAGACAAGCAATCGTGGGTGGGCATTAAATTGCAGTGTCAGAAAAGTTTAACGACATTTAAATTGAGAAATCACACCCCATTCTCCTTTTTTTTTGGTATATATAATATAAAAACTCAATCTAGTGAAACAGATTATATCGAATCGAGTAGATAACCGAGAATGAGATTTTTGAACTTTTTCACTTTTCTCAAAAAAAAAAAAAAAGCACGAAGTGGTCTCCAGCAAATAAATTGAAATGAAAAAAAAGAACTTTTTGCAGTTAACCACACTTTCCCTTATCTTCAATTCTGGTAATTTGTTTTTTTCGAGTAGAATATATCCCGAAGGACTTACATATAAAATATCCAAACTAAATCCAACTCTACCGATAAACTAAGCTGAATGTGTGTTATCTGCAGACAAAATCATTTTCTACTCTCCCTCCTCTAAATGGATTCTCAGGGATCCTTTGATTGAGTTGCTGACATAAGAAACATTTTTCTGGTGAAAGTTTAACGAGATTCTTCAATGAAGAAGATATCTTCTTCGTTTTTCCAGACTCATGGTTTGACCATCATCGTCAACTTATATTTGTAAGTACTACTTATGTACATAAGTATTTACCTTAGGAATGTATATTTATAATGTTTGAAGTTATCTAGCCACTTTTTACTTTTCATTAGTTTCGAAATTGACAGACCTTTTAAAGTCATGTAGACGACGTGCCAATAGCAGCAAATATAATCGAAACGTGATAAGAAAATGCTTAATGTACTTGAAAACTTGTATAAGCCATTTGATTGGATCAATGATAGCATGATAGCACAAAAGTATCTTGAAAGCTATTTATTTGTTCTTTATTAATGGTATGGCGAATTCTCTTTTCCCGAAGGTTTACAATGATTCGTATATACTCCAATTACTTTTTGTATTTGTCAAATCCATATACATATTTATATATCCGCACACATTCACACCAAAAGCGATAAAGCAACAAAGAAAAATAAAATATATTTAATCCCAAATGTAATCTCCTCCATTAGCCACTAAAATCCAATGGCATGACCAAATCGTATATATTTCTCATGCGTTTTGACTTATATACATTTAATTCTCTTAAGAACTTGGCAAAATTGTAAGGAAACTTTTCGACTTCCTAATCACAATCGGTCCATCTCTGCAAACATAGGTGATTTCCCATAGGTGAAAACATATTATTACCCCCCTACCCTATATTTTCGCTTAGTCATATTCAATTGCTTACAAAAGTGGACCAATTCAATTTCGTCTTCTATAGATTTTCTACTCTAGCCCAAAATTACAGGCATTTTCCATTTACTACTCTTTTGGGTGAAAATGTTTATGCTTTTTCTGGACGGACATATTCGCTATTTTATTCAAAAGTATAACGTTGGTATATGTATAGGTAATGTGCGAGCTTGAAAGGTGTATATGTTTGTATATAACTACAGAGGTTAGATTTATTGATACCTATATATTGTATATACCTACCTACATGGACAAGAAGATTCTTCAGCAGCTTTTGCACATCTCACGTTTGCTATTTCCCATAATTCTCCTGCTTTTAGTGAAATTTGTATGTATATATGTTTCTATATCCTTATGGTAGGATTAACCTAATTCGTAAAAGGACTCTTTATATCATCAACATGTTTTGGATAATTTGAAATATATTTTTCCGATCACGTTGCATTACCTACCTTGTATTCATGGGGATATAGTTCCATAGATTTAGTTAGGGTGAACGCATTACTATTTCGGTTACTCATTAGGATTGAGGGGATTTTGAATGAGTTTCGATTTTGTAATAAGATGCTCATTTAGTCTTGATTTGTTATCCTGCTTTCCTATTATTTGATCGCTTGTAGAGTTATGAATAATTAGTATGAGTTAGATAAAATTGATTGATTGCTTAATTTTAGGTATTGTATTATGCCTTAAGCTAAGTTGCGATGACCACAGCCGGCCGCTGGCCGGCGACTATTACAGACTATAGGAACAATTTTCTCTAGGAACGTTTTATGGAGCGTCTGCAGTAGCCGTCGGCTGCCGGCCGCTCTATTAGTCACAATTATAGACTTAACACAATTACCACGAGCGGTCGACTGCAGATTTCTATGTAATAAACGCTCAATAATACCGTCGACAGGCGACTAAAAATAATTTCCAATTATGTAATTGAAAATTATTTCTAATTTCCAATTAAATATATGGTGACAGACGATTTTGACATTTAAGTCAAATTTTATTTGCAATAGACAAAGTATTAGTAGACAGCAGCCAACTGCAATGATTTACTAGGAGATCTAACAGTTCTTTTAAATAGACGTAAGAAGTTAAAAAGACATATTTATAATAGTGCACGAAAATTCAAAGTAAATAAAAAAACCTATGGTACTATTTGCAGCAGTGTGCGGCGATATTCGGTTATAAAAAGGAGAAGTTTTATCACCGTTTTCCTTTTCTTCAAAAAACTTGTTCTTAAACGATGCAATTTGTCATAAACGCCACGAACAGCTGCGTCTAAAACCTGTAACTGTTAGTTTACAGAATCACTACTACCTGTTTTTAGTGGCGCTTTGGAGATAATCATCAAAAACCAAATTCAATTATTATCAATATCAAGATGTGGCGATTAGGTAATACTTTGTGGGATAATTAAAAGCTCAGGGGTGACACACGACAGAGATTATCTTGTTGATGTAAGTAATTTAGAATTATGGCTATCGTCTGTCAATGGTATAAGACGTTCCTAGAGAAAATTGTTCATACATATTACTGCAATAGTCGTCGGCCGTCGCAACTGTGTTTAAGCCTTATGTTAAAGGTTTTAGTCCTGTCCTGTGCGGTCCTGTTAATAAAAAAAATTTCGTAATGTAGGTTTTAATATTTTATTTTTATAAAACGTATCTTATGTGCACCGTCCCCTTAAGTGCTCTATAAAACAATAGAGTGGACGGATACTGTACAGGTGGTAGTTTAATTATTGAGATTTAAAAAAGAAAATCACCGGAAACTGAATCCACTCCACCTTTTAGCGCCTTTCAGATCTTAATTGATATGAACAAATGACATTTCCATGCAGAGATATAAAACTGAAAACTAAGTGCCCACGATATAGATTTTTAAAATAGCTGAAAAATTAGCCTCACTTAAGATTTCCACAGAGGCTAAATTAATGGTGTACAGAGCCTAGACAGATGGGCATGGTGAATGGGACTCTAAAGGTCTATGCACTATAACCGAACGAGTAGAGGCAAACTCAATGCTGGACATGGTATCTGACAGAATAATCGTAAACACAACCTCTTTCTGCCTCTCAATAAATAAAAGTACCAAATATAGAGGAAATAGATATAAATCTAGAAAATGAAATCCTAGTCTGGTACACCGATGACGGTTTAAAATCGAGAAAGGCGTAGGAGCAGGAATATATGGTATAAAGCGAAAACCTTAGATATATTTATAAAAGCCTAGGAAAATACGTCTTGATATTCCAGGCAGAAGTATATGCCATCATTAGATATGCATACAAAAACCTCATTTCTTATAAGAGAAGCGAGCTATTCTCGTGTCGTAAACGATTCTCGCAAAACGAGTTTTTATGGACATTTAATTAGATCCATGGAAATAGTAACTTATTTAGCCATTAAACAGATTATTTGTGTTTTGAGCATATCAGTACGTGATGAGTCATTTAAATCTTCTTCAGAGAAGCGGAGGAATCGAAATCAGAAAAATGGAAAAATCCCGGGCAAAAAGCGGAATTGTCGTGCTGACCTCTTTATTTTTCTCTCATGAGTAACAGAATCTAAGAAACGAAAGTATCCCGAGTTTTCTTGGCGATTATTTTGAGATTATCTCCGATCTATGTCCAGTTGGAAAATTATAGTAAAATAAAAGAGTGGTTTTTACACGTATTTTATTCAAATATATACTCCTCAGCTATCAAACCCTTGAGTTAAGTACACCAATTATGAAACACCCTGTATATGCTGCACGCAACAAGCAAATGAAAGGCTGCAGTGCAAAGGCCACTTAGTCCAAATCCCTAATCTAATACTTCCACTCTAAATGCTTCTCTCCATTTTGAAAATGCTAGCAACTATGTGTTGATGATACGCAATAGGTCCTAATGAGGTATATTTTTCAGCCAAGTTTCAAGTACTTAAAAGATTAGATCTAGATCGTAAAAAGGTAAATACGAAAATGGAAAACGTGTTTTAGCCATATCTTCCAGACGCAAAATATATTTCAGATAAACAGCCACACCCATTTCAAAAAGATAGATGTAAACTAAGCTGGATTGAGAGTCATTAAACAAAAGAATTTGGGTTTATATCTCGATGGAATAGCTTGAATTTGTACAACTTTCTTCGAAGCTCTTATTAAAACTACATCTCTTACGTATATAATATTGATAAAATAATGTTGACAGCCTCTTGACCTATGGCACACTAAAGTTTTTCAGATGAACACTTTTTGATAAAATTAAACTCCAAGTCGAAGATGGGCAAAATTGCACAATTTCGATTATAAATGTTGCCATTCATATTATTATGTATGAGGAAGACGTAGCGATCTGGACAGAGTACAAAACTTCCGCACTCCCATGCGCTTACACACTGACAACGTGGTCAGATGTCTTTACGGCCGAGCTGACGGCTGTCTGGGAGGCTGTCAGATGGGTCTCCAAACAGGAGGGCCTTGTGCCATCTTCTCGGACAGCCTTTCCTCGCTCAAGGCCATTGAAAACCTCAAGAACGCGAACCCGTTGGCAGTAAACATAAGAAACTCCCTTCACTGTGGAAGAATAACATTAGCGTGGTGCCCAGCCTACGTGGAGATAGGAGGGAGCGAGAGAGCTGACGCGCTCGCAAAGAGTGCGCTCCGCTCTCAACGCGAACTGATAAACCCACCAGGCTATAAGGCGGCTAGAGCACAATTAAGGAAGACACAGCATGACAGCAGAAGTTCTACTTGGCGCGAATCTGGTACATTCCTAGCTAGCCATTATAAGGAAGTGAACAAACCAGTGATGCCTGACCTTCCAAGGCGGAACATGATCGCGGTCGCTAGACTCAGACTGGGTCATTTTCTGCCGGTCAAGCGACACCTATTTCTAGGACAGCCGATCCCTGCTTGTCATTACTGCCGGAACATGACAATGACTGCTACCCATGTTCTGCAACGGTGCATCGAATTACGGAGACTACTAAACGAACTCGGGACTACAAAAACTCCAGCAGAACTCTTCACCTATAGGGAGGAGGACACGAACATACTACTTGATGCACTGAGGACCTACTTACGAAACGCGAACAAGGACACTAGACTGTAACTACTAATACACGAACCCTACCAGCCCTGGCTGCAACGCACCCTTTACACAGACAACAAGCTAAAAGGAAAGCTGAAAACAAATATAGTTAAGTAAGTATAAATGAATTGTTAAAATTATTAGAAAAAAAGAAAAAAAGAAAAAAAATGAATTTTGTTAAAATAAAATTATTATCTAAAAACGAAAAATTTAAATAGAGGATAATTCTACAAATAGAACTACATAACGTTACATCAAAACTTAAAACTTCAAAAGATAATAAAACTTAAATCAATTAAGGATGTAATAACTTAAAACTGGAACAAATATACATAACTTAATCCTATGCTATTACTAAATTTTAACACTAGTTATTATACACATAACTGTAATCTAGTCAAGCACAAATCCGACATGTTACTATTCATTGATCCATTTTGTATTACCGCAAACTACCCAGTTCTTTTTGTAAGGTCTGTCCTTGTTCTTCTACAGATCATAGCCTAAAAAAAAAAGAATATTAACAAGATAGAAAATTAAACAATATAAAAATAGTTGTTAAACAAACAAACTTCTTACTTCTTGTATTAATAATATTAAGCTCCTATTTTGTTCTCCCCGTTGCTTTTAGATCAATTTTGCATTTTTCCTCATTTTGTTCACCCTCTTCCTCCTAGATTAATTTTTGTATTTTCCACCTCCTAGTTAAGCCTCTTAGAATTACTTAGATGAGCCAGGCCTAGGCATAACACATAAAAAAAATTAGAAGCATTCAAACAAAACTTGTAAATGAATTGTTGCAAAATAATGAACTGTTAAATGTAAGTTAAAACAAGTCAGTTAAAAACACTAGATAGCTGCCCAGATGGCTTAGTAGCCGTGGCCTAGTAGCCGTGGCCCATTAGTTGATAATTAGGTTAGATTAATTTAAATCTATGTAATTACAACTAATGAATAATAAATAAATAAATAAACTTTTAAAATTGATTATAACAATTTTTACTGTCCGGCAATCAATGAAACGTTTACGTAGACATCGCTATTTCCATATGGTATGAACAGCATAGACGCTTGATGATGGCAAACTCTATGGAAAGCATTGATGGCCGGCCATTTTATTAAGATGGCGTGAAGGGAGAAATTCGGTTTGTGTGTAAGCTTGAGGAGTACTTTATTGCATAAATATATAGCTCTACTCTCTTCAAATGAAAATTCATTCCATAATTTTCCCACCCCAATAATATTTCGAACCATTATTTATAGAGATATGGTGACAGGTATAGAATGTGTAGACGTTGTGTGAGGTGGATACCTATGCACAAGGGATATGAAGGAAGTGAAACTGCTGACTACCTGTCTGGAAAGGAAGTAGATTCCCCATATACAGTTCCCAAACCCTTCTGCTTCTTTATAAAGTGGCCCTCGCAGAAGAAATAATGTCCAAAAAAGAGATGGTTTACCAGGTACAATGGGACAGCCTTCCTGGACTAAATCATGCGAAGAAGTTCATTATCTTTTCATAGAAAAATGTCAATTGTGTCAACTATGGTGAGCATCAGATCAACCTATTCATTGGCCTAATACAATAATTTTCGATTCTATAATGGAAAGGTGTGGAGGGGTACGTGTTGTAGACGTATTCTGCGAATGCGCTGGACTCGCTCGCCAATTGAATAAGGGATTCATAACTGCACATCAGATCTCCGAAAAATTGACCCTATTGAGGCGAATGTATGGTCAATCCACGACAGGGGCATAAAAAGTCTTTTTAATCCGTAGTGCTTAGAGGTCGAATTTTCAGCCCGCACCCACACTTTTAATAATAATATAATAATAATACTGTCCAGTTTAGCGAAATACAAAAAAAAAACACTTTAATATAATTTCACTTGCATATTTGAAAAACATCCCATGCTTATCTAGAGTTGTAGTCAAAATTGATCTTAACCCAATTATAACTTTTCTAGTTAATAATAAAATTTTCCTATTAACAATAATTAGATTTTCTAATAAACTTCTTTTATTTCCGAATATTTTTGATATCATTATATTTCGACAGTTTTTCTCATTATTGTTAATTTGTTTTTCATTGACGAATGCTTAGAGACGAGATTTCAGGTGTAAATTAGGTCAGAACTGATTAAATTACAAATTTCTAACTTACCCAGATAAAAGGCAAAACTTTTAAGGTTCAGTTTTAAAGGATTCATTAAACCACAATTCACGTAGGCTGTATTTCCTATTACCAGCGTCTCTTTCGATTTCAACAACTTTTACAGGGGTACAAAAACTTTACAGAAGTTTTTCGTTTTTCTTTTACTCAAAGATTCAGCGGCTTGGGTTTGCATGGGGAGGAGTTGTGTCTTTTTTAATAAATTTCAAACAAATAAATACAGAAAAGATAAAAAAACTTGAAAAAAAAGTTTTAGCACACGTCTTTTCTACCTACTTTGTATAGTTAATATACCTGTCATAAACCTTATGGGAACGGAAAGCAATCGCTGTAAAAGTTTTTTCGACAATTCAACTTTCTTGGAAACTACTGACCCGAGGGAAAAATTCAATACTCCGAATTCAGTAATCAGTCTCTAAATGAAATATGCAACATTGTTTTGTCAAGGTTCGATTCAATCTTATCTAGCAGGTAATTGTCTGCATTTGAAGGCGTATTAAACATACATACTAAAGTCACACACGTTTCATATATAAAACCCTAAGGTAGATTGGTGAGATGAAAAAAAAATATATACAATAAAAGCTATACCTACTAAAACATAGCAACGTCAAGTCCCTTCTGATTCTTATTGAGTTGTCGTCCCTTGATATCAAAAGAGCTGTCGTGGTTGGAGTTAACTTTTTTACGGCAATCGGATGTTTTCTGATGGTAAATAAACTTTACGAAAATCCCTTTTTGCTGCTTTTTGTCTTTGTTCTTCTTAAAACTTTACCAAAATCCATTGCACTTTCTTCATGTTCTTAAGGAAACTGTAGTTTAACAGGATTAGCAGCTGCTTTATGTTGTTGTCTCTGATAAAGCCTGAAATATTTAAGGGTAATTCAGAGAAAAACCACAAAATGTCAAAGGATTTAAGAATTTAATTAAAAGTCTTTGCACAAATAAAGAATAAGATTTATCTCCATTTTGATTCTTGGATAAAAAAGTTAAGAGATCTTCTTTAAATCTTAACGAAGCTGTCAAAGTGAGTTTTATAGAAATAGTTTTTATACTTACGTATATAGAATTGATAGATTTCAACACTGATCTCTTAAGAGAGAAAAAAAATTACATTTTCTTTTCTAATAAATTTTTTCGCAATTCATTAATCTTTTCATGGTCTTGACTTTTTGTTCATTAGATGGATTTATATGTATATAGATGGCTTTTTATTCAGTTCATATAAAATCGAAAGATTTCTAGATATCTTGGAAGTCCTACTTAATTTTTTTTTTCGAAAGGTTTCATAGGATTTGTAGATATATAAAAATAAAATTTAATGTCAGTTGAAAATATGAGGAAGTTTCCTTCAACTTTAACATCCGTCCAACACTTAAAGCGAACAACAAAATCTGTAATTCCACACAAGAAATACAACCGTTAAAAATTTCTCCGAAAATATAATTTTGAAATCTAATAAATGGATGAAAAGGCAGGGGAATTTATTTAGATATGTCGTGCTTAGTATACTTAAAGCTTTTATTTTGATTAGAATCCAAAATATTACATATATGTATGTACAAGATTTCATCGCTAATACGTCTTGAAACTATAAGTAATGCCGAGATTCAATCAATTAAAATTCTTGACATACATACATTTTCTAATTAACAATAATATCATAGAATAAGAAAATAAAAATTCCTTTGCTAACATACTGTTACAAGCGTGGCTTTAGTTCGTTATTTAAATCATACTATTTTTAAATATAATTCACAAGTACTTTTTATTATACTCCACTTTTTACTTTTATAACATTCACAAACAATTATTAATGTACTTTTAGTGCTATGGGGTACCACGCTGTTTATTATACGACCTGTGTGGCAGGTCTGCCAAGTGCGTCAAGGGAGTATCCTTAACCGCAGTAGATAGTGTCTCCAGTGGAGATCGACGTGTGTTGTTACCCTTTTAAATTATTCTTGAAAGCTGAATCTTAGGATTGAATCCTAAGTTTGACTGTAGAAGATTCCACCAATGATTACGAGATTTTGGTAATTTGACCACGCTTGTGCGTGGAGATCTAAAGTCCTCTGAATCTGAAATGAAAATGAGAACGACTGGAGAAATAAAAGTGACGTGAAGGCAATATGGACCGTCCCAATGATAGCCCGTAGAGCACTTCCGTAGATGAATATAAGATTCTTTCGATAAGTATTGTTGGGGTTGATAACGACTCCAGGTTGTCCCTATGACATCCTGAGTGGTACCCTTGTGCTGGATAAGAGTGGCTCTCTATGGATAGTAGACCAGTGCAGTTTGGTTATGACGTGGCACATACACAATAAGCAGCTCGATATATTGGTGTTATATGAACAGGCCGAGCGTTGACTAAACTGTATCGAATCCAGCACTAACATTTCAGGATTTGATTCCTTTTCTCCTGAAGGCCTGTGTTTTCTCAGGGGGTACCTTGGTTTAGACCTGTCAGTGGAACCTAAAAAGCAGAAGAAATATAATTTTGCTAATACGAAAGGGTGGCAACAATTAATTTCGTGACATCCAGTTGAAAGTTGAAACTTCCTTATTGCTTTATGATATTCTTATATTCTTTATTTAGGGGGTGGGGGGGGGGGGGGGGGGAGTACCTTCGAACTTTATCTTTTAGTTTTCTTTTTATTTTATTATAACTATAAGCCTAGACAATATTTTTTGATGTAATCAGACTAACTTCTGACGGAACAACTAATTCTTTATGGCTGGAACAGAATGAACGGATCAATGCCGGAGTAAACACGCAGCTAACTGTCAAACAACGGAGAAACTAAAGTGCTGCCTAGAACGAAATTTCCGCGACTGCGTTTAGTGACAATTCAATGCAATTTTCATATTTTCAATATTCTGCTTGTGGATATTTTTATATTGTTAAAACTTGTGCGAATAATAAGAGTAACATTTGAAACATCCCGCTGCTCAATAATTAATTTTACGTTACAAATTTCATTCAAAGCAAACATTTGCTTGAGCTGTCAAAAATTTTTAATCCGGCAGTTGCGTAAAAGTTGAAAGTTGACCAACTTTCTTGTGGCAAATCCGGCAACTCCGTTCGTGCGCACTAATGTATTTCAAATGCATTCAACTGTTGCGTGACATTTTCATCCGGCATTGATCCGTTCATTCTGTTCCAGCGATAAGTCTTTTTGTTTTCTTAATTCTATTTCACAGCCTACTTACACATACCGTTTTCTAGTGTTCAAAGTGACCTTCGATGAGTTTCACGAAAAGCGAACAGATTTAATTCGGCTGCCCCAGGTCGTAAACGCCGCGCCTGACGTCGTCAAGTCGCCACATACTCTACTTTAATTATTGCTGGTACTGCATTTCAAATTATCGCAAACCAAATAGATCACTTTTGCCTGCTTACTACGTTCATGTTATTATCTGAGACAAGAAACACTCCTGACGGTGGCAAGGGCTGTATTTATACTCTATAAATTATCTAGAACCATTCCGAAGATTCCATTCCAGAAACATCGATTCTCCAAATCTAATTTTGTTTACTGTCCGAACCATTAGATGTCAGATTGCAGATTCTTGGGAAGTGCGCTTGGAGCGCTTATAGGGTAGCACTCTTGGAGTACTTGTAGGGTAGCAATCTTCAAGGGCTTATTGGGAATATAGAGGGAATCAAGATAAAGGCTTTATTAAAAAAAAACAGTGTTATTCTGAATGTACTCCGTTTAATTTTAAATCTATGCATGTTTTTGGTAAACAAAAATAAAGCAATATTTTTATATTATATTATTAAGATATTTGCATAACCACATAAGTATTTCATTTGACTACTAAAATTTCAATTAGCCGCACACTTCATCTGATTAAGAATGAAAGTTCTGCTGCGCTTTCAGAAACATATGAATCATCTTTTCACAACAAAAAATGCATAATCCTAAACTCAGAGAGCCTCCCCAAAGGTTCCTTTGGCTATGGTAAGAGAGCGCTTCGGAAAAGATATTTTCTGGCTATGGTGTGAAAGCGCTTCCCTTGAGAAGTGCTTGACATATTTCCCGCTGGGTCCATCTACTTCTGCATCTACATCTGTATCTGCATATTTATCTGCATCTGTATCTATTTGTGCATCCATACATATGTATATATATATCTGTTACTGTATCTTAAAGCGATTTTATAGAAATATTTTGAACGTAAATAATTAGTGCATGTATGAAAAGATCTTAAATCTTTATTTACTTTCCATAATATGTACCTGCAAGTGTACTCATAGCTTGCTACGATCATTATATTTCTTCCCATAAGTATATTCTGTCTGACATCCACTAGAACTTCCTTTTTTTTCCTTCTTCCAAAGTTTACTCTCCATTTTGAATCCAATTCGATTTTTTTTTGTCTCTCCATCGTATACTGTTCCCTTCCCTCATTACCCAAACTCATTTTTCTTTTTCTATAGTATGCTTTCAGTTTCATTAGCTCTTACAACTTCCGCGCTTAAGTTTTCCTCAAGTGGGCATTTCTTGTTCGGATCTAGGCACAAGAATTGAATACGTTGTTGTATGTGTATTTGTATGCCTTGCAATCATCCCCACGAGAATAAATGCTGAACTAATTTAGCACTTTCCTCGTAGCATTCTTACTCCCTAGTGTATTGCGTATTTATGGTTTTGCCCTTTTAGATAATAATCATCCCCTCCATAATATAAGACAGGTAGTCGTGCCCTTCACAAAGAGGACTAAATGTAGGTGAACATTTTAATATGCCAACTTAAAAGGAGCAACAACAACAACAACAAGAAGAAATAATAATTAAACGTTTAAGATATTTTCCAATTTGTATACCCATGTAAATGATTTTCATAAGAAACCATAATGGCTTAAGGGAAATTATGGTTAAAATTTGTGTAAATTTTAATCGTTAGCATAATTTGACTATAATTGAAGATTATTATTCTGAAATGTTTTTAAATTGGTTAAATTTAATAGATTTATGTAATATTTTTACCAGCTAAGTTGCCGTTTTTTAAGTTTGCAATTTTGTTTTTATTTTTTTTCGTATTTTTGTATTTTTTAAATATATTGTTACGAGCCACAAAGTGATACAAGCGACATCTGTTGGAAATAGAAACAACTTTAGGTTAGTGTCAGCTTAGTAAACTTTGGGTTCGGAGAACGAAATATTCAGGAAGGTTCTAGGATAATTCGTAGAGTATTAATACAGTGCTGTGACATCCAGGAGGGGAAGTCTTGTTTCAGACATTGAAGTGAACGAAGTATACTATTTGGAATGCGATAATTAGAAGTACAGTACTAGCGATAACTATATTCCAAGGAAGGGAGAACTAGAGCCGGACCTAGCTAGCGAGTTCGCCCTCTTATTCCCAATAATACATGTCAGTTTTTCAGTTTGATTTCCCCTAATCAACATTCAATGGATGTAGATATTTGAACCAAAAAACCTATATACAATAGTACCCACCTGAAATTCCCGATATATTAAGCTTTCTCGGATAAAAGAAAGAGAACATTTAATAAGTTAGGTATTATTCTACATTTGCAAGTAGTACCTACATTTTAGGGATAAAAACCTATTCGACTTTTTCCAAGGTGGAGCTTTCTCTAATCATAATTTTCAGGATATATCTGAACTCTTTACTTAACAGCTCTGCCAGATTTGAAAAGAAGTAACTACGTAGTGGCTTACTTCTTTTATTCATCAAAGCGGGGCATTCGGAAAGCACAAGTTGAACGGTTTGGATTTCCTCCGAGTCCTTACAGCACCTGCAGAAGTCGTTCGCATGGTTCCATATAGTCCAGTGACTCCTACTATATTCCAGGTATTTGTTATGCTGTCACAAAGCAGTTCCCTTGTCCTTTTCCTGTCATATACAGGCCATAGTTGCCTCGCAATACGGCAGGTATCCCTGCTGGCCCACCGCAGGCTTTCGTTTTGATAGGGGCCCCTGATGATATCCTCTTTTATTGCTCCGATTGGATGCCATGTAGTTATTTATAGTTATTCATAATCATTATCATTATTCTACACGAACGAGCATCCTAATTTAATATGGTAGTCTAACCTTGTTTTAGTTGCATCACTTAAAAATGTTATTTTTATATTTACTTATTGAAAAAATCTTTGTAGCCGCATTGCAATTCAGGTTGTTATTAATATGTAAATAGGTAGGTATAGCTTAAGTCTGTTTTATCTGCCTTTTACCTAAAATTTGCTACCGCCGCACTTTTTACCCCGAATTTTACGATGGTTATTTTATCATCCAATTTCTTATCTAACTCCTTTGTATAATTTGAATTTGGTACATATAAGCTCCACGAGTTTTTCACTTTTATTTTCCGCAATCGACCAACTGATCGCAATCACCGTACAAATTCCAAGTGACAATTCACAAATGACAAATGTCAAAGAAAATTTTAGTGTAAGTTCGGGGCACGAAATCAGAAACACCGGGCTTTCATCGAACGAGTTGCTGTAACCCCGTGTAAGCCCAGGATTTCCAAAAAAACAAGATAGTGTAGCCCGGTGTTTTCATCGAACAAACCTACTATTGATTAATTTCTATGCTTACTCTCATGCGTCTTTAGAAATTTTCATAAATTGATTTTTTGTTCAGTGACTCTTTTAATAATGTTAATAGTGGTTTTTACCCTACAAAAGGTGGGGTAAAAACGATTTTGAAATATGGTATAGAGTTCCGGGCCTCGATGAAAAATCCAAGTTTTCTTCCTGTTGTGGTGGAGTGAGGGGAGGGGGGATTTTTATCTTGGATTAAAGGTACAAAAAATTATCTTTTCAAAATAATAAAATAATTGCTAATCTAATTGGTGATCTGACGACAAAAATGAAAAATGTCTCATATAAATTTTAAGAAGACTCCCTACATTTTTTGTATAAACATTCCTGTCGTTGTCTCATTGTGCATTCTCGTATGATTCACCAATGTCGAATCCACATACAACAATGCACATAAACCCATCTTTCCTGCAGCCACATCCTTCACTACACCCCTTTTGAAATTGCACGAAATGAGATTTAATAAAGTATTTGCGGCAGGTTCTCTGACATTGATACTGGAGTGAACCCATAAATACCCAGCCTTAACGATTTTTGGACTTGGTTGTAGTCGTAATCGCATGATACTGTGCAGCAGCATCCTTCGTTAGTGGTAAAGAAGTGTTTTAATTTTTATGGTGATGACAAAAGTGTTAATTTATTCTTTCTCTTTTATTTTTGATATAAAAAAGGTTTGTTTTGCTATAAAAATGAATTTTATTAAAATAAAATAAAAAAATAAAACATTTTTATATGAAGAACTTTTTAATTTTGAAAAGTGAGGTTACATATCTCCCGATCATACTCTACGTTTAATAAGTATAATTGATCTTTCAACAAATTTATTTAACTAGACAAATTACTTTTAAAATTTGGCTTAACTTCTATACAGAAATAGCCTTCTCCATAATTGTTGCAAATTATATGCTTTTCCCCTTTTTTCCTTGCAAATTATGCTTTTCTTAAAAATAATTTCAAATATTTTTTTCTAAACCTAAATATTAAAAAAAAATCATTCGTTTTTATTACATTACTAATTGGATTGTTTTTGTGAGGTGATAATATTATGAAGAATTTGCCTAAGGACTTTACACGGATAGTCTTATTCTAAAAACAATGACAAACATTCAGAAAATTGCATTAAAAATAGCACATATGGCTTTTAAATGACCAGATCATTCGATTTTAATTTTCTTTGAAAAGCAGAATAAAATAATTAATTTAAACCACAAAATAATTCCAAACATATAAATATAGCTTTTCAAATGGCGCCTACTACTACTACTACTAATTACACAATTTCATGATTGAGTTTACGAAACATATCTGGAAATTAGAAAATTATATCCAAAAATAGATTTAATGACACACCAAAGTTTAGATATTAACTTAATAAAACGCCCCAAAAGCACCAGTGTCTAGCAGAGGGTCGCTGTGTTATGTTGTGTCGTATATTGAATTTCATCCAGGAAATTTATTACTCGACTGGACACCAATCATATCGTTCACTTCACAGCATACCGCATAACTACATACATAGTATATTATACATATACTTACTTAGAAATTTATATGGTTGTTCTCATTTTATTGTATCTCATAGCTACTCTATTTAATCAACCACTACAGAGATATAACAATCCTCTGCCGCCTCGCCTCTGTCAACGAAAACTCACCTTTATATAGGAAACATATTGATGATGATCATTTGGACAATTTTCTATCTCCTATTGCTATGGAAAAACTTCGTCCTTGGACAGTGTACATATTTTGTTATACGAGTATGTCCTAAATATGATTAATGAATCCCCGAAATGATTCAGATATGTCACAAATAAGCCAAGAAAGCTTGATTGATAGTTTATTGATGGGCTTTTCAGTTGTGGATTAACTAATGCCACATATAAGTATATGAAAAGATTAAGTACATAATAAAGTTTGACTATGTATACAACTGGGGCTAGAAAAAAGTTTCAATGATTTCACATCGGATTTTTCTCTGTTGTTAATTGAATCACCCACAGTAGATTCACGTAGACTTAAAACAGTCCAGTAAGAGTGGGTTGCAAGGCATAAATACAAATAGGTTGACAGTTCTAATTTTTGTTTTTTTTTTTGTACCCTGATATCTTTCTATTTTTATCTGGAATTCACGAATTGTTGAAACTGAAAGGCGTAAAGTACTATTATACGAAAACAAAAGAGGAAAAAGTGAAAAAAAGGAGGGTGGAGAAACATGGTCATGGAAAATTAAATGAACTGTTTGATCCTTTCGTCGGAAACGTGACAGCTTAGCTTATTTGGATTTTTTTTCTACGGTGGGTGTTGGATGGGCGAAAGGAAATTGTTTGTTTGTAGTGATGATAAATATAATAGGTATATAGTGAGAGGGAGGAAGGGGGTAGAGAAACGTCACAATACTTAGTGATGAAAAAAAATGGTGAAATGATAAGGAGCACAATAAAAATAACACACAAAAAAAAAACGTATTTACCAAATAAGCGAAGCCAAAGATTAAGGTTCCTAAGAGTACAAACAAGCGGAGCCATAATGAACTCCTGTCCACGCTGTGTTTCTGAATTTTTATTCATTTTTAAAGAATTTGACGTATGATAAAGACATGTGGACTTGAGAGATGCCAATGGTATCTTCAGTCCACATGTGCTAGTCTAGAAGGACTCTGTGTGAGAAGACAGTCCTAGAGGACTGGCTTTTTGTCGCACAGTTTCGGGGCTTCAGGAACTATTTTCAGTAAAAGTCAGGCGAAGATGTCTAGCTTCTAAACAGGCTGTCCTGGGGACCGTAGAACTTGTGTTAGAAAGGTAGTATGTGCCAGCAGTGCCGGATATGGAGTCCTTGGGGCTTCAGAAACTATTTTCGACAAAAGGTTGTCCGGAATGTCTGGCTTCTAAATGGGCTGCCCTGGGCAACCTAGAGCTTCCGTTAAAAAGGACAGTATGTGCCGACTGGCACTGAACATCCAGTCCTTGGGGAATCCATGAATGTCCTATAAAGGACGATCTCTGAGAATCCAGAAATTGCTTGATAACGGTCGATTCTTGAAGATGAGCGTCTATACAAGCAATTCTTGAAGATCCAACAATTACTTGGTAAAGGTAGACGCTTGAGGAAAGTCATCTTCACAAGTTAGTCGTCTGGGAAGGACGATCCTTGAGGTTGGCCATCTAGACAGACAGTTCTTGGTAAGTGGATTCGGCTGCCGGGGCGGTTCCCAAAGTTAAAGAAGGAATCAATTTTAAAACCTTTCGGCAATAAAAAGCTGACAATGGAGTTCTTTGTATCCTTTATTAAGGTTTCTTTCTGGTGAAGCTTGTAGAAATCTGAAATCGGGTACACTATCTGATGATTCGTCTTGGAGCTTGTTCGCTTGACTTGGTAATATTGACTGATAAAATCTTACTTTACAATTTAATATTACTCTCTAATTCGGTTTTTTGAAATTTGGAAACCTCCTGACTACTAAGGTCAATACGGCGTGGCGGTTCATTTGAATCGGGTACATGCCTTGACAAAAGTGTATTCTCTAATTATAATAATAATAGTATCGCTCCAAAATTATTTAGCACTTGTAACATTTATGAGGCAGATGGTCCACTTGATTTATTTTTTATTTTTATTGAGATTTTTATCAGCTCCCGTAGATTTATTATGAGTTTCTTTAAGCAGATTAATTAATTCACTTAAAGTGATCTGGTTATCATTTGATGACTGCGTTGCCAAATATCAAATATTTAGATATTAAAATATGCAAAATATGTTCGAACAAGAAACTGTGATGATGAGGGTTTAATGCCCGCTTTAACGTGTTTACTTGTTTTGTTATAGATGGCGGGATATGTAAAATTTTACAATATGTATATTTAAAGATCTTGAAGCACCTGCAACAACAAAAAGGAACAAAATATTCTCTCGCAATCACGTATTGTCGATATCACAATAGTACGCAAGAAAAAACCAACTAAATTTGGGATTTGTGGTATATATTTGTCTAATTCATATATAAAGTACAAGTTACCTATTTGGTGGTTCCATGCTCCGTCCTTTCTTTACGCTACTGACGTACTAAGGAGACGGTTTAGGGAAATCTTGGTTCATTAGTTGTAAGGATATTTTTGGCACTTTTTTTTTTTTGTTAATTGTTGTGTACAAAAGTATCTCGCATTGGCAGAATATATATACATACTACGAAAATCTATTTCATTATCTTTCCAAAAAAGAACTTCACGCTATTATATGAAATGTTTAAAATCCGCGAGTATAACTTTTTTTCTTTCTTTTGAAGTACAAAGAAAAATTTAAAGATTTTTCGAAAGGAAAAACTTGCAACTAAATATCTTTTCCCGGAAATGTACTCTTTTGTGTCTTTACTTATACAGTTTAAATTCCATATCGTCTCTATAATGTAAAAATGCGGGGCTTCGAAAAGCTTTTAAGTTTTCTTGTTGAAGCTTAATGAGCTTTTTAACGGGAAAAATTCGTAGTGAACTTTTACACCATTTTATTGCAGTTAAGTTTTTAACGTAAAACTAAAACAGAACATGTGAGAATGCGAAAGAAGATAATAAAAGCTTTATCTATGACACTCCATTTTCGTTAACACTCTAAAGCTTCTAGGCAGTGGTGGAGCGAAGGTTTGTCCTGTTTTAAATTCCATTTTAATTATATATTTTATTTGTTTAATATGGGTAGCTTTAAAATAACATACTTATCACCCTCTGTACCCGAAATATAACCCATTCTACGTTTTTTGACCTTGTTCTTAGCATATGAAGCGAAAAAGTTCAATAAATGCCAGAAAGTAGGCAATTATTTTTTTGGGAATGAACTTTTAAGCAGGGTTCGTAAATATCAATTATTTTTTAAATTCTCATGGAAAAAATCACACAGAAATATTTACCGGATTAAAATCTTTTCTGTACATACTTGCAGCTATTGAGTGGCTCTGTCCCAAAGAAACGGTTACGCTTACACAGGGCTTCAATCCTTGCGAAATGCTTATGAAAGATTTTTATTTTTTTAAGTCATCAATAATCTTTATGAGATGATTAATATTTTTTTCATCATTTCCTGATTTTTATTTTTCTTGATCGCAAATAAAAGTCACATCGTGATTTATAGTTTTCTTGATTAAGAATAAAATTCATGAAGTGATTTTTATTTTTCTGGTCGACAAATAAAAATCATCAAGTAATTTTTATTATTTTAATCATAAACTATTTAAAATATGTAAAATGATGGGTGCTGATGTACAGATGTTCAGATGAAATATGAGGTCTAACGATGAGAAACGAAAAGCTTAACATCTTAACATATGCACCTACTATTTTGTAGTAATTATCACAGTGTACTTTTATTTTGTATTGACTGATAACTTTATCATTCAAAAATAAGTGCTATATATCAACTGAAAAAGAAGAAAATCATTTGGTGATTTTTATTTGTCGACCAGAAAAATAAAAATCACTTCATGAATTTTATTCTTAATCAAGAAAACTAAAAGTCACGATGTGATCTGGAGATGATTTTTATGCATGATGAAAAAAATATTAATTATCTCAAAACGGTTATTGATGACTTAAAAAAATAAAAATCTTTCATAAGCATTTCGCAAGGACTGAAACCCTATTTAAGTTGAACCGTTTCGTTGAGATATTTATAACCATTACGATCCCTGTTTTTAAGTCATTTTTGCTGGATATGCTCAAGAAAAAGGACACAAAACGCTGAAAGGGTTATTTATATTTTCGGTACATAGTGTGATGTGATAGGTCATTTTATAGCGAAGCTTTTAGGCTTCTTAAATTCAGTTTGAAAAACTGATTATGACGTGTTTTTTTTTTATAAAAATAGTAGTTAAAAAAAAATCAAATTAATATTTCGAAATTTTAATTTTGTTGAGTCATAACTTTAAAACTGAGAAGAGTAGGGATAAAATTTGTAGACCATTGGAAGGATACGAGTATATCTACAATTATCTATGTAACAAATTTTAAATTATCATCATAGGGTGTAACTTTATATAAAAGCATACCCAAATATCTCGGAGCCCATTTATGCCCCCCCCCCCCCCCTCCTCCTACCGCTCTACCGCTAATACAATTTTTGCTTGTCTGTGCATGACTTATCCATAGCCTTTGGATCCAAGACTACACACAGGACACCCTGTATAGATTGAAAATTTGGCAAATGAATTAAGAAGTTCTACATTTTGCATGATGTGTGCAAAACTAAAAATAAACAAATGAACGAGCACAAATATGAAATTAAACTTGAGCTAATTCTGTTTCTGTTTTAAGAGAGGAAGGACCAACAAAAACATTATGCCCGTCGTGAATTTACGGTATTAAGGATAGGCCAACAAATTTGTGAGATTTGTTTTTTCAAGAAATCAATTTTATGGACCAATAACTGAAGTATTTAAATATAAATCGTAACATGTTGGAAAAAAATTAAATGTCCTCTTTGAAACAAAGCTTGATCCTGTGATATCCTCGAAAGAACGTATGCGCATTTAAATAACTACACTTTCTTTAAACAACGAATAGTTATAATACGTGAATTTCAGGGTGAAGAAGTGTTTTAGGGCGGGGGGGGGGGGGGTCGGTATGCCCAGACGCTCCCAGCTGTATTCACCATGTATTTGAAGGATTATCTTGGATCGCTTTCGTATTGGCTCACACAAATCACATCACCATAGTTAATTACCTTGCATCCACAAAGGCTTGAAAAATAAATAAATAAATTGACAAAATTAAGATAAATGGATGTAGGGCTTAATTTAGTATACTTTTTTATTATGCTGGGTTGTATTTATTTTCTCCCTTTAACTTATAACTTTGTGTCAAATAAATAAACATTCGGGCTCACAGTTTTTTGTTCATTACTTGCAGATTTCTAAATTTAATTTTTTTTAAATTAGATCAGAGATATAAAATGTCTGCAGATTTATCAAAATCAATGACCCTTTGTCAATTGTTCTTTTATTTCTATAAGAATCAATTAACGCGTTTTAGCTCTGAGATATTTATTACAACATACCTAAATTTTGACCTTCGGGAACTTTAGTGGCCTATCATTAAATATACTTTGCAGACCCACATACCTATACATAGGTACATGCATTTCCATATTGACACGATACTTTTTTTTTCCATTGAATTGATATTTTTCCAATTGAATTTTATTTTATTCCAGACGGTTGTAAAATAGAGAAGCAGTGCGAGTTTAAACTTTTGTTGCCTGTTGGCAACGTCGGGCATTTAAGGGTTAATAATTTTCCAAATACATTTTTTTTTCTGAAGCAAATTAATCTTTTCCAGGGTTAATATGAGTTAGAAAACCGTTTTCAGTACTTTTCATATTGACAATTTCTTCACTTCTCTTAAAACAAGGTGCAAGGAGTCATTTCAGGAGAGATAAATTACATAAGCTCCACGCATAACTCAATAGCTCTTATCTAACCTTGCACAAATTTTCTATATCAGCTTGCTCTTCTGAGGTTTTTCAATGGGTGTGGGTTAATTATCGACATTGAAGTAAATTCTTTCAACTTCTTTACCTTCATGAAATTGCATCTTGCACTTTGTAGACCCCTAAAATTTTTCTTTATCAATGCTTAAAAATGCTGCGAGCTTTAAAAAAAATTATAAATATTAAATAAATATTGTCTTTTATATTTATGTATACCTGAAAAGAGTTAATTTGACATGGAATAAGATAGATTTGCTTTAGGAAGAACACTGAATTTGGATTAATTTAATCTGCAATAAGATCAAATTTATTAGGAAAAAAAAAACATAGATCAATTCAATGAGGAAAAGTATCTAGTTAATGTGGAAATTCTATTTATGTATAGACTATTTTTAGTTGAAATTAAACTTGGTTCAAGTTATACGAAACCTTGTCCACTTTCAATGAATCTATTTGCTGCAATATTAAAATAATTCTCAATTACCGTATCTACTTTGGTAAGGGTACCATTCCCTCATTTTGAAATTTTTCTGTCTTCCATATTATACCTACAGTTCGAATATAACGCATTTTGCATTTGTTACATCCTATTATAAAGTATACCTACTGTATAACACGCTTTGCCTAAACTGGATAACACAAAAACATACACGTGAATTAATTACTATAAAAACATATCCCTTGGATTGCTCACCGCCCTGTTCCCCAATGTTAATCCCTATAGAATGTGTTTTTTTCTTCTTCTCAAATATAAGGAGAGTTTATAAATAAACATAATAATGAAATTTAATCTTGCTTTTAATGTTGATCCGCTGAACTAATTCTAATCGTTATTTAAAATTTAATAATTTTAAAAATTTATTTCATTGCAATATTTTTATGGAAAAGTTTAATTTAATTTAATCCCATTTTAATATTGCAGCAAAAAACAAATGATTCATTTAAATTGAACTAGGTCTTATTTCACATGGATTATCTTTTCATTTTAACTGGAAAGCGTGACCTTAGACAGACTTGCATTTAACTTACGAAAGGTTTCATTTAAACTTAAAATGGCATAAAAAATAAGGCAGATATTCTGTTACATAAAACAGAAGCTATTAATATTTAAAATGTTTTTTCTCACTATACTTAACCAACAGAAAATTACCATCAAAAACGATACTGGAATTTACCATATTCTCGACTGTAATTATTTCTCTTAAGAATAAATTTCATATCTGACACTCAAATGACTGAAATTCGAACACTCCCCCACCTCATCTGCTGTTTTGTCCTAAACTATAGCTATTAACATGAAACTAAAATTCATTTCAGTGACACAAATTTACAGCTCTTATCACTTTCGTTTCGACACTTTTCCGATATTGTGACGTGACATACTTAATTACTGCCATCATTTGCATATTATCCAATAATTATGACAGATAGTGCGAGAGATGCATTTCCATTGATGAATTTATGATTCAAAATTAATATGTACTCGTACATACCTACATTACACAAGAACGCATACATCATCATCATCTGTAGATGCTTTGGGCCAAAATGCATTGAACTAAACTGGTTATATTGCAATTGAGTCGTGCCAGTGTTGTTTACACCGTAAGCATGCGGGTTTAGATGGAGCCTAGAAGCCGCTCCCCATCGATTCAAAGTTGCTCAGGTTAGGGGGTCACTTTTAATAATTATTACCTATATGACAGTGCGACGGCGCGGTGGCGTTGAATTTTTTGCATCACAACCAACGCAACAGACTATGTACATTAGTTTCGAAAGATTAGATTTTCGGGGAGTCGACCGAATAATTTAAGAAGGGGAGCGCGACTAGACTAGTTTTCTAGACATGCATTCACTTTTCCTTTAGGGGTTATGATAATGCACGTAAAACTTCTTTTAGAATTGAGTCTAATTATAAGGTGCGCAAAGTAATAATTTCTATGAATAGCGCGTTTAGTGAATCAGGTCCAGGCAGTAACGTGCTTTAACATTAATTTTGGTGTTAAAATTAGTGAGTAGATTGTTTTTTAATTTATTAATTTATGTGCTAAATTGAATTGACTGCTTTAAGGTTTTTTAGTTTTTTTTTTTTTGATAGTGCAAAAAATTTCGATAAAATAATTGTGCAAGGCTAAGATGCATAGATAGAGGTGAGTTTGATAACCATGAACTTAGTTATTATTTAAGGTTAAGATTCTTATGAGGTTTTTTTGTTGTTGTATGGGAAATTAATGCAATGACTAGTTTTGTATATTGTTTTACTGATTAAATTTTGAAACCATTTTATTTTTATTCACTTAGATTGGAGGGGACCTACTAAATATGATCACGCTGAATTTTAGAATATTTTCAAGCTTATTTGTGTCTAATGTTTGTATCCATTTTGTTTTTTTTGTGTGCCTACGTACAATGTTGTATATATTTTTTTGCAGTAAATTAGTTATTCAGTACCATTCCGGTTATTTTAAAATTCAGAAGTTCCTGTGGCAAGATAAAATAAAATAAATCATGCAGAACTTAATTGTAATTTTTTATGCGAGATAACAAGGTCTGCATAAATAATTGAATGTCTACCATAGTGCGTATAATGCTGCGAGTAGATTGTTTCTATATTCGCCTAATCATGGCGTATCCACATTTAATAAAAAAAGACCGCGCCTGTAAGGCTTCTTCCATTACACAGGTAAAGATCTCTTTAATCTAGCTACCAATATGCTGATTTTTTATATCTTGGAAAGTTTTATTTAAGGAACCATCTTGGTAATGTGATGGCCTCGAAAATTTCTGATATTCATGATTATTAGATATTTTTCCAATGAAAAAGTTTCGATAATTTGTGCGCCTATTTTTTTCTTCTTTTTTTTTACTTAAATCACTTATGTTCTATAGACAAAAAACAATTCAATATCCTTTTTACATTTTTTATATAATGTTTGTGCCCACCGCAATACGATGACCCAAAAAAATATTGGCTGATTGTGGAAGGTGAAAATTGTCTAAAAGAAAAAAAAACGAAATATTAAAGGGGAACTCCTGAGCGTACTCCGTACTTTTTTTTGCTGCGAGTAAATTTAAAAAAATTAGAATTGAGTATCAAATTTGGCCTTTTTTCTAAAGTTTTTCGTTTAAAAAAAAAGTAAAAAATTTTCAAATAAAACCAATAGGCTTCTATATACTACTCTAAGGAACAACGTGAAAATTATGTGGCCACATTTCAGATGTATAACTTTAAAACTCTTCTTTTGAAAGTTACCATAATTTTAAAAAAACAAATTTTTCCAGAAAAATACTTTTCAAGTTTCGAATAGGTACGAGTTTTTCATATGAACTGTGTACGATGACAAATTCATATATATGCATGGAAGTTTTATCTTCCAGTTCATACAGTTCGCTGTAGAATTTGCCTATCATCTTCAAAAAATAATGGAACGGACCATGTCGAGCGACTGCATTAATGGACAGCTTCAGCGAATGTCTTCTAACACCAAATATTTTGCGCATCTGGAGAGGAGAGGGAATAAATAATCCCATCGTTTGTCTAATACCAAGTGCCTTAAGGCAGAGGAGATCTATTCAAATAGTTCGATCAATAATTTTTATCTAGACAACTTAAAAAGGAGAACAAACCTGACTAACATACCTATACTCCACGATAAGTCTAACTAAAGTGCTGTAAAGAAGCTTCAATATAAATGAATCATCAAACTCCTTAGAAGATGTCTTTATAAAATCCCGAGTAGCATTCGACTTGTCAGCAATTGCATTTTTTTCTTTTATAATCCTTCAAAAATAGACAAGTATTAAGGAACATAGCGATTTTGTTTGTTTATTTGTTTATCAAGTCTAGGTTTCCTAGATAAGGAGCATCCATCTAAAAATATAATTAAAGTGCAAAAACTTCTTATTTTACTCTATTAGTGTCTAAGCCGCGAATTTAAAGACAAATTGTCAGCACAGCAAAAGCTTTTCGTATTGGTCAATCAGAATTATAGGTAACGACACCATTAATGTAAATTATGATAAGCCATGCGTCATGGGCTGCCCTAGGGAATATCAGAAGTTTTATTTCATTTCATCAATATATCAAAATAAAAACCAAGGAAATTAACAAAAACTGTAGAAAAACTAAACATAGTTAATAAAAATGAGAACATATTAGTCGTAGTAGATTTATCTTTCATAAGGCCATGCTGAAAAGACTACAAGAAATGATTTTTAATTAAACTACACTACATTTCAAACCAGAGCTTCAAATATCTTAACAATAATACTGAAATTTTCTACAGGTCTGTTGTTAAAAATATGTCACTTGCTTAATAAATGAACCAAAAAATTTTTTTTTAACATAGAAAATTTTTAGGATCACTTTCAACTTAAAATTACGTTTTTTTGTATTACTTGTAGGTGTGTGTATGTGTGCTCTCATTATCAGCTCCATTTGACCTTATTTTGCAATAGGCATATAATTAGAAAAAGGAGCACTCATTTTAAACTCCGAAATGATCAAAACTGGTGCTATCGTCTTTAGTTCAGAATGATCATTAAGTGGTGACGCCATTTTGAACTCAGAATGGTCATAAATGTAGGTCTCAATTTTGAAGGTGTAATGTTTAGCTCAAAATGATCTAAAATTGAACTTTTTTTGTATTTATTATTATTATAACTCAAAAAAATCATTTTAGTGGTGACGTTTACATGATAAATGTGATTTTTAGAATATTTTCAAAAATGACGACTAAGTGATTCTCAGTCTTTTAATAACTTTTTTTTTAAACAAGCCCGACATGCGCAAGTCTAAACTGCATAATTATCATACATTGAATAAAATGGGACATTGACGCACAAAAACTACGCGCAAAATTCAATTCTCATTCACGACCTTATCTTGGAGTTCTCTTAGAGCAATACTGAAATTTTACCAAAGTTCTAACACCTAAATCACCTAAATCTTAACAATTTGATGTGATATGGATTACTGTTTTTTTTTTTGCATTAGCCTATAAGTCCTGCATCGCCCTATGATAATAAATTATATCAAATAGATAATCGCTATAGAACTTACTAGTGCCCTAATTTTCCCCTTCGTTTCGAAATTAAGCCTCACAAAGTTTTCTGAATTTTGGCCAGTTTGCTTTATTTTTTGACTATTTGTTTTTCTTTCTGAAAAAACACGTTATCAATATTCATTTTGCATATCGATTTTAAGAAGTCCAAAAATTCTTTGCAACTCATTTTTTGCGTTTTCTGTGTTTTTTTTACGAAAAGTTTTTTTAAATAAAAATTTAGTATATATTCAGCCTTTTTTGATAATTTTTTACTGAATTTAGAAAAAAGGAGAAAATCTAGATGTTTGTGAGAGAATCATTTAAGCTTTTCTTTTTCTTATTAAAACAAAAGTTTAATTCTATCTTTCTGAAAATGTTTTTCTTTTCTCACATCTTCTCGATGTGACGACATTAATTTACTAAATGCCATTAGAAAGAAATGAAATCTTTATCTTCTTCATATATAAAAAAAAAATACTTAAGATTCCGCTTTCAATAATGTGAGTAAAGGATCAATCATATTAATGTCAGGAAAATGCCAACACTCATGTTTGGAGACGTGTGAATTCGTTAAAACACATCAATCAAATGTTCTTCTCTGTTTCAGATTTAACAGCCCGTGAAAGTAATTCTGACATTTTATTGATACGCACGAAAGTGGCGTGTTAAGGAAGGTATTTCGCAGTTTCCCAAAAAAAAGCTGATTCTCTTGATTGAGGAAACCTCGGTATTTGGGGGAGAATTTTCATGTTTTGTGGTTATTTTATGTACATTGGTATTATGTGGTTGGTGGTATAAGAGAGGACAGAGAGGAGGCTGTTCTTAATACCTTTCTAAACACTTAATACAGATATTTTTATATATTTTGTTATATGAACTGGTGAGTGTGTATATGTACTCTGTTTTTTGACAACGAATTGAAGCTAAATTTGGTTCTGCGAAGTTATCAATTTTCATCATTTTGCTATACGTATATGTGCACGAGTATGGGAAAATTTGGTTTTCAATAATTAGTATTGAATTCGGGTTGAATGACTTTAGTTGAAAGATAGTCGTTTTTAATGATTTGTTTGGTTCAATGTCTTTTTCTGGCTGAATATAAAGGTGTATACCTCGGTTATGATGATCTTACAAATTAAAACACTGGCACATGCATATTGGATTTAATTTGATCGTCTAATCACTAGAAATTTCTCTGATAATAGTATATTTACTATGAAATCAGAATGTAATTTTATAGTATGTATTTAGCATAAATTAGAATCACCAACTTTCTGGAGAAAGCCCAAGAAATAAAAGTTTAATACTAGCATCGTTTAGACTGGGGTTGTTAGGTCAGTCCAATCGAAGAGTGTAAATATTTATATGGAGTACAATCACAACACCACATACATACAAACATATATTAATGTTTACAGCTAAGAGTGCAGTTCTTATTTATCAATAGTGAGAAGTAACGTATGACAGCCTAATTCGCTAATACCAATGCCGATCTCATATGATTCATTAAACTCATGCGAATATTCTGCAGAATTTTTGCTCAAATAATCGTCTAAATAATATCTAGCATTTCTTACACCTACACAATGCACAAATATCAATGATATCTTCGCTTTAAAACTTCAACAGATATATGTATATCGCCAGCTGGTATTTTCAGCATATGTATATAGAAACCAAAACTGAAGACAAATCGTGTATAAGAGGAACGAATAATTTTGGGTATTCGTTAACACTTTGACTCGAGCCAACTATATCAACTCTAGTTCGGAACATGTGCCCATACAAAATATTCATCAAGGATCATTGTCAATTGTCTAAACATGATCGTAAATCTTTGTAAATAAAATTTTCTGAAGAACAGAACCTTGAGGGACCCCTGAATGTTGATTTATTCTGTCTTCAGTGAATACAATTTTCTTGAGATTTAGAAACTATAGATTATCCTGATTATGTTGATTACGAACCTGAATTGGATTGATTTGAAGATTAGACTGTTTTGTCTAATGAGCTTTATTCTCACAGCATTTGCTATGTGAAAGAAGCAGCCTGCTATTAATTCTTTTTTTATTGATAGCACTAGTGACGGTTATTTTGAATTTCATTAATATTGATGTAGTATTGAATGATGTGCCTTGAAGTCGAACTGTCAGTCCTTGCGAATAGTTTTCGTTACGGAAGTACTTAGTACTACATAATTATGCGATGGCCTTTTCAAAGAAATTCCCCAGGTTGAAGTTTAAGGCCCATTCAGACTCTGCAAGTTACTTTCACAAGGTGAGACTCTCTTCACTTTTCTATGCCTCTCGTAGGACCAAATGCTTACTTGCGACAAGTTGGAAATCTTGTTCCACTCTATTCTACATTTTAAAGCAAGTCCACAATTTTAACTTCAATTTTATGTGAATTTGATATATGGCGGATTGTATTCCATTCTAGTTCCACTTCAGACAAATTCCTGCAAAAGTAGTTCCACTTCAGGCAAATTCACGCGAATTCTGCCAAAATTACTTGACGAATATGAACATGAACTTGCTCATATGTACCAATCTAATTGTGCAAGTAACTTGCCGAGTCTTTCATTTTTTTTTTAATAATTGCATTATAAATTGTGTAAATGTAGTCTACGCCTGTGTATTAATCTGCTGAACTTGTTACAGAATTACCGCAATTAAATCAACCTTTAGAGATGTCATCATATACCTAATTGCGAAAGTCTGATTTGCTTTAACTAGAGTTGTCTATGAAAGTGGCTTAGAAAATTATTATTTCTTTCTTTTTTTCGAAAGAAATAGGTTTATTTATTCTGTGGTGTTGCTGCTGCCAAATTTGGGTTTCTTAGTGCTGACGTTGGTCATCATAAAGGACCATGGATGATCTAAGTGTGCCTGATCGTACAGCTTCTTACGATTGTCGCCACTCTAACCTACTGCTGAACTTAATATGTTTTTAAATGTATTAGGACATATTTTTTTGGAGTTTTGTGTGCTGTGCTGTGTTGAATGCGGTTTACATTTTTCTGCAATTTTAGGCAATATTTGTATAACCTGCTATCCGGTATGGATTTAAGATCCACTAACTATAGCTTGTATCCAATCCTTTTTATTACATGTCATAAAACAATGCTTTTTTTCCATAAGCCATGTATACAACCAGGGCTCATGTTCTGTTCTACCAACCTACAGGAGGCTTTCCACATAATGGAAAATTCTTGCAGAATATGTGAGCTGCTGAGTATCTACTTTTCATCCTTGAAAAAGATATCTGCGTAGTTGAGAAATTTCGAAAACACAAATCATCCCAATATTGAGATCATACTTCAATACATTTGCAAGAAATGTATAGTTGTAAAATTCGAGGTAAGATTGAGATCATAAACACTGTTAAAGCTTCCTAAACTTCTTATTAATTCATTTTAAAGAATAAAAAAACTTTAAGGGAAACCACCATTCCTTAAGATGATCATATTCTTGTAATTAATTAATTCATTAGCAGGTAATCCCACGTGTTTTAATATGTATATAACTCCTGTGGGTAAAATTACAAACACGAAACACTTTATTGTAAACATACCTATATATACATACAACAAACACCTGAGTAGCCGTATCTACCTGTTCTTATATAGGAAGGACAAATATGAACATATAACATACTTTTACATATATGATTTGAAGATACAATAAAGAAATATACTTGCTCATAAATATGCTGCAGCTTTGTCTATTTATGTAGTTATGTACATATACTTTACTTTCAAATAGCTGAATATGTTTCGCATATTGAAGGAGAAAAGCATTCCCCTTTTTCTGTATTACAACATTCACCCCTCGATATAACAGAGAACAAATGGTTTTGCGCAAAATCACGAATAAATCCAAAAGTTGGCAAATTTCATTTGGGACAACTTTGAACTTTGATTTCTCTTTCGGAGGTGAAAAGCATCAGAAACCAATTAGGATTACATTTTTATCCCGGTAACAATTACGACGGAAGATTCAATAGATTCGCGAATTGTATGAAGGTTTGTATAAAGTGAAAGGGACTTAAGATGAATTCGTTATCAAATGCCATGATGTGTAAATGAAAAAGGTTTTTTGTTTACTCGATTGCTTGTTATTATTTTTTTTTTTTATCTTTTTCACACGCTTTAAGTAAATCTTATTGTAAATGTAAAATAGATTTAGGCATGTGTTTAGGATACAATGATGTAATTTTTTTTATACCCTAATTAGAAGATATATCAAAGTTTGTCATTTGATTGGTATTACGCTTAGAAATAATTATGTTAGGCGCACGACAGAATTGATTGAAAATCACGATATTTCTATTTTAGTATGTCCATCTGTCCGTCCGCATGCATGATAATTCGAGAATATCTTTCTTTACCTTGAAAGATGATATTATGCACAGATTTTTTTTCTTCTTTTTTTTTGTTAATAAAAATGTTATATCCATGGATGAAACTTAGCAACTCATTCCTTGAGTTGCCATACAAAAACTTTGATTAACGTAGAGAACTTAAGCTTTGTCTATAAGTTTTATAAAAAAATTCATTCTAGATTTAAGATAGAAAATGGGCAAAACCGGATAACTTCTTCGCCATTCAAGAAATGTCAGTCTTCATTATCTATATATTTTTGAATACCGATCCGATCCATTAATATATGTGTATGTAGAATATGGAAGATAAGGTAATTTCGTGGTAGTATTGCCATACAAGTATTCATTATTCAGATTTTTCACATACATATATTTGGGTATTGTGGTTGAGAGCAGCGGTTGAACACAGATGCCTCAAATTTGAGTCCAACAATTACATTAAAATTTCAGATGGAGTTCCAAAAATATAGGGTTGCCATACATAAATTCTCATTTCGTACCTATCTCTACTAAAAAGGAACTCAGTTCTAAAGGATTTTAATATACAGAAGAAGAATAAAAGTTGAGATTACTCTTTAGGACTTTTTACCGGGGTAAACTTATATTTGTTATATTTTTTAGATTCTCCGGTATATAGCAAAAGCTAAAAAATGTTTTTAATTTATTATTTCATCACACAACTCATTATATTTTTGGTGGCAAGTTTCAAGGCTTGGTGTGACTCATCAACAGGTCCCAAATAGCGAAATTGAGTGACTTGAAAAACAAATGAAAAAATAGAAAACCAACCTGTACCGATGAGTGTAAGGTTTTCTGCTAACACGGGCGGGCGTATACAGGTTCGATTCGTTTCGAATGAATCTGGTTTTTTAATTTTTTTTAAATTTTTTTATTTTTCTCAATCTTTTTCATTTTTTCATTTCTTTTCTTTATTCAATTTTTTTATTTGTTTTTCAAGTCACTAAATTTCGCTATTTGGGACCTGTTGATGAGTCACACCAAGACTTGAAACTTGCCACCAAAAATATAATGAGTTGTGTGATGAAATAACAAATTAAAAACATTTTTTAGCTTTTGCTATATACCGGAGAATCTAAAAAAATTCCTTCTTGAACAAATATACAGAAAAAGGTACGATGTTATTGTTATCATATCATAGCATGTCACCTATTCAATTTCATTTAATGCTTTCAGTGTTTCTAAAGCTCATAATAAATTGGGTAACCCTCCTTGATTCGCAACTATACAACAACATATTTGAGTTGAAGAACCATAATTGTTTTAATGGAGATTTCACTTGAGACCCGGGACATTTTTTAAATTGGACTACTATATTTTATACTAAGAATTGACGTTCTCTTCTATGCTACTAGACTCGATATTACATATGCGTCACTCTTTCATTATATACGTGAATTTCGGAGGTTGATCTTGTATTAATCCGATTTTTTTTTTATTTTCACTTGATTGAGTCTCAAACTATTTACATAACTGATATAAATTTCCATCATTACTTTGATATTATTTATACACCAATTAAAAATTTTAACACTCGACTATTTTGGTAGGATTAAGATTAAAAAAAAATCGTCAAAATCACTTCCAACTTATTCACTTTTAAATTGTGGACAGATTATGCAATCATCTTAGTGTCACTTTGTAGTAAATAATTTTTTTCTCTTTAATTTCAGGTAAGTGCTTTGGAAATCCTGTAATTTTTTTTTGATTTTATACTTGGTAAGTACTTTTTATTGAACAGCAACTGTTTTATATTAAGATACACAACTTGGAACTAATATTTTTACTTACATATTTATATATTCTGTAATATAAATATAAATTTTATAGTGACAAATTCAATATCGAAAAATTCTTAATGATATTCCCGCTCTGGAGCGTATCAGTTCCTGTTCATATTTCTTCAATAATTTTGCCAGGAGGGGAAGTGGATTTTTCGAAAAATAGTTTTATCGCATTCGTTATTATTATCAATATCAAAGAGGTTCAATTTGTAGATTGCGTAATTATATTTTACTTAAGCAAACTTGCAAGTGCTTTCTAAAATACCACGTTAAACAAAAAAATCAATTTTCAAAATTTAATCTCAATCATTTACACCCAAAATACTAGTAAAAGCACAAAAGGAAGATGGCAAGAGAATGATGTTAAAAGCGATTTAGATCTTAGGAATGTCTAGACTAAATTGGGTTAATTGTTACTAAAATCACTAAGAATACATAGTCAGGTACAAATGAAGAAGAAAAATGTCTCAACAAAATGTTATATCTTTTCGTGAATACTAGATATACATATATAGGGCTTCCAAAGCAAATTTCTATCGAAAAGAATCTATTCGCTATGCCCTTACTCATCAATTATTCTATAAGAAAAGAAATTGAAAATTTATTGATCAAATGAAGAATTTCTTTATGGAATGGGGCAGAAACGGTATTCAAGAAAAAGACTGTCGAGAAATTTTGTATAAATGTCGAAATATGTTTTGGTCTTCGTTGAAATGGTACACATAGCTACATTGAACAGATCAAATAAATTCATGGACTTTTCGTCTACCTATATAGTGTCACGCACGTCTATCAAGAGTTTTTAGACTCCATTGATTCCAAAATCTTGAAATCATCCCTCTTCATTTTTATTTTTCTTTTGATTCAGTTCAAGTTGTTTCATCTGATCTGAATCTAACTAATTATCTGTTTATTTTTCAAAAACCATAAATTTTTCAACTCTTGACGACGAGACATTTATATTTATAAGACTATTATCTTAAAATACATTCACATAAAAAATAAGAGTTAGAAGAGGTTTTGTAACTCTAGGAGCGATGCACACTTCTCACTTTACCTAGGACACCTACATATACAACTAAACAGTTCTGAAAGGTTATAAATACGAAGTGGAAGTAGGTACAGTTGCGATTGTGTACCTCCCCTATTTTGGTATATCATAACGTTAAGTGCAGTGATTTTAAATTTTTTGCGTGAAAATCTACAGCATCTTTATAAAAAACAGATTTGATTTACCCAATACTATTTATCTTACAAAACGATTAGATAATCTGTTTTCTTGCCTTGTTCAGGTGCATTCGAAAATCGCCACCTTCGTTACAGTCTCAATTTTCATCCTTCTACAGGTTATTAGCACGCAATCAACACAGTTTGAGTTAATTAATTTAGTGAAGTAATTATAATGCGATTACTGCTTCTACTGAATCCTTAAATAAAATCTCCTTCTTCAACTACCAATATAGATTAGCTTAATTCACAAAAAACTGCCAGCGATAGCCTTTGGACCAGCATTTTAATTAGTAGCAGATTATGGTTCAAAAATTGGATAGTTTACTAAAATATCAGTAACAGATTGTAATGTGATGAGGTCCTAAAGCCGAAGTACAAGAAGAAGAAGAGAAAATCAATTGTGCATCACTTCTTACTTAAGTCGCCAAATCTAATCTAAATGTCCAAAATATATTTTGACAGTTCATAAAATTTTAGGCTAGAATTCTGGTACACCAAAAAAGAGTGTATACCTCAAAAAAGAGTGTATACCTACTTAAGAAAAATTTATATGACAGCTTGGTTTTCTGTCTTACCACACACCAAAAATTGGTCACTATCTATATAAGATTGTAGCACAGAAAATTTCTATTGATTTTGTTTTTATACACGGTGATTGTGAAATGAAACTGGTGATAGGTTTAAGTGCACCTGGGTGGAAAAGAGAGAGAGGGGGGATTTGGCAATCCTAACGGGTTTGCAGATACAGGTGGCTTCATATCTGAAAGATTTTCAGATACCTAACAGAGTGTTTTACCTGTATCTCCCCCTGATCCGTAACGTATCGACCAGACGATTTTTTTTCGTGATAGGTAGTATAAAGCCCTTTACTCATAATGCACCTTTAACATTAAGGTGCATTAGATTTGAGTTTGAAAATAGTTTTTTTTCTCCAAATTCAAATTTCGTGCCATTTTACGTGGAATATTGCGTTATTAACATGTGAATAATAATGCACTTCGGAATAATTCAATTCTATTCATTTTGTTACTGGACAAGTACAAAAGATTAATAATCTTTTAAAGTTATGTACATTAAAAGAAAAACGTGAATTCTAAAATTCAAAAAATTCAAAAAATTCAATTGATACAAAAAAAAATAATAATACTAATAAAAATTATAAAATAATCAAACTTATAAAGAACTAATAATATCTACTAAGCAGCGAATTAGTAGAAGCAATTCCATCACCACTAAGAAATATGGGAGTAAAGTATCGATCTGAATTCTCCAACAATACCCGCAATCGGTATTGTACCTGGTAAATTATTCTAACAACGAGCAGGATATGCTAAGTAAGAGGCTTCCAATACTCGTCTATTATATCGCTGAATCAAGATGTTACGATGCCGCAATGATTGAAGAAAAGAAATGTATGTAGTCAAATAATCTGGGACGCCCGTACGTATTAAAAATAATACAAGTACTTTGCGCCTGAGATGTGAATCTAAAGGCCGCTATACCCGTTCAAGTAAATCTTGCGACTTCTGCATGGCCCAGTCGTTTGATTTGCATGACCGTGAGTACCGAATGTTGGCCGAAATTATTGCATACAAGCCGAACTTATGACTTTGTTTTGTTATAGAATTGAACTATAGACAAAATTGGATATTAACTTTTGCTTCCACTCGCAACGATTTTTTTTCAAAATTTACTTCATTTCTATAGATAAGTCGCCAGGTTTGCTTGTATGCAATGGTCCGATTTCAGCCTTTAATCTCAACTCAAGCTCCGACTTGAGCGTGTGTAGCGGTCTTAAGAAACAGCCGACATGATCTATACTAAACGGAGAGATGTGATAAAACCTACGAAGACCAAAAATAAATCTAAGACAGTTATTAAAGGCAACACTAATTTTACGACGGCAATATGAATCAAGTTGTGGATAAATCAAACTTTCATTGGAAAAATAGGGTATGATCAGGTCTTTGACGAGCTTCAGGTTAGTACTGGAGCTTAAAATCTGAGAATAAAGCCATAACCTCCGCAGTGGATATGTGATCACAAGAACTTAGTCTTGAGTTGATATCTATCCCCAAGTTTGTAGACGAGGGGGGGGGGGGGGGTGCTTTGCTTCTAAGGAGTCGAGGCGAACCACAATATTTAGTCTTCAGCCACAAACTCATTTGAGTTGGTGAGTAAGTATTGTGGTTCGCCACGACTCCTTAGAAGTAAAGCACCCCCTTCCCCTCGTCGTGCAATAACATCTTGAATGAGATGAATTGGTCTGCTACAGTACAACTATATATCGTCGGCATACAGATGAATGTCATGGCATTTGGCAGATCATTAATAAATATGGTAAATAATACCAGACCCAGAGCAGAACCCTCAGGTACACCGCTTCGTCCGAGGTTTGAAACCGGGACCTTCTTTCCGGGCGACTTCTCTTACCACTAAGCTATAGAAACAGATAATTTTCCTCTTGCATTTATTAACTTGTAATTAGCCTACTAAGCCACGTTTTGCTTTCAGCTGGCATTAAGAAGAGCAACTCAGTTTATATTTATTTTTTCCCGGACGGGAATCGAACCTACACTTGTTAGAATCGGTCAATGATGGAGAACAGAAAAATTTTAAGAACTTTTATTTTTAACATTCTAAATCAAATCATAAATACAAGAGGAAAAATATCTCGTTAGCAGTCTCCCGGCAAGCTGAAGGTCATGGTTTCATACCCCGGACGAAGCGGTTGTTTTTTCCTCTTGTATTTATGATTTGATTTAGAATCATTAAAAATAAAAGTTCTTAAAATTCTTCTGTTCTCCATCATTGACCGATTCTAACAAGTACCTATAGGTTCGATTGCCGTCCGGAGAAAAATTATTAACATCATCGAAAGCTTTGTCAAAATCTAGTATTACAAAAATACCCACTACACCTCTGTCCAGGTTCTACTGTCCCTTTTCTAAACAATAGTTCTAAAATAAGTATTTATAAGGACTTTTTATATGAAATCATTATTAATAATGAAACGAATCAGATCACAACAACAACTTAATAAAAAAATTTTAATTTTTTTAATATTTTATGAATTTAAATAATGTTCAATATGTTTTTCATTATTTCCAAGCATGCCATCTGCCCTTCGCTTTAATTCTTTCTTTCTTTCCGATCCGCGACAATAATTCCTTCTGTATTTACTGGTCTTACTTTAATTTATACATATAATTGTATATTGTTAAATTTTTCATACTTTAATAATGTCACACAGCAGAGCCAGTCCTTGTAAAAACAAATACCCATCATCATCCCAAACAATATCAAGAGAATTTTTTCGTTACCAACTAAAATAAAAGAGGTGTGAACGTACAAAATTAAAAAAAATATTCATGTCATGTGGACATACGGGAAAAAAAATTTATAATAAAAAACAATTTTTACCTGAAGGCTTGCTTGCATTACTTTGCTTTTATGCAAGAAAAATATTAAAAAACAGGAAAAACCCGCCCTCGTAAAAAGTACACAATTGAAAAGCACTCCTTTATTTTCACTACCCGAAAAAACAAAATAAAAACAAAAACAATAAAGCTATACAACTTAACTTCCTGTTTGTTATTTTCATCATAGAACTCTTTTTATGTTTTTTTCTTTTGTACTTATATAATATACAATTTCTCAAATCTTTTATCCATATGGAAGTACTTACCTGGCTACCTACATTTTTACAAGTCTGTATAATAAACATCTTTCTAAACAATGAAAAGCTTTTTTTTTACATGAAAAATACATTTTCAATGTCAGCCAATCTCAACCATAAACGTGAAACACTCAACAAAACTATAATAAAATTTTTGCATAGCAAAGGGCAAAGAACTATGTAGGTATATACATGAATTGCAGAAAAACTTCCAAAAGTGGGCTTTTAATATCATAGAAACTTTTACTTAAAATATACAGGTATACCCCATGTTATAAGAAAAGCTGTCGGAAAATTATTCAGCTAAAATCAGCTGTTGTTATGCTCTGCTCTCTATGTGTATCTATACATACATATACCAGACAGATATATTAAATATAAGATAGCATCTCTCACTAAATTCACCAAGTCGTCGTCTCCTCTACATAGCTCCATGAAATTTCTGTATTCAGCGCACTTCAGTTAATAAAAAGAGGGGAGGAGATATACTCTCTATTCAAGCATACTACTAACATTTATGCTAACTTTTATTCCTCCTCCAAAATATACACTCTGGTTTAGCGTACACATGGTAAGGAAAATATGTTTGTTTGATGTGCTTTCCGATGATGGTACAGAAGTACGGAAAAGAAAATGAAGGAAAATGAAAATGCCAACAATCAAATCGTAACTATCTGAGACTTAGTATACCCACAGAGGGCACGAGGATCGGTAACGCGAAAGAGTCCTCTTCTCAAAGGGGGGAGTCTCTATCTAAAAACATAATATTTGTTCAATGATATATTACATATTATATGTAGTCTCCAGTAATTTGGAACAAGAACTAAGTAAAATTATTAAATTTAAAAATTATCGTTGGTTTTTCTAACAAAAAAAAAAAAAATTATTGTGTGTGAATATCTATTTAATAGATAAACGACAAATCTATAATATCTTCCTCCTCTCAGCATCGATAGCCGCGCGCGAAACGATCGTGACCGGTTCACACTATATTATTTATTTGAATAATACACATTTAACAATTCCATTATCGTGTTAAAAATAAACAACGTAAATCTTGCGATATCTTAATAAATGATGAAAGAAATTCGTGAACATTTTCTTTATTATTATAAAAATTGTTTCCCGGGTGTGAAATATCTGCATCTATCACAGATCATGCAATAGATCAGTTTTTTTTCAATTAAGTTGTACAATTTTGTTAGGAAGTGAAAAACCTTAAATAATAATAAAACATTTAATGATAAACCAGTTCAATATTTTTATAGTGATCACTTTCATTTTTGATTGTATATACCTACATAATACATATCAAATCAGATCTTGAGATATTTTTGGCTACAGCAGAGATACTTTTTTTTTCTGCCCGCATTTTCGAGACAAGTTTGTCTGTGCAAAACGTGAAAAAAAAAGTGAAAACATTGAAATCAATTACGACACCGCACATATTATCAGACGGTTGTTGGTTTGGTTTGTGGAGACCGGTTAGTGTGTTTTGTGAAATTTTCTGGGCGACATTTCTATATAGTATATAGGTGGTATATAAATTTTTTTTTGTATATATCTGACACAATAATTTATGTGTACCTATGAGCTATGTACAATAAAAGTGATCTTGTTATGTTATGTTATACTTATCATGTGCCCAAAACCGATATGATTTATATCGCTTTTGATTTTTTAATTTAATTTAATTTTTTTAAACAAATTCTTGTGTTTTTTTTTTTTTTAACCAGTTTCAATATTATTCACGATATTAACGAAAATGACATGACCAATAAACGCCGACGCGAAATCTTATCGTCGCGCGATCAGTGATCTCTCTTAATCGAAAACAGACGTAATTTTATTGTGAATACGAGTGACGAAATGTGCGCCGCCCAGATGTTTGTTTGTTTTGGTTTTTGCTTTTCTTTTTGTTTACATTAACCAGACGTGTATATCTGTGTTTTATGTGTAAATAAAATATTAAATTTATAACCATAGAAATTTTCAAAATTATAATTACTATCTCAAGACATCAAAGAGATTTTAAAACACAAGCGTCAAAAATTTCCTTACGCTTTTCGTTTTTGATTTTTAATACCATGGCAGTTATATTTATTATGTCGTTTGGAAATGCAAAAAAAAAAATATTTTTGTTAAAGACAATACGGCGGTAATCGACGATGTGTAGTGACGTCAATAATTAATAAATATCTAGTAACTGTGAATGAGAAATTCTGTGTGTGTTTTCTAAATAATTTTATGACAAGTTTGCCAATTTAATTAGAGTTTTTGGTTTTTTTTCTTTTTGCCTTAAGATCGATAAGCGCTTTAATTACAAGTGTTATAAAAGTTTTGTGTGATGATAACACATCATGTGAGATAACAGTAATAAAACAAGAATGTGAATCAACACAAAATAACTAATTTTTATTTATGATGATTGCTCATTTTCTATGAATTTATTATTCTCTTTGTACGAATTTATTCGGGCGGCTAATATTTTATACGTGTTTACAAACATACATACATAAATATTTTCCCTAAGTTACACATTATTTTCTGATTATTTTTATGAGGATAGACATAATTTTCCGCTTATACTTACTTATACATGATGAGAAATATTAACTTGTGTATATTATACGCGAATTATGTTCACTCTATTATCCCCGCATATTATTTCTGGGAAAGGACACATATCTCCTTTTTCCTTCAACATTTTTATTTTTCTTTCTTCCATCATTTGTCTTCTTTTCGGTTCATTTTGAATCACTTTCAGTATTCGTTTTTGATTGCCATAAAGAGAGAAGACATCAAGACTTAATATATTCACGTTAAAGTGTTCTTTATATATTCTTATGGATATTAGCTCATAACTTTGATTTTATCATGATATATGTAGTATACATATACACATATAATATGGCATTAAGTTATTTTACCATGTGCTGATGATATAAAATAAACATCCTCGATGATTATGCAAAAAAAATCACTTTTGTAAAAATTGTTGTATATTTTGCTTGTCATTTTGCTCTTCAATTTAAATAATAATTGGAAATTCTTCTTGAATTTTTGTCTTTTTTTTCATTTTCGGGGAATTTTAATTGCATCATAAAATTCGAAAAGTGGGTACCTTTCTCAAATACTAAAATTTTCGGAATCTAAAAAAAATACTGAATTTTGTCCAAAATAAATATACTTAGGGGACAAAATTGACTTTTTTGTTTGTTTGTATCGTAAAACTGTAAACTGTAGATAACTGTTATTTTTATGATGTTGCCAATGACGCCGTAGCACAGCCTTTACAGGAAAGGAAGAAATGGAAGGGAACTGAGGATTGTTTTGTTGAGTCATGGAAGTGTTTTAAGTCTTGTGCTCATAATTGGGGCGGCGAGAAGATGGTAAACCGTTCCACATTCGTACTGTTCTGCTTATAAAAGATTCGCGGAATTTGATGGTATGGCCGATTTAGACTTTAAGGGTGTGGGGTGAGCTCAGATTACAGCTCGTGTGGTATGCTTAGCGAGAATTCTACAAGGGATTAGGCTAAAGACTTCGACAGAGCAATAACCTTAGAAGTAGCGACAAAAGAGAGATAGACATCTGACCATACGCCCGGTGGTTTAAAACGAGTGATAATATCTATTTACACATTTATCATTTCATATCATAAGTTGCACACATTTTTTACCCTATCTTTAGAATGAAAAACAAAACCCCTCAAAAGCAAGTTAAACTTGCGCAATCGAGGTTCTTACAAGAATTTGTCTTATATGAAATTTTTTTATTTCTTTAGCAACTATGAGACTGATGAAAAAAGCGTCAGTTGTCTGTTATCTATTACGCAATATTTACTAAACTCGGATAATATCAAAATTTTAGCTTTAGATATCTACACTGTAAAAAGTGAACAAATTGTTGCCATAAAGCTTAGTATTTTGCCCTAAAATGTTGGGAATATTCCCTAATCTTATCGAAAATAACCTAAGCTTTGTGGCAACAATTTGTGCAAATGTTTTACTGGATATCATATCAGGGCGGGGGTTGGGAAACGGTGTTTTTTGGCTTATATCTTTATAAGCAATTCACCAAAAATTTAAAAAGAAATTCCTGAATCCTTCCTTGAAAATAGCTCTTTGAAGCGATATGGATTTAAGAAAAAAAAAATTTATGGGTCCTAAGTGGCCGGCCACCCCATAAAAATTGGAAATTTGCGGGCCACGAAGACATTCTGCCAATTTTTAAATTCCCACGTCATGTTGTCTTCCACAAAAACATCTCTGATAGACAAACGGACAAACGGAAGAGTAATCTTACAATGGTTCCGTTTTTTTCACATTTTGACGTACGAAACAACAAAAAAGGACTTAATTGATATTTTTCAATCATCTATGTATTTACCGTGGTTTTTTTGTAACTGTTCCTAACCTATCTCGGAATTTTTCAATACAATCTTTGTCTTTGAGGTAAAATATTAAACAAGTCAGTATATCCTTCCTTTCTATTGTTTATACCACATTGCTGTAAGTAAATTAAATAAACCTGCAAACTCTGGTGTGAAGTCTGGTAAGTTAGGTGCGTTCAGCATTGTTCCCCATCCGAATCGCCGGAAATCACAGCAAAGCAAACGTCCCGTTCCAGAAGGTTATAATCGATAATCCTTTCTATATGGTACCAAACAAACACTAAGCTAAATTTTGAAGGACTCCCATGCGTCGGTCAAGTTTAGCCGTTTTACGCTTGATGTTCTTGTAAAAGATCCACTTTTGTTCATCGGTAACACAATCCTTCCAAGAAACGGCTCGTTTCCTAACCTGACGAGGAGATGGCAAAAGTTCTTCCTTTTTTTCCCGTTGATCTTTCATCATGTTTGCGGTACCTACCCACCCACTTTCCTAGCCTATAGGCCTTTTGCAGCTGATCACTTGATATTTTAAAATGTATCTGATAAGCAATTGCACTTTGGACTCTTAATCCGCTTAGGGACATACAATTTTACTGTTATAATAAACCCTTTCTTTTAAATTCCTGAAAATTTTGCATTACTTACGGGATGATCTGTGTTAGGGTACAGGCACAACTAGGCAGCATATGTCGAGGAGACGATATATCAAGAGTTTAGCGAGGCGAAGTGAAGAACATTCTCATAGAGTGCAATTATTTTATATCTTAACTCTTGATATAGCCTCGCCTCGCCTCGGCTTGCCACATTGTGCATGAACCCATACAAGTAAATCCAAGTCAGGAGAATAATTTTGATATTTTTAAAGATAAATTCCTTTCGAACATTTAGAAACAAAAAACTGTTATACAATTTTAAAGAGAAAATTGATTCTAGAAAGCACTTAAAAAGAGAGAAAGATAAAATAATCAAAAATACAGGAAAATTGGAAATTTTCTAGAGAAGAACTGAGAATTCAGAAATCTTCTTCTGTAGACTTTGCTAGAATTATAGTTAGTAAACTCATCAAGTTTCCTTTAAAAGTTTCAGGTGGTCTGCAGGAATGTATTGCTGCAGTTTTTTCTAAGTCTTCCATTTGTAAATTTTGTATAGGAATACCCTAAATCTTGTGTGTAACAGAATAGAGCAATTCGGCACATATTCCCCTTACTCTGGAGAGAGCGAGGAAATTACTTCAGCTGTCATCAAGTTTTCTGGAGTCAAATTCAAATTCTTAGAATTTTGGTACATGGAAAATGACACTTTTTGATCTTTAGGTTACCATATAACTCCGATTTGACAGTGTGTGGTGTGTTTTTTGTTATACTTTCTTAAATAAATTTCGATTTTTCACACTTTCTTCATTCTGAATTAAGAATTTTTGATGAACTTTGAACGAAGTTCATGAGTAAAAATTGAAATCTTTTCGACGGAACTTTTTTTCACACATATGAAATTTCAATTGCAATTATTGAATGAATTTTGTCACCTCTGTGGAAAATAGAGGTGAGGAAAGTGACTCTGTTGTGATTTTGTCAGAAAATCCATAAACAATTGATAGAACTTCTCTACTTCTATAGACAGAAGAACAGGAAGTTTCCTACTCGTATCTACATATAAATTATAATTTAAAATAATTTCAAGCTCTCAAGGTCTCAATATAATGTTTTATAAAATAAAATAAAAAATGATTGATTGCGCAGGCGCTTAGTATCTGCAGGCTTAATTATCAGCGCTTAATTATGCACACAGAAAAAATACTATGGTGAGTCTGAAGAACGAGGCCTTTATTTTATGTACTTTAGATATCATAAATGTTTACATAGGTAGGCACTTATGTTAAGGGTGTCTCAATATGAATTTATATTAAAAAAAAAACATTATTTAAATTAGATCCTTCAAACTGTTATTGATGTAGAAAAATTAGAAATGTTGACATTACTTATGGTAAAGAACGTCATCAAAATCGCTATCTTTTGACGTAATTTTGAAAGAAGTTTTGAAGTGATTTCAAGTTTTTTCCCTTGAGCTTTAAACATCTCAGGGTGGTACAGATAGACCTCACTTTAAACAAAAACACACCACAGGAAGCAGTCCAAAGCGGTTAAACTGCATCTTCTTTCCGGTCGTTTTTGGTATCCAAAACGAGAGATGCCACTACCTGGGAACTTCGTTTTAAATAACGTTATTGTTTGACGTGCGGTATGACATCAGGTCATATAATCCTGTTGAAATCACATATCATTCAAGTTCATTCCATCCAATTCCCATGATGCTCCCGATATTTTAATCCTGCTTATTTTGCAGTATTAGTATTCGCGGCGGAGATGTTTTCGGTCGATCTTCCAGGTAGCTGACGCATAGATTTCACTCATGTTGCATGGAAAATATTCGCTAAAATTTAGCTATCACATTTTCAATAGCGAGTCGAGATGGGCAATTATTCACACCAATGCAATGCTCCCCATTTTTGCAATGGGTGCACCCTTTATGATCCAAACTTGTAAGATACACATATTTTCACGATCTCCATATTCTATTTATTTTGGAATGAACTACGACTCGACTATTAATTATTTGTTCTACGGAGAATAATCTTAAGGACATATTACATAGATATGACGCCTTTCAGAGACTCCTTAGTGTTCACAACATTTCCATATTCTTAGATCATTAAATATATTCGCAGCCTACATTCAGAATTATGAAGTCAATTTTTGATATACAACTGCTTCCACTGTCTTGCTAAAACATAACTTGGTTGCGACATAACTTTGCAACAGCATGGAAAAATTATCTTAATCCTGTCATCGACTTCAGTATCTACCTACAAATAATTTTTTTGTGTAAATAGAAAATTTTCCACCCGTATTATGTTGTGATTTATTGTTTTGGAGAATTTCCAAAAAAAATAAAACATCTAAAAAAATATTTTACATTTCGTGGTCGGTCAATACTATTTTTATTACGACCATGTTAATCCTAATTGTTTTCCTCACATTTATCTTTTTATGCATCCCCAGATTTTTTATATTTTTTAAATTGTCGTCTCCTTTTTTTTTAATTGTTGTTGGAATTGTTACGTTGCGCCTTATATTGCAATTTTCTGTGCCATAAATCTTCATGTGTACATTTGTGCTAGAAATCCACCGATAACTAAAGTTGCGGATTATTGATTTTATATTGGATAAAAGCCAGCATGCATATGTATCTATCTACATATATATGTAGATTGTAGATACATGTATATTGTGCATAGCTAGGTTAGATTTTATTCTGAAAATTTATTTGAAATTTGTAACTTTATAATTTATAATGACGGGTAAAAGAATGGACAATGCCAACTGTTCCGTGTTTGAGTAATTTACAGGACTTTAATAGTTCTCAAAGGCCAGTTTGATCTTGAACTTTAATACAATAAATAATATCTAGTATTGTAAAGGTAAATATTGAATGTAAGAAAGTGTGAGGTGAACATGTGTTCAAAGTTCTGGTTCGGAAGATATTTTCATTACTTTACGTTTTTCTAAAATTTTGTTTAATTTTCAAAATATTGATAAGCTTACTCTTAGCAAACGAGAATCAAATCCGGATATTTTTTGCTTATGGGTAATCTAATCTATTTTGTTAAATACGCCTAATGAAAAATAATGTATGCACCACATAATATTTCAGGATTCGATTGGAGTTAATTTATCGCCTCTTTTAATAATTGAAAAAAGAAAAAATCTATAGGTAATGCAGCGAAAAAAAATGTTCGAATTACAACTATTAAAAAATTGAAATAAGTTGTAATTCAGTAGGAAGCAGTGTACAAGACATCTTGTCTCAAATTTTAAATACACAGTTTGAAAGTATGGTCTCACGTAATGGATGTTTGTAAACATAGTCAATGAAGGTTTTACACGTTTATTCATGTCTTTTTTAAGTATACATAATTCAGAATGTATAGAGCTTTCCATTAGGAGTCCATTAGTTGATTTTAATTCTGACCACTTCTTTTTGAAGTTTTCATAACTAGATGTAAATTGTTTCAGCTTATATTAAGGATTGTCAAAACCCATATCGCCAGTTAAGTAGGTAAATAAGTTAAATAAGGACAATACGGTAAATACCATAAATTTTTCAACTATAGGTATATAGTTAGTAGAGGAATAGGTATAGTTGATCGTATTCTAACTCGACCATTAGCTTTTCCCCAATCTTTGCAGTTTTCACTTTACTATCAACTCTAACTCAAAAACTAGCTGTTGTTAACGTGTTTATACAACAACAGAAAATAATCCGCTTGAGAAAAAAATTTCAAATACTTTGAAATTATACTTATTGGGGACTTGAATAAGTTCTCGTTGTTTTTTAATGAAAATAAATGCTTTATTTAAAAAAATTTGAAATAAAATATGCCATCGAAGGTATTGTCCATCGCTAGCCACTATTTTCTCCCATCTTTCTGGCGGCATATGAATTCAATGGCGGAAAAACGACACGTCTTTTGAGGTTATCCAAGAATCGAATCATTTTTTTTTTGTATCTTAAGAATGTATGTAACTGCTGCTCAGTCACGTCAAGTGGCCCCAATCTGAATAAGTGCTAAGAATGAGCAATGTCTGGTGAATACTTCAAGTAGGGTATGATCTCACATTTGAGCGTTTCCAGTCAAGTATAGGTTTTTACTGGTTTTGCGACATATGGCCAAGCGTAGTCATGCAGCAAAATTCGTAGAGCATTTAATTTCCTTGCTTTTGAATCATTCCTAATTCATTTAAACATTTTGCAAACTGTTGTGTGATCAAATCCTAATGATTCTACAAGTTCAATTTGCATCTCACGTGGACCTTCATCGAGTAGGTAATGGTTCCAATTCTTCGTCTGCAAACCTTTTTTTGGTACGCCAGAGCATTCTTTATATTTATCCTCAAAAACATTTTTTTGTTTTTAAGCGTCTAAACTAATGTCTGGATGTTGTTTATGACAGAGCATGATCGCCGTAAGTGTTTACAAGAATTATATGTGCTTCAGCTGCTTTTTCAAAAGAGATATATCTCAGTAAAATTCGACATGTTTAATACTATGAAAAAAAAATTGTATTTACATATCCGCGGAATGAGTCATTTCCGAGAACTTATTCAAGTCCGTAATACAAAGGTGCTGCTTTAATTTATTAAAAGGGTGATGGGGTTTTTTTTTTAAAATTACTTATCAATAAGCACATTATCCATAGATCATCCAGATAGAAAATTCAATTTCACCACCTTGTATCTTCTGCTAAGCTATTGAGAATGTATGCACCCCTTTTGCAATTATTAGTTTATATCTGAATAAAGTTATCATCATTATCATGTACTGTTCCTCAGACTTAGACACGTAATTAGCCATTTAATAAAAATGTTATTTAATTTGATTTTTTAGTAACTCCCGTAAAAACTCATATCTTAGCCCCCATTTTTAATAAATAGGATGAAGGCACATAGTACATCATACTTTTGGGGTAAAACCGAGCGCAGTTCGTATGCTGAGCTCCAAACAAAACAAAAACAAAAAATTGTAAAAATTCATCACTTAATTGTAAGTTGCATACCAATAATTATTATTATCACCCTATGCATTTCAATTGAAGTCAACTAAAGACGCTACAAGCTTGTAATCGCTTTGCGACACGTTCATGATTAATGGTCAATTTGAGATTTCGATATTTCCTTATAAACGTAAGTCGTTAGCGCTGCGTATACTTCTAGTATGTGCGAAATATTTATGTTACTGCCAAAATTGCGACTTCGAACGACAACCACCAACTAGTCCGATCATAACTGAATAGTTTCGCTTCATTCACTTTTTTTAATATTCTACATAATTATGTGCCAAATAAAAACTATTTTAAATTCCTTTATCATCCAATCGAAATGATCTTGTCCAGATTTTATTCGGGAAGTCTTTGACTTCTGTTGCTTAATAAAATATCAAGATGCCTTGACAAACCGATTGCAATATATGTAGTCGTTTCTTAGTACTAACATTTCTCAACTAAAATTGCAATATAAAATCAAGTGGATTATGCAAATAATAAATATAGGACTAGGAGCTCTAGAAGATAATTTATTACCAGCAAAGTAATCAAATTTAAAATACAATCGTCCATGTATAATAAATGGTAATTAAGTAGAAATTGCCAAGTAAAAATGCAATTCCCGTGTAAAACCAACCTAACTTTCCTCTTGCCTCTACCCAAAAAAGAAAAGGAGAAAAACCAAGTGACTCCTATTAGTTAAATTGTGTGTTGTGTATTTTCTTATGTAGGTATATAAGGAACTATAAAAACTCCATTCAGAATTCATTCATAAGATTCCACGTAAAGTTTTAATGTCAACTTATGCAAATACATGACATTGTTAAAAAGAATTCCACCAATTTTCCACGAAAAGTTGTCTGCATATTAATTTTACGTGGTACTAGTTATTTTTTTATATGTATGTACTCCCAAATTTAGATGCACGCATAAGGGTCTACTTATAAGTGAATAAGTAGATCAAGTTCTTACACTAGCAGACGTTTTATCATTCTTCTCTAGCGTAATCCATAAGTATGTAAGTTGACGATTGTTCTAAAATTTAAAGTTGCTGGCATTACGATTACATTAAATCTGTTATTAATTTCGAACCAATCAAGAATATTGTATTATACCATGTCCCCTGATATTATTCACTCTGGTTTGTGCTTACATTTTTCATATCTTAATTTGGAGGACCTTTTCTTTTTTTTTTCTTTTTTTTTTTCTTTTTTTTTGTGGTGAAACTCTAATGTAAATATTCGACTTGTAAAATTTTGCCTTTTCATAATGAATTGACTTTTGAATTTTGTATCAAGCAAAAAGAAAAAAATATTCAAGATTTATAATTTCAATTTATAAAGGTCTAAAAGGAACTTATGTGTATACAAAAATTATGTAAATACATCAAATAATTTCTTGGAGGTTTTGTTTTATGTATATAAAAGAAGAGAAGCTAAATAATATACATAATTACTTGATTGGGAGAGCCCGCTTTAAGGCTTTAGGAATGAAAGTTTTGAACGTGAAAAGTTAAAGTAAAGAAACAGAATTGGTTTGATTTACAAAGTACGTAATATTTTTGCTGTCAGCGTAATAATATTAAATGAAGTGAGTTTTTTTTTTTTAGTAAGAGAAAAAAATTCACTTAAAATCATGTTCGTTTAGAAGTTAAGTAAATATTAGTTATTGGAAAATCTTTTTGATTTAACGCGTCTTTTGGTTTACGATTTTTATTTCTTCTTAATTTAGACTGACCAGCGTCATAGTTTAAAGTTAGTAGCTATAATAGTGAACTGCAATAATACAATTTAAGAAAACAATCTCTACAACTGGTAATTTATAAGGAGTGATTCCAATAATATTAGAATACGATAAGTCTCCCTAGATAATTCTTTATTTTTATACAATATTTTTGATTTCAACTATTTTGGGAATAAAAAAAAGAAGTACTTTTCTCTTTTTTTTTATTATAACTTCGAAAGGGTGACGGAAAAAGAGACGGACTAGATTTCACATCTTTGGCCTTCCACACCTCCTTCGTTCTGAGCTACCGATGTACACCTCTCTATAGATGCAGAATGGCAATGTTGCTACAAACTTTTCGTAGATCATCCTGCATATATAGATGTAAAAATGATTCCACGTAATAACGTACGTGCTTGTACCATTGGACAATTATTATATTATTACTAGTCAATGCATCTATACCTGTATAATTCTTCTTTAAACTATAGAGTTGAGTATTAGAGTTTAGAGTTTCAACCTGCAGATAAATTGTGCATATTCAAATTCAGCTCAGGATGCGAAAACTGTTTCAAGTTGAAAATGTTTTTATAATAAGAAAAAAACAAAAACACTAAATGATAAAAAAACTTCAAATTAAATATTTTACATATCTGTAAACCTCTTTCCCCCTAGTTTTTTGATTTTTTTCCCAAATTTTAAATATGTTGGGCCCAAGAACTGAGCCCTAAGGGACTCCACCTTCGATTGATATAATTGCTGAGTTTCCATGACAAAGGTTTATTAAGAATTTCCTTGAGGTTATAAAATTTTGAATAGTGTTTATTAAATGTGATGAAAAATGGAATTATATCAATTTTTCCAAAGGAAGTTGAAAATTTTTCTTCGAGTCTTCTCGCTACGATATCAGGAATCCAAAGGAGAAAATTTTGTAACACATTTTATGTTTTAAATACATACATATATGCAAACTCTTTTTATTATACGTTATTTGATTATATTTAAACAGCCAATTTAAATAACATTTCAACGTTGGGAAAAGAGAGAAAAATGTAAATTCCTAACAGGTGTGACATCGTTTGCTCGGGCGCCAAATTTCGGTCAGTAGCAAAATGTCGGATTCGTCCTTTGGATAACTTCAGTGGAGTAAGGAGTCCAGCTGATTTGACCTAAATTTCTTACGTCCCTAATAAGTGTAAAATATTTAAAATATGTTTTAAAATTACTAAATCTAGCTAAGAGGTGGAGCTTTCTGTTGCGAACGTACTAGTTCTCCGTTTTTCACGTACAGGCAGAATTGTAGCGAGAGACGAATATTCAACTTGTAGAATGTTTGGATCGGACGGTCAGGTGGGAGGTTAAGTTCGTTACACATGTGATACATGAGTTAAACTCCAACGTTTCATAGTATTTACAGAGTTGGTCTTAATAGGGAGCATAGAACTTGACATGTATCTTAAAGTTTATTGCTTAGCAATATGCAATATCCTTGGGTATCAGAGCCCAAGAACTGTTTCAACTAAGTATTGAGAAAACTTCGGTGAGTTTGGGCATCCAATTCAAAGCTTAATTTTTTTTTTTCTTAAACCATCATCATCCCTTAGAATGAATTGAAATTGTACAAAGTTTATATCGGCATCTCCTTAATTCAGCCTACTCTATAAATTCATGTATACGTAAGGTAAAGTAGACATAACATAATTTTTCTGTATTAAATAATAAGATATTATCTAAAAGCCTTTACTTCTCTATAAAAATGAGTCTACTCCAACGTCTCAAGAGGTAGGTATTTATCAAAAACCAAGGTAAAATGAAAAGGTCGACAACGTTGAATGAGTGCCCTATATTTTTATAAGAGCATTAACCTGCAATTGTTTGCAAGTTGTACAGTACCAACACTAATTAAAAAAACGGAAAAGAAAAAAAGGATAATACTTATACCTGTCATGTTTCCATTCAAGATGATGTTATAGGCTTTATTCTAAGATACGTACGCTTACAATTCTGAAACAAATGAAAAATGGCTTACAACAATCTCTATAAGCATGAGAAAGAATTTTTTTTGTTCAAGAAAGAATGCACCTTAACCACTATAAGTACCTACATAGCTAGATAAAATATGTAGGTGCATATGTACAATATAACATTATACATTTTATATAAATGGTTGTTCGTTTATGTCTGTACATATATCTAAGTATATACTGACAATGCTAATGCTCATTTATCGACCCAGTCGGCATTCTAAGTAACTTTTACAATTCATTGTGTTTACGTAGGGAAGTAAAGGTCTCAGAACTAAAGGGTTTTTTTTTCTTCCCCCATGAAAATAGTAGTAAAACCTGACCTGAATTTGTTGGTCCTTTCTTTTTAGCTTTGCGAAACAAAAATGATGACATCAGATAATTATAGACAATAGGCAAGCAAAGGAAACTTACGTGACCTGGAAGACTATTCTCAGAAAAAAAGGGAAAACAAAAAACAAAACAGAAAGTAAATGTAAATTTTGTATTTCCTTTCGTTAAAGAAAATAACTTCACCAGTGATCTGTTGTATCTTTTGCTTTGAATTTGTTTTAAATGTTGTTAAACGTTTCTTTAAGATTTTCAATTATGTCGAATGTCTTAGTTATCGATTAAGGAAAAATATCACTTGTTCTCTGAGTGTAGATTGGCTTGAATTCTGAAATTTATTTTATAAACGAATTAACTATCTAGTTATCGTCGCCTGAATATTGGTTCGCCCCCATCCACCAAATTTGACATTTTGAGTTAAGTACGGTTTTTGAGATTATTACTGAAGTTGAATTAAATGCTTTAACCAGATTTTCTCTAAGTTATATATATATCGAGATAAACCATGTCATGTTTGACCCATGTAATGTTTTTGCTACAAAAGTTAGTATTGGTTTACCCCAAATCAAATTTGTGTATATATATGGGGTATAAAATACTTTAAAATATTTTTTTAAATATTGTTTTGATACACGTGCAGAAATTTAAAACTATATTTAAAATTTGATTGCTCCATGTGGCTAAGAACACTGCCACGTAGAGTAAATCAAAATCTTGGTTTGCTCTATGTAGTTGCAGTGATATTGCCTTATCTAAATAGAATTTTTGTATTTAACAAAAAAAACAGAGCCTTTTAAGGTATATTATAAAATGTCCGCAGCACAGGCACAATTGATTTCGGAGTCAATTTTGATGAGAGCTGACAGAAATAAACATGGAACACTGAACAATTTAAGGACTGTTTAAAAAATAAGAGCATGCCTATGAATAGTGAAAACAACAAGAAAAGAATCTCTTTTTTTTTTGTTTTTGTTATCAAATGGTTTTTATTGAACAATTGCTTAATTAAATACATTATTACAAATTTGTGAATTTTTTGCTTTACGTTCTTCATTAAATTTTGTACAGACAGTATCAAACGTGTCGGACGCTCTTTTATACTGCCCCTTAAATATGGCTATGTTAGCAGAGGGTTTTTTGTTTGTTTAAATTTTCTGTCAATATTAGACCAATATTTGTCGAATGGTCTTAGTTGTATATAATTTGGAGGATTCGTTTCCTTAAGTACTATGGGTATGCATTGGACATCGGAGAAATCTCTCGCTTTTCTGCCGTAGTGGCAAGTTGCTAAATCTGACCAAAACAAAGGTGATCATGATTTCTACAGAATGAAAGAAAACGCTTCTAAAGATACTGGTTGAAGTTCGTTTTAACATAAGCCGAATTTCGTTAGGAAATTTTTATACAAAATTCGGTTCCGGGATTTTACAACTTGGGTTTTTTTCTGGTGTTCTGTTCGGAGTTTTCTGAATATCGAAACTTCTCTCTTCTTTTAATTCGATGAACCATAACATATGACATTCCAGCCTTATCAGCCATATCTCTCAACGACATGTTTTCGTTTAAAGTTGTGTACCACTTCTTTGGCCAATTTTTGGTCTATCGAACTTTCCTTCCTGACCCGGACTTTCTCTGAACACTATCAGAATCTCGACATTTACTGAGAATATTTTAAATGGTCTTCGGAATTTTTGAACTTTTTAGCTAAGCTTCTTTGAAACATATTCAGATTTTGTATGTGGGGGGAAATAATTAATTTGCGGCATTCCTCTTGGCTGACTTCCATTTTTACTGCATTAGAATTTTCCATTCAAGCAATGTAATATTTGAAAAACTAGGTTCAAGTTAATGACATTTTAACGGAAATTGTGTGCAATTGAAACAAAAATAATTCGAGTAATAAATAGACGGAAAACAACTGAGTTTTCATGCAAATTTAAAAAGAAAAAAATTTATCGAACACTTTTTTTTTTATAATAAAGTCATTTATCTCAAAACTAAATTTTTGCTTATGGGGCAAAACAGTATTCAGGCGACGTTATGTATGTACATATTTTCAATATTGGAAATTATAAAAATTGTAATTGTTATAGAAAATTTTTTCTTGTCTTCTTATAAAATCAAGCATAAATTTTTCCGTGAAAGAAAACAAAAAATAAATTTCAACTCATCTCCTCAACTCCTGTAACTATTTACATGACCTTTGCAACCATCATTTCGACTCACTCGACTCAGATCTTCAACCACAATCGTGTTGAATCAAACCAATATTAACTTGACCCGCCTAGACATTTAGTAGGTAGAATATTAGTGGCCCTGATTTAGTTTTAAAAGTTCGAAGGTTCTTCCTCTGCAATGGTTTTCTTTGAATAATTTTGATTCCTTACAACCTCCATCTGTCCAGTGAAGCGCGGCTTAGATTGTTAGCCATTAAGATAAGATAAACGTTTCCTTAGGTTATGATTAGATGCAATTATGATTCTTTTTATAGTTATCCAAATTAGTGTGACCATATTTGAGTCCGTGTAAATAGTTGTTTGAATCTTGTATAGTTCTTTTAAATAGTGCCATGCCAGCTAGAGAATTCAAATTAGTTTGATCTTCAAACCATCTGTCAGAAAGAATATATGTATGTAGATCGTGTAATTCCTGTATCCTCTTTTTTTACATTTTACCTGATACAAAGCTCAAGGCTGTCATATATGTTGATTCAGTTTTTTTTAACCATCTATATATGTATACCTTATTAATCTTGAAAAACTTCAGGAATTACTTACAGTAGTTCTCATTTTTACTCTGTTTTTGTTTTTTGTTTTTTATATAAATATACATATGTAGGAGGACGAAAGATTCCAAGCACGGAGTCCAAGACAGCCCATTGTACTAACCTGCTAAGCCTAGCTACCTGCTCGGCAAAACTTTCATGTCGTCTTTATGATAGCGTTAGGGTGTTTCAGGCTCTCCTTCCAGCCAGGACAGACATTAAGGGCTGTCAACAAATCCCATCATCCCATCCTTGTTAGATGAGCGTGGAAGCTAGCTGTGACCAGTGATTAAACCAACTACAGTTGTGCATTGTTTCGTTCCGAGCCCCAAAAGAAAGTCAGAGAAATTCATTTTGGGCCCATCAAGAAAAAGCTTTGTACACCTGCAGGTGCCCAGGTTCGCCCGTCTCTGTTGATGTTTCATCTGTTTTGATGAGAGGCGGCAACGCCTACAATGGGTTTCGGTCTAGGGAAGGAAGAACCAAACCCAGACGTGGCTAGGCGGTCAGCACTTTCATTCCCCATGATCCCCATGTGCCGAGCAGCCCCCTGAAGGGACATCTTGTTCTGGATACACAGCTTATCCACAGATGTCCTGCAGTCGCCCAATAACTTAAATATTATCCAAGTGCCGCCTCAGAGTCGTCAAGACTGCCTGACTTTCCGAGAATGTAGAAGTGACCTTTCCCTTGATTTCCATATTGGTCTTATTCTTATCTATGCGTCGTCAATCTTTGTTTTTTGAGGTGAAGATTTTACATTTGAATTCTGCATAATGAATTTCCATATTGTCCCTCAGAGGTACATATGTATGTAAGTGGCGCTGAATTTTGAAATTTTGATTGATAATTTCCGTTGAGTTCATATGCGATTCATCCATTTTTATAATTTGTTCAATGGAATGAACATTAAGTAATTTTGCATAAGTATTTAGGTAGTTAAAAAGTAAAAACAAAAAATTAGATTCATCTGAGGTAGTTTGTTGATTTACATATTTAAAATTTTTAAAATAAATATTTTCGACGATATTCCCTTCATGTTTTTTCACATAATAACAATGTAATGGGTACCTACTACAGATGTATTTTCATAGTTGGTCATTCCATTAATATTATTAATTAGCAACAAGATTACATTTTGTCTTCTACTGAATTTTTAAAAACAACCTACAGTATCATGAGGATATAAGTTTTCATGTACAATGTGTTGTACATATACGTAAGGTTAGTTTCCTAGACTACACATGTACATATAGGTATGAATATATAAAATAGATATCTAGATATGAACGTTGTAGAACTTCTGATGTACACCATGTACGTTTTGCAGGAAACTTCCTTTTTTTTAAGAGGATTTATATCTGAACAATGTGGTTTTACAGTTGGCAAGGGTAGGGTTTATCTTTATATAAAACAAAAAAAAAACATGTGAAGTTGTTGAAAGTTTTATTGGTTACATGTCTGAAGAATTTTTAATCAGAATTTCTACTGTAAAAATTACCGTTTCTATAATAAATTATTAAATTAGTTTCAGGGAAAATGTTACTTTTCTACTTATAAAAAAATATATCTTTTCAAAAGACTTTCCTACATTTTACTCTATTCAATATATGTGTGTACATATGTAGTATGTATACCATTGCGACTTGTCATGAGCACATTTTATAAACTTGATAAATTACACTTTAAAACCATTTCCACTGCACTTAAACATATTAATCTCTTCAAATTATATATATATGATAATCCCTTGACACATTTCCAGTTTATTGTATATACATAGCACGTAACGAGACGTTTTCTAATTTAACTTTAAAAAGGACTCCGCCTTTGACCACAATAATTCATTTCACCTCGAATTAATGCCATCAATTAATTCTAAAGAGATACCTACTACATACATATAATCCCAGCCATTGAAGTAATACTGAATTTGTAAGGAGTAACGGAGGCACAAATCATTCGTTATACATTTAATCCCTAGTGGAATGAAATGGATGTGGTAAAGGAAGTACTTATGTGTATGATGTACTTACCAAAAAAATAATTTGTTCACAATGGAAATTGTACGAGTGTTAATACATTCTTTGTGGTTTTTTCTCTCGTTTTTTTATAGAAAAAATGAATTATTCGACATTATTACAATTTTTGTTTCCTTAAGAATTCACTATAATGAAAAAACTATGTTTGTAAAATTGAATTATGAAAATTAATATGGAAGAAGGGAAAAAGTAGTGTATTTATAATTGGTCGTTTCATACATAGTACATCAATCACGACTATCGACCACCACCAATGTTGTTCGTCTTTTGTTAGAAGTTAAGTAGTTTTGAGATAAGTATAACAATTAATTGTCCTATGATGCATAAAGGACATTGAAATTCATAAACTTTGCCGAATTTTGGTCTGTTGATATAACTCAAAAACGGAAAAATCGTAGCTTTGGAGCTAATTATTATTAGGTATGGACTTAGAGTATAATTTCTTTTTCGGTAATAGAGGTCTAGTTATTTTTGATAAAGAAAAGTCATACGAATTTGCTGTGTTATTCGTTATCCCTTAATTTTAAACTAAAGACATAATTTTTTTTATTTACTTATAAAATGTGGCCCGTTAACAGTCCTTTAGAACATAGAATCAATATCTGCTTCCATTCAAAAGTTATTAATTATTAATTATGCAAAAGTGAAAAAAATAATTTTCAGAGCAGCAATGTACATCTTGCAAGAGGAGGGCAACGTAGAACATACAAATCTGCACCCTCTACTAAATTCAACAACCTTCATACCTTTTATCGGGTCGTCAAGGATGGAATTTGTAAAAAAAAAAAACATAAATTTTGGGTAGGAGTCGATATTTTGACCAATCTAAGCTGTTTTGTTTAAGCTTTTGCATAATTTCATCCAATTAGTTGCAGTATATTTCTGCTATGATCGATGAGCCAGGTTTCATGAAGTCATAATGGATCACACCTACGCTAGACCATCAAACACTCAACATCAGCTTCTTTTGATGAATATTGCGCTTTGAAGTGTGTTTTGCAGATTCATCCTTGCCAAACACTGTTCTGAACGTTTGCGATTGTCATATTGAATCCATTTCTCATCACAAATGACAATTCGATTCAAAAATGGATCACTTTCGCTTAAAATTTCCCATTAATTTTTGCACAGTGGCTGACACACTTTTTTTTTTTTAGTCCAAAAGTTTTGAAAATTTTGTAGTGAGGTAACACATTTACCTTCTTTTCACAAAATATTTTTACCGAGGGCCTCTAATATCTTCTTATGGGGCTAAGTTCTTATACATTAGGTGGATTTAAATATTAGGGGAAAACCTTTTCGTTTTTCAAACAAACAAACAAAAAACCGAAGAAAAAATTAATGCAGCGACCTCGAAACTTAATGTTATCCTCAACTTATACATATATCCACAATTGACAATAATTTAAATAGGTTTGGAACTCCCAGGTGGAGGTGGCCAGAAGTGGTGTTACTCAGCTAAACCAGACCCATATAGTATAATACAATTTGTATGGAAAATTGGTTAGTTCGACTGGAAAATTTGTTGTCATTTACTTTTGATTCTTTTGAGAGCTTTGGGAGAACTTGTTCACCCATGTTGATTTTCTTACAGCATATGGTATGCAAAATGGACTACCAATGCCTTTTTACCTGCTTAAATATATTTTTTATGTATAGGTGAGTACAGACCTATTGGGTTTGTTAAGAATAATAGAACTAAGACTTCATCCAAGGTATTAATGTCACTACTTTAATTATTCATTAAAAAAAAAAAGGTCCCTTCCTTCGACCACACTTGCTTTTTTTTAAGCATGTTGTACTTCTTTTATAAATTTAAGTTAATTTCTCCTTCCAGTCTGGCTCATTCTGGTTTCTGTTTAATACTTCGGCTCAATATGTGCTACTTTAGGCTCTTTTTTGCTAAACTCGAAGAAGGCATATGCCGATTTTCTAAAAGTTTTTGCAAAAAGTCTCATCGTATTCAGAGGGATTCGGGTGCAAATCTAATGGGTTTCGTGTAAAATAGTTGCTTTTAGAATATAAACTATCACTATTGAAATACCATTATTACCAGTCGTCTTACGTTATTGGTTAAAACAAGCGATATCCGCCCATATTTAACTGTTGAGGAGCAGTTCACCAAAGTTAGGCCAATAAAGTTAGACAAGTAGAGTAAATTATTAAATTAAATTGCATATGTATAACCAACGATCCTATATTTGTAATCGTATACTAACTAGCACCAAATCTCGATATCATATTTCCGTGGCATCACTAGTTTGAAAGAATGTGAAATTTCTCTTTCTATGAGGTTTTTGTCTCATTAATCAATATCTTAGGACACATATCGTAATACGTTTCAATATAAAACTTACTTAGGTATTCAAGATAACAGAAATATCTCTAAACGTGGCAAATTATAGTGATATAATCCTACTGACAACTCTTATATAAACCTAAGACCTCCCAATTTAAGAATTTCTTTGAATCCAATCGAATAAGGCTTTCTTTTTCTAATTTAGAAAATAATATTCTCCCTTCTCTATACAATATCCAATGAATGGGGATATTTTTAGCACAACATATCACATAACCAATAACTTCATATTACCAATTTAGATTTAGAAAATCCGTCTCCGTTCCAATAAATTCGATATAGAAATCGTTTATTATTACGAAAACTTTATTATCTAATATTGATTGAATAGGTAGAGACCTAAAGAAACAACCATACAAATATAGTACATACTCTCTTGCTGTTTCAATAAATATTTTCTATTGTCGGAAACTAAATTTCTATGTATCTATAAAAATCCACAAATCCAAAATTATCTGCCATTTTCATCTGGGATAATACAAATCCTAACTCTCAAAATTGAAAAAAAAAAATAAAAAAATAAAAAAAAATACAAATACTTACTGTAAACTGTTGGAAGTCTTTTATCATCATCATCATAATCATTTTCACAAAATAAAAAAATAAAAAGTTGTGCGAAAATGTATCGGTTACATAAAAACTAATTTCAGTAAAGTGATATCGGTCACTGTGGTTTTCCTTAAGGTCTCCCCACGGTGAAAATGCTGTGAAATAACTTCGCGCTATTTCACAACTGGGGTGACCTATACAAATAGGATGAAAACTTCCTTCGTCATGTTTATATACATACAATAATAGGATGGTGGAAAATATGTAGAAGATGGGAGAGCACAATTTCCTATAGCATAGAAGATGTCAACGTATAAAGAAGAAGAAAAAGCATAAGAAAAAAACAACTTAAGTCAAAACTAGACAAGCGATAGAAACCGATCGATTTTAATGAATACCCTGAGCACATAAGGACTTCACTCTCTCTTCCGATACACTATCCCCTGGTGATGGCCTGTAATTGAGCAAAGTTCCTTTTCGAAATTATTATATCCAAGCAAGCAGCACTACTGCACCACTGTTGTGTTTTGCACGGAAGCATTAATTTTTGTAGGATAGTAGGACGATAAAATCCTCGTGTAATTACGGGAAGCACGGAGCTTGGGGGATTGGTTATAATATCTATCACTCCCTACAGTGACCATTATTAATATTAAGGATACGTTTAGCATGTGCTCCAAAATTGGGTCATACTTTAAATAGTACCTACCTACATAGCTGCAATGGAATATCACATTTTTCAAATGTTCATTTTAATTTAGGACATAACAAATGCGGTATGGGAAATGGAATGATCTCATGATGATGATGGGTATATTGCAGTTCATAAATCCTATCAGGTGGAAAAGTTTTATTTTTATGTAGGTAGGTATATACTCTTATGTATACACATATATAGATACGCAGCTTGACACTTACGTTTTTCTCTTCCGCTATTGGGAATTGTTTGAACTTTTCTCTGGTAAAGTTCGAAGTTCAAAAAATATGCAAACTATGCACTTCCACTTGAAATTACGTGTACTTAAATAGGCGGAGGAGGAGGAGGAGGAGGTGGAACGAACTATGATGTTCAATCGCATCGTAAATGGATGAAATATTTGCTTACATTTTAGTTAGACGATGACATCGAACAATATTGATTTATGTGGTATAGCCGTCAAAAGAGTGGGTGCTGCTGATAATGCATTTTCAACGCTGGCGGTTAGAGAACTCCAAACAAGTTAAATTTTTTAAGAGATGACATCTTTATGAATTTTTTTCAATATTGAAAATATTTTCAATGATCGTTGGAATACATTCCACTTCTTTGCTCCTTAAATGGGTTGCGTTGCAGACTAGTTAATAGTAGTAAATTCAAATATATTATACCTGTCACAATGTAGAACACTGTTTTTGCTAGATTCTTCTTAGTATGTTTTTTTTTATCCAGTCAACTCACTCCTTCTTTAGGCTCTGAGTCAGTCAAATTAGCATTGAGCACAAATTTATCTGTACATTTTTTTTTTATTTGGATCATGAACGTACCCAGGGTTGAATCCTATAGGTATTTTGGTTGTCCTCAAGCAGCACGTAGCAATACAGTTTCGATAATTTCTGAGACAACAATTGCATAGATCAAATTTTCAGTAGCTCGTCCTTGAAGGAACTACACACACACTAACTACAGTTATACAGTGTCGTCCAACGATGATGCTTTATTGTGAAATAACTGTTTAAGTTTTTACTAGAACAATTGCCAAGTCAAACTAAATATTAACAATAACGATTCGAGAATTTTCACATGTTAATTGCATTTTTAATTAAATTAGTCGTTTTGCCCGTGTATGTAAAATGAGGACAAGCATTTTGTCTTATCTGTCAAAGCTGTCTAAATATAAAAAAAATCAAATAATCAGAAAATAATTTATCTATAAAAGGAAAATTTTGCAGGAAATTGCTTAAACCGCAAAATTTAAGTAGCAATCATCGTACAGTATTTAGTAATTAGGACGTGCCTTGAAATCATAGCGATTGTAGCATAGATATATGTGGTTTAGAATCCTAGATTTGCCATCTTGGCGAAAAGTTAAATTTTAAATTCTTCAATTCATTATAATTTCCATCTAATTTCCATCTACGGAGAATTTAAAGCGTGTCCCATTTGATTCCTTAAGTTTTAGGAAAAGATCTATCCTCATACCTTCGCTGTTGCGCATACCTCTTTTAACTAATAAACCTTTGCTCCTTACTATAATTTTTTTGTTTTGCATTTTGACTGCATGCCAAAAAAAAATCATTAAATCAATTACAGCACTTTGGGCCGCTATGGCCTCCGTACTTGGGATGGGGTCTCTTGTCCCCCTGCCTCAAAATAGATGTCTAATTTTACAAAGCCTGTGTCTGCTAGATGTATTATGTACTTTATCATTGAGATGGAAAGATGTAAGAATTTGCTCGAACCTCATTATGCTCATATGCAGTTTTACTTTGACCAGTAATCTCTCCAATGTGATTATGTTATTATCACTTATCCAAGAAACTCTTTCAGTGGTAACTTCCGCCCATACTAAAGTTTTAGTAGAGTTTTTATAAAATTGTTTCATTTGGCAGTGGTATAAATTGGTTTGAGAAACAACTAACAAAAAAAGACACAAAAAAGTACCTAAATCCATTACTTCACTGATACTCCGTGCATCGTCTTTCGATCACTTTTCGAATCTCTACATCTTGTTTTAATCAGATAAATCATCCGTTATGTTTCGTCATGGCTGAAAAATTTGAAATACAATAATTTGATAAAAACCTAAATACCCAGAAAAGTGTTTTCTTTATAATAAAGCGCACATAATTAAACATGGTCAAAAACATTTGGGCTTGAACAATAAGTCATGATCAGTCAATAATATGTTAAATGTAGTACCTCCGTAATGTTTATGTTTAGAACAGCTCAAGGATGTTATTTCCAATTAAATTTGTAATTAGATTAACTGCACCACAAATTACAAACATAAAATCCTCTAAGATCATCATGTTCTCATACATGAATCCATATTTGACTATTTTATTTTCCATGCGTGTATGCAATAAAAATTATAATTTTCTCTTAACTAAACCAAAAAGTCAATATTCTTTCGAACAGAGTCACTCCAAAGATAAATATTGAGAACAGATTGGCGATATTATGTTCGTATATCAGTTTCCTTATAAATAGTTCATTATCATTTGTGTAGCAACTTTATTGATTCAGTTGCAAAAAGCATGTTGTCCCAATGGATTTTTTTTTCTATTCGTAAAAGAAAATTTCTAAACATTTAAAGGTTAAATAATGTTCCACATATTAACAGTAATCGCATTCAATATTGAGGCAATAAACTTTGAATAGAATTTGAATTTAGATACATACATAGTTCATCAAATCGTGATGGCTTTCTTCCAAACAAAGTAAATTGTCTTAAAGGTAAATAATTATTTTTCTTATTGAGGAGGGGAGATTCTTTTGTGATTTGAAGTATTACTTTTAATTACGGTATGAACAAATCAACCATAAAATAGTTAAATAAAAGAACTTTCATTATCTTCACATATAAAATTAGGAATAACAACTACATACATACAAACAATAAACACAATACAAACATAGAAATGAATTCGAGTATATCAAAGGAAAATTCTCAAGATTAAGTGGTGCGCAAATAAAGAGGGTGCTCTTATTGCGGACCACAAATTAAGGAATTTCTGAACGGAAAATCGTTTCTCAACAACAAGTTTAATTGTGTGGAAGTGGTTGCTTGTATGATGCTCTATATGAGTAGGATATTGCTATGAAGGATTTATCTTGAAAAGTTAAAATTGCCATTGGATGAAAAAAAAAAAAATATTGCAATCACTTATGTACAATCATACCCGCAATGAAAATTATGTTTGAAATTTAATGAATCAGAAGTAAATTGACCAATTTGGTTCTACTTTATTGTGTGGGTTCGAAAAATTATTCTAAGAATTATTTCTAATACTAACTGAAAGATTATTGATTGGTGCACTTCCAATTCCGACAAATGAGTACAAAATCGGGATGTTTAATTCGACAGGAATAATTTAAAAAACTTTAAATGTTCATTTTTTAGTTAAGGAAGGCCGAATTTTGAAATCGTAGATTCTTCATCTATACTATAAAGTAAATTTTGAAAAGACGCTACTTGGTGAGTTGTTTAGGTACAGTGTGAAGTATGCCGGTTCAAATCACTTCGGTGGTCATGATTATATTTTTCTTCAATCCCATACATGTACAGAGCTTGGTACTTAAGTTTTGTGGGTGACAAAGAAAACTCTTCAGAATTATTTAAATTTTTTTTCCTTCTAAGTTCGGACATTATGGTGGATGAGTCATTGATTCCACAATTTTATAGCGGTCAGAAACTCAATATTTATGAGATATAATGATGCATTCTCGAATTTGCTTAATTATAGTGGTTTTCGTGAAATTTTTGAAGAACATTCAACAAAGAAATGGTGATGTAGCATTCAGTATTGACCGCACGATGATCTTCCAGTGGAATTATAACACTGCATATGATTGGTATACGTCTTGTCATGCTCGGTGCCCGCTTCACTTTAGTTACTTTATTGTCTCCTGAAAGGATTCACTGTTGTGATTATCGATTACTTTCTGGCTCATATTGCCATCTCTCATAATTTCGAACACTACACTTTTGTCTCATCTTGGTTGAATTTCTTTAGCATTTTTTTTTTCAGTCAAGTCCAGTGGTTCTTGGTTTTTTGTCATGGTCATGAGTGAATTCTTACAGTATCCACCGAGTCCTGACGTTCACATGTTCTTGCAGGACTGTCTTTATTTCTGGGCATATGCTATGTATATGTACTCACTGTTTTTGTCGTAAGCAAAATGATCCATACAGCTTCAAATGATTCTTGGATGATGACCGGACAACAGGGCTTTCCTGCACCTACGATTGAAATGACTTTCTACATTGGCCAAATATGGTGGTGCTTCATCGTTAAATAACTATTTTAGTTTATGCGTGCACTGTTTGTATGTCAATCCGTCTTTAACAACACAGAGAATTATAGCTCAAAAACGTTGGCGTATAAATTCAATTATTTACAGAAATGACTTCTTTACCGAAGAATTAAAAACTAACATTTCCAAAAGCGACGCCTTATAGAAAGTAGCCTATTAGCAAAACTTAACGTTAATATAAGTCTATTTTCTACACAGGGTGCCCCGTTAGTGGCCTTGCACTCGAAGGCTATGGAAAGGTCTCCGAGATGACGGGACTTTGCGTGGATATGTTTTTATAAATCACTATGTAACTTCTGAACATTACACTCTATGATTTAAAAATTTTTAGATTGATGAACCTTTTCAATTATCTGTAAATGAGCTATAACTCCCTGTACTCAAAATTTAACCCTTTCTGCGTTTTTTGCATCACATACGGGACACCCTGTATAGAGTTGTAAAACTATTTATAGAAATCTCAGGCTATATGTCAACAATTCCTTAGAGCCATGTAGATACAAAATTATAAAAATTGGGTAGAAAAGGTTCTCTTGAGTACATTTCTGTTGTGACTAGAAGCGTAGTGAATATTTTCATTTTAATATTGTTTTTGAGCTACATTTAATATTATTACAATGCCAGAATTTGTTGTTCTTCCCTCCATATATGTACTAAGCAACGTACGAAATAAAAATGCAAGAATTTATATTTAATTTTGCTTTGATTTGTTTGATACGTTTATACTTGCAAATCCTTTTTGTCCTAATCAAATATTACTTATAAACTAACTGAAATGTACATGAAAATTCCATATGCCGCATAACTCATGCATGTAAACACACAAATATTTCGTTCAAGGTTTCTATATAAAAAAAAAAGAAAGCAACAAATTTCACGGTGAATTTGCATACTATATCCTCTCCACTTGTAAGCCCCCCTCCTATCCTTTCCTTTACAAGAAAACGACGCTCTAAAGTAAATATAAATGGGATTAACCCTCTCTTGACTATGATTTATGAAAAGGAAAATAAAATGTTGTGAGTTTAGGTAAACATGATTATATCCTTTCTTTATCGACAAATTTATTTTTAGCTAGACATAATATGTATGTAGGTTTTATTTACTTAACTTTTTATGATAATACAGAAACTATTTACTTAAATTTAAATTCCGTAGATTACTTCTTAAATTTCCCAAAAAGGGTTATATCTTATTTTGTGATTTATGGTTTAATGTAAGTACCTACATATATAAAAAGGAAACAAAAATAAATATTTACTTCCTGTTTGGGAAATGTTTATACCTGATACTGATGAACCACCGGACAGGTTCAGGAGATAGAGTTAACCTTGCAATTTTAACCAAAGCCAGTAGGCAAATGATCAAAGTTGCTGTAGAAAAAGTAAAAAAATAGGCACACTTAAGAGCTCGGCCAGCCGGCCGACAATAAAAGATAAATAAAGTGAAAATCAAAAGTTTTGTATATCAACTCCAAACAGGGATTGCCCATTTTAATTCATATTTGAAAGTTTTTATACTATACGAAAATGCTGTGTACAAAACTTCAGCTTTCAACCAAGAAATGATTGCCCTATTTGGTCTATTTTTGAAATTTTATTTAGGTACTATTGCTATGAAAACAAAAAAAAAAACAAAAAAGTTGAATTAGTTTGGAGTTGAAATTTCAGGTACTTAGATTGTTGCATTTTATCTAAGCATTTGTAGATGTAATATAAGGATCTGTTCCAAAATACCACATCAGAGATCCAGATATGAGTACCTGTAAGGGGTAATTATCAATTAGGTAATGCATTACATACTGAGATTCGGAAACTTAATAATTTGTATGCCAGTATTGTTTTTCGAAGGTGATACTAGGGACATAGGTAAGTACTAGAAAACAGCCCTATGTTGTTTCGTTAGATTTGATTCAGAGTAAAAGGAGGATTATCTACCTGGAAAATATATGCCCTCCCGCAGTTTCACTGAATCCCATGATGTTTTATTGGTTCATTATTTTGTTCCACTAGTCTCAGGCCGCTATAATCTCAGATCCCTTATTTTTTTTTCATTTAATGCCTAGGCTGAGTTTACTTTTAATGCCTACACTGAGCTATTGGCCTCGTAGGATATGTTTTGATGTATTATAACAAACCTGGGATTCTGAATTTTCACACCCCCGATATAATGACCTGCTCTTAATTAGAACAATTCTGCTATCTTTAACTATGTGTGAACTGGGTACTCTCTTCTCAATGGCCACCTACACATGATGGAGGTTGGTTGATGAGAATGCGGGGATGAACCCGAAACGATGACTCACTTTCTTCGTCACTGTCCGGCCCACTCAAGAAGGAGATACAGATTTCTTGGCTCGCACCGCCTGAACGAATTGCATGAGGCCGACAGGTACGGCTTAGGGTCAATACTGAACTTCACAAGTGTATCTGACTGGAACCTATGAGCAATTTGTCGTAGGTCTGGAGGGTGAACAATGAGCCTTGTTGTGGACTGCTTTCCAAGGATTCCGCCTGGGGTCTCAACGTCTCTTTAATCCATCTGTGGTTTCTTGCCCATCTTCCAGGGATGATGACAATGACAACTGCTGCGTTGTCGCAGAAGTAAGTAAGACCCTGAAAGTTAAGGCTATTTATGTAAATAAAAATTGATGAAAGATGAGACGATGAATGATTGGTGAAGGATTGTCTCGTGATGTGTGATGCTTCACCGATCCGAAAGTAGTTGTAGCGCCTATCCCCTATGGATAGCACCTATCCTTACTGTGTGAACTAGGTTTGATTCTCTTCAATCAATTATACTTCTGGGAGTAGGAGATCAAGTGCTGGGTTGTCTTGAAGTTCAGGAATTTCGCCGCCTAAATGCTATACATTACTGTAGAAGGAGATAGGGAAGTTCCAATGCCAATTAGAAATCTTGATAAAACGCTTCTTCAGGTTTGGTTGAAAACTATTTTATTACGGGTCTTCAAATGATGAGTTCAATTATTTTTGTATTTATTTTTAGTAGTCTACTTTCTAGACGTGTTAGCTCTGAGAGGTATAATTTCTTACTAAATTAAAAACTGACATCCTTTGGTTTTCTTACGTCAAATGATATTCAAAGGAAAATAAGCAAAGGCACAAGTAAGTAACTCAAATACTACTTATTGTGCGAAGTAATGCATTTTGAATTTTCTGTGTGAAGTTCATAGTGGTTAGAAGTAATCTGAAGTTTTGATTAATAAAAGTGAGAATAAGAGGGAGAATATTGGCTTACTTAATCAACTTCATAAAATGTAATTCCTGTTTTCAGAAAGCAGTCTTGAATGCCTCTCATGAGATTAAGGAATAGCACTGCGATGATTATCTAAAGAGTTCAATAAAGCTTTCGAAAAGACATCTTCAAAAAACGTCTTCGGCCATCATTCAGATCGCTCCTAGAGTGCTTCTTGAGAGCAGCATTAAAGCGCTTGCCTCTGCAGACATATCTATGTTAAACAGCAATGAATTTGGATATGGAAAAGAAGCGCTCCGAACTTCCAGAGTATAGCGCTCTTTTTCCCAGTGGAACAAATAAGCAGGCCCTAATACATATTTAAAGTTGAAAGGGCTTGAATCTTAAGTATATTATAGCTCTAGCTGTACCCAACATGAATGTATGTATTCGTTCACAACACTTATTCACACTTAATTTGTTGTCGTTTTTAATATAGATCAACTATCTTCCTTTCGCTATTACTCTCTGTTTACTTGAATAAGTTTTGCTGCAACACTATCTGATCCCTTAATATCTAAGGCAATCCAGCTCCTGATAGATTGCTTTGAGTTTAGTAATAAAAATAGAGTTAGACTCCAGAAACTTTAAATTTGCAATTTACCTATTTATAGATATTGCAATCCATTTTGTTAATGCCTAAAGTTTTTCGAATCATGATCAAATTTTTCTTGGTTTGATATAAAATAATTTTTTATGTAGTAGATACCACGATTATTAGTTCCGAATTGAATTTTGTCTAGTTAAAGAAAATTCTAAATCCTTCCTTGATCGCTATAAAAAACTATCAGTAGGGGTGCCTTAATAGTAATTAAGTTGTCATCATTAAATTCAATTTTATCGCGAAATTGTCTTAAAATTTTCGTATGGCAATGCAATGGACCTATTTGTCCCCACTGTTAAAGAGAGAAACAAAGAAAATGATTATCAAGTTTGCCTTCTCCTCTTCCAACAGCTAAAATTTCTGCTTCATTGGAATGGTTAATAACTAAAATGCACACACACTACTTTATTTAACGAAAGCTGATTTCGTTTATACCCTTCTTTTATCCTCTTCTACAATTCCATAATTTGGTCATAAGAGTGAGAGAGAGAGAGAGACAAAGAGGCAAAGAAAATAAGGATTATCTTCACATTGCCTTCTCCTCTTCCAAATGTTAAAATTTCTGCTTCATTTCATTGGTTAATAAATTACACACACAGATCCTATTTAACTGAACGAAAATTTTTGTCATGCGCAGTAGAGCAGAATTTTACATTTTGGTCATAGATGATCTGAAATTTGCTGATCGCCTGGTATTTGCTGTTTCTTCAAAATGCACTAGAGTGAATGGGATGGATGACATTGCAATTGCAAAGCAGATGTGTTTCTACTGCGAATGCTGTTTATTTTTATTTTTCTCAACTAGTTATACCTCTTCTGTCAACAGATGGCTCCGGGGGTATCGAAATGAGAAATTTCGTAGCGTGATGAAACCAAGTTTTTGTAATTTAGCAGCTCGAGAAGTTTTTCGATTTCAATTTTAAAGTTTTTTATCGGTATAGAAATAACGATAGCTGCTTTTTGGATGAAATCAAGAAAAGAATCAAATTTTTGCATGCTCGTCATTTTCGTTTATGATCGATAAATTGTATCAACATAAAATTTGCAATTAGAGTTTTAATAAAAACCACTAATTTTTAAAAATTTGAAATCATCAGGCAGTCAATATTAAACATTTGTTTGATGTTGGCTGATATCTGCAGGTATCTACATGCAGCTCAACAAAAACAATGTCTCAGTCCTCTCCAGTTTTAGTTGTTTATGTATGTACATAGCATAACGTTTGATCGAATGCTTTATAATTAATAAAAAAGGATTAACAAGGCAAACTCATCGCAGTCTCGGTTATGCTGCCTGCCGTACTCCGTTACTGTCCTCTACAATTTTCCATGTGAGGTTTAATAACTTATCTGAGACAAAATTAGTAGATCTAGTTTCTATAGTCAGCGTATGTCTTCAATTGTTTTCTACAAATAGTTCTTTTTTCGATTTCTCTTCTCACAATCTGTGGACTATTTACGGAACTGACATTATAAGAAGAGCACTATAAAATTGCTTAATAGCAGTTACTTCATTCTTCACCATTGTCAAGAGAAACGTGCCTTGTAGGTTCTATGAGAAAACAATTTAACTAGTAAACGTTAGAAACATACAATTCAAGATACTGTTTTTACCTATCTTGCCAGTCGGCTCTTACTGTAATCTTTCGTATACAGCTACGGCCCAAAAGATATATATATATATATGTATCTACAACTCACTCCGTCCACCTTAAGCTCCAAACGGAGCTATCCTCCTACATGTATGGTTCATTTAACCGCCAGATCCATAGTGATAACCTTTTAAGTTCACCTCAGTTCTTCTATTCCACGTCTTGGCCGTTGATCTTATAATGACTTGCTGATTCTATAACGGCCTATAGATCTGCCAATTGGACATCAGGCCTGTACGTATCTAGTTCTGCTGGTAAAACTTCCTATCCTATCGCGTTTCTTCATTTAGTGATAGCTACATATTCTGAATCCAATAGTGCCTTATACGAAATTACAGGAACTTAAATGTATTCTCCTCTTGATCCCCCAAATAAAATAATGATTATTTTCTCACTCTTCTTTCAAAAGAAATATCTAGCGTGTAGCATCGGTTTTGGTTCTGTATAGCTCTATAACTGGAACTAAAAATACTACTGAGGACTGTCCCGAAAACTTTTGCATGGTTTTCATCCAGCTTGAACAAATAATCAAAATCAAAGTTTCCTCCCATCATACTAGTTATAATGTTTAGCTATATCCATATTGTCTAACTATAAAAGTAGCACAACGTTTTCTTTAGTTCTAAAAATGAGTTCAAAGCGTGAAAAGGTGAGAAAAGAAATTTGCGCGTTTATACAGAAAATCCTGAAGCATCATATTCGTGCATAGCCCAAAAGGCAAAAGAAACAGATGAACAGTTAAAAATATAATTAACAAATTTATTAGTGATCAGAAAATTACAGCACAACCCAGAATTGGCAGTCCAAAAGGATCTAAAAATACAAAACTAGAAACAAATATTATTTAACTGCATCTAATAAGTGTGTACATACGTATATCGAAATATCTAAATAACAAAGGGTAGAAAATGGAAATAATGAGAAATCTTGAAATGGTAGAAGACAACATAATCATGCGTTTCCCTGTTTACTAAATTGAAAATGTTACCTTCTGTGGAACTTAAATTTACATTTTAAATGTGAAAATGTTGTGGTTCATTACAGTTTGCACACCACATTTTGCTTCTGAAGTCTTTTGTTGATTTACAGTTCATTAAGCAGACTAAAGTACTTCCTATTTGAGCTGGTCCCTAGTGACAAGTAAGTTTACGATTCCACAAATATTTACGAAATGAGATGATGGCGGAAGGGAGGGGAATGATATACACACATATTTTCAGCGAAATAATATTATGAATTCATCCCCCAAAATTTGAATAATTCATTTTTATAATTTCATTGCCCTTAGGGTCTATTTCCAATATGTTTCTGAACAGTTAGTTTTGTGGATACTTTACTAAATAAATATACACACATATACATACATATCTAAGTACTATCTGTACATAAAAGACCTACGTTTGTTCCGACAACAGCAGTTCCTTGTGGTTTGTTAACCAATAAAATTCAATTTACCACTCCTTCATGAACTTTCAAACTCACTCAAACACACACACACACATACAAGCATCGGTCAGGTCAGGAGAATTCAGGATATTACTAGAAAATTTCACCGCAGAATCAAAATGGAAATCCTCTTCTATATAGTCATCGTCATTTTAGTTATTCGTTGTAAGACTGTGAAAATGTTGATTTGATAGAATAGTAGGCGTATTACATCGGTTGGAAATATTATTAAATGGTGGAAAAGGAAAGGCTTAGTACGTCATACTTATCGTGATAAGGTCACTTTAGTTCAGCTTTAAATCTGAAATATATACCTACACTACACAAACACATTTCCTGCAATATATGCGACATTATTTTTATGTTTTGTCAAATAAATTTGTGGTTGGTTTCGTGTTTTGAGTGTAGTTGGTTAATTGTAAATTCATGTTAATTTGCATACCTACGATTGGGGATAGGTTTTCTCTTTCATACATGTAGCTCTGACTTTGTGTTTATTTATCATTTAATAATTGTCATTCAGTGCTCCAACCATCCGTAAGCAGTAAAATTTTTTATGAATAACTCCATACCTACATACTTAAATATATAAACAAATCTATGTACATCTATTAGGAAAGTCCGTGGTACACCTTTTTTTACAAATTTGAATTGTTTAAAAATAATGCTCTGCAAAATTTGAATACCAAATAAAATTTAATTCATAGAGAGAAAATAACTGGCTGTTGAAAAACAGAAGTTAAAAATGTACTCAACTCTCATTTCCCCAGAAACATTGTTTGTATCTCACTTGTGGATATGTAAAAGAGCCAATACGCATACGTAGAATGTGTGAAAAGTTCTTAAGAAGCTCAACGTCTTCAAAGCCGCAGGTCCTGATGGTTTCCCGCCCCTGTTAATTAAAATCTATAATGCCCCATTATTGGCTAAGTCTCTGCGCAAACTATTGTACCTATCTTGTTCGACAGGTATAGCTTTCTAACCGCTTGGAAACTAGTCGACTACCCTCTTCCCTATTGATTCTATCACTAAATTTAACTAGAAACTAATCAACTTATCAACGATCGCCAATATGACTTTCGATCTGGATGCTCATTTGGAGATTTGCTGACTTTTCTGATGTAACATTGAAACCGTAGTCTTCACAATTTTGACATAATAACATATAAAAAAAGGATATAGTAGCTACCTAAGCATATTACGACATTTTTTTTTTGTTCCACATTTTATGCAAAATTCGTGGAATCACAACTTGCTTTGAAGCTAATCTTTGGATTTTATTGGCTGACCATAGTCAGTCGTCTTCGCGCAGGACACATTTGTTTTCACAAAACTGCTCCAGAGGGTCTAAGGTATCTGTTTGGTCTCTAAATAAATGTGTGCTACCTTAAGACGCCTACTACAATAATTATCTGTAGTTTTACTGTAATTGTTGCGGAGCACGATGTGGGTATTTCTATATATATCTCTTAATTTTTGATCCCTATATTTGTATAAATTTCGATGCGACAAAATTTAGGATAATACCGTAGGCAGACGGGCAAAATCAGTGATCATTCGTTCGTAATTGGATTTTTCAAAAATCGATTTACCATTGAATTTTAATTTTAATTATTAAAAATGTGCTGACATACAAAAATTGACAGGACTTTCGTTTTAATCAACAAAACCTTGGGTAAATTGATTTTTGAAAAAATGAATTACGAACGAATGATCATTGATTTTGTCCGTCTGCGTAGGGTATAACAACTGAAATTAGTCTTATAAATTCTCAGAAATCATCTATCTTTGGTGTTGTGGGTCGTGAAGAGCTGGAACTTTTACTTATATGCGCTGTTCCGAGGATTCTGTATAAAAAATTATATCTTTTGTTGTAATTCTCTATATTTGTTCCTGCTCATTCTCTAGAAAAATACTTACTTATCCTGTGGACTTCAGTTCACTTGCGCTGATCTTCTGTCTGATAGTTCCGAGACTTCAGGAACTATCTTAGAAGGCAGTCCGTGACGTCTGGATTCTACATGGACTGTCCTTGGTAACCTAGGACTTGTGTTAGAAAAGTCAGTATGTGGCAGCTGGCTGCGTACGTTTAGTCCTTGGGGAACCCAGGAACTGTCTGATAAAAGACGATTCTTGATTATAAACATCTGCAAAGACAGTCCTTCGGAATCCTGCCGGATGAGCGTCTGCGCAGACATTCCTACTAAGATCAACATGATGTGACAAAAGTTTGGCCGTGTCGCCACAAACCTATAGATTGATGATCTTCTGAATCGATTTCATTTTTGCCAACTTTTGGTTATCGCATTTATTCAGATGGCATGTTGCCCTATATTTTTACTTATGCACACTCTTGACAATATTACCTTGCATACATATACTAAGTAATAGTATCCATCGAATTGATAAGAAAAATCTTCAGAATACCACAAACTGCAAACAATGCCATTTCTTAGAAAATGCACAGAAAATCCGTTTCAATTATACTTACTCACTAAAAAAAGAAAGATGCAATTGGGACGAAGAGAACCATTTCACTTGAACGCTTGTTATTCCGCCATGACTTAAAGAAGTTGTACTTGTCGTACTAGAATCGTAATGATCATATTTATCACGATGACATTCCAAAATTTTTTTTTCAATTGTAGACACCTTTTCTCTTTTTCACCCCTTTTTCATAATGTTGGTTTCATAGTTCAAAGAAAATTTTACAATTTTCAATTTTCATGTATTCGATTATAACTCTCTTGATCAGATCAAATCTAGTAAACGAAAACGAATGCTAGGACAATTTATTAGAATTCGGATTCAACAGCTAACTAAATCATGTAATAAAATGTAACTCAATCGGAACCTCTATAGGAAAGGCAGCTAAGCATCTATCTGCAATTACGTTGCTATATGATATGGCTATCAGTCCGTTTATCTTTTGAAATTATGAGACTTCTTGCTGCCTCAAATACGAGATTTTCCAAAAACTGCCCATCACGAAAGTTCGCAATTGGACACAATCTTCGACACTAATAACTCGGGATATAATTTTGTGTTTATGTATACAAGGAAAAACTTCCTTGACGCATTCGTTTTTATCATTCAAAAACCAAAAGCGGCCTTTATCTTTCCATCCACTTTGATTATTTTTTTTAAGATACGTTTGTGTCTTGGGTAGATATGTATAAAAATGGGATACTATCTGGTTGCCTCAGTTATCAATTGCTCAATTGTACTCCTCAGAGGAGAACATAGAAGTCTGTGATTCTAACTGAGATATTAGTGGTAACAACTACAGTCTTATTTAACGAGTGGTTTTTTTACCTGTTTTCCCTTAAGACGACATATCTTATGTTTGATAACGCCATTCTTATAAAATATAATTATTGTCTGTATTTAAAAAATTTTGTGGTTGTGGTTCGTTATCAAAGTGGTATTTGTCAAGATAAGAAATGCAAGAAAAGTTTTTTTTCTAACAATAAACCGACCCATTGCCAATCTCTGTCTTATTAGGAAAATGTTTGAATCTTAAGTGGATTTTTCTAGTTTCTTTGTATGTGTTTTTATGTGGATTTTAGATAGGTTTGTTGACAAATTTCAAAAATCAAAATCTCTAATGATAAAATCGAGAAAAGTAAAAATACCGCAAAAAATCCCAGAACAAGACTGGATCTGTGTATTTACTTTGATTTTGTACAAAGCACTACCTACTTACTTAAATAAAATCGTCCGTTATTTTACCCTTAAAGCAAATCAAATTGCTCTTAACAGGTTTTTTGCTGAATGAGCTAACAAAATTGAATGCTAAATTTTCCTAGAGAATATATACTCACATCAGCATTTTACGAAAAAGTATGACTCGTTATTGCTTTATATGTAGGAAATTTAACAGAAACGATGTGGATGTATATAGCAAGTACCCAAAGTAGATAATCCCCCTCAAAAACGGATATGTTAACTTGGACTACTGCGAATAATAGTTTTATGACTTTCATAATCAGTTTTCTGAAAGAAAACCAACTGATTTTCAGTTGCTCTCTAGAAAAGGAAACCATTTCAAAACGTTTTCAATTTCAGATTGTATGTACGTGCTCAGATCGTCCTGACTTTCTCTTGCTAACTCACAAAAGTTAAAAAAAAAAATAAATAAAATCTGTCACTGTAGCTATATATACCTTTAATTCTCTCTGAAATCTTAGTTTCATATCATCTGAGTCGCCCAAAGGAAAGATTTCGGCTTAATACCTTGTAATTCTTCAAAGAAAGAAAAATAATTAGAATCGTGTAATATATTAAGCCATTGAATTAGACGACACAATTTTCCCTAAAGGTTACAGAAATAATTAGATATTGGAAAAAATTCAACAAACGTGTGGAAATTTACTTTTGTGATATCAAACATAATTCTGATTTCTGTAGGATATTTATATTTAAAGACATTTTCTTTGTATACCTAAAAGAAATACATAATTATCTGATCAACTTAATTTCCTGATGTCCATGTATACGTTTTCTTCATCCATCTTCTTGAGTGAGAAAAGCAAAACATTAGTGCGACACCTTTTTTCTTTAATTTACCTTTGAAAAGGTTATATTTTACGATATAAGCTAACCAGTTTCATTTAACTTCTATTCGAAAAGCTCTATTCCCAAAAATATTCCTTGAAATTGATTGAGTAGGGTTCAAGCTACTAAAAAAAAAAAAAAAGTATTATTTTATTGATTCAGTGTGCGGTGTTGGTTCTCAGAGGGATGAGATGGGAACTTAATTGGCACAATCAAAATATAGAGGTAACAAAGTAAAGAATAATGAGATTGACCTACACAGGTGTTGGTTGTGTTCAGCAAAAAAAAAATATATGTAGGTATATTGGTTAACTCAGTGTCGTTTTCTTATGAATATATTATTGGCGTTTCCTAGATTTATATACAGACCTTTTTTCAACCTACTTATTTTGAAAGGATTTTGGGACTAGAAGTTGCCTCTTTTCTGTTAAGTTCACACTTACGAATAAAGCTTTAACTTCGAATAGAAAATAAATTATTTCTTGCAGTTCTTTAAATTTTTGATAATAAGAAATTGGGGAAAATGAGTTTTCGTTTTTTTATTGATCTCCTAGTACTTTTTAACTGTTTGAATTTTGAGGTAAAAAAAAAACCTCTAATCACTTTTCATTTAAAACTTTAGCGATATGTAGAAATTTATTTATTCTTCAATTGAGATTTGAATTTCCTGTCCTAAACTGTCCTAAAAAAAAACTATTCTGTGGTGTTCTCAAATAGTTACCTAAAATGGCCTGTTTTATAAGATCTCTAAAATTTTAAAAACAAAGCACTTTAAATCAAACGTAATCAATCCTAATTTGTCAGGTTTGAACTGTCCGGATTTAAAATCCCTGTAAGCTTTTTTTTATCAGTCGATTAATTATTGGCTTCAATATTCAGCTTCGATCGCTTTTTAAAAAATGCACACGAGTCAAAATCTGTTTTCAAACCGTTCAAAGTTGTTTTCGTTTTTATTTCTTTTAGCGATTCTCAGACTGTACAATTACCCAAATTGAGGAAACCAAGAAATTCAGAACGTTCGTAAATATGTAGATGCAGTGGCGATTTCTGTGTCGAAATAAATTTAAGAATATTATTTTGTATAACCATTGTTGATTTTATAGCGTGCTTTATGTGATGGATGGATGGATGGAAATGTGGACGGATGATTTTAGAAATGGTCCATAGCATATTAAAGTGTCATTTAAAATTAATCTTTGATAGACATCGGCGTTGATTTGTTTGTTTGGTGGCAGAAAAAGTTAGCGATGACCACTTTCCGTGACAGCCACTCAAAAAATCCATCACATGTGTTGCACTTTATTTTCATATGACTCTCATCAAAGGCTCAGAATTATTATCGGAACATATCATTAATCAAATATGATCATTTTTGTTTTTTTAATTGTTCAATGTTGATTCATTCATAAATATCCACTAGAAAGCTGGTGGGTGGAAGAGTCTGAACTAATCTCAAAACTATCAAGGGTCCAAGACCCAGGTCAGTATGCACTAGTGGAATCAATTCACACTGATATTCTTCAAAGTCCAAAACTAAACCGAATGATTTTGTTAAAACAAAGTTTTTCAGGCCCACCGAACGTAGTTTATTTTTTACATACTGTTTTAATGAACCTCAATTATACTTCAATGCATCGAAACACTAAATTAGAGGGATCTGATCTTCGTGAAAGGTTATTCAGGTCAAGTGTATTTACCTCAGGTACCTTACGCTATCGAACTTGAACATCTGAAAATGTTCCAAAAAATATCCACGTATACTGGAGAGCTAATTATTTTTAATCCCGCTTTTCGTTTCAATTGAATTTGAGACTGTGGAAAAAAAATTTCACTTTAGGTGCTTAGATCGTCAAGCTAGTGAATTGAAATTTATTTACTATACTTACTACTTACATATTATTATCATTACTATTTATTTTTTTTTGTTTATAAATTTTGTAAAGAATATCATTCGTAAATATTTCAATCAGATGAATGCAAATTTTCCACACCGTCTGATGTCTTATAACCAAATTTACAAGACAAAAAGTTCGAAGTTTTTAATTGAACTTAAGAAATATAATATTTTACAAATTTTGATTAATGCTCTTAAAAATTAGTCTTCATTTTCATCTCATATCCCTATAAATATATTATAAAGGTCTCTTGACAAAACGAGGTGTGACGATAAGATCAATAATCCTACATAAAACTGTAAAGTGCAATTTTTCTATAATACTAGAATTGTCCTTGATGCAACTTCTTCACTCCATCTTAAATGAAAACATGTATAGAACCATTAATCATGATCTGCAAAAATGAAATGTTCTCGTATCCATGAAAGCATCATATTATCCACTACTACACTGTCGTAAAGCACTTTGTAAAAGAAACGGATACTTTTCGCATAAATTTTTCAAAAATGTATCTCTAAATATTTTATGTAAAACGGCGACGTTCATCATATACGTAAGTACCTACGTATCTACGCTTTAGGAAGTTTTTTTGTTTGTTTGTTTGGGACATTTCATACATTATGTACGTACATTTACATATAGTAAATGTGTTTCAATGTTGAATTTCAGTTTGGCGCGATAAACCGAACCAAAGGAATTTACATACAAATTGAGATTTATTACAGGATAATATTTATGGATTTATAGCTATTGCGAAAGGAGCAAAAATTCAATCGACATTGGTAAACAATACAAATTATTATGAAAATTTGCGGGGGTAGACAGGTCATTTTTCAATTCAATTTTACATGATAGCGGGGAACAGAATTTATTTTTTATTCAACCATATTCCATCAATTTAATTCTTTCATATAACGGTTTGCAATTTTCTCTCAACTTATTAAGTTAGTAGTTTCTTAGGTGTCTGTTAGCATTTAAAGATACCTATTTGATATATTTATATGGTAAGAATTACAAATTAATTTAATTTGAAACGACAGCTAAGTATATTGAGGTGCACAAGATATGTATACTTGTCGAAGAAACTTGGTACTAAATGTACCTTCACGGTCTCTTAATAAAAAGTTTCGTTAACTTCATTTACCTGAACTACGTGCATACATTTTTTTTATCATCATTACCTATGTATGTGGACGTCCACGTTCCATATCGACTTGCCATCAAAATGTGTTTCGTACAAAGTTGTGCGTTTTGATGGCACATATTTCACTTTTTTTTTACTAAGTTATTTGTTTCGTTAGGGTGGTTCTAGTGAATCGTTTCTTGAGTTTTTAGCACCTTTTGTTTTCTATAAATCAAGAAAGACTGCAAGAACTGGAATTATTGTGTTTTTTTCTAGAGTTGCAAAGCAGTGTTTCGGAAGCTACTTATATCAAAAACGGAATGCCACATCGCACTCACAGATATCATTCCAATTATGAACAAGTATTCCAACTATAAAATAACAGATTAAATCCATTAAACTATTATGAAAGCCTAAAATCAATAATTATGCCAGCTCATACTGTGTAATACTGTGATTTATGCTAATACAAGTCTAACGTATGTGGAATAATTTACCATCTTTTGTTTTACACCCGTTCGCGTAGCCAAAATGAATTTAATTGGAATGTATTCCATTAGGAATAATATGTAATTTACTTACTAACCTTATTGTCTCATCAACTTACCTATTCCTTTTTTTTAAATAGGTATACTTTATAGTATCACAGGATGTTTCAGATAAAAGTAACTTGACGTACCTATATCACGTTATTTCTCTTAATGAGCTGATGAAAAATGTGTATGAGCTAGTCTTGGGAATATTTTTCTAATAAAAAATAGGACTCAAGGGGTTACACTTGAGGTTTTCAAAAAATCTAAACTTTTTGTTTTTTTTTGTACTGTATAAATTGCTGATTCTTTTAAGAATATTTTTAGAGTTCAATAATTTCAAAATTCATATTATTTCCTAAGTTATAGATTTCGCTACGAATGCGTCACTATTCCTGTTGTCTCAGAGTTTAAACCACTTTGAGATTTTCAAAAAATCTAATTATTTTTTTTATCTAGATAAATTGCTTATACTACCTACTAAGAATTATTTCAGTGTTTAACTATTTCAAAATTCAAATTATGTCCGAAGTTATAGCAATTTGAAGTGAGCGCGGCAGGAAGTAGTTGTCTTTACTTTTGCGCTTTTTCTCGAAACTACGTTTTTCAAACTGATGGGCAGATTTTCTGAAGATCATTAACTCAAGAGATTTAAAAAAAAAACATATTTCTTCTAGCATAGAATTTTTTTGATTGTATCCCGCGTTAATTTAAAAATTTTTAAAACTCAAAATTTCGATAAAAATCAGTCTTTTTTCTAACAGCTGCCATTTTAAAAAAAAAAAGAAAAAAAGCAAATTAAAAAACAATCCTATGCTATAACTTTTCTTAATAATAAAAAAGAAAAATTTTGTTTTCCAGACGATTACCTGACAGAGAAAATTTGCACATCATCAGCAAGAATTTTTAAAATTGGGTACTATTTGACGGCTCATATCTCCGTCATTTTTTTTTTGTCACTAGTTTTTTTCTTAATTATTCATACAACTATGACGTATATGTGTAAAATAAAACATATTTTATATATTTAATAGATACGTAAAACAAAAATTTTTTAATTTTATATTTTATTTTTAAGCGTCACCTAAAAAAATGCTCATACAATTTTTTCTTCATAAGGAGGATTAACGTGATAAGATACTTTAATCCGGAACACCCTGCATAAAGTATAGGTTTCACCTAAGTCTGAGTTAGGCTGTTAAAATAAAATTAAATAGAGAGATTAGATCTCCACGGACTCTCAACATTGGTTGAGACATTTTGCTGATAAGAGAATACTCATTGAGTAGCTATCTTCTTCTTCTAGTTTGAGAAAAGTTAAAACTATTTCGGTACATCTATATCTAGTTTAGGCAAATTATCTATTATCCTCCTCCAAGTTGCGAAACTTCTTTCTGAACTATGTATTGGCAATCAATGTGCTCTATTGATGGAATATTTCAGCGGTCCTTTTTATATCTGCACTGTTACTATATATGAACCAATTCATCTGTTCCGGGATAGTATTCGCTAGAGCTAGGTATTCAGTCAGTATTCACTAGAGCTAGGAGGAACATATTTTCTTTCCTTAAATAACTCCTGATTATCCTTACATTTTATACTTTAGCTCTAAACATTAGTCTGGATCCTTTAAATAATCTTCTCAAATATCTATTTTTATATTTTTCTTCATTTATAAAATATTTCGTTTGCATCTTCTTGGGCTAGACCTATTTCTACACCCTAAATTTTTTCCTTTGTTTCTCTTTGGATAATTGCATTGCCTAGTTTCATTGTTTGCATTCCTCCATTCCTACCACATTTTATATCAAAGTCTTCTTTTTCTTCAATTTTGTGTAAACCAATAACGCCTCACTTTTTAGATCGAATTTTGTTATTTATCTATTCATTTCATTCACAATTAACTATTGTACACCTTCAAGATATGTCTGCAAATTAAATGTTTCTTTCGCTTTAGATCTGTGTGTAGAAAGTAGGAAGTTAGCTTAGGTGTTTTATGTACATATTATGCTTTCCTAAGAAGATCACCCATCTGACTCGAAATTTGCAGTTACATACATATATGCACATTTTTAGTCTGGTTTCTAATATCTTATGATATTGTTTAATAGTTTTCCACCACTTATTCACGTCACGTTTTTTGTAAAAACAAATATTTATTTTCATGAGTAATATTTGTTTCAATTAATGGAAATGGATGACAAACTATTCTATAAGGTTATTTTCGGTTTTCAATAGTAAATAAAAAAAATTCTACAGAAAAATTTTTGAGAAATTTCGAGGGAAAAATTTAATGTTATATCAGGTTGAAGCATTGTTTGTACTATAATATATGAGCAAGTCGTTACTTTGTAGGTATATGCTGATAGCGTATTATATTTGAATATGTCTTTCACACCAAACACTACTGCATATATGTACAGTTGAATTTCTTTTGTATTTCTTCCACAAAATGCACTGACAATAAAGTGTTATCTTTCTTGATTTTATTAATTTCGTCGGAAGTTTCTAAATGTTATTCCGTGTAAAATCTTTCATGTTTATTCGTGCACATATTATAATTATATATAAAACATAAAAATTCATCTGAGCACACATATCCTGCACAGCATCAGCCTTTACAAGAACCTAACTTTGTATTTCTATTTTGGTCTAATTCTAATATCCTACCTGAGTAGGATAGGTTTTCGAATTCCTTCAGAGTTGTCGGAATCACCCGCTTTATATTGCCAAAATAGCATTTTTTTTATAGATCTGAGTTCAGAATTGGCAAAATTATTCTTTACAGTTCATTCAGTATTAATGGGATATTCTTTCTGCAGATTATCTACTGGCTGCCACTGATGTCTTTAAGTCGCATATGGTACTACTGAAAAGTTCCCAATTAAATATTCGAAATCTTTTGATTTGAATTTCTCATTCAAATATTCTAGCTAAAATATGATGGAATTCACTCAGAAAAATATCAAAATCTCTTCCAATTCTAACGTGTCACAGGTTATCATAAAAATTTGATTTTCAATCATGATTTTTTTGCCTTTGAAAACTTCAATTACGGTTTTTGTATACCGAAAAGAGAAAACGTTCTTGAAAGAGTAAGTTTACCCACCAACAATGCCCTTAAGGTATACTTTCGTGGTATTGAAGGTTGTGAAACTGAATTAATCGACAGGAAATATTTTATCAATGACTTAAGTAATCAATGAATGCACAGAAATTCTTGATGTGGATAATCCATCCAAGAGAAGCTAACTTTTATTGCACAGATTCAATATATTAGGTAACGAGGTACCCTTGATTGGCATCAAGGTTGTATTTTGAGATATGTAATTTTAAAATAACTCGATAAATTTCGGGGTAAATGCAGTCGCAACCGATCGTTAAAAATTCAATTCAATTTAAAACCTAGTTATACGCGACAAATAAAGTATTTGTGAAAAATGTACAAATGAGTTTCAGTTGTGCAGGAAAAATGACGTTTTTCGTCAGTTTTCCAATAGATACTTTTTTACTATATTTTAATAATTTTTATGCTCTAATGAAAACGAAGGTAACTAAAATTATTTAATATGAAACATTTCATAGCAGATAATAAAAGAAAACTGAAATAAGCGTATAAAACCATACTTTACGAATGCTTTCACGGTTTCCAACGAAAAAAAATCAAAGCAGCTTAGATTTGACATTTTAAAAAAAAAGTGAATCCTAGAGAGAATCGTGGCGTTGACAGTATCTTCGAAAAGCTTATGGAAGGACGCGATGCTGCTATTTCCTTTAGAAAAATATAAGCCAGTACAAATCTTTTATATGCAAGAAAAGGCAAAGTTTATTGGGTACTAACGTAATTACCAAATACAAAATCCCTAAATCAAAATCCCCAAAATAAAATTTTCAAGCACAAAATCTCCAAATACAAAATCCCCAAGAAAAAAATCTTCAAGCTTAATATCACCCAGGTAAAAATCCAAAAGAAACAAATTTCTAAGCAAAAAAACTATACAATCTCAAAATTTCCAAGCAAAAAATCCCAGATCTCAAAATTATCTTCCCAACCGCGAAATTTCAAGACAGAATCATGAAACATGTGTATGGCTTGCGATTCACGTTTTATGATTCTCTGTTAGGATTTTGAGTTTGTGGAAGTATATTTTTTTATATATATTTTTTTTAGTCTTTTTGCGAGTTTTGAATATTTTTTTTTGTTATTCCCGTGACAAGGCAATACTTAAGCTACGTAATTCAGGGGCGCACCGAAAGGTTAGATTTTGTGAACATAATTTATATATTATGTATAAAATGTAATCTTATATTATTAAAAAGTCCCATAAAATAAAATAAAACCTCTAAATAAAGAATAGCAGTTCTTAAGTGCTAAGGTGGGCGCAGGACGCGACTTTAGAGTCCTATTTTTCCGACTCCTTTGGACTTGGGACACCATTGAACAAAATATTTTAACTAATTCTAAATTAAGTGAGCTCTGGAAGAACTTCATTTAAATAAGAAATTCATTTTCGTAAGAGCTTCAATTCTTCTTCTTTCAATATAGCCTTAAAAATACTATCATCAGATAAATCCTTAACGGATAGTAGTAAAAGATTTTCAAAAAGAAACCAGCTAATGAAAAAACACCGAATCTATAAATTAGGATCAAAAATGATTTATTATCTGTGAAAAGAGCAAAAACTTGATGTGTATTTTTTTTTTTCAATTGTCAAAAAAAATTGGTTTCTCGAAAGTAGAAGACCATATATACGCCAACACAACTTTTTCTGCAATCTTCCAATTCAACTTTGAGCTTTCTGTGACAGATAATTAGTGGGAAAAAAATTTTCTCGACCATTTTTCATTACCTACCACACATGAATACTGTTTCCCGATAACAATTTATTTATAATGAGTCCATTGCAGAAAATAAAAACTCCAAATTTCCAGGATATAATTTTATACAACCCGATCGACCAGATTTTTACCCAATTTGTAAAATTCGTATATACAGAGGACTATAATAAGAGAGACAATTACAAGCCCAACTGAATAATACTGATTGATTGATATATGTAAAAAATTGCAACCAACTCGAATTAATTTGAGATCTGATGCCTGTGCAGTTTTTAAATTGGAAAGCTGAAACAAGATTTTTTTTTTACAAGCCTCGAGATTGGGTGATAACATTTTCGTTTTATTGATCCGAAAAAGTTTATCGTATAAAGAGAAATAATTGTATTGCAAATATTTAGGTATGCCATCAAAAGAGAAATTGTTTGAAAATACTTTTAAACGCACGTAGAGGATAACCTTAAAAAATTGCAACTAAATCCAACTGTGATAGAGAAGTTCATGTAGAGTTCAAACTAAAAATAATGAAAGAAGTTATTTTTGTAAATCGAAATTTTATCATAATTTAAAGTTAAAAGTTTTATTTTAATTAAGTATTTTTTCTGGAATTTTCTTAATATAAAAAGTTTTAAATAAAAAGTTTTCCATCAAAATGATTTAATATTAGAAAAGAAACCTTTTTGCATTTAACAAAAGATAAAAATTGTTTTAAATACCTTAAAGAAAAGTAAAAAAAACCTAGTTTTTTTCTTCTTTAAAATCTACTTGCCTGTCGCAATAAATTGTCCAAGTTCAAAGACTTCAAATATAATAATTTCCATTTCTATACATATTTAGTATTTATCGCCTTACATATCGGAGGAGACTGAACACGTATTGTACAAATTTAGCTTAGTTCCAAAAACGTCTAATGTCTATATGATTACATCTCACTGTATAGATTTCGTCTCTACATAAATGAGATACTCTTAAAAGTCGGCCAATTGTTTATGGCCTTTTGACAGCTTAGTGGTATGGTATGCACCATAATTACCACTTAGTCTTGATGTTATGCAATAATTCCAATGAAGGTGGTCGACATCATTTCATTCACTAACACGTTTCAGTTGCTGCAATCTTATGACTTTAAGTAGCGAAAACAAAATTACTGGCATCCCTAGACTATGATACACGAATAGCTATACGCATATTTAAGATTTTCACAAAAGTGCTTTGGATACTAATTGGATGGTGGCTGCTATGGTTTTGGGTACATACATATGTATATGTTGATATAAATATATATATATATATTCAGAGGTAGCTATGTATATAAAAACATTTTAATAATACTAGCAAGAAGGTATTTATATTGTAAGTGAGTTGGCTTCCAAGTTCATTTGATAAATGCCTGCTCTTAACAGTTAATTAAAACTTGTTCATTTTGAGAACGAAAATTAAATTATTGCACATGTATTTTGTGAGCAGTTATTTTACCTATTTACCTACTAAGTCAGATGCAAATTGAATAATACAATAACTTCATTACAACAATTAGTTGAGTAGTGAAATATTTATAAAACAGAAATTCTATTAAGTACTTTTAAGTGTTCACTAGATTTCTATCGATTCTAGAGTTCGTGGTTTCTGGTTTTCCTACAAGACAGTCGTTTCCTGGTTGTCTCCATAAGCGTGGCTTTTGGCAAAACTATTAAATCTAGAAATGGTTATTAAATGTTATTTTTGATCTATTTTGATCTTCAGCAAAAAATAGTGCTATTATTAAAAATTAGTAATACCAGTATATGTGTCTATTTTCGTCATCTGCAAGCATCGACTTTGATCATGGAACTACTCGTTGAGGTAACCTAGTTACATCCATGGATCTAGTTAAATTAATGGCACTAGATACCCTGTTGAGTCTCACATCTACCCGTATATCCAAAGTAAACTATATTGCAACTTGATGGTTACAAAAATATCGGAGTATACCGATTTTGTGAACGAGACCCTTTTTAACTATATGATGTGCTCTTTATGTTTTGTTAAAAAGTCTGCTAGGTTCATAGATGTTTACCGACATGATTTTAAATCATACTTTGGAAAACTGCACAATATAATTATATTTATAGCAGAATTATATGTATTTTGTATTTAGTTGGACAAAAAAAAAACTTAAACGTTTAGAAAAATCAGTCCCATTAAGAGAGTTTTTGTATATGTATATTCAATTGTAAAGAGCACATTTTTTTCGTCTACTATTTGCTTTTACCCGACGTAAAATCATTGAAAACTAAAATCTTACATTTAATAAGTTAACTAAGTCTAGAGTGGCGGTTATCGAAATACCTACAACCAACCACACTTAGACCCTTGATAAATCCATTGTGATGCAACTAGATCTAGAAAATTATTTATTTTGATGTTGCTTAATTCAACATACTCGCACTTTTAAGTTAGGTAACAATTATGCAACTAATTAGTTGCTAGAGGGTTATCGGTATTATTTTAATTTTTTTTTTTTATACAATACTCTTCGCTTACTTGGTGCTAAACACATAATAAAGTGTGCTATATTTACTAGCACATTATTAAAATACAGCAAATACGATTTTAGTTTATTGTATAGTTGCATTTAATGTGTAACCTAAAGGTTAAAATTTATAGATAATTTAAAGCATTGATATTTGCAGCAACAACCGTATACCTACTACATAATTGGATAACTGCACTTAAGGGAATGCATAGTTGAACGTTTAATAACTTCTACACAGTCATTTATGAGAGTAAGGGTAGGGTATTAGGTATAAACTAAAATTATTCTAAAATACAACGAATACATTCCCACTAAAATTTTTCTACATAAATAGATAAGGCTCAGAGCATCAACATTGAAATACATATAACAAAAAAGGACTTGTGATCCTCAATAGTAAATAATTCTGTATATTTTATAATTTACTACTATTATTAACACATTTTTTTTTCATTCTTCATAATTCATAGTTATGCGTTCTCGTACTAATTTAAGATCTAAAGTTGAAAAGCTTATGTGAGGATCCCAACTTTTGAGATCATCAGGGGCGCTTATCGAAAGGCAAGCCTCCGGTGTATCAAGAGAGAAACCTGCATATTGCAAGGCAATTGTGGCCTGCATATGACAGGAAAAGAACAAGAGAACTTATTAACGGCAGTAGAACAAATACCAGGAATCTGGTGGGGGTCATTACGGGTCAATGGGCGAGAGGAAACCAGGCTAGAAGACTGGGAATAGCACTGAACTATCTCTACAAGAACTTTAAGGATTCGAACGAAATGGAATCCATCCAATTCGTTTTTTATCAGTGGTCTGCTCTGATGTATAAAAGAGGTAGGCTATTAGCTAGCTACTTCTTTTCAAATCTGGGGGAGTAGCAAAGTATATATAGTTCAGGTGTATCCTGATATTCCTAAAGAAAGCAGGATAGAACTAGGACGTATTCAAAGGTTATCCTATAAGGTCAAGGGGAGCACAGTGGAGGTTTAAGTGATGAAATATTATTTTGAATTTGTAATGTGAAGTGCCATTTTTAGATCATTCTACGTCATGCAAAGGTTGCTGATCTGAATAAAAAGCACGAAAAAATCAGTAGAAAAGTTCATTTCATTTAGTCGTATATTTTGACATTCAAGTACGACAAAAGATCAGAATCACCCTCCAGGCTAGACTTCTAGCGTCACCCTGTTTACCTAATCTAACCTAAGATTGAAAATGGGTGAGATTTGTCAGCTCTTTCGTAAAGTTGCCATACAAAAATGTCCACATTGTTTATATTTTTCATCACGTTTACTAGAAGAAGACATTTTTAATATACCAAGGAGTTATTCGGACTGTAAAAGTCCTATAATATTGGTTATAGCCATTTTCACTATCTACAATGAACCGTTCTTGAAATAAATACGAAAACCCGCTTTAACTTGGATATTTTCAAAATTGGCTATATTCACTGGAATGCATAGAAATTGATCTTAGGCTAAATGTAAAGATTTTCCTAGTTTTTGTTTTTTTGTTTTTGTTAGAGCGATTTGTTATAAATTATTAACACCATAATTCACCTTTCCATATCAAAGTTTTTTTTATATGGAACTATACTAACTGTAATTTATATTTAGTGTGAGTGTATAAATTCATCGTCACAGTCTAATTTCATTTCACATTTATTCAAAGAATGAAAAAAGTAAAAAAACAGAAAGCAGCACACATCATCACGTTTACGAAAAAAATGACATTTTGTGCTTCCACAAGAAGATGTCAACATTTATAAAACCTCTAAAAGGATAAAGCCCTCCACAAAATGTTTTTCCATGATGTGTGTTGGTAACAAAAATAGCTCAACGGGGGGTGCTACATATATACATAGTTATACTCACCCAGGAGAATACAGTCAAGAGTCAATGAGCTAAAATGTCTCTAATGAAAGAAGTCGAGTAAAACCTTGCATTATGAATGGCATCGTATAGCTCTTATATTTCCACCATGGGAGAATGTTAACAGTTGAAAAGGATTCTTTCACGTCGTCGTCGACGTCGTCGACGACTACAAAGGGGATATCTTTCTCTAATATGAAAAACTCATCTTTGCATAGTTGTATGGAAATTTAATTTTAACACTCCATTTTTGTTCTATATAACACAAACTGGAAAACACTTAGACATTCTTATCTTGTTATTTATATTTCAACGCCCGTCGCCGCCGCCACATTGAAAGGCTAAAAGACTTTCTTGGAAATTGTTTGGACAGTGTTACATTATAAAATAGGAAGGACTGCATGACAGAAAAGAAGATAATTTTCTTTTTAATCTGGGAAATTTAATAAAGCTCCTCCAAAGGTAAAAGTCGTTGAGATTTATAGACTTTCAGATTATACTCGTAGGATGTAGGTAGATAGATATGTATTCTCATCTCATAGAGGTAGAGTGAAGTAAATGGAATTTGTTTTTTATTCATATTTAAAATTATGGTTTCAAGATGGCCCAATTCGATCGTAAAATTATTCACTTCTTTATTATATGACTTTGTAATTGGAAGATTTTTTTATAACCAGTTGATGGTAGAAGAAGATATCCTCTTAATTTTATTTTACAAATCGTTACTACTGAAGAGCGAACAAAAAAAACACATACACACATACGTCGAGCAAGGTATTACTTTCTTGAGAGTTGCTAGAGAGTTTCATGGTGACTTTATAAACTTCATTAATAACTTGGAGGTAAGAAAAGGTTCAATCGAGTCTTTTACAGTTACGTGGTTATCGAAGAAGATGACTATCTCTCTGTTCTCCGTCTCTCTTGAGAAGATACTTATCTTTTCCCTTCTAAAAATACCCTTGACTTCGGCCTGGAAGTCTGTTATATCGTTAGGATTAGGTACATATGTATGTATGTTAAGGGTTATAGTAGGTACAGAGTATTTTCCAGGATATGTTCCTGTTAAAATTGGATACGATTGACTGCATAAATTCAATAATGGTCTCATGTGGAATTCTTCTTTCAGTATGATTCTAGAACGGGTTGAAGTGCAATCGCAAGCTATAACCGTTTTCTACCTTACGTGATGTTTTACTGAGATAACTTCAGTTGCTTGAGTAACTGCGATGACCTGAATGTACCAAATAGACTAAGGCATATTTGTTGCACATTGCTCAAAATCTTGCAAAATCCTTCCAAATTGGAAAAATCAATAGCTTTCCACCATACTACAGTTCTATAAGTTAAGATGCATTTTATTTAGGTAGTCGTTCCTCTATACAGGGTGATTCTGATCCTTCCTGATACCTTCCGGTATACCACGTGATTCCTTGAGGTAAGCTGATCAAGAAATTGCCGCCCCCCCCTAGAAACCTTCCTTTAGGAGTGGTGGTCAGTTGAAGATATTCGTGAACCCTGATGGGAATAAATGAGTTTAATTTTTGAACCACGAAATAGATTTTGGTTATTGTTGGCTTATTACATAGCCAAGAATAGTAGCTGTTGAAAAGTGTATTACTCTGTATTTTCTAATTAAGCATCTTTAAATTATTCTCAAATATTTCCAAAATTTTAATTTTTCTACACAAAAGTTTTTGAAATAAATAACGGTATTTATGAAATTTGCGTGTAAAAAAAATCAATGTTTTGGAAATATTTGAGAATAATTTAAAGATGCTTAATTAAAAAATACAGAGTAATACACTTTTCAACAGCTACTATTCTTGTATGTGGAACAATTTTTTGATCAGCTTACCTCAAGGAATCGCGTGGTATACCAGAAGGTATCTTGATCAGAATCACCCTGTATTCTGAAAATGCTCTGGTTGATTGGGTACCTCATTTACATCTATCTTGCCCCTGGTGCACTAGTGTCAAGCAAGTTGCTTTTTCTCTGACAATTCCGTGGAAACTCCTTGCGGCCACCACACCAGCCTCCTTTTATCCTTCTATTTTTAGTTTGGGGGTGGTGTGTTTGACGAAAGACACCAGTAGCCGAAAACTGCATGGCCGATAGACCAAAAACGATGTTCTTGTAACTGTTTTCTTTTTGGAAAATGGAGTTGCTTTCTGAGCAGATCTGCTTCTTTTTAGTTTGGTGGTAGTAGTCCTAGTGGGTGTACTTGAATAGGAGCATCAGTAGTCGAAAAGACCATGGTTAATAAACCACAAATGACATTCTTGTATTAGTTTAACGATCTGTGGGACTAGGACTGAGTGACTGATACACCAGCCACGGTAGTCGTTTTTACGATTGCACATGGAATCGCCACACGCCCTTTATAAAATTCCCGGACTTCCCGAATGGGACGAAGTCAACTTTCTTCTTAGCTTTGCTCGTTTTAATAGCGAACAGTAGATCTAAATATTTGAATGTTGTTTACTAATACTACTGTCATTCGCCCACTTTTAAATATTAAAGAAGACGCTTATTTGATCGAAGAAAAATTAAACAGTAAAAAGTTTACTATTAGCTAGATACCACCGTTAGCTTTTCGTAATGAAAGGTTTTATTAATTTATTTATATCAAAATCCTTCTGGAAAGATCTAATTACTTTATGAAAAAATCTAATATCTATTACAAAAAGTAAGAACACTTCCATTCCATTGCAAAAAGTTTTGATTTAATGACATTATATAGTAATAAAAGGGGTACATAAAAGCACCTAAGGTTTATGTCTACAATAGTCAAGTTATCTTCTCTCTTTTTGCATTAACCCACTTTTAATTTTTCTTTTAGTAATAATTATTTAATTTAATTTAAAACAGAGCTACATTAAGTTTATAAAAATCTATAAGGACATTTAATATGATAAAAATATGAAAGTGAATAATGTGAAAATATGGTGTATTTCGACGGCAGGTACAACGGAATTCGCGAATTATTACGCGCGCTTCGTCATTTATGGAATTTTTTAATTTAGGTGAAAAGAAAAAGTACAACACTTTTCTGTGGATTGATCAAGATAGTTACAATCGATCATCCGCATAAACATAAGGATGCACTTAATTTTATAAGCTTTGCTTTATTACGTTTAACTCTTCTCAATTAACTTATATAAAATATTTTCGCCTTTTACCCGCAAAAGTGCATAAAGTTGAAAATGTAATTAAATCGTAATTAAAACTTTAAGAAAAAAAACATTTTAAAAACTTTTCATTCTCCTCTCGCCCATGCACAAAAAAGGACAATGAATTATAGTTTGGAGTATATGTGTGTGCATGTATGTGTACTTCAAAGAATTAATTACTATCAAGGATGTGCTTATAATTAGAAGCAAGAAATTAAAAATTTCCGTGATTGTGTGGTGTAAAGAAAGTTTCACCTAGGAATGAAGTGAGAGAGAGTGAAATGTATTAAGTGCAACAAAAACACTCAACGACACGTCTTAGCTTAGTTAGTAGGTATAGGTGGTTATAATGGGTGATTCAGACGAACCCAAAACCGGTGGAGCTAACAAGAAATGTGATAATTTACAGAGTGTTCGTGCAAAGGATGTGGTACATAAGTGTAATTCGGATCCGGGTGCGGGTATTAGAAAACCGGTAGCATCGTGTTCGGGTGGAGAGCTTGCAGTAGTAAAACATGAAAAATGTGATGATAATAGTGATTATGGTGATGATAATAATGATGATGACAACGACGATGATGACGACGACGACGACGACGATAATAGTACCAATCGTAAAAGAAAACCACAATTACATAATGTTGGCAGCAGTGGTGGTGATGATGGTGGTGTTGATGGCGTTGATGGCAGTAGTCATGTGAGCGGACAAAGTTCAGTCTATCCACGAAGTTTATTTTCACGCTCATTAAGGTATCCGTCTGGTGGTACAACACGAAAATGTGTACTTACACTGGACGGATACTCCTACGTTATAGGTAAGATATTTTGATTTTGTTTTTATTATATAAATTTTTGGAAAAAAAAAGTGAATAAATAATCTACAAAATAATTTACAAAAGGTAGACGTCTTGTTTAAACCTATAAAAATTGCTAATTTATTGTACTGGTAACGTAGTGACCATTCATGGAATTTATTATGAATATACAAGTTGACCGGGAAATTATGTGTTTCAACTTTAACCAGGTAATTTTGTAAAGCATCCTGATCAACGTTTGTTTTTACCAACAAAGGTGCTACATCTGCTCGGTAGTAGTATTTTTACGAACTGGTCGTTCATCATTCCCTGGTCACTATCGTTAAAATTAGAGGCGCTGCCCGATAGGTTATGCGTACACATCCTGGCTGACCATCATCGTCGAGGCGAAACTACTAAAGCTAGAAACAAGAAATTTTAAATACCTACAGATCTCTTTTGTAACGTAAAGACTCGGTCAGAATGTGTATTTCGTAATTCAACCCCTATGAAGGTCAAAACTGGTCCTGGTGGTATAAAGTTAATGTGGAAAAATATAAGTAACGGGTGTATCAACTTTAGATGTTGCACAAATAATTTACTAAAGAAATTGTTAAACACCTATTTTACCGATTTTTGAAATTTAACCCCCAAAGTGGTGAAAAAGGGTGCTAATGTTTGTATGAAAAAAATATATTAATTTTATAATACATATGTATATCAAAATTTAATTAAATGCAAAATGAAGGCAACCTTGAGAGAAATTTTTCTATTATTTTATTACTTGAGCAAAACTGGAAATTTCTAGAAAGCTAATAAGAAATTTTGAATGCTCTGAATATGTTAATGGCTATGATTTATCAGAAAAGTTATTTTATATCACCTATATAAATTTAGGGCTGTATTCACCAAGTGACCGTCATAAGCGCCAGTCAAATAAACCCTAAAACGCATAATTTCTGGTGGTATGAATCCTGCTTAAAGGATTATTGAATATTATTTTATGAAATTTTCTAAAGGCATCATTGAGCCATATATCGTTGGAAAGGGAATTGCATTAGATACCAAATAAATAAAAAAAAAATTATTAAAAATAAAAATTTTGAATAAATCGCTCTCTAATTCCACTTTAAAGTTTTTCTACTTCAAAAGTGTCGACGCTATATGAATGGGTAATATAGGTAAACACAATTTATTTCAGCTTTATAGGCTCATTACGTCATGATTTTCTACCACTGTAAACTTTATTTTAAGTTTCTCCAATAAGCCTAACTACACGATTAACCTTGCGTATTCCACCATGTATCTAACGAAAAATATAAAAATCATCAATCAACACACTTCAGTTATTCCTTAAAATGTGGAAACATGGTTAGAAAAAAATTCCTGGAGAAATTAGCCACAAAATTAGTGCAAAAGTTATCTTAGATATATGCCACACAAATTATTTTATCAGTCAATTTAAAAATTTTGATATTTATTTAATCATTGGCACGCACTGGACAGGGGCTCTTCACGGCCATGCTAACCATTTAGTGTACATAAAGTATGTTCTACGAATAATTGATAATCTGCCAGCAGATATCTCTCGGTAAGACAAGCAAAAAATTGTGTGGCAATTGAGAGTACGGAGGATTAATGTTTTTTTTTAATATTTTTTTGTTTTTATGAATCCTCTATTCCTATCTACAACTTGTAAGTGATACAACCTATTATGATGATAATTTAATTTTTATTACTTAGATAATCATTAGAGATTTCCAATGACCATCAGGTTCTTTCATTCACCTATTTTTTTTTTTTTTCAAAAATAACATTATCAACGGTCAGTTTTCATATCGCATTTAAGACACCAAAAATGTTCATTTTTAAAATTACCTACCACACTCTGTATACTCAAAATATAACCATATTTCCAATTTTTACAACCATTTACTTCATCTAAATCACACAGGCAGTCCTTAGAGGTATTTATTAGGCTACAATGTTAAGTTTTGGATACGATTCTATTCAAACTAAAATTTACTTAGATTTTTAAATTTGATATGAAAAACTTGTAAGGGTGCGCTTTTTGAAAATTAAAAAAAAAACTGTTGAATCCATCATTTCGATTTTGTTGAACCTCAACTTCAAAACGGAGATACGGTTCAAAAAACATTACAATGAAATAAGGAATATGTAATAAAAATCGAATAATCGTCACTGTCCATATCGGTCAGAAACTATAAAATGATTCATAAAAAAAAAATGATTTTTTTTTAAACTCTGCATCTCTCAAACTTTTATGATTTAACCAATACAAAACCCTACAATTTTTTATCTGGTTTCACTTAGACCAATCTATAGTTGACTATTTATTAAATATTTATAGGACATCCTGTATTTCTGTATTTCTTCCATGTTTAATTCATCTGAACAGTTCCACACAACCATACTTTTAATTTTCTGAAACACAGCTTTCATCTAACGTCGTTCAAGGGAAAGAAACAGCTTAATTAAATTCAGCGAAAAAATACCGGAATAAAAAAATAACATCAACTAACAGTCAGTATACCGCAAAGTTTAAACAATTTTTTTTTTAATTTGAACTAGGTATTACTGCCAGCTATATGTGGTTGATCCTCAAGGCTCATTATTAATACAAACTCGAAAAGATACGTAGAGTGGTAGAAAACTCTTGTTAATAAGACCAACTTATAAAAATTTCATAACTGGGCTGGAAGTGTATAAGAAAAATTTTACATTACGCAACATCTTCCTTTTGTTTTTCTTTCTTATTTTTCCTTTTTTTCTTCCCTCCATTCCATTTCACTTATAATGAAATATTTGCGCACATTAAAACAAAACCGACAAAAGTTTATGCAAAATTTAAATGAAAATTCTCTCAGAATTTTCTTAATCAAGAGACAAAAAACCATTATGTAGCCATTAAGCGGAGAAGTACTTATACGCGTTTTGAATATGAGAGAAATATTTTAGTTTATACGTGTACATATACGTCAAACCAGCATCATCGTATAAATGTTATGCAAAATGATTTCATATTCATTGAGATTTTCTCACGTCGTCGTCGTATCGTGTCGTCGGTCGTTGAAAATATTATTCAAGAAATCCTTTACGTATACTCTATACTTGATAAGGCAAGGAAGAAATCATATGTATGTATGGATGTAAATTATTCTCTGCGTAATTCATAGTGAGCCCTCATAAAAGTTAGATCAATTCGTATACGCTCATGTTGTTGTCGACAGAACACACTTTTTAATTTCTGTATTTTAATTTTAAATATTTTATCAATTTTCTCCCATTTTACAATTAATTCATAGCGTGCCAAGAATGTTTTGCTTCACTCCAATCATGTCTCCCTCTCGTGAATACAATTCAATTTCTTATCTCTTGATAATTTGTTTCAACATGTGGGAGGAAGGTGTGAATTATTGATTTGATGAATATCTCCTTCTAGAACACCAGAGTTGAATATCAAGAAGTAACTAGGGAAGGGTTTGTATAAATTTGCGATTGTGTGTCACAATTAATTTATACGATTTTATTAGAACAGCTGAATTGTCTTGAAATATAATATGAAAAAGTAATTCTTAAGTTGGTTTGGAGAAAACGTTTGAAACAAAATTAATCATAAGCTAATTTATAAATCAATAAAAGTTAAAAACGATTTAATCTTTTTTCCTTTTTTTTTCTACATACTTATATTCCTACAACGATTCAACCCTTCCTATCACGACGGCAATATTTTGACTATGAGATTTTTATCCTCTTCCACCCATCCGCTCCAGTTAAAAACACTTTAAGCAGTGAAATTTTGATGTAATTAACAACAACAAGGGTTTTCAAACGTTATTTGTAATACCTAATTACTTAGCTTACTTTTGAAAAGTGAAGATCTCCTAGAGATTATAAGTAGGTATAAGATTTTATTTACTTTGTCATGTACATCTGTGTATGTATGTATGTAGTTAAGTCTCCCTTGTATATAAACATCCTAATCGTAAGTTTGTAATATTTTCCCCTTTTAGAGATGAATTAATTAAGATTTGTGAAGGTACGTATTAGACACACACCTGTTTTTTCTTATTAAATTCATTTCAAAATGTAAAAATTGAGGTAATAAATTTTGAAGCTTTTAGGAGGCTTAGAAATACTTGTATATCTACGTGGCGGTGAATAATAAAATTAAAGTAACTAGGTATTATAAGATATCTCTATAGCTGAAGGTTACTGTAAAACTTAAATAAATTATTTAATGAATAATAATTAGCTGGATATTATCTTATGTCTATAAGAAATGAATAACTTAAGACTATTAAGAGATAATTTATTTAGTCAACAGAATTATCTCATTAACCCGTTTTTTTTTCTATAAAAAGTATTTTTAATTCATGTTTAACTACATTATTGTTTCCAAAATTTTGGAACACGGTTAACGTCCGTTTAATACAAAAACATCTATATCTACAGTTCCATCTGATTTGCGGTCCACTAGCCTTCTAAGATTTATTTCAAATGTATTTAAAAGAATGATTTATTTGCAAACGAATATACTTATATTTGCTATTATATAAATTAAATAGTATTTGGCAATCTAACTTTTGTAGTGGACATACATAGTTGGGAGACTTCTCTTCTTAAAATCACCAGTGATATAGGTACGCAGTTCTATGGATAATAATGAAAGTTCTTTAAGATTTCATCAAAGCGTTCGATAGTGTTAAAAATAATTTTAATAAATTTACAAAATGCATTTAAGTGCAAACATATGATTCAACTTTTCGACCCAGCGATTAGAGAGGTCTCATCAGTATGGTTATGTCTGATCGCCTATCATAGGTCGATCTCGATTTGATTGATTCGAATCCCCTCGGTAGAGTTGATATTTAAATATGAAAGCCACAATACGTTACTTCTTTTCATCTAGCAAGCAGATAATACAGGGTGTTTGAAAAGCTGAAAGAATTTAATTGCATGGAGTCGAAATAGGTGAAACATTATATTGTGACTAGTAGGAGGAAGTTGTGTTTTTAGATATTTTACCATCAATGTAATTTTCTTACTTTTCTTACCATTAAGTTGGGGTAGTAAGCTTTCTGTATCATAGTCAGAAGTTTTTCTCAAAATAAAATGCTTTTGAAAAATGTTCATAATATTTTATAATTTTACCGGTGAATCCGGTCCAATGCTCGAAGCTATTTCCATTTATCTACTCGAGCTTGACGAATTAGAGATCGCCTTATATTTTATTGCTGGAAATATTTTGCCAAACTACTACCTTGCTTATGAGCACCTTCGATTGCATTATATTTTCAATTTATATTTCCTTATACGATTTCTAAATACTTGAGATAACCCCAGAAATCAAAATCACGTTGTATAAGGTCTTGAACATAGGAAGCCAAGATCTACTTTTGGGAAAATTTTATTCAGCCGACTTCGCTCTTGACCCACTTTAAGTGAAGATGCATCAACATGATGTTTTCAATCGTAAGCTTAAGGGAATGTCATCCAAGAGGGTATAGGCAAAGTGTTTTGATGGAAATTTCTCAAACTACTTGCATTTTCTACAAGGCCAATCAGATGATTCCTGCCCAGAAATTAATACTAAACTGTTTCTGAAATGCAAATCGCCTTATCCTGGGCGGATAAAAAATCAAATTGCTCTTACATGCTGATTTCTTAAAATCCAATTAGAAAACTCAATTCATCGGTGAAACGTCATTTATGTACAGTAGCGCCTGTACTCTCAATATTTTATTCATAATTTACAGAGTAGGTACCTGTTTCTAATGTTAACAAAATACTCCAATATCTGTCTGCCGCCCTCGACGATATGGAAGACTTCTTTTTCGTCAATATTTATTATGGGCATCCTAGGGATTCATTTGCATGCCTCAATATCCAAAAGTCGTCGTAATAACTAGTTTGTCTATTGTTCTTATGCATATCAAGCATTTCTATCTGCCCAACCATAGATATGGACCATGTCTACATACGTAGTCAACATTGAAAAAGTTCTCTTATATACAGATTTGAGCAGTAGTTATAAATGTGTATGCATCCGTTAAGAAAATCAATCCAATCAACTACCGGAAACCATGAAACAATGATTGACAGCAGATCGAAAATTGTGGTTGAAAAGTCTTCAAAATTATTGCAAAGAAGATGGTAAACTGTTCTACATTCGCACTGTTCAACTTACAAAAGATTAACGAAATTTCACTGTTTGAAGGAATTCCACTCCAATGATATTTATTTTGTCGACAATTAGAAAATCTGTGTATACTGTACTGCGAAAATCGAATAATATTTTTAATACTGGAAGAGATGGATAACCACAAACATTTTCAAACACTTAAGAACAAATTTAAAAGCACTTTCAACTCGAAAGCTTTTAAGAATTCTTTTCGTGTCGAAGAAGATTGTCCTTTACCTTTTGAATCTTTAATGTGATACTTAAAGACATCCATACATAGATAGGTATGTACTTCAATGTAAATATATATGTATATATTTTTTTTTATCAAACAAAGAAAAGTAAAAAGGTTTTCATATCGTATCTGCTCCTTGGACTCTTGTGTAAAACAAAACTTTCCGTTTCATGTCGAAACTTTTAATTGGATTTTCTACCGTATAATAATTTCTCACAGACTATTAAAATTAGATCAATTGGAGAGTGCGAATTTGAAAGAAAAAATCTCTCTCCCCCGATTTAAGGCAGAAAAAATTTTAAAGTTTCTTTTCCATGAATTCAATATGAATCGTCTTAAAATTTCTTTGAATTTTAATTATTTTATTTCTTGCTTATAAGTAGTTACATATCTGTAGTGATATCTACTTGAATATTTCGTGTTTTACATATTTTTGCAATTTGTAACAAAGTTTTGAGCATTTTTTCTACGCAATAAGCAAGAGAATAACTTGTCGTCATCACAGGATGGACGTATGTATAATCATCATCCGAGGTATGATGATGGATCCCTTACGTTTCCGAACTAAACCAAAATTTTCAAATTGCAACTTAGCTTTTTTAACTAGGTATCTATAATATTTTTGATAGTGTCTTTAGGGTTTGTTAAATCTAATATGTATAGAAAAAAAATTATGTTTCTGACGTTTTTTTTTTAACAATATTGAAATTATATGACAAAAATAAGTTAAAATTCGAGAAAAATTGTAGCTCCTCTTCGTAGAGGGCGGTGGGTTAATGTTAAATCAACGTCTAAAGTTCCAGTCGGGAGTTGTTGGATGATTTATAAAATATAAATAAAAAGTCATATACCCCTTCTTCATGAAAACATCTCCCCTGCTACAAAGTGTTGGACATAATCTCATTCCAGTGTAATTTAATTAATAATTCCATTACAGTTTAGTCAAATTACAAAGTAATATATATATATATTGTATTTGATTACATTTTAATCAGATTACTTATGAGAGAATATGTAATCTATCTAATGTGTAATCTGTTACAATATAATTCGATTATTTTGTAATCTAATTACATTGTAACAGATTACTATGTAGAGTCAAACGGGGTGAAGTGCATCACGTGAAAAATGGAGTGAATCGGATCGCATATATTTTTTAATATGTGTTCAGTCCACTGATGTAGATACCTTCCCTCAACGAATTATTTCCTGAAATATAAAATAAAAGAAACTACAACATATCAAGTTTCAAAAATCAATAAAAAAAAGTACTTATCTGATATTTGGGAACTTCCTTCCTTTGGTCCAGCGATGTCCAAATACTCCAACAAATAGTTTTAACACCGAAAACATATAAAATTATCATTATTTAAACAAAATCGTACAAAATATCTTACCTCAAAAGTATAGATCCCGCTCGTATATTTACATTTCGTAATGACACATAATGACATTACGTCTAAAAATTTGATTTCGCCTCAGTCATTAAATTCAACAAACCTACATTTTAGAGAAAAATACCTAAGCTTTGAGGCAACAATTCTACACATTTTTTACAGTGTATTGACACTAGGTGAAACTGACATGAGCTTGCCATTTTGTTTGATATTTCGCTTTAAATCAATTTTATAGTATATATATGCGTTACGATCTTCGATAATATCCCGTAAGCTTCAGCTATCCCGACCTGAATGGTTAGACTTGGTATTTATCTGAAATTAGATCTCTTATTTAGTAGAGGGCGATTAATTGTATCGGCGTAGTTCGTTCTATCCAATATAATGTAGCCCGACCTGATCTTATTTCATCCAACTTTATTAAATTTATGTTACCGTAGATAATGATGTCAGTATATTAAATATGCTTTTTAAAAGTAGTAGGTATGAAAACTATTATCCAGTAACAACTGTGAGGTGCCCTAGGGTTCAATCTCAAATCCCTAGCTTTTCAGAATATTACATACATAAATTTCGTGATATAACCAGTAGCTGCAAAATTTGTATGAATAAATGCCGACGAATTGCAGGAATAGCTGAATAGAACATCATTGACTTCATACAGAATTGCGTTGAATTAATGAGATCTCTCCAATCTATATCTAAACAGGCTGATTAAAATTAATTGTTGCTCTGTTTTTTTAAATCACAATACATTACACGTTTAATTTCTATTTGAGAAAAGAAAAATTTGCCTGTCGAACTCAATGTTTTTAATGGATGCGTTTTCTATGATTCCTAAAAAATTCGCTAGTTTGTGTCAGAATTTTATTTAACAAAAAAAAAATGGACAAACAAAAAGAATAACTCGCATCTCGAGTAGAATCGTTCCAACCACAACTTTGAAATTGCTACGTAATTTATCTAAGAACACAGAACTAAAAGACGCAAACTGCCTCCAGAAGCTTTCAAAAAATTCTGAAGAAAATTGTTTTAGTGAATTTTTAAGAAAAACATTTATTTTTTTATTTTTTACACCTCTAAATTTTATTAGCCAGGCCAGGCATCCTAATTAATTGCTTTGCATACCTTTGTCCCGGTTACCAATTCCCAATGAGATCTCATTCGATAATTTATGTACCTATGTTTGTACGTTAATCAACAAAACTTGAATAACAAAAAGCGCATTCTATAAAACGTCTATCTTCCCCCGACGTAATTTCATCTATTCCAGTTTCAGTTTAAATTTCTCTTCCAAATTGGGAGAATATTTTTTATCAAAGAAATTTCAAAAAGTTCTGCAGACAGAGGAGGGCATACATAATAAAAATAATAAAAACATTTGCTACAAAATGTGAATTTTCCTTTTGCATATATTTTCTCCTCTATTTTTTCTTATATTCTTTCCGCCACTATCACCAGCAACAGCAACTAATTTATTTCAAAGATTGACTTTCAAAAACGTTGAGAAATGTAGAAATTCCGCAGTATCTAAAAAATAAAACGAGAAAAACAAGCTTGGTGAGGTCGTAACTTTCGCAATGAAACAAATAAAGACCATCCTTTGCCTTAGGGTATAGGTATAGCCGGTAGTGGCGTATTGCAGGTCTTCGAAGTTTATCTGGTTTCTTTTTGCTTTCAAGATACTAAGAATGGCCTATAAATCATAAAAAGAAAAAACAAACAAAACGTCTGCCTTTCTATTGAACCGCAAGTGATTTGGTCCATGTGATGGTGATTGGTGAATTAAATCCAACCACAAGAGATATACTGGATTGCAGTTAATTCTGGATTTTTCTACACAATGAAAATATATACTACTAAAGGATACGATAATAGTTTTCTCACTCCCGAACAAAAGAGATAATTTTCTTTTGGTGGCTCTTGTATGCTTTATATAATATATATATAGACCTACATAATATGCTCACATGCACCAAGATCGACCACCATTAAATCCTTATATTCATCCTTTCCTTACTTAGCTGACTTGGTCAGAAAGAACTTGGCATCTGTTTCAACCAATCTTCTGCAAAAATTCGAAGAGAAATATCTATAAAAATTTAAAGAACTGAAATCCTTTCAAGAGGAAAGGATAATTGAACAAAAGGGTTCAGGAATGATTACGTTGTCTATGACTACGGCATCGGCTTAAACGACATCGCCTTTTAAGAAAAAAAAAAGATTTTCTTTTTTTCCTTTTCAGTTAACGATCAGAAGTTAGAAGATTCTTTTATCTGGGTTAGCATATGGTTCCAAGAATTTAAGATAGCTTAACGCTTCAGTACTTTTCATCTTAGATCGAAATTGGTGCGGGGAAATTTATGTAAAGCTCATCCCGTAATATGTTTGAATTATCAACTTGAAGCCAGGCAGGCTGTTTATAAGTTTTAAATGTCAGCATTTCACCTTCTCCTTCTACCTACATACATACATTTGTTTTCGTTTTTAATTTAAGAAACTTTTAATGTTTTTTTTTTCTGATGCATTAAACCTGAAATAGACAGTTCATTTGAATGTTATGAAACTTCAAAGCAATGTGATGAAATTAAATTTGAATTAAGTTTTAAATATGCCTATATGTAGGTATGTACATGCGTTGATATAATGGAGAATTCTTTTTAATTTTGTCTTAAATTTGTTTTTGTTTTTCGAAAAACTTTGAAAAAAAAGTGTAAGTATTACATACCTACATACCCGAAAAATACTAACCTGGCTTAAGCTCATTCTGGACCTTAAGAAGTTGTGTGTCAACTTGAAAACAAAACAGTGGCATAGGCTTTTTCTGGTGGTGTGGTATCAATTTACTGGAAATAATTTAAAGTTATAAAGGCTGTAAAATTACGGTTTAGAGCAACAAAACTTTTTTATAATGTTTGACACATTTTTCATAATTTTATGTTCCTCGCTTATTTTTGAATACTTTGTTGTGAAAATGACATTCTTGCTCGAGGTGGACATTTTTTTTTTTAAATTGTTTGGGTTTAAGAAGAGCCCCATTTCTTGTGTAGGTACTCTAGCAAATATTTATGAAAATTAAAAGTGTATTCCTAATCTATGTGTATATGTATGTATAAAGGAAAAAATACTAGAAAGTTTGCAGACAAAAACCTTGGACAGGTACACAATTTGAAGACGTTTTACTATTTGAAAGCTTGATAGATAAGAGATAAAGATATTATTGAGAAGAAATCAATACTTGGCTCATTCCTTTTTCAGATTGGCTAGGATGACACCCCATCGGTTAAAGCTCTATCTATAGATAACCTTCTGTGCTATGTTAAGCTTACGAGTAAGGTTCTGCTTAAGCATACTAGAAAACCCAAGTTTCATTTAGCTTTCATGTGTGAATTTATTTTATTAAATGATTATTGTTAATATTTTTTTCGCAGCTGATTAGATTTTATCTTAAACTCTAGCAATTATGAATTTTTTTTTCTGGTATAATCTTCCTCATAGCAAGCGTAGGGAGGTCTGGTATAGGAAGTTCTAGGAAGTATTGGAGATTGTATTTTTTGTTTCCTTCTGTCAAAAAATGGTGAGTATAAGTGGGTCAACTGTTGCTCTAGTTAAAATTGTGTTTGGAAAGGACGGAACAAGAAGATGTAGAGCGTTTAATATACCTAGTAATGGGATCTATGGGAGCACCAAACCAAACATGGTAACTTTTTCGACATGCTGTTATGAAGGTGACTGCTAATAATGATGATTGGTTATTAACCATGCAACTCCAAGATGATGAGTTAGTAAACATTATTGCTGTACTCATTGGAGAAAGAAAATCAGACCAACAAACCCAGATAAGGAATGAATACCAATTGAAAAATTATCGACTATATCGGAGGGATGGAGACAACTTAAAATTTGTGGTTCCCAAAGCAGTAAGATGGCGAGTGGTCCAGTTTTGCCATGACCGGATGGGTCATTTCGGAGCCGAGAAAACAACGCAACGAATCAGAAGACAATATTGGTTTCCTAAAATTAGGAAATATGTAAAAGACTACATCACAGCTTGTTTTCAATGTTGTTATTACAAAGCTCGAACAGGAAAACCGGAAGGTTGCTTACACTTCGACGAGATGAAATCTATACTCTTTCGACTCATACACATCTATCACCTTGGACCGTTCGTGCAGTGAATGAGGTAATTTCTACAATGTAGCCATATCAAATTCTTGGTAGTGAAGGCTGTTCATACTACGAAAACTACACCTGTTCTTTTTATTGTGAACGAGCTCACAAGTTATTTTGGGCTTCCGAAACGTATAGTAACCGATAGAGGTACCACTTTCACGTCAAATGCTTTTACGTATTTCTGTATAAACAACAATATTAGCAACATACAAACGACAGTACGCACCCAAAGAGCGAGTGGACAACTAGAGCGTGCTAATCAAACCATTTTGTCCTACATTCGTACAACTACCGAAAACCCAAAGTCTTGGAATGACATTCTTCGAGATCTGCAATGGACTGTGAACTCCCTGAAATAAACGTAACTTCGGGGTTTAGTCCAAACAAGCTGGTATTTGATTTTAAATTAATCAACGTTCTACAAAATGAGCTAACAGCTGCCGACGTCCATGACGGCATGTCAAGCCAATCCAATCCCTATCCAACTTAAGAGAGAACAAGCAATTTACAACATTATTACCGAACGAGAAAAGTGAAAACAGCCTTTCGACCAGAAGTACGCTGAACCGTCCAAATATGCTCAAAACGATTTAGTAGTCGTCTAGCACGTGGCCCCCGCCACAAGCGAATCTCGAAAGTTAGAGCCAAAATATCGAGGACCGTATGTCATTACAAAGATACTCGGAAAAGATCGCTATCAATCGGACGTTTTTTGTTTTATTCGTTCTGTTTTTAAAAGTAAAGTAAAATACATATATAAATACGCGTATTATTCTTTTTTATTAATAAATCTTGGACCCCATCGTCTCAAAGTTATTCCTGATAGAAGTATCAAAACTTTTAACGAATTGAAGGAAAACTAGGATAGATCAATTGTTTTTTTATTTTATTGTTTCCAACTTGTTGAGTTTCTGTAGGATATGGGGCAGATGGAAAAATTTATTTTGTTTTTTGACAAATGCTGTAATTAGACTTATCATCTCTGAACCCGTAGCACATTACATCACCGTAATGCCTTTATAGTGTGATATCTGTTGACAGCGCAGTGCTTCAATCGTTAATGAAACACTGGTGAAGTTCGAACCCAAATTCATAAAAGACCGCGAACCAAAATTTTGTTCATTATACTATTAATTACCAATTTTCCCCCTAACCAACACACGAAAACTTGCAGACGGAACTCGGAAGTAGAATATGACCCTCAACATATGTAACTATTATTGTGCGGTAAAATTCTACAACCGATGACGAAGTTGCTGGCTAATCTCACCGATAGCAAGCAGCTATGCTGTTGTAAATAAAACGGGCAATGACCGTGCTTTATGCGAAGTAGCATGTTTAGTCACTGCCGCCGTATCATATTATTTAGCAATAAGCGGGCACTTTACTGTGCGAAGTAAAGTGTTCCGCTATTGCTTGCTACTTTACTACCTGTACACCTGCCAGCCTGTTGCTTCCGTGTACCAGCAGCCTGGGCCACAACACCATTCTGTAATGTAGAAAAGTCAATAATATTCTCATAAATCTTTATATATATCCTTGAAAGCCTTCAGAAGTTTCAGTAAGCTAGAAAGGAGGTGAGAGGTAGTTTCATGTCGAAGCATCAACAGGAAGCTTACCCCACAAGTTCTTTAAAATAGGGCTATCACTTTAAGGATATTCAACAAGCTATCACCCAGTTTATTAGGATTCCCCAATCGTTGTTTTTCAAAAGTAAAAACGTTTGGCATATATTGCAATCGCATACTACTTAAGGTATAGTCTCCATATTAGATACAGGATTCCGTTGACGGATAGTCTGACCACCTAGTATAAACTTAAATCTCTCTAATGTAACTTATCTAAAAAATCCTCTTATGCATCCCTATGCATTGAACTATAATGCTCGTCAAGAAATAATGGAGCAATTCTTGGCCTTCCTATTATTTTATTATACGAGATTCTCGCTAACATGAAGTTCTATGCTTGGTCTTTAATAATATTCTTCGAAAGAAGTCCTGCTATTCATCTTGTTTAAGGAACTATCTGCCACGCTATTCATCTCCAAACTCAGAGGGATGGGATTTAGTTAGATGTATTACTCTTATTATTATCTATTATAGTCATTTAAGGTTAATTCCCGCAGACTATTACTTATATGACTAACTAATTTCATTGACATTGAATAATACTTTCTTGTCTAATTGCACAAGTTTTGCAATTTTTCTCTCCTTTTCATAAGTCATAATAGAGCCAAAAATATCTACAAAAGAAATTACATCACATGAATACCAAGCCACGTGAAGTGATATTGAATGTATGCTGTGAAATTGTGGCTTTCGAGGTCGTGCCTACAGCTACTCTACTATGTACCATCTTACTTTTCTAGAATGAAAAATACAAACAGCAGCATAGGAAAGGAATTGACTTTTCTGAATCCTTCCAGACCGTGTCTGTTACGAAATTTCAAAAGTTTGAACAAACTGTGGCATGAAAATAACTTTTTCCTGATATACATAAAACTTTGAACACTTCAGGCGCAATAGAGTCATTCATTTCAAATATTGAAGTACAAGTATGAGGTTAATATCGAAAATCGATATTGTCCACTGTGTCATTAATATCCCTTCTGACAAATTAATGGACATCTATCAAATTCGAAAAGAGCGTCGGAATGAAGGGAAAATGATAGAGCTACTATGGAATTTTTATTTGAATAGATAAATCTGCTGATGAGGGTCAGTCACAGAGGTCAGTTTGAGACATAATTTGTTATGTGACATTGGAAAATTCGAAAAATTAGTTCCTTACAGTCTTTTTAGTAGCGAACTATAAGTTAAATATGAAAATGGTGAATTTACCTGTATATGTACATTGGCTGGCATAAATAAATTAAAATAAATATATATTTCTAACCTCTAATCATTGTAAGGTTTTTATCGATTGTAACTGTTTTTTTATTATAAAAAATTAAGCAACAAAACAACCAGCAGTTTTTTTCAACATCCTGGCCCCTTCTGCCCTTTTACTCCATTTAACGTACACCTATTGCGTTGATTCACGTTTTACTACTGACTTGACCGACCGTATAATTGCCCCGCTCACTGGAGAAAATCCCTTCTATTCACTATATAAAATTATGGCGAGAAATTCGTCTGTCATTGTACAGAGATTCGATTTGTTACTTCTTCCGTTAGCCCTAATTATCCTCCCTACCTTTGTCCTTTTTACCTCAATTATGGTCACAAAAGAGGTCCAATGAGGGCATATAAATGTGAATGCAAACATTAAATTGAAATGTAATTGAGGTAAAAATGAAGGTAGAGCTTTAATCGATACACGACTAATTCAATACAAACAGAATTTTCCAAAATTATCCTGTTCAAAATTTAAGGATTTGTTATAAACATTAAAAAATATTAATGCTTATTATTTGTTGTTTCAAGTATAAGAAAGTTATTGAAGTATGAAACTTGGAAAGATGATTTAATTATAACGGCTGCTGTTGACGGGGGGAATTGTTTGTCGTTAGCCCGTTTTGAAATTATGTCCTTTTCCAGTTGAAAGATTTATTGATAGATGGAACAATTCGGCTTGCTTGTCATCAGGGATTTTAATATAGAAACGCTAATTTCAGGGTAATTGTTTAGCAGTAAAAATATTTGATGTAGTCATCGCATTACTGTCATTTTCAGATATGTTGAATTATAATTTTCCTTTAACTTTGTTCACTTATTTTTGGGTTGTTTTTATAGAACATGTTTCTATTGCAATTTAAAAACTCTTTTATATCATTTTGAGTTAGTATTTTACACTTAATTTAATAGCTAACTTTCAAATGGATATTCTGGATGACTTGCGAATAGAATTCTAGAAGTGTTTGTGTTTTAGCTAACTACTAACTCATTTCAACAAATAAGCGTTGCATGAGTGCAGTAATGGATCAAATGTTGTCCATGACTGAATTAAATGAAGGATCCATATCAATCGTGGTGGGCGTCAGTTTTGAAAATTATAAAAATTTAAAAAATGCGATGTTCATGACAGAAATGGTTGCCTACATTAAATTTGTACGACCAAAAAGTGATTGAAAATCTATTTTTTGTCAATATGGGAAATCGTGGCATTTTTGACAGAATTTTTTTAATATACAGAGTGTTTCATAATTGGTTTGATAGCTGAGATGCAGACAAGCACAAAATTATATTGTGATGGGGGGTGGTAAGACGCATCGTTTTGGCGGTAGGGAGGGTTTTTAATTTTTTTTATTACTTTTTCGACTTCACTTTATCTTTAAATTCCTAATTTTTTCAAATTTTAACGATTTTCCCGCCAAAATGCGTAATATTTATACAAGTTCTTTTACAAGATTTAGAAACCCCGAAATGTTACCTTTAATTTGACTATGCACGTACATGTACCTATCTAAATGCAACAGTTTTTGAGATATTCCTGTTTCTATGATTCATAATTTCATTCATTTTGCTACTGACGATAAAAGTTGAGCCAAATATTATGTAATCCTACGCAAGATTATCAAAATTTTTAAAGCTGTCAATAATAATAGTTTTCTCAAAACCTGAAGGAATTATAATCCAAAAATATGATCCTGTTTGTATAAAAAAAAGAAAAAAAATATTTGATTTCTCCTAAGCAATTCCATCCAAACACAACATTTTCGACTCACTCTTTATTACAAAATTTTTCATAGAATATTCTAATACAAACTACACGCACTCTATAATACCTGTATCATTAAAAATGGTTATAAGAATTGACAATGCTTTCAATGGAAATTTAATTTAATTTTTGCCTAATAATTGAGTACACATTTGAACTGAGAAGCAAATGTAGAACTGACATTCATGTGACATACCTCAAGGATCTATTTTAGTTCCCTAGTTATTTATCTTATATACTTACATTAATAAATTTTCTCTTGTATATTATTATCTTTCATGTAGCTCTTTTTTGAGCAGATCACAGATTTGTACCTCTTTGAATTCAAGTTGAAATAGAAAGATAGAAAAGATAGAAATAACTTTCAATAGCCGTATAAAATGTATCTGCGATTTTCGCGCGCTGCTTTAATCACATAAGTTTCTACCAGTACTAAGATCTTTGGATGCTCACTCAAGTCAATAAGCCATTTAAGCGGTGTTTTTTTTTTATTCACTCAAATGCTAACTGGAATTTTCATCTTGAAATTTAGAGCTTTCGTGGAAATTGACTTAGACTTATACTTTACTTTTGTGTACTTACTTTATACTTTTATTCTTTTTTATTCCCTTTAAAACTGACCTCCTTACAGTCTCGACAATAAAAAATCTTATTTAATTCCTCTGGCAACATGACTAATATATGTATGTATATCAAAAGTACTAAGATATGCTGCTAAAATACCCCGATGTGCACAAGCTTGTTTAAAAGTATCAATAGATTTCGGCGTTGTTAAGTCCTTGTCCCCACACTCCATAATTATAGCAAAAATCAATTACCCTAATTTGCTTCAATAATATATTGCTAATTATCTCGGATATTTTCCTTAATTATCTGATTGTGGCAATTTCTTCAATTGTATAGAGCTATAAAAGCTTGTGTGTAGCGATGAGGCAATTATTTACTTGACAAATTACACATACATGCATACATACCTGTATACGACATGTTTTTGACATCATTATCGAATTGTTGGATTTGTTACAATGAAGACGTTTTCGTATTCTTTTTTCCAATTGTATGGAACTTTTTCTGTTTCATATTTTATACATAACTGAATTGTAATTTATTTCTTTATTTAAATTTCTTTATTTTTTTTTTTTTTCATTATTAACTTGACTTTTTCCTTGTATTTTTTCAGGTAAGCATCACTTTTCAACCAATGGAAAATTGACGGGTAAGCGAGAGTTAGGTTATAATATTTTCCAATTAAGTAGTACCTATTAGATGAAAATTAGTGAAGAAATAGAATTTGAGGTTATATACTTTACCGTATAATATTATGTAGTTAGATACTTTATTTTGCTACACTCTTAATTGCTATAAAAGCTTATAAAACTTAGTAGAAAAGTTATAAAATTTTACATTACGAAAAAATGTTTCTGTTAGGATATACGCTGAAAATCTAAAGTTTAATTTGCAAGTCATGGGGTAGACTTTAATGGACCAATTTTCCATATTGAAATCGTATTGGGTATAATATTTAGAATAAGAATTTTGATTTCATTATAATTTGATCATGTAACCCAAGACTACCGTTATTAGTTTCTACTACCCAATGATATTTTTATGGAAAACATTCGGCCTCGATATGTTTCATATATTCCTTATCACAATTGAGGCGGTGCGAATCATTGTGGTGAAAGTCAATAATTTTAAAAGACGAAAGTTTTACTTCTTAATCATCGCCCGCTAAGCACCATCATGAAGTAAGTCTAATTTACAGGTACAGTTACTAATGGCAGGGTTTCATTGTCATTTTCAATAAAAGATGTCCATATTTTTATGGGCCGAAATTTGAAAAATCAATTTACTCTAAGCTATGCAAACTTGTTTCAGGACAATTGCACTATCTAGATTTCAAGAAAAGGAATTACATTTTCGAATCACTGAAGTTGGCTACTGGCTTTCAAAAGTAAAAAATACAGGAAAAGAAATTGACTAAATTTATATTGAAGATTTGTTCGGTTATATAATAGAGTCCATAAGAGAACTGTTTGATAAGTCAGTGACATTATTCTTTTTTTTTTATCAAAATTCAACAGATTTTTCTACATAGTCTCCTTTTAGATCGATACATTTCACGCCACGGTTTCCAATTTACTTTAACTTAAAAAAAAAACAAAAAAACAATTTCTCGCAAACTCTGCAAAATAGACGTTTGTTTCACAGTGTTGGGAGATTGTACGGCCAAAATCCCCTCAAAAATGTGAATTCTGGGAACTTTACCCACAGTTTATTATCCTAATTAATTTTTTCTTAGGTACCAGAATTATAAGATATACAACAAAAGGAACAGTTCACGTATCTTTTGAAAACTAATTACATTTTGTTGAGAGAAGAGATTTTTATAACAGTGCATTCGAAAATTAATATAGTAAAGTGCTCCTACCACATAACAGCTAAACACAAACTAAATACGAACTCTCACACTTCTAGTCATATTCATTTTATGTAAGCGCACAAGCAAATTTGTGCAATTGTGTTATTTTCTTATTCTTATTAAAGTTCTCAAAGCTGCTTTTATTTGAAAACGATTTAAATTTCACTGTCATGTGCACTTAATTTAACATAATTGCTCAGGAAATGCAATTTTAAGGAAATATTTTCTGTACTTTTCTCATAATTGCGTTCAGGGAGACGAAATTTTTCTCTTCTCTCCCTTTTTCTATTTTATTATGGCAGAGATTCCTACAATATGGGAGAATTCTCACGATCTCTCAACACTAGTTTCAAGGAAAATGTATGAGCTTGTGTTTGAATTTTTCTTTGCGAAATGGGATCGATTTTCCATCAATTCAGCATGAAATTGATTCAGCAAATACGCATAATATATCCTGTGATAATTTTCTCCATTACAAGGTCCATAAAAATTATGACATGTGAATCGAAGAAAATTACATGGTCAAGATCTTTCAGGCCGATGATCAACCATTTTTTGCCTTCTTCGGAGCATGTTCCTTCAAAAGAAATCAACTGTTTTGACTGCTATTTTATTTCTGGTGTGTAATAATGGTACATGTTTAATTTACGGTTACAAACCACAGCAAAAATTTATTTGAACATGTCCAAACATTGCAAATGCTGATAACTGATATTTTGTCCAAATATTTATATATTTTAGATATCTCGTTTATCTTCACTCGTCTAATACAATATAATTGATTAGTTGTGACTTTATTCGTCCGTCCCAGGTGGTTTATATTATTCTTAGGTTGTACAACCATAATTCTTTAACACTTTCTTAGTTTTTTTTTCATTTTTCTTAATCTCTCTCTAACTCTCCTTGAAATTTTAATTTAATAGTGGGTCAAGGTATAATAAGATAACATACCTATCTTTTGGAGTACTAAAACTATGGATAAGTTATAATTTACTAAGACAGTTATCCTAAACACATATTTAAATTTTTAAAAAAATATATACATATGAAATGTAAAATTAAGGAAAAATAACAATTAAATCATAAGTTAATATTTACAGAAATTCTATTCACTAAATCAAATTTTCAGTATCAGAATAACTCACAGTCCATGGTAGCGTAACTCTGCGCCATTAAATCTGCTAAGCCTATTAGTAGAGATCGCACATTATGCGACAGCTGGTAAACTATGCCAGGCACGCAGAGCACGAACAAAGTATGAGTCCTAAACCTAGGTATCAATAAATTAAAACGTCTGCTAGAGTTCAGAAATTCGTTTTTAGTAGAATAGATATCCATGCTTTTTAGAATTTATAATTGCTTGAAGGCATGCAAGAAGCCTACACCTTAAATACTCCTTCAGGCGACAATCAGATGATTACTATGTAGTGAAACGTGAACAAATCTTTTTAGACCAAACACGAACCTCATACAGTCATTAAATGCAACTGTTAATTTTATCGGAAATTAAGAATCCAAATAAGGAATGATGAATAAAAGAGGTAGGCTATTAGTTTGCTAATTGTTTTCAAGTCTGGGGAAGCTGAAAAGTTAAAAGTTCAGATATATCTTGACATTCCTAAGAGAAGCAGGGTATATCTAGGGTGGATTCAAATGTCATCCCATGAAGTCAAGGGGCACAATGGACTCACTGGAGGTCTAAGTAAAGCAGGCTTGTCACTTCTAGTGGTGCTGCTCTTTCCCGACCTAATCTAACCCAAATGAGGTGTGCAAAACAGAAGCAGGAACCTTACAGCCAGTGAGCGAATGCTCAAAGGTAAAATTACTGAACACAACCATATCCGCCAAAGGCAACAATAAATTATGCTCAACAGTTGAGAAAAACCCCGAGATTATGCACACAATCAGTAAACGATAGTACTTAATTACTAAAACAAAAGAAAAATAGCCGACATATCACAAACATCAGAAGACCGTAAATTAAATGGAATGCATTAGGATTTTTAACAATTTAGTTGCAAGCCATTATTAGTCATCTAACTCAAACATATTCCTCAAGTTAGAATTTAATCAATCAATACAATCCTCCACTAGTCCAATGGTGCGACCAAGATATAAAAGTATATAATCAGTCCTCGACAACCTCAAAAAGAGTATATGAATAGCAAAGGACCCAAAATTGATCCTTGTAGCACACCGTGAGTAAGAGACAAAGTATAACTATCAGAAAAACTGTCCCCTATACTTACCCGCTTCAATCTGCCAGAAAAAAAACTGCCGATTAGATAAACTGCATTCAAATGAAAGTGTATATTAGTGGATAACTTAGAAAGTAACTTGGTGGAGTAGCATACCGAATCAAATGCATTAAAAAAAAAACAAGCAGAACAAAGACATCTAGTTCATCTTTATCTATCGGGTTATTCGGTTGAAACTCTAATAAGAGCGGTTTCGCAATTATAAGAATTATGAAAACCAGTTGCCAAATCTTTAGTATGTTATTAGTTTAAACAATTGACCAAGTCAATAACTTTTCCATTACTTTGGCTAGAAAGCATAACAGACTGATTGAAATATGATTGTCTATGCTATGAATGGGTTATTATTCTCAAACAATTAGTATCGCAAGCAATAATACTAACAACTTTTATCCCGTTGAACATATTGAGATAAATTTTTGCTTACATTTACACAATAACACCAAATAACAATTCCAATTTTAAACTAATATAAAATAATTTTCTGAGAAATGTCCAAACCTCCTCTGTCCAGAAACTATATGTAGTGCACTTACAGGTAAATTTGGCTTAATAAGTTTTTGAAACACAAAATTATATTGTCAAATGCATTCCATATTAATACACTTGTGCGTATGTATTTAGGCTTTTGTCCTTATAATACTAATCGAAATTAGAAATCAATGAAATCCTTTTATTATATTATTCAAAAAGGATATTTTCTGTCCTCGCCATATATTACGCCCATCTGTTTTGAATATCCATAATTGTCTGCTTTTCAGGTCATCGATTATAAATTGATTTCTATATACCGAGATAGGTAGGTACTTTATGTTTCCAACACATAAATGAATCTTGAAACATACATTCAATGCCCAATGGGTTCTCTTATGTATATAGTGTTTTTGGCTGTCATTTGCATAATTTAACTTCGGCACTCAAAACTTACAGGACTTTAGGTTAAATTTGAATTGTGTTTTATACCATAGAGCGCACTTAACTATGTATAGAAGGTATGGTTTCAGTTCGTCAACAATATCATGAAATTTCAATCCAATATAGTCAGAGGTAAATATCCATTTATATAAACATTCATTCATATATAAATGTACATACATATATGTTCTCCTCTTTTCAATTAAACCCGAAAACATTGTAGGATTTATCTTATAATTACATCGGACGTTAAGTCAATTCTAATGGGTTAAGTGTTTAACCTTTATGTTTCCTAGTACTATATGTATAATTATAGTTCCCATGTAAAAGATAGTTAGATATATATATATATATGTGTATATGTGTGTATGTATAATAATGAATCATGCATGACAATCTATCTTCCCGGTTAAATGGAATCGAAATGGAAATTAGTGAAAGTTTCAAAGGGAACAATAATTTATTTGTCTTTATTTTCATATGTATCTATGCATGTTAAATTTATATTAGACATGATACGGGTTTTAATCTTATATTATGTAGTATATGTGGGATATGTGGGGCTAATCTTTGTATACCATTGAAAATCTTAGTATTTAATAAGAAATGCTTTTGTTGTTTAATCGATGATATATCTAGAAACTGGATGAGACTTTTTACTCCATACTAAAGAATTGTGGGTAATTTTTTTTTATGTTCAAAATTATATGGGTTAAGAATAAAGTTGTTGATCCTCAGTATACACCTAATTGCAGTTGTTACAAAATGACATACATAGGTGCAGTCCATATTCATTTTTTGTTTTTGTGTTAGTTAGTGTAATCAGACTAGCTAATAGTCTGACAGCCGTTGTATTTTATACACTTCAACACACTTTTTTTGACGTATTTCCCAGTGAGGAAATCACCATGAAGCACAAGATCTAGATCTGTCCCATAATGAGATTTCTGTGCGTTGTAATCTTTGTGTGAAGCATGATAATGATTGAATATGGCCCTTATAGCTGCGCGCAGATCTATTCCTAATATCGGCTGCCTGTAGAATGAAGCTTTGCTTATCAATTTTGTTTATCTTTTAGTTCCGGTAACAAAATGTAGTTTAACCAAATTATTCGAGATCTTTTAGATTGGAAAGTGAGAGTCGTTTCAGGTCCCATTCACTATGGTGGCCGTCTGTTTCGGTTCCTTCATTTTTAGAGCTCATTGAGTTGAGTTATTTTGTCGAAATTCAATATTTTCTTAAATATATTTCTAATGTAGTTGAGAAATAATGTCTAAGAAGTATGAATCTTTTGCGTGTTAACAATTCAGAGTTTCTCAAAGAATATGCTCTGAAGTTTCCTCTCTTCGTCTTCGCATAATATGCACATCCTGTCTGTAGAAAGTTTTATGGTATGGGCAGATACTTATTCAGTCAACAGGAACAATGCCCGGCTAGTAGGTATCTGACTTGATTCATCTTCAATTGTAGAGCTTCGGCAGTTCTTCCTTTGGAGAGGTTTACCAGAAATAGCTTTGATTCTCTGTAACCTGTACTTTCCTTTCAGTATAGAGTTTGACTTGGGTCACTTGGGCCACTCCGAAAATCTTTCTTTAGCTTCCGTGGTCGGATCCCGCAAAAAGTCATCTGGTTCATGAAGCTCACTCAATTTGTATCCTTTTGTAGTCAGTTAGAATAATTTGCCGTTGCATGCAATGCTGCTATGCCCAAGCTCCCAATTTAGACTAACTATGTTTTAGTCCGCTACACGTTACTAGTTTTGATTCAAACTGTTCGATCCACGAGCCCATACTGCAGCTTTGCGAGAATATAGAATGAGATGTCAAATTTGTATTTTGCTGTTGTATTCTCTGTTAACGAAATGCTAAGGATGGTGTCTTTTTTAATGCTGTTTTCCTCGACTCTTTATCTTCAGCAATCAATAGCTGTATAGGTTGTGAGCCTAGTATATTTCTATATGTGTAGGTGTAGATCTGATAGGCTTAGTAATATCTTTATAGTTATATAGAATTGCTTCGCAGTGATCCCACCAGGTGGGGCAAAAACAGTAGTAGAATCGAAAAGAAAAATAGTAGTAAATTTAAAAAAAATACTATTATAAACATTTGCATTCGGTATTTGCAATTTGTAGACTTACAGAGCTTCTTAATACTTGTTACACTTTTCTAACTAAGAAAGGTGGCAACTAAAACAAATTAGAAACGAATTTTAACAACATGCGTAATCAATAAGAATGTCTCCCTAAATGGCTCTCACCCGTAAAAATGGAAGCGTGTGGGCCCTAGCATAGCAATCATCCATGGATGAGGTGAGTTCAGAAATTTTATGCTCATTATTTTTTTCTTTTTATCATATTTTTTGTGGATATGTGCGGTATATTTTGAATCGAGTAAAAAGGAGTAGATTCGGATACTCCGGATACCCCTAGCACTCCTATACATAGTCCATCTTTCTAGTTTATGTAGTTCTGCAAGTATTGTTTTCCAAGGCTTGCTCATAGTTTCAACCCACATCAACTTATATAAGTCCTAGATATGAAGAATTCTTACAAAATTACAAATCTCTCTTAAACCAAGTGGCACTATAATTTTATGTCGACTAAAATCCAATAAAAAAATTTATACTGCTTATTTTTTCGCGCAATTACCCCGGGGGCGTTACACGAATCAATAGAACTGACACTGCTTCATCCCCTACTGAGTAGTCTTTTTTACTCACTAGTCAGTATTGTGTAGATTTATGGCCAGTCGGTACTGGCTATTCAATAAACTTTCAAACGTAAAATTAAAATGGCCGAAACTGAAAATAAAAGGTAGATGCTAGTCGAAATTTCTTTTTATATTTCTAATCTTCTCTCTTTTGAGCGAGAAATGACTGAAAAGAGTTTAATATACATTGTAATCTTTAATTTTTAGAGACAAATGACAGAATAATGAAGAAATCATTAGCAATGCATATACAGACGAGTAATATCTGCACCGAATGACGACAATTTTATAATGAACCGACTACTCAGTTGATCGAAAGCAAAGCGTTTTTAGTCAGTAAAATTGACAGACAAAATCAGTACTGTCCGTCAGCTCTACTGATTGACTGTAGTCGCCAGGTTACTATCGAAACTTAGTTATTGTTATTCAGTGTCTATACAATGAAAAACTTCGATGTCTCAATTATCCACTCTCTACGAGGGAATTACCGAATTTAAAAAAAACTTATGCAAAATTTTCTCTTTGCTGTTTTTAATTGACGAAGAAAATAGCTTTGGCACATCATTGGCGTTGGTAGACCTTTCTGCTCTTAAAAAAGTTTTGTCTCGATTTGTGAGCTTTGATTGGTTGACATCCTTCTTAGTATTTATGGACGAAAAATTTTCTTATTATATCTGAATTATGTCATGCCTCTCACCAACAAGTACCTAAATCTTACCACTGCTAATGGTAATGGAATACATATATAAGACATCCAAAGCAAGAATCCGGTTCGGGATCAATTAGTTGTCGGGATGTAAAAGTAATTTATGCAAATATTTTTCTTCAATCACCTGCGCCTAATTCCCAGACAATGTCTGCGTATTTTGGAATGAAATTATTTTTATATACCCACATGTATATCATCAAATCAAAATATATCCATTGTCTATCAATTTGTGTAAACCTCGAAATTTTTACTGCTTTTTGTATGTCGAATTTGGAGCTTCAATAACTACCACTTTTTTATATTACGACTTGCTATACCACACGGTTGTAAGAGATGCAAATTATTGTCGTCTGTAGTGTGTTTATGGAGATTCTGCGCCAAGTCTAACTTCCAAAAGTTATGGAGCCTTAAAATTTCTACGATTTGTGAGATGGTTGAGGTTTAAAAGCAATGGTGGTCTACCCACTGTAACATTTAAGACTTCAACTGCACCGTAACTTTTAAAAGCTTTGACTCTTTAAGGCTGTATCTGCACTGTAGCTATGCTTATTTTTATATCCACCATATTATACTTCTTTCTTGATTTTACAAATTATGCACCTATTTCTCTATTCTTTATAATCTAACCAAAAGATATTCGTAAGAAACTCCATAGTACCTATATTTCTAGGTCATTTCATGGATATAGCGGCAAAAGAAAATTACGCCGCAATAAAATGAATTTTATTTTCCCCGAATTTGCTTCAAGAGCATCTAAAATTCCTCTACTACTCGTATAATGACTCTTCCTGTACACATTTCAATTCTTCGCAAGTATAATGGAATTAAATTAAGCAAAGGAATTTATTTTATTTTATCGTAGATCAATATTAATTACACCAACTTTGGTATTTTTCCTAAACTAACCTCAGACTGCGCAAAAAAGAAATTAATTGCAGCAATTGTTTAAAGTCTGTTGTATCTACATACATATATATACAATCCCTTTGAAACATTGCCGGATAACTCATTAAAGAATCAATCTAATACAAAGTGGAATCAAACATTGAAGTCATACTATACAGTAAAAATCGAATCGTATTTTCAATATGTAGAGAGGTACCTTGAAATTTACAAAACATAAAAACCACAAACATTGAAAAGCTAAGAATTATTTTTAAGCCACATCAATGAAATATTCAGGCACATAAGGAAAAAGCCCAAAATCATCTATCCTCATCAGTCAGAATTCATCATCTGCTTCACATATATGACCTAACCTAAACCCATAAAAAAATCTAAATATTACGTGATCTGAGTGAGAGTATTCTTAAATTGGGATACATTTATATACCTATGTATAGGTGTAAACCTAACCTTTTATTTCATCATAAAGAAATGTATATGTATGTATTCGGTTGATTCCCTATACCAAGTCCGTTCGAAGTTATTTCGTTGCTGCCTCAATTTGGACGTGAAGTGAAATTAGTATTTGACAGCATTTCGTGTTATATAATGAATTCTTATATTTATATAAATATATAGATTTCTACCGTTTTTCTTTATCATTTACGATTATATTCTATGAATGTTCTACATGGAATTTTATTTAACCTTCTTAATCTTTGGGGATATACATACATGAAATTTCTAATAAAACATGATTTATTTCGAAATTAAAATATAAAAACTAATATTTTGCTTAATACGTAATAATGTAAATATGTGTGAGTTGATATTAAAGTCAAAAATAAAATTTTCACATAATAATTGGCATTGATCATACTTTCCACTCATGATTCCTTACTTCACCGTATATCCATACTTGCTTACATTTAGAAGACTACTTACTTCTGTGTGGAATTTTACATTGGATTGCTAACGCGTATGACTGTCAGTTTGCATAATTGGCTTAGGCGTTATCAAATCTTACGCGTACTTTTCTGACTACAGCAAATATTTATCAGAGACAATTAGCCGCCTTACTCACTCAATGTGGATAGTCTCTTAGTTATTATATTTCACCTGGAATTAATATTAAGGTTAAGATTAAGCGGGGCGAGTGGCACTTGCACTGCAGCCATTCATTGGCTTATTGTGCGTGCCCCACTTTCTCTACAGTTCTTCCAAAAATCCCACTCTTCCTGGTAGTACTTCTTTCGATGAAGTTTCTTCAAACTTGGCAGGCCTTAAGAAGTAAGTGCCAAAGACTTGGAATCTACATTGTGCAATTCGCATAACATGTGCTCTTCGAGACATGTGTTTATTTAGTTTGTAGTGTCCGGTTAGAGCTCGTGTAAAGACTCTGAGTTGATACCTAGGCAGCCTCGAAAGAACCAGGCTCTTCTTTGGTGAAGGTATTTTAATGTATCTTTGAAGTCGATTTCTGGTCCATTTGATTTTGGATCCAGTTTTGGATGGTAAGCTTCACGGTGTTGTAAGAAATACCGCAAAATGGGTCCAGTCCTATGACCCATCAATTCTTGAGTTTCCTGGAACCCACTGGAGTGTTAGATGGTTTTTTGTACACATCTAATGATGGCATGTACTTCTGCCTGGAATATTAATAAATGTGAGCTCTTGACCTTACACCTTGTATTTATGCTCCTATTCATTTCTCAGTTTTAGATCCGTCGGTATACCAGATTAGGGCTTCATTTATACCTATTTCCATTCTATTTGGTATCTTTTTTTTTAGACAGACAGACAGAGATTGCGTTTAACGACCATTCTGTCTGATATCGTGTCCAGTATTCGAATTGCTTCTATGCGTTCGGTTATAGTACGAAGAATTTTGGGGTCCCATTCACTATACCTATCTGTCCAGGCTATGTACACCATTAGTCTAGCTTCTGTTTCAGCAACGTTACTGAGCGCCAGTAGCTTCAATGGTGTCTCTAGAGCGCTGGTAGGTATTGTGCGCATGGCACCAGTTACACTTATTAGACAGTCTATCCTTTGGAACTTGTGTAGCTTCCTGATGGTTGTCTTGTGTATATTTGTTCAATCATGCGTCTGAATACTGATTTGTATAGCCAAACCATTATGTTTGAGCCCCATATTTCTACAGTTCCACAGTATTAGTGTACTTTTCTGGATTGTCTTGTCAATATGTTTATTCTAATTGAGCTTATCATCGAAAGTTATCTCCAGATATTTAGCATCTTTGCACATGTATTTATATACCATACATATTTACTTTTGATACTAATAACAAGATGTAAATTTTATGAAAAAATGAAGTACGGACTTAAGACGGGAAACCTCTTTCATGCATTTTCACTGTAAGCATATGTACACTGTTTGAGAATGCGGTAACTCTGAGAGTTGAAAAATTATTGATCGAAGTTCTAAAATGGTCAAAATATGAAGCTTCTTCGTAAAATTGTCATTCAAAAATTTCCAGATATCCAAATTTTTCAGATCTTACTTATCTATTCTTATGTACATATAGATGTACCTATACCTACCTACGGGAAAACGATTCCGAAAGTTTGTTAAGAATGTAAAAGCTTATGCAACCGTTTTTACCGTATAACGAAAAATCAGCTTAACGAACTATAATTTGCATTAGGTATATCTTGAAAACAGAGGCGTTGATATATACATATATACGGATATTCAAGTCGGGCAGAATCGTAACTATTGTATTTTGTGCTCGAAGCAGTATCATGAAATTTTCTTGTATATCAAGTAACATAGAAATACAATAAATTACAAGATTTTCAAACTCACAGAATCTCCTAAACACAGAAATTCCTTAAAGGAAAAGATCTCAAAGCTAAAAATCACGAAAGAAAATCATGTAATGAAATCAATTAATCAATTCTGAAGAGGGGTGGAGCTCGAAATCTAAGAAGACGGAAAGAGAAATTCAAAATTGACAATATCCAGAAGAATAAATAATTCATCCTCTGAAAACTAGAAAAATACAAATAATTATAACAAAAGAGTTTCTAAAAGTCTTCCCTTCTCTTTTAGTCCTTATCTGGTAATTTGTAAATTTTCCGTTACAGGCAGTATGCTACGAAAAGCTTCATATTTGCCGTAATTTTTAATGCAAATTCCCTCAAAAACCTTAATAACTTCATCAGTCTCGTATGAAAAAAAAGCAAAGAAAAAGAAATCATAATTGCTGCTCTTCTTTAATCTCCATTTTGATTATCCTCCATCATGCTAGTTGGATGGAATAAAAGAATCCCCCCTCCACAACACCTCCAACACATAATAAAAAATATCAAATAATTTCAAGCAGGCTTCATATAAAAAAAAAATTCAAAATGTCTGCGCTTCTCTAATCTTAATTTTGATTTTCTTCCATCTTACCATTTAGAACGAATACAATAACCCCCCCCCCCCAAACATCACTTCGAAATCCAAAATGTCTGCGCTTCTATAATTTCCATTTTGATTTTCCTCCATCATACTAGTTTGATCGAATAGAATAATCCTCCCCCCCCCCCCCAAACACAAAAACTTCAAGACTTAATAAAAAATAAAATAATTTCGAGCAGGCTTCATATGAAAACAGAAATATCAAAATGTCTGCGCTTTTCTAATCTCCATTTTGATTTTCTTCCATTATTCCTAGCTTTATCATCATTTATCATTTTGTTCTTAAAGCATTCCTTCTCCCCCCTCCAACAAAAAAATTCAAAATGTCTGCGCTTCTCTAATCTCCATTTTGATTTTCTTCCATCTTACCAGTTGGAACGAATACAATAACCCCCCCCCCCCCCCCCAACTACCCTTAAAATTTCAAAATGTCTGTGCTTCTATCATCTCCATTTTGATTTTCCTCCATCATACTAGTTTGATTGAATACAATTATCCTCCCCCCCCCACAACTAATAAAAAATAAAATAATTTCAATTCGCTTCATATAAAAAAACAGATTAAAAATGGCTGCGCGTCTCTAACTTCCATTTTGATTTTCTTCCATTATTCCTAGCTTTATCATCATTTATCATTTTGTTCGTAAAGAATTACTTCTCTTTCCCCCCTTAAATTAACCAACACATAATAAAAATATCAAATAATTTTAATGGGCTTCATAAAAAAAAAAGATTCAAAATGGCTGCGCGTCTCTAACTTCCATTTTGATTTTCTTCCATTATTCCTAGCTTTATCATCATATATCGTTTTGTCATAAAAGCATTTCTTCTCTTCCCCCCTTCGGATGAATGAGCAATAAGAATCAACTAGACTTCATATGAAAACAAAATCCAAAAACAAAATAAAAAGCAAATCTGCGAACGTTGAATGCATGTAGACTGCGTCTTTCATCTCTTTACAATTCCATATTTCGGTCATAAAAGAAAGAGAAAGACAAGGAGACAAAGAAAATAAAGATAATTATCATACATTGCCTGCTCCTCTTCCAAGCGTGAAAAAATTTCGGTTTCATTTCATTGGTTAATAAAATAGATATACACATCCTACTTAACTTAACGAATATTTTGTTCATGCGCAGTAGAACAGAGTTTTACGTTTTGGTCATAAATGATCTGAAATTTGCTGATCGCCTGGTATTTGCTGTTTCTTCAAAATGCACTAGAGGGAATGGGATGGATGACATTGCAATTGCAAAGCAGATGTGTTTCTACTGCGAATGCTGTTTATTTTTATTTTTCTCAACTAGTTATACCTTTTCTGCCAACAGATGGCTCCGGGGGTATCGAAATGAGAAATTTTGTAGATTGATGAAATCAAGATTTTGTAATTTAGCAGCTTGAGAAGTTTTTCGATTTCATATGTGATTTGCATTTTAACTTAGTTCTTAAGTTTTGTATTGTTGTAGAAATAACGATGACTTCTTTTTGGATGAAATCAAGAAAAGAATGAAATTTTTCAATTAGAAATTTTATAAAAACTACAAGTTTTTAAATATTTTAAAAGGGATTCATAATCAAGTAATCAATTGATTTGATGGGCTCTGCTATCTGTAGGCATCTATATATGCAGCTCATCAAGAGCAGTGTCACAGTTCTCTATTTTTAGTTTTTTTTAGTTACGTAGGTACCATAATATTTGATCGAATGTTTTATAAATTATAGATATAAGGATTAACAATGCAAACTCATCGCAATCGGGTTGTCCTCCTTGCCGTACTCCGTTACTGTCCTCTTAAATTATTCATGTGAGGTTTTATGACTTATCTGAGACAAAATTAGTAGATCCAGAGTCTACTTTCTATAGTCAGCGTATGTCTTCATTCACTAAAAATAGTTATTTTTTTTTCTATTTCTCTTGTCATAATGGTTAACCTATTTACGAATGTGATATTATAAGAAACACACTATCAAAGTGCTTAATAGGAATTACCTTAATGTTTACTATTTTCAAAAGGAACATGACTTGTACGAGAACAATTTAACTAGTAAACGTTACAAACATACAACTGAAGTACTCCTTTTCAAAGTTTTTCAATGTTTTGACCTATATTTCCAGTTGGTTGTTACTGTAATCTCTTGCAGCTACAACCTAAAAGATATATATAGGTACCAGCAAATTACTCCGTCAACGTTAAACTCATTTCATATGCGATTCAGGTATCTACATTCAAAGAGAAACATCCGCTTACATATATGGTCCATATACCCATCAGATCCACAGTGATAACCCTTTAAGTTCACCTCAGTTCTTAAGTGATTGGTGTTTATTGTGTCTTTTTGTTCCTTTTCACGTTATGGCCGTAGAATGCAGATTCTAGAATCTGCCTTTCGCTCCTTTATCGCTACATGCATAGTCAATGTTCAAAATACTTTCGGTCGTGTCTACAGTAAAATTCCGTGATTTTATATTCCGAACTATGTGGATGTGAAACAATCTACCATTATCTATCTTTACTTGGGATTACAATCTGCGAAGATTTAAGATTGTCATACATCAGCTACTCCGCCATGTCTCCCAATCAATTCCCTATCTCCTCTGCCATGCTAAGTTTTTCAGCATAGGGTATCCCCTGAGTATTGTTAGTTAGCAATTGTCGTCTCATTATCTACTTTCGATATATATGTAGTAGTTGACGTAAATGTCGAAAACGATAAATTTGCTATATTTATAAACTAACGATCTATTTGCAATTTCTTTACCTGCTGTTTCTCTCCCTTGAATTTTATATTCGGTGCAGCTGATCGTCTTGGTCCTATAAAACCTCTGGTCCTGATCTAGAGTGTCTTCAAAATTGATCGTAGACCAATTATAATTTTTTTCGTTGTTAGAGTAATTCAGTTACAGAAATCACGTCCATTCAAAATAATGATCATCTTCAGCATTTGCTATTGCATATGTATATCAATAAATAGCCACAGCTTTTATAAATCAAACATTGAAGCGAGAAAAGCACTTTAATAATTAAAAATGACTTTTATAGCTTTCTGTCCATCCCCAACGAATTTAATTACTCAGCAACAAACAAAAAGTGATGTGATCATATTCTGCACGAATCCAACTAAGTACACTGAACTTAATGAAGTGCAAAAAAAACGCCCCAAACAACTAAGTTAAATAGCCATACATAAACTCCCACACCTGCATACCTTTATTCAGAAAATATTGGCTATAATTTACTCAAATTAACCTTTTGCTGTTAAAAGTTCTCGCTCCACTGAAAAATGATTCACTTTTCCAGGCAGGTCACACTACTCATAGCAAAAAATACTGCAATGACCTAAATGGAAATGGAGTAGTATAATGGAGTGCTTTCCCTTTATATTTGTGTATTGGCTTCTCTAAAAGCCTTCTGTATATATACATATATGTAGAACGTCCATAAATTCATTTTGAATTCCTTTATAACGACCTGAAATAAAAGGCATAAGAACGAAAAACCGTTTTCATGCTGTCTTGGCACCTGCCTTCTGATATGTATGTTGCAAGCTCCAACCGAATACATCTCTTGGGAAATGGAAATTTTAAGCTAATCGAATGAGGTTTTTTGTACATACCTTTCATACATACATATATGTACATAGATATATGCCTTAACGACCAAACGGTATATGCAAGAGCCTGAACACTATATTTACAACGATAAGAGAACGTAAAACAATTGTATAGTGCTGTATTGTCTCATAAGTCCGCTTAACGTGTTTTATCCCTTTCCAGGATTTCAGGAATGTAAATATTCTGCAATGGGAAACATTATACTGAGTAACAGGACGTATAGATACAAATGTCCTTCAGTCACGCAATCCAATGCAAATTAACAACCCCCTCGATTTCTATTCGTGTTCCGAAAGAGAACGGTTACATCCAGTTTCCTTGGTAGTTTAGAAATGTCCCTTTATTGTTATTTGGTTCCTTCCGACTATTTATTGCTTACTCATTGGAATGTAAAAAAAAAAAAAAACTGTTATGGTCAAGCTAACTCTAAGACGGTTAAGTGGAGCAAGGAAAAAGAAAACATAAGCTCGAAATGTTTGTTGCACATATAACTAGATTAGAAAGAATATGGTTCTGTCGACATAGTTAGAAAGGAGGAACAAGAAAGTTTAAGTATTTTTCTTAGAAAACAAAAACTATGAAAAGACATTAGAAGTGTGCTCTTTTGAGTTTTAATATGCAATTTAATAAATGAGAGACTGTTCATTATAGAAAATGGAACAAATTTTATGTATTTCTTAATAATAACTGTTGCTACATGCCTATCTTTCTATCTTCTTTGTAGTAAATCTATATGATGATGATTTCACTTCTATCCAGAAGTCTTATTGGCAATGCTTGAAAATTTGCATGAGTTAAGTGATTTACATTATTCGCAAATAAATTTAGACATCATCTGCATAAATATGCTATCCCATTTCTATGCAAAATCAAACGATCCTTCAAGTTTTTAAGGAAAGATCATTTTTGTAAAAACAAAACAGCAAGGGTTCATATACTGACCCTTGTGGAACATCACAACTAACAGATAGAGGAGGCTAATACCCCCATGCATTTTTACCGGTTGGCTACAATTCAGTAGATAGAAAAACAAACTAAGGCTGAATCTGAGTAAGTCGCAGTTCACTGCTTTTTTGAGTGGATCTATTGACCGTACAAGGCTTCCTATTGTATCATTTGGCGGTTGTCCCTAACCTTATGAGGATAGGATCGAGCTCGTAATCTTGGGGTGATTTTAAATTCTAAAAAGCGATGGTGTGACTTCATCAACTCAAACAATACAAAAATATATGACACTCTCCTTCGTCTTTGATTATCTGCTAGTTTATTATCGCCTAAGCTAAATTGTTCTCTTGTTAGATCCCTCATTCTGTAATATTTCTTTCACACCTCTCTTGTTTTCCCGAAGCTCGACTCGCACTGTCCCAGGAAATTGAATGTCGCTTTCAACGACTGTACTATATTTGTTTTTGGACTGAGGTGGTTCGATCATGTATCTCACCTTAATTTCGCCGTACTGGACTGCTCGCTTGATGTACATATATTTGAAGCAGAGAGCTTTAGTTTTCCATTTTAACATTTTAACTTACTTCGTACTTCTAAACCGACCTATTTCAGTACCTTCTTTCAACTCTTAAATTCAACTAGAGGCACAAACTGCTACATTCACGGTTCGAAACTTCCATATTCGACGGTTCTTGTATTGTTCAGCTGACTACATAGAATCTGGAACTCGCTTCCTCATCTTATCCAGACAGCTAACTCGCTTAGCAGCTTCAAACGACTCCTATCTTAGCATAGTTCATAGTTCACATTAGCTTGCGGTTACCTGTACACGCAGCCCTTTTCTTTTAATAAAATGTGTAAATCTCCAGTATTTTTGAATGCTGATATTAGCTTAATTTATGTTAAGATTCGTTTTATTTAGCTCTCTGGCCACTTTATTTCGATACTTGAAAAGATTGTAAATCTTGTAGTGTCCGTTCTCAGAAAATAAATTAATTGAATTGAATTGAATATTATACATGTCTATGTATATATATACTGCTATTTATCTTATGTCAAATACGTTAGCATTAGTTTAATATTATATACATAATTAGCTCCAATAATAGGGTACCACTCTTCCGAAAATTAGGGTGCAATGGGTAGAAGTTTGCTACGTGATTCTGCCCACTAGAATTTCAATTTCTTTTTTAATTATCCGCTCTTTTTAAGATGCGAACGTACCTACCTTATAATACCGGAATTATGTCATTGGAACTGAAAGATGGAAAAACATCTTAAGATCCATCTCACAACAAACTACAAAGTCGACAATTCAATAGAAGCGGACTTCATAAATTTCACATTTCTTCATATTTCTATGGCCGATTTATTGTGTAAACATATGTAAGTAGTTATGTAGTACATATGCGTTCACATGCCTACACACGATATGACATATGACTGCAATTTATTTTTTTTCTCTCAGTCAAAGCATTTTTATTCAACCCCCGATGTATTCACAAGAAAAGAAAGAAAACCCTTTTTTTGATACTTCTCTCTATAGTTCGGCTCTTATCAAATAATAGTACTGTTCCTGAAGGATGTCTAGACATTCGATACAAGAAGCTTTCTATCATACTTATTTTCCTGTTATCAATCAGATTCCATACACAGATCTATATAAACCTATATACATACATACATATGTATTCATGCAATATATTTATATGGATAAAAAAAAAAACTACTCACTTCAGTCGAAAATGATAAATTACTTCCCTTTCGCATGATGGAGTTTTCCTTATGATAAATAAATTTCATCGAGAAAAATATTGAAAGATTTCTATTGGTACATGTACATACATATCTACATATCTACGTATATAATGTGTACATAAACATACATGTGTAACATCCTAGCAAGAAATGTTGGGCAAATGTAATCAATGAAAGTTGGCATCCTTTTCAATATTTGATGATAGATACTACTTAGTACATTCTATTTATCTTAGAAATAAGAGCAAAGACATAATTGAGTTAATTTTTTTTGCGAACAACATAAACATGGCCTAAAAAGGATCTGTTTCCGGTTTTGTTTACAAACTTGAAAGCCGACCATTGTCCTTAGATGAATTCCATTCTTGCTTGTATTTGTTATAGTAAACATATGCGGTAAATACTGCAAGGGACTTGTGGTATGTTTTCTGCATCTTAAATATATATTTACGTTATTATGGCTTACACATATTTATTTGTATTTACTTTTCTTGTTACGTACCTACTATCTACATTTGTATGTATAAATATCCGCTAGTGGGCGGAGATTACAGATCAGTAGCCTCAAGAGAAAATCAGGATTAAAAAGAAGATTTTGTTTATAAATAAATAGAGAGAACCTTGTGATATTTTACTTCAAATTTAAGACCTATATTATTTGACGAATTGTCTGCCGCTAAATAATATCTCAAGCATAGCTGATAGTTTCTGGAGTGTCCTTCCTGATTGCATGCTTTCTTATGCTCATAAGATATTGTAGTTCATCTATTGTTTCTGATTTGTGTTATTTATTTAATATCTTTCTTCAATGGTGATTCTCCGAAACTGTGATTATTTTTTGTTTATTATATTTTGTCTGCATTAAAGTGGCAGACAGTAAGATTAATTACAGATGTGTTGCAAATTTGAGCTGTATTGCTTCAATTTTTAAATGATTTATACTTCTACTGCAAACACACTACGATTATATCTATATTTACCGAATTTACCGATTTCTGCATATCACCTATTGTTAAATAGACGTAAAGTAAGTTGATTGCATTGTTATACGGATTTTCGTAAGTATTTCGATAGAAACAATTATAAAATTTCTAATTATGCGAACTCTATTCAGCGAAATAAAAAAAAACATTTATGGTGTTCCTCAAAGCAGCCATCTAGGGCCGCTATTTTTCATAATTTACTTTAATGATACCCATATCTGTAGTTCTGAATAAATCGAGAATCTTTTACTATGCTGACAATATCAAAGTCTTCGACATTGTTTCTAATGCAAAAGCGACTGTGAATCTTTAAAACCGAAGATTTGAATATGTCTTCCTTAATACTCATCACAAACAACGTACTCTGCACAATACACAATCTTAATGCCATGTAACCTTGAGATCCTTCTGAACATTCTTCAAGGACTTGATTTTCCGGAATCTATTATACATTGAGGTTACTTAATTTTCTTTGTATAATGCAATTTTGAAGATAATAATTTTTTTGATTTTAAGGTTAATTTGTTTTTTATTGTTTGTACCAAACTATTGAAAGTAATTTTTTTAAGATAAACTTACCGATACAGCTTTGTGATTTGTTTATTGGGGCTCAGATAACATTCAGGTGTGATGGTATGAAATGTTCTATTAGAATTCTTTTTGCAATTTATTGTACAAGCAACCAATTGCTCAATTCTTAGCTTTTTTTTTGTCTTTACTATGGTCGTTTCATATCTTCGAGAACCGATTCTCAGTTCATTTTACATATGTTTGAACCACTTACTTATATTCGTCCAAGTCTATACGCATGCACTAGTCTTTCCCTATTAGATAAGTTATGTGAAAGAGCATATGTGTGTTGATTTGTCTTCTAAGCAAATAAATATAAAAGCTGAGAAAATAATTATGAAATATTAAAAAACAAAATAATAATTTTAAAATTTAGACTTGCCACTGAATGTCGGGCAAGTCTAAATTATTTTGTACTTATTATAAAGTCTAACATCCTGCTCTCTTAGCTAAACTTCAGGCATTAGGTCCGGACACTCTCTTCTTAAAATAAATTGAAGGTTATCGTTCAGTCCAAGTTGTATTGAACAGACTTAGGTCTAACCGTTTTATAATCAATGCCAGTATACCTCAAGGTTCTGTTTTCTCTCCTACTCTGATTCAAATTTTTATTTATGATCTTCTAGCCCTCACATTTTCTTCTATTCATATTTTGCAGACGACAGCACTCTTGATTTCGTCTACTCATTCGACTCTATAACTGATTTCCCTGGGATTATTATAGTTGACAAACGAACCACATGTTCAGTACACTAAACTCTGACTTTACAACAATACTCGCTAGGGTCTTCTTTAATGCTTCGAAAATTCAAAGTTGTCTGCTATAACTCAAACGTACCGCTAACACCGGCTCAACCCATTTCCGTCGATGGAGTAGATATCTCGAATTCACCATTCTTAAACATCTTAAGTATTGAAATATCCAACAATCTTAGTTGATCCATCGGATCACATTTTCCGTATTGCAAAGATGCAAGAAATATTTTAATCCATAAACCTAAAAGCCTCATAATGATGTAAATTATATGCATCGGCTTGCAAGTTAAAGAGGTCGATCGAATATTACAAAACAACTACTATACGCAATCTATAGATAAATAATGGTCACACAATTATGATGCCATTAGGAACCAAAATTGTAATGTATCGATGCAATGTTGTTGAAATCACAAATCAACACAATTTAATTAATTAAGCAATGTAATGAAAGTGTGTAGGTGACTGCTAATATCGCGAAATGAATGGGAAGGTTTCGGTGTAGCCAGGGTTTGAGAGAGTGTCGAGTTTTGAGTAAACCTTCGATCGGTTAAGAGCGCGGGGGTAATTTTATAACAAAATACACAGAGAAAATAAAGCAGTGGTTTTTATATTATTTTAATAATTTCATCCCCAATGTTAATATCCATTACAAGGCCTAGATTTGAATTTATTTCCCGTACTTGGACAGATGATTGTAAGCGTTAGCCACGGCCGATGTCGGATGTCTATTTATGTATGTATCTACTTCTAGGGATTTTGCTCTGATGAAATCTGTAGCCCGATTCCTTGTAGAATTCTCGCTAAGTGTACCACACGACTTGTAACCCGAGCAACCCCATACCCTTGAATTCGGCCATATGGTAAATTTTTGCGAATCTTTCAAAAGCAGAATAGCAGGAGTAGGTACCAATGAGGAACGGTTTACAATCATCTGACCCCCACCACCCAGGCACAAGCATTCAAGCGAAATGCACACCGTCAGTCACTTCCTTGACGAAACCCAATAATTATCAATTCTCTACTCCTTTATTTTAAGGTTGAGCTTTCGCAACATCATAAAAAGAAAAGTATAAGTTTTCAATTAAATATAATTATGAGATAACGGTAAAAGTGTTTATAATGCAGGATTTGGAAGGACGTATCTCTGAAATGAAGTCTGTTGCCAACGTAGTCGTATCTAAAATGTTTTTATACCATTCAATATTGCAGATACTTTTCAAGTGATATCCAAGATGCCCTGTGGTCAAAACTATAAGTCCCCCCTCCCCAAAATAAGATAAAAGTGTGCATTTTTTTAAGACGGGTGTTATCCCTCTTTATGTTTCCGAACACCCTAAAGAATATTTTATAGAGAGAAAAAAAAACTCTGGTTAAATTACATTTCATTCTCTAGATATAATCCGATTGGAGGACTACTTTTAGTCATTGAACCTTTGAGCGCTGCTTGTTATTAGCAGTTTCGTACAAGTCCTTCCATGAATTATTCATCAATGTTAGAACACCTTAATTCTTCATCTTCACACATGATAAGCCCTGCAGAAGTATATGTAACAGTAGACAAAGTATCTCCTAAATACGCTTGATATTTGTACATACAGAATACGTAGGTACATAGACATTTTTTACTTCCACCCCAGGGGAGACTGTCAAACACACAACAAATTCAAATAATCAAACGAATTGTAGTTTGGTGTTAATTTGAAACCTCATCTCAGCATTTTATGAGATCATATAATTCTGTCAGTTAATTAATGTTGAATTCGAATCGCAAAGAGTGTGTGGTATTTACCTGGCATTTTTATTGTGTGTCATAATTGCTTTCTGTACTAATTAAAGTTTAGTTAACGACACGTGCTAAAGTTATAGTAGCAGCATTGCAGTCTTACCGTCAAATTGACATTAAATTTCGGAGAATCAGAAAATATTGCTGGTGAAGAATATTTGAAGTAAAACTTCTCCAGCTATTAGCTAATTAGAACGGGTAATAAATCAAACTTAGTATTATTAATCTTTTGTTATTACTTATAGCATATTTTTTTCATATATTTATTTATCTTTTTAATTGAAAAAAAACTAACATGTTAGCAAATCAACAAAACTTCTTAGAAAATTAGGAAAAAAAATATTATTACATTTAATCATAAAATAAAAAACTTAAAAAAAAAATAATATGAAGTAACAAATACGAAAAACTCTGACAAATCTTAATTTATCAAATTTTCTAGGCAAATTTTGCATATATGAAAAGAATACTGACCGGAAATGACCTTATTTTATCAACTGTAATATTAATAGATACCTATACTTGTTAATTTATTTATTTCACTAAATTCTATCTACAATGATCTTTGAGCACAATACTTAAATTAAAGCTAAAGTACAGAAGAATTATTGAAGGATTTTCTTAATTGAAAATCAGTCGAATGGAAATAAAAATTAAAAGTACAGTACAAAGTTGGTGTGATGTAAACATAAATAATAAAAATGATTTGATCGCAAATATCGAGTTCGTGAGCTAGAATTAATTTTCTCAAGCATCACATGTTTTTCTATGAGTTTCAAAATTAGAAAAGTGTATTAAATTTAATCTTTCATTATAAGGAGGATGATGAAGTCTATTCTTCCATTCGATATCTCTTAGGGTAAAAACTAAGAATATCTTAATACGATCGGAGTGATTTTTGTAAGAGGGAGATCACACAGGACTGGCATATTCCAAAAGGGCTCTAATAGCAGTATTAAAAATAGCTCTATTAATATAGATATCATCTGGTTGGTTCTTTTGCCCAGCGTTTTACAAAACCCAACATTGAATTCGCCCTATTAACGATGCTATCTATGTACAGGATGGGCCAACTTGGACTGACTGATTTGAAATGCTTATAATTTTTTTATTTTTAAAGTTTTTTATTTTATTTTTTTTTTTTAGATGAAAGTATAAATTATAAGTTTTTTTTTAAGCTAAGTATGAAAAATGACATCCTTTAGATGGCGTCCGTTCTCCCGTTGGAAGTTAATGGCTCTATTTAAGACATTTTGCATTACGTTGCCCAGTGTTTCTGGCTCCAATTGAGCAATGTCTTTGCGAATATTCTCCTTTAGCGCCTGAATATTTTGTGGTTTGTTGACGTAAACTCGTTCCTTCAAGAAACCCCACAAAAAAAAATCTGGGCCGTCAAATCTGGAGAACGAGATGGCCACGCGAAATCAGCATTTTTTGAAATTATTCGGTCATCGAAAAGTTCTCGAAGAATCGCCATTGTGGCTCCTGCGGTATGAGGTGTAGCTCCATCTTGCTGGAACCATATGTCAGGATTATTGAGAACTACTGGACGTAAAAAATTTTCCAACTTGGTCCGGTATGCCGCCCCAGAGACGGTTTCAGGCTCGTGATTTTCATTTTCGAAGAAATACGGACCGATAACTGTATCAGCCATTATTCCACACCAAACAGTGCATTTGAGAGGGTGTAATTGTCGCTGATGCAATGCTCTCGGATTCTCCGTACCCCAAATTCGGCAGTTCTTTTTATTAACATATATGTACATTCAAATGAAAATGTGCTTCATCGCTCATAATCAGATTATTCAAAAAATTGGCATTTTCTGTCGCAAGCAAAATCAATCTATTGGCATATTGTAGCCGTTGTGGTGCATCCCTCGGCAATAATTCTTGGGCCAATTAAATTTTATAGGGAAACATCCTCAGATCAACTTTTAGAATACGTCATAGCGATGTTCTGGAGATGCCCAATTGAGTAGCACGTCGACGAGTAGACACAGTTGGATCCCCGTGTTAACACTTTCTCGTACAGTATCTTCAGTGCGGACAGGTCGAACAACATTTTTTCGTGGTTCATCACCCACTGAACCCCAATTCTCAAAACGGGTCATTAAGCTTCTTATCATGTTTACAGTGGGGGCCGCCGCAGTATTAAAATACTGACTGTATTTTCTTTGGGCTGTAACAATTGATCGTCCGGGAGCATAATAAAATTCAACAATTTTTACACGTTCTTGCACTGAGTATGATGATACATAAAATTTTATAAAATTCTTTATTATCTGCAAAAAAAAACAAAAAATTAAAAAATTTTAAAAATAAAATAATTATAAGCATTTTATATCAGTCAGTCCAAGTTGGCCCACCCTGTAGAAGTTGAATGTGAGTTTGGAGTAAAACAATAACCTCAAGTCGTCACAACTTTCGAAAGTAACAACCTATTCGTAATATAGACAACATTCGAAGGGACTCGCTTACCAGAGAAAATGGTCACCCTACATGTATGAATGCTTAAAAAGAGAAGACTTTTTGTACACCATTCAACTAGTTTATCCATGTAATTTGAGACAATCGCAATCCGAATCGATAGATTTAATTTTTGCAGTTTTAAACTATCTGCATATATTCGCAAATTAGTAACCAGATACATAAGAAACATCATTTATAAATAATAGGAAAAGAAGGAACCCTAAGTGACTACCCTGTGGAGCACCTGAATAAGCGGACAGATCCTTAAGATAGAATTATAACCAATTCAACAACCAAATTGGAAAACCTAAAAATCTCAATTTAAATATCAAAAGAGTGAGATTGACGAAACCTTGCTGAAGTCTGTATAAATACAGTGAGTTTCTCAACCACGCTCAAACGATTCGATACAGGTAGATGTAAATTATAACAGATTTCTGTTGTTGCTAACCTTCCCTTCACTAAACCATTTTGATAAGGACTATGGTCTCCAATACGATTAAAATACAAGAATTCATATAAAAAAGCTTCAAACAGTTTGGGAATATAAGACAATTTAATAATGGGACGATAGTTGGTGAGAAGCTCCCTTCTAGCGGACCTAAAAATTGCATTAATAAACGCCTCTTTCCATAACTTGGACAATGGAACACAATCCTTGCAACAATTAAAGATAATAGTGTAAAATTGTGCTGTAAGTTCATCTACATCATTATTGTTAAAGAGAAAGGACCAGTTAATAAAAGATAAATTCAAGTTAAGTAAGTAGATTAAATTAGATTAGCTTTTTTATATTTAAAAGTCGGTGAGTTTTCAATCGATTTGAATAACTCGCAGAACGGATTGACTTGGTGTCATTAACTTTTTATCAGGATAGCTTAGACCGTAATTATCCAATCCTTTACGCCAATATAAAGAGCCACTTAGAAAGTAGGTGATTAGTCTTTAAAAAAAAAGTATTTTAATTTCCACTCATATTTACCAGGGTTGTTGGGTATATATACAATAAATCGACATCTACCATGAAAGGGCACTAAAACTTCGTCTATAGTTTCACCCGATCTCTAGTCTTGTACAGTTTTTTGTGGATTTTAAACAAATTTATGAAAAAGAGTTTTTTCGTAGGATCGTTTTTTGGTTGTTCCTCTCTGTCATCTGGATTATCAAATCTCAAACAATGCAACAGCACCAAAAATCTATTTAATGACATTATACATCGGAAAATCTCACGGCCACCTACCTAATTGATAGATATTTTCATGATTCGATTTGAAGACCCCACCTTAGAAAAGCATTCCCAAAAAGATTTTCGGTTCTATGAAGTCAACATCCTTGAAATTCTAGTCTTTATTGCACTTGAGTATAATGATCACAAGCATGGAAACTGCCTATAGTAATGTTGTACAGAGGTGTTCTCTCACATTTCGAACTGATTCTGCTTGTGCCCATTTAAATGAATTTTTTCATTCATTCCTGCGCTTGTGTAGATTCTCACTTTTAATGTTCTGAGATGCTTTCATTTCCATCTATTTCCTACTCCGTATACCTAAATGTAACGATCCCAAATTCATCCACTCCATAATCTTCGTAGTCAGTGTCATCTAAATCTGCAATCCATTAGGCTAATCTTTCCTAAAAATCACTATTTAATCCTGGGCATGTCCTCTTACCGCCATACGTTCTTGGTATTTTAGATTTTCTCTTGCATGGAGAAGATTTTATTTCACTATAATTTACATGAACCACACGTTTCGGCATAAACTCCTTTGTTGACGTTCACTTCACAGCACATCTAAACTTGAAGCTCTCGAAAATTGATAGGTTGTTCGATTACACGTGGAGGACGTGCAAATATAAGTATATGTACTTGCAGAGACGTTTATTTAAGGGCATGTCATTAATTAAAGGTTAAATTATCAATCTTCATTTCTAAGTTGATTTTTTTTATAAAAGAAAGCGAACTATTTTCAAAGTAAAACTCCCTAACAAAATTAATTGATATTTCTCTCATATGCCTCCTCTTATACCTTTTTTTTATATTAGTAAGCCAAGCTCAAAAAGTCCCCTAATCCTTTCCTTATCTCCTTCCTGCCATGCTGTGCTTTGCATCATAGGATATCCCCTGAGCTTGGCTTAATAATATAAAAAAAATAAAAATTTGCAAAATGAAATAATTCTGAAGCAAAATGTCTTTCAATTATTCTATGTAAAGCTATTCAAATTTGGTGCAAAAGAGCTATAAAAGATATAATAAAAAAAAACCAAAAAACATTCAAATTGTCGGTTGTAACTAAAATTTCGTATTATCTATTTTTGTCTTGTTTTTTTTTTTTTTTTTGAGTAAATCAATATAATCCTCCCTTAAACAAAGTGCGACACTTGAAGGTTTTTCTACGTCAGAAGCTTAGATTTTGCGTTTATCTAAAAAACAGAAAATGGATATAACTATACGTATATGTTCGAATATAGATGAATCGTCTAAAAAGAGAATTTATCGTATAAACTCAAGTATATATACTCATTCAGATAAATGCATATAGAAAAGCCATACGTGCTAGACCGCGTCTAGAAAGCTTTATAGAAGATAATAAATCCTGCAAAAACCATAAGACATTGGGAAACATAAAATCTCTTCTCGAAGACAAGTCTTGTTTTCTATATCTATCTTCTATACATGACTAAACTATAGCAGAAGCACTCATGAGAGGTATTTCTTGGAAATTTAACTTTCTATATATATATGAGTTAAGGGGGAAGGGTTGGGGTTGTTGGTCGTGGTGGTAAAAGATAAAGACAAAAATTTTACCCCAGAGAATGGTTTTGTACGCCATTTACTCTCATTCACATTTTATGTATCCTGACAACGGAATTGAAGAAAGTATACTTAAGGGTGGGGGTAGTGATGAAAACGTGGTAAGTTTAGAGAAAAAAAAATTCCTTGTATTCGAACTTCTTTTTCGATTCAGACTTCTTCTGGACATACTTATATGTATACTATAGTTTGAGTATCGGTGAATCTGCTTAACTATTCCATTTTCTCAGATTAGACTTACAGAAACAAACATTGACAATATGCACTTGAGCATAATTTTAAGATATTTTTAAAGAAATTGGATCCTGGTAGATTCACTTTACTCCTTGGTTTCTCTGTATTTCGTCAGTTAAGTTCAGACATTTTTTTGAAATGAATTTTTTTACTTGGATTTTAGTATAAAAATATCTACATTCTTATATTATTTTATTGTTGTTAATGCTCAAACAACTTTAGGGAATAGAAGATCATGATAGTGGCATGACACTGATTAACAACTCCCTTTTCTATAATAAACAGTAAAATTTTTTGATGTTATATACATAAGTACATAATATACTCGCTGAAGTTGCATATATTATTTAGAGTTTAAAAGCAAACGTCTTTTTATACGGGTCTGACATCTACCTTGATAAAATATTTTATTAAATATGTGGAACTCATTTGAATGGCAACATATAGTACCTATATTGTTAGTAACTTCATTCATTTCTTTTTTGTCTAATAAATACACGGCGAGAGAATTTAGCCACCAAAAACCGCTTTCTCTGACATGTAATAATGCCTGACCTATAATAAAAATGGACTGAGCGTTCTTGCTTAAAAAATAGCACATATTTTGAATAGGCTGTATAAACCCTTTAATTCGTATGTGGTAATTTACCTGTGTCGCCATGTGGTACATTAAGTTAGGGATCGCCATGTATTAGGAAGTTCATTGCGCCATGTATTAATTAAGTTCCGTCGTGCGTAGTGTGGAGGCAGATCTCCTATGCAGAAAGTGGAGAAGCTTTAAAAGCAGATCTCCTAAGAGAAGCTCAGTAAACAGATCTCTTTATAGGCGCAGCTATAGTAGCAGATGACTAGGTAAGGTGGAAGTGCAGCTGAGCCTAGCAGGCACCAGAATAAAAGTCTTGACTCCGATATCACTAATGATCTTTAATGTAATACCTACTCCTAGGTTATTTATATAAAAGTAAATATGCTAGCCTAAACTTAATTATGCTTTGAACATAGCCTTTTTAATAGGTAGGTACCTACATGCCTGTGATTTGCGCACGTTAAACCAAATTACTTATTTGCACTTATGTGCTTAACTTAAAAGAAATATGTACCAGGACCCGTATTAAGCATGTCGCAAGATATGTAAATAAATGGATGTAAACAAATGTAGTCATTTCTTGCGATTGTAACATACATTTGGTTGAACGCATGTTTTGCTCAGCCTGCATTAATATTATCGGTCACACATTTATTGTGATCGATTAATTGAGTAATGGTTTTCGGGTCAGTTGAATTAATGCAATATTGCAGAATGTGCATTCTTTAATTGATTTGTAAATTGTTGGTTGTTGTTGTGCATACTCACATTACACGTACAATTGTACACCGATTCATAATTTATTATTATTTTTCGATTAGAAATATCTAAAGATATTGTAAAATAGTATTGCATTAAATAACAAGTAAAAAAGCTAGAATTGTTCTATAAGATCAATTCTTATGATACCCTAGATGAATGCCCGTATGAAATTTCGTATGGTCACCCATCTGTGCAAATATGATTTTTGAAGGTGCGAAAAATCTAGTACCTCAGTTCGAATAAAAAAGACATATACTAAAAAAATATGGGGATGACTATAAATATTTACTTAAGCCTCTGAGTATAGGAGTGTGACTACTCAAACTTCTTCTCAGGACCTATAAGTAATTCGATTCTGTACTAGTTTTTCCAAAATGTACTAGATCAAACTTTCACACCCCTTTCCCCCGCTCCAGATTTCCCCCGCTGAATTTAAATAAACATTGTTAATTAAAATATGTTCGGAGTATCATAGTGCATCATTTAAGAGACATCTCCCATGTCTGAAGGTGTCGGGCCTAACATGGGCATTCCCCTTTGCATTGCCTATGCAATTTTTTTTTTCGTACTTAAAGCTTTCGAAAAATGAATGAGTTTTTTGCAATGTCACATTTTGTGGCTTAATTTTGTTGTGGACATTGTTTGATGCAGCTTTGTTACGTTTGCCCAGATACATTAATTAATTAATTAAGGTGAAATACATGCGAGGGTAATACAAAATTGCGCAATGTTTACATTTTTGGGGTCTTTATCACTAAGTAAAATTTTCAACTATAATAAATCTTGGCAGAAGAAAGTAAAAAATCCATCACTTAGGTTGTCATTAAATATTTCATGGAGTCACTCAACGTTCGATTTTAGGACCTTTGCTATTTCCTATTTCATACATAATTGAACAAAAGTATTTCAAAAATACAAAAATATATTTTTATATCCTGTTGAGCCTTAAATATATTTATACATATATGCATATATCTTAATACATCACGATTTTATTAATGATCTTAAGTAAATTCTTACTCATAAAAGGCATATCGAAAACATTTAAATAGCCATTTTCCCAATATCTGGAATTTTCTCCCAGTGGAGATATTAAGCATTTTCGGAAGTCGATTATTAGATAATATCCCTGAAAAAGTTTGTTTTTAATTTTTATTTTCTTAACTTGTAAGTACGACCAAGAAAATCAAAACTTTTCCATAAAGTACTTTATTCCCTCAAACTTTTGGTGCTAGTATTATGTATATCAAATAATACAGAAAAGTGAAATAGTAAGACATGCTCTCCTTAAATATTCCATATTAGTATTTCTGTATAAGACATCCCCTTTCCACTGTAATCCCAAGTATATGTAGGCATGTAGATAGACGATAAACCTACAAAGACAAATCGAAATAACCATTAATTCTAAGAAAAATAAACTGTCAATTTGTCAAATTTATGATATATCTCCGGTCATCCCTTAATGGTGTTCCAAAATACACATATGTATGTATATACTGCGGTAGGTATATTACGTCTTATATGCATGTACAAGTCACTTAAGGTATTTGTCAGAAAACACATTTCCAAAAGTTAGATGTACATGGAGGTAAGGGGAAGAATTTTCTATTAAAGGATGTATATGAAAGTAGTTAACAATTTATTTTTTCCGGAATTCTACGCTATTTTAAATTTAACTCGAAGTTTATTTCCATATTTTGCATTTCTGGTGTACAGTTGCCATTTAGCATTTATTTTATATTCAAGTTAATATAAATATGGGAATTAGCAGGAACTAGTACCTACTTCATCAGTTCTATGGTCCTTGAAGTTTGTGTTAAGATCTTTTCAAAGGAGTATACACAATATGCTCAAGCTGTGTGCTAATATGATGCAGACATGGTACAAAATAATAAAATTGCATGTTTTTGATGTTGAAAACTACCGTATACATACGAGTATGAGAGAAACTCTGTTAAAATTGATTTTTTTTTTAACGATACCGATGAAAGGAAAGATTATGTAGAGGAATGTGAGCATATTGAAAGTCTTTTGTTTTTATGAAAATGCTAAGCGTGGCTCCTCTTTTTTTTATGGGTAGGATATAGCTAACTTTTTCTTCAACCTATCAATAGTATTCGACAAAATGAACCACCTTTGTAGAAGTTGAAGTTGTTATGAAATATGCAGATTTAAAAAAAAAATAAGGCTTAATTAAAAACTTTCCTGTTATAGTGTACATATTGGATAAAGTAGCTATGACGGTGAATAGAAAGTTTTTCAGAACTTCAAAGTGCAACAGTGACTGTTTTCCACATAAAAAAACACACACATAAAAAGTAAGGATATAAAAGAAGGAAAACTGGAGAGCATGTTGCAATAATATAGAGAAAAAAAAACCATCCGGATTAAGATCGGACCATCAAATCAACACTCTACAAACCTAGGTGGATTTACTTATACTAAACTAATCCGGATGGAGTATGTCAATCGATTTCTTATTATGTCCTAAACAACAATTGTTTTGATACTCCTGTTGCAAAATGAATCGTTTGGGAGGGATACCATTGTTTTTTTTTCGAATTATATGAAACAGCCTATAAAACAGTTATATCGCGATTAATTGGTTTATTCACCACCTGTTGAGGCCACTAAGGTTCTATGTATGTACCTTGTGGGTGTTGAATTAGAGCAATAGATACAATACCTATGCTCTATGTAATAATCTGCGATAATTACAAATCCAATGATGGAGCACAACACATTAATTTGATTGAAGTTGTCTTACAAAGGTGTTTGTATCTTGTAAATGTTGAGTAGTACAATAGGTACAATACCTATGCACTGATTGATGGTTCTGACTATGAAGAATGGCGTTCTTGGCAGCCTCACCAAGAGATCCACAATTAAAAAAAAGACTTTGTACGCTATATCAAACAGTGTAATCTCAACTGACTTACTTTTTATGAAAGTAACCACACTTAAACATTAATTACAAGCTTACCTAAACAAATTCTTTATCCCTAGAAAGGTTCTCCAAAGTAAAACAAAATTAAGAAAGACAATACTCAGGTAGAGCTCTGTGCACTTAGTTTATGTGAGCGACAATTCTCCAGACAAAATATGATCATACATTTTCTTCGCGGTTGTAATGTGTTGCGAAGAAAGTGATTATCGATGCACAATTTACTCAATACTTCGATATGGATTTATGAGAATTCATTGTATGGGAAATTGTTTGAAATATAGATTAAGAAACTATCTTAACCTTACCTTATCGTGCATAATTCGAATTATGCAACATGAACAATAACTAAATACTTAACTATACACATCATAATATCATTTAAATTAGGTTAGAATAGCCTTTTCTCCTCCACCTCGTCCATCTGTGCAGAAGCTAAATCTAGCTCAACAAAATCGTTACTCCATGGCAGGTGCACGAAAGATCCGCACAACGGAGGCTAAGGTGGTCCATTACGCTAACCTGCAAAGTAAGCTATATGTATAAAGCTATAATGGTCAAATGTATATAAACTAGGTAAGAGGAACAAGCGCAGGTGGAATTCGGATTCACAACCATTGGGATGGTAATGACCGCGCTTACCAACTGAGCTACCGGGGTCACACTTACCTACATACTTAAGGGAAAGGAGATAATTCCTTAGCGCTGAATCCAGATACAATTTACTATAAGTATGTGGCGACGCGTTTATGTCGGCTGGGTCGTTCCCCAAAATGTATTAAACCAACGTATAAACCAAGTCATGTGTTCTAGAAAATTCATGCTAGTCACTTAGGAAGCCGTAGGTAGTTAGGCTAGTAATCGATGTATTAAAAAACAAGATTCAGTTTGTTTTTGTAACGTCAATGTGAAGACACGAGAAAATATATTAATTAAACAATACTTTCAATAAAGACAAAATAATTCTTTTCTCCAAGAAAGTGATTAGTTTTTATTTGTTTTGAGAAGACCTTCGAAGCAGTTAACGACAATGCTCATGAACACCTCTTTTAGGTGAATCCTTCTTTTTTACAGGGTTTCTAAAATTGTACTTTAGAGAAACGAATTTAGGGGTGCTACACCAGGCGAGGTCAGCACCGGGAGACTCCAGGACTCCTATCCAGATTCAATACAGCAACGAACAATTGATAGTTATTGGAACTACTCCTTTGTTCTACATCACAGAACCAGCTGGGAACAATATACCTAGTGGTTCCCTTACTTACCACATCGTCAAACAGCTCAAACCTCATCAAGCAGGTCGAGTCTCTTAAGGCAATCGGCTTCTCATATATTGGGCCCTTTTGTCAAACTCAAGACTTGCGCCTGAAATACTACAGTCATATTCAACTGGTACCATTACGTCAGTACCAACGTCAACTGGCAACTACTTACTCAAGTCGTTGTACAGGATATGGTCTAAACTACCAAAAGTAAATATACCCACTTTAGGTTTGATATGGTGGAAATAATCAGGACTCTAGAGCTAAAAATCATATGATGGTGTCTGAGGTAAACTATCGGCCATCAGAAGGATCAAAAATGCCCATCGTTTTATCTTGTTTTATTTCCTTTGATTAATGATGTATGTCTGATTCCCGCTATAAGCAAGGTTTTTAAGGACAAATTTTTTTGTTATCTTCTAGTTCACTCAATTTCGCTATTTAGCACCTGTTGAAAAGTCAAAACCAAGACTTGAAACTTGTCACCCAAAATCAAATGTGTTGTGTGATGGAATAATAAATAAAGAAAATGTCGCTTCTGCTATTGCTCCGGAGAATCCAAAAAAAAAAAATCCTTCTTGAAGAAGAATAAAGTTTACCCGGTAATAAATCATAGTAATATTGTTATAAGCTAGATAAAATCATAAACTTTACTAAGTTTGTGCATTGAAATGCCTACTGATCCACGAAAATTTATTATAAACATTTTTGAATATCTGTTAAGAACGTGTAGCATTCCTAGAAAAGAGTAGGATAATAATCGCGTGACAATTATTCTTTATAGATGGTTCTGGAATGGATGTGCGAGTGGGATATGTATGTATACTAAGCATTTCCTCAATTAAAAGAACTGTATCGCCTACCGGACCACTGTAGGGAACAGACTACAGCTAAGTGCAAGGCTGCTAGTTACATATTATAAGGTACCTAGCGATGTAGTTAACAGGATTTGTATTGACAGCCAAGCTGCAATCAAAGCTCTGGGCTCGAGCAACATTAGATCGTGCCAAGTGCAACGGTGTCGCTCCGAGTTCGAGAAACTGGGTGCTAACCACAGAGCTACTCTCTGCTGGGTGCCTGATCGCAGTGACATACCTACAAACGAGGCTTCTAATACTCTGGCCAGAAAGGGTTCCATTAGGAATATATGTCTAGCGAAGGAATTCATTGGTTGGCCCCTAGAATCATTGAAGAAGATTCTAGATGTACAGGTCTTGTAAGCTGGCAAATCACAGATGAACAGAACTTACCACATGTGCGATTTCAAAATAGCTGTGGCCCGAGATATGTCCAGGGAAGACCCAATCTCTGCTGCCAGAATGATTTGCGTAATCTTTTTGCAGTTATAACGGTACACTGCCTTTCTGGCAAACATGAAAAGCGCATGCAAGCTCTATACAATGACTTCTGCAGAAGCTGTATGGACGAGAAAGAGCTTAAGAGCCTTCAGCACCTGCTGTGCATATGTCCTAACCTTGGTAAACGTGGGAAGAATACTCTTAGTAGCTCCTTTTCCTGCGAATTAAGGAATTTGGGGACCTGGTAAGGTTTATTATCTTGATGCTAATTTTGGCATAGCCCCTAAATCTGAGTTATCTTTTCCAGGTAGGGTCCCAAGAAAGTGAAATCATAATGGACCATAGATGTTGTGTGGCTGATCTTTTTTAAGCAGTATTCCAAAAAGTAAAGATATAAGTCAAATCAGGCAACTTCTTCGTAGTGTTACCGTATACATAAGATTTTATTTTCATTATATCTTCGGATATGACACTGCTGGAGATGACGGCGTTGAACTAGGCAGTTGAAGTTTTGTATCAGTTGATAAAAACACAAAATTAATTTCAATTTTAAATATTGGCGATATCAAGAAAACTTTTGTTTTTTATTTTAAACACTGCTATTGCGAGAACACTGTTTTAAGCCAAACTGGCAATACGTCCAAAATGTTGTGGATATTGAAATGCGGCCTATACATTGCATATACATGTGTATAGGTTATGTTGTACATACCACCTTACAACACCCACAAAACAATAAAAAAAACCATTATATGAAATTCCATAGTTACGAAAGTCACGCTCTATCCTATTCTTAAGCCTGATGTTGTAAGCTTGCTGTATTTTTTTTTTGAACTGTTAGGAATGTTAGTGGGCCCAATATTTGAACATGAGCTAATGTTTTACCAAATTTTCTCTGAACCAAATTAACTAGCAACGTTCTGCTCAAATTTGCTAGACAAACATCGCAAAATAATCTTTGATTATTCTCGTAAGAAATCTTGATACTCATAAATTTGTTGGTCTTTTGGTAAAAAAAAACACATAAGTGACTACGAACTATGAATATCTCCGTCTAATCTCCACAGCTTTGTCTACATCAATACCAATAATGTAAATTACTACATACATATATTGCATAAATAAGAGTTTTTAATAATACACACCATCTGCGTACTTATTAAAATGAACACATGATCATATCTGTTCCGAATAAACTCCATCTCCATCATCTTTTCTCTAACCAATAAAGCTTAAATTTTCAATCAAAATGACTTAAAATCTTATTTAAAGAGAGAATAACTGCAAGTAGAATGACAACGCTTTCTCATAATTTGCATAAACCAAACTGCCACCATCGCCGGCAGACGACGATGACAACGACTGTAACGTGAATATGTTTAAGATATAAAAAAAAACTAATTTGAAGATTTTCCCTTTATTATTAAGACGAAGATAACACCCCAGATAAATTCCTTAAAGAGAATTTCGTAGCGAAAAATCAATGGAGGAGACTTAATTTCGTATTCAAACTCCCACCAAATTGCTGTCAATACGACGTATCTTGACAAAATGAGAAAAAGGTAAATCTGATATTAAAAGGAGAATTCTGGAAAATAATATTAATGATAGATTTTCCGTATAATAGGATTTCCTTAATTTGCAAAATATTGTTGACATCCTATTCTGGAACAATATTTGGATGACTAACAATATAGATGGGCGGAGAAGAAAATCAGATAAGGAATCTGTTTTATTTATGTGCGGATTTATCTACTCTTGTTTTTTTATAGTAATAAGTTGAATATTATTAGTATTCAGGGTGTCCCCACGTGTTTCCTTACCATTTTCCTCTCGAAAATGCACAGAGATATCATCAAAGTCCTGATAACAAAACATCATAAGCCGGACCAATTACAAATCTTTTATCTCGATAATGAAAGGTAAACTGGAATTTTCAGTATAATCAGACCTGTAAAATTCCAAGTACAAGTACCAGTACAGGACCAATACCTGGACTTGAAATATTTTAAGTACAAGTCCCGGTACTGGTATACTTAAAAAAATTTCAAGTACAAGTCCCGGTACTGGTATTTTAAAATGTTTCAAGTACAAGTCCAGGTACTGGTACTATTACTAGTACTTAAGTACAAACGTACTTAAGTACTTTATAGGTCTGTACCTGTAAAATTCCAAGTAAAAGTACCAGTAGAGTACCAGTACCTGGACTTGAAATATTTTAAATACAAGTAAAAGTCCCGGTACTGGTATTTTAAAATTATTCAAGTACAAGTCCAGGTACTGGTACTGTTACTAGTACTTAAGTACCAATATACTTAAGTACTTTACAGGCCTGAGTATAATGCGGTTGATATGCCCCCCCCCCCACCCTGTAATACAATTTTTTGTTTTCTAGGTGAGTACTATCACCTCCTGCTCTATTGACCTCCTAGTGGAAAACACCATGTATGTTAATCTGACAGTAAATATGAATATTTATTTATTCTTCAATATTAATTGTGTCCCCTTCAAAGTAGTCCCCATCAGATATAATACACTTGTGCCAGAACTTTTTCCAATCTTCGAAGCACTTCTGTAATGCAATTATTGGAATGGCGTTTAGATCTTTCAGCGATTCTGTCTGTGGTAGAGGTGGCAAAATGTCGTCCATTGGGACGATTGAGCCTTAGTTTCCACGTGATATCGATACATTCATGTTTCATCATCAGTTATGATCCGTTAGCGCAGCTTTGGATTGTTGTTGACGTCGTTCAGTACCTAACTTCTAAGTTAATATCCATGTGTCAGAGCTTTTGTTGGAAATTAAAGAATTTGGGAAGAAATTTTTTTGTCACACGTTTCATGCTCAAAATATTCGATTAAATCTCTTTGCATTAACCAAATGTTATGCCAACATCATCACCAACCTTTCTGAAAGTAATTCGACGATTGCCCATTACCAATTACTTCCCTGTTTCGAAATTATCATTGGTTGTGGAAATGCCGGGGAATCAGGGTACCCATAATCTTTTATGTCTTCATAACCCTCTTGTGCCACTTGTAAAGCTTCTTTTATTCATAGAAGGCTCGCCAAAAGCAACTTTCAATATTTCCAATACCGTGCTGCATATTAATCTATTCCTCAAGCAAAATTGAATTCGAATTTTTCGTTCCATTTTTTTTCCACAAATAAAAAATCGACAAGCACACTAAAGCAAGTGTAACCTTTTGCACAGTCAACAATAAAGTAGGCATCCAATATGGTTACTAATATCTAGATGCGTCAGAGATAGGTATGTTAATGTAAAAACAAGAAATTGTTGCAAATGGACTTAGACCGCTTACACAATTCGTAAATTCTGCTTATTTTTTCTTATATTCTGCGTTTCCTACAAGCCCGTTTTTTTTCATATCCCTTTGTAAATCAGAATTTTTCTCGATAGATTGTCTAACAAGTTCTTTCAACAAATCCTATTCGATGCTTGACAACTATGAAGAGGAGGATAGTAAATATGAAATTTGAGTCTTCCAAAATTTAGTGAGAAGTGACTGCATGACCTGCTTATATCCTCAGTTTTCCTACGAACCCTTTTGTATTTTTTCATTCTTATAAAATTAAATTTCGTAATTAATTTAAGGGTACTTCTCTTTACAAAAGCGAACATCGAATAGTTGGATTAAGTGCAACCTTCCAAATATTTTACAAAACTTATTTTCCGATATATATATTTAGATATATCTGCTAAGGCAACAACATTTGAAAATCGATAATATCTCGTTAAAACGACAAATTCTCGAGTTATTATTTTACATGCTGTTATTGATGCCGATAATTCGAGTATAGTATAGTATAGTATAGTAGTATAAAATATATAAATATAATTATAAATTCAATACTTCTTCGAAAAATTATCGTTAAATGCGAGAATTCGAACAAATATTAATTGCTGGGATGTGTAGGTACCTATTATTTTTCATACAATGATATTTCTTAATCAAGTGAAAAGGTTTTCACTTAAAACTAATAACCATAAATTTACAAAAATTTTAAACATTTTAAAAAATCATTTATGTTGGATTATGTATTTATTTATAATTTTATAATTAACTTACAACGTTTAATTAGCAACTTGATCCTTCTTGAGGTTATCATACTTACTTACTTACAAACTTAGCCGCTTTGCAACTTGTTGCCATCAAAAATCTCTTCCAAGTCTATACATAAGTTTTACTTAAAACCTTAGAGATTAACCTTTTCACCATGAATGTTAAAGTTTTGTGCTATTAATCCCATCTCCTTGTGGTTTGGTCTGTACTTTGTCCATGTTTTGTCATCTTACTTAATACATTTAATACGTAAGCTGTCCTTTCTTTTGCCTTTCCTTTCTCCCCTTTCATTGCTTGGGACGTGTTTATATTTTCTAAAGTAAAATGCTTGCTTTCTGTAAATGCCAATTTCATTCATTTAATTTAAATGACATTACAAAAGAGGAGAGCAGTTTCATTTTGATTCTGGTGACATGTTCTTATTTTCACAGTAATAGAAGAACTTTCTGAAGATTAGAGTTGAAATTTAGAAGAGAAATGAGAGAAAAAGAAAAATGAGGACATTTTGGACATGATGATGGTAGCCATATAACACTTAAATCGATACACATTTCATCCTGATTCAAATCAGTCAGTCCTATGAAAAGGCTGTTATATATAAGTATGTATAGTTGGAGGATATGCTAGCTATTGTTTATATTTTTTTTGTTTTAGGTTAGGATGGTATCGAACTCATTCAACATTGAAGTAAAAGATTTGAGTAGATATTAAACAACACAAAGATTTCCGCTTATCTTGGCGAGTAAAATAGAAATGAGGGTATGTAGGGATATTTTGTAATGAAATCCTGTTACCGTGTTATGTGATTCGATTCCAAGCTTATTCTAGCCTGACTGAGAATTTTATCATACATTTTAAAACATGGATGAGTGCCTTCGTAAAAGAACTCCTGTCACTTTTCCCAGCAGGTGTTTAAAGGACTCCCCTAAGTGCCTGTGATTAGTATCTATACATATATCCGAATTTTCTGAGTCGTAATAATGAACATCAATAAGCAAAGCTGTATTTGAATAGTTAGGTACATAATAAATTGTGTCGAATTGAAAAAAGAAAATGGCTAACATTTAGTGTTATATTTTACGTATTTTCTGACATATGTATGTAGTTACATATATGTAGGAAAAAAAGATAACAAAATAATTTTATAACACAAATACACGGTATTCTTCATAAGCATAGTCGATCCGGCTCGGCGCATGGTATAGCGCTTGATAAGAAGAGCTAGAAATTATGTTTGGTAGGAGATAGTAGTAAATACCACCCCTTAGAAGTTATGAGGTGTTGAAGGTTGCTGGCTGATTTTTTATGAAGCATCCTGTATTTTTGAAAGTTGTCCACTGTGGCTGCTGTTAGTACGTGATTTAATGTATGATAGAACTCTTCGCCTTTCCAATTATTGTATACTCAGTCCTGTCCTCCTTCCCACTCTGCAGGTAAAGCGTTTTAAACTAAAAATTTGGCTTCCTATCATTATTTTTCGAGTTTAAAGCAAGATTTACATTATGATGGGATGCATTTTTTACAAAAATTGTGAGGGAGATAGAATATCGTATACGGAAATTTATTTATGAGTGACGAGAGAAGCAAACGCGTTCTGCATTTTTTGCAGACCTCGATTTGTCAATATGTGCGTGTCCGGACCGGAACCATAAAAAGACCTCAAGCATAGGAAGTTTTTATAGTTAATGAAACTAAAACATTGTTACTGACAGCCCTAATTGTTAATTTCGACTACTCGTGCAGCCATATTGTTGTTGTTACTATAATTTTATAGAAAATATTTATTAAAACATCTGTCAAAAATTAAAGAAACTAAAAGTAGGTTTTTAATGTGTAATTAAATATTGCGAAATCAAAAGTGAAGACTTATGGGTTTGTAATTCTGATAAAAAATTCAAGGATATGAATAAAATGTTTTTTGAAAAGAAGAAACTCGAAAAATGATAAAAGTAGATTCAAAATTTTAATTTTCAAGAGCCATCTCCAGAGTCGATAGGAGCATAGAACAAAATTTGGTCAACAAATCCTTAGAGAATTTCGTGGTCCAAGACACTGGGTACATTTATGGACTGATTCTTATGGAAAAAATTAATTGTGATTTTTTTTTATTAAGTATTATATATTTAGAAGCTTCTAAGCTTTTTTTAATTATGTAATTGTGGTATAGCTACCACCTATCCTAAATCACACGCGCTTGCACATTTTTGCTTGGCAAGCTTCGTGAACCATGCATATCATTCCCGTTCCTTCTAAGAGTTCTCTTATCGCTTATACATTGTATCCAATTCCTCGTAAACCTTAATTAAAATATTCCATACGAATATCTCATTTCCATGTTAATAGCAGCTTGATCGAGCTGCAATTATCATTAGCTTTTTACAAGCCAATCTTCACCTTTTACTGACTTCTATGTGTAACATCATGATCTGTCTGCGGAGCTCGTTTACATAATTTTTTAATAATAATCCCCAGAAATTCCCTGCCAACAGAATATTTAAATTAGCTCCATAATTAATTTCCTCGTTCATTGCTTATTTCCTCTACATTAAACTTCAACTATGAAATTCTTCTGCAACTTGTGATGACGCTTCAAATGCAATCTCTATATCATTTTTTTGTTCATCCCTATTCGTCTTCATTTTACTATTTGTCATTAGATTGCAAATATAAATTCAAAATAAATAACTAGAATTTTTTCTTAAGGACTTAGATAGCTTTCAAACCATTTTTTGTGAATTCGAATTTCTTAATAGTATAATGAACTGAGCAAAACAATTTGAATTTTCGTATAATTGAAACAAATTAAAAAATGTTGAAGACACTGTCCTCTTGATGCAGTAAATAACATTCCCAAAAAGATTGTCGGAGCTCTATCATGCAGCCAGCACAGCCCTCAACGAAGTTGTTCTCGTATATTTAAAAATCATGGTTGCTCAGGTGAAAGTAATTTGACATTATACACATTTTGAGATGCTTACGGACAATGTCAAAATCTCTAGTAATTAATAGAAATCTTCAGGCTCTAATCTAAATACCGAACGTCATGGCGAGTTTCACGACGGCTATTACTACTGGCATATTGGTGTCTTGTTTTTCTATAAGCGATTGTACCTAAAACGAAAACAAGAATAAGACATCAAGCTTCACTTGATTTTAATCTAACATCTATAACAGATACGATGTCTTACCATCGACAACACCTCCTGAAGTTGTTTATGAAAAAGTCTGCAGAAATTTCCAAAATGTTTCCCATTGCGTTACCAAAGAAGATCGATTTTTTCTATGTCGAAATCTTCGTGCTTTGTCAGAAATTCATTAACTCATACCTTTCTATTCCTGTTTTAACAATTCTTTTACTTTTTTATTGTTATAATTGGCGAAATGAACTTACATGCAAGGTGACAAGGCGTGTTCTGTTTTCAAATTTAAAAACGGGTTGAAAGAGAGGCTTGCATGCAAACTGAGCTTTCTCGTGTAATACCCTTGTAACTTAACTGTTCAATCGCCTCAGAAAAATAAATAGTGAACATCAACTATTTCGCAACTATTTTTATGATTGAAAGAGAGACTACTATGTTCCTTAGTTTACTTAGAGAAATAGTTAATAATAGTTATATATTAAATTATTTTTTAGTTGGGAATAACAATTTAATAGTTTGCGTAACTAACTGAGCTACTCATTTATTGAATTTAACTAATAAATAGTTAGTTAATAATTTGTTACTATAGTAAAACTATAGTTTATTATTTGCTTTTATTTGAATCGATAGAGTGTTCCAGGAAAGGTGTGCAACGTTGAAACCCCTTAAGGATGAGGTGCTTTGTAATCGAAAATGTTGTATTAGTTTTTTTTAGAATTTATGTTATTTTCGAAATTACAGGTGATTTTAGATTTTTTCGAAATGTGGTCCTTAAAACGCTTTTTTGAATGTAACTATACTCATTCTACTTACTGAATCCCATTTTAATCTTGTTTTATTTGAATTACTACTGGCTTTTATTTATAATAGCTTGCTTTCAAAAAAGTTTATAGATAAGTAAAAAATTAACTATATAATTCCAAAAATGTTTTTCCCTTCAAAAATTATCTTCTATGAGGTTAAAAAAATTCCTAAAGTAGCTATATTAGCAAACTGTTTAGTACCCACAGAAAATATCCCTAATTTGCTGTCTTTCAAATAAATCCAACATTATTCGCCTAGCTCAAGTACCTACTTCCTGAGATACAGGAAAATATATGTTCCAAAATACCTTACCCATACTTGAGGGAAATTATTTGGACATTTAAATTTATTTACAGTGGGAAAACTAAAATTTAAAATTTTTTTAAATTTACTTTTAAGACTGTTATTAAGATATTTCGCACAATTAATTTTAATCTGTCGTTACTGAATAAAACAATGTCGAATCTCATGCGTGAGTGGCAAATAACCTTTCTTAGAAACGTTAAATGTCGATTAGGAAAATCATAATGAAGACGAAACAAGGAGCCTTTTAAGTTCAAGTATGGCACCAAAAATAAAAGATCAATCATGGTTCAAAATAATAGTTTTTGTGTGTTATCCCTTAACCTTGCACATATCGCCGACTAAAGAAACTATCTCACATATGTATAGATTTTTCCTTTTAAAACCTAATTACATCATCTGCCAAAACTAATGGATGCTCTGCCTTAACTCTTTCACATATTAATTTGCTACTGCAACTAAAACTCTGTATGACTTTCTTTCTCACATAAATATTAATGCAAATGCACTGTCATGCCGTTTGATTGACAGAAATAATTTTAAAATCAATTGGAAATTTTCTTATTTTTTACGTATAAATTTCTGGAAAAACGAATGTACCCAGTGGAATAGTTGACAGCTATGATTGATTGACAGGAATATTTTGTCAATTGTTGTCATTGCAAATAATTGTAACAAAATTTGAATTTTTAATTTCATTATCATTTTTCTCGTAAATAAAAATTTTGCTGTTCATGTTATTAAGTAATTTTAAATAATTAGACAATCCATAAAGTATCGTAATGAATTTTAAGCTCTGGATTAAGTAACTACATATGTATGTTTGTCCAAATGTCATTTAATTCAACAAAATTTAATCTATTCCTTATTATTGAGTGCTATCTTGTAGGAACGTATGTTTGCATCCCAGAAATGAAACAGTTTCGTCCAGAACTTATTCCCCGAAATAAAAGAGCTTTATGTATATAAAACGAGGATTGCCTTGTTTATAGAGACTTTACACTAAAAAGATTTCTCATTTAATCGCAGGTTGTCTATGAAAATTATTACTTGTACTTTTACATTATAATCATTGTTCGATTTCATATTATTCAGGATATACAATTTACCTTGCTGAGTTATGCTATTCTGTTTATATTGATGATGAAAAGATACTTCCGCTTTTAAAAATAAATATATTTTTCGAAAATCGGTTTTACACCTTATCTTTTGAAATTCAATACATATGACAACAGAACATATTCTAGGACAATTCAACTACATAATTTTGTACTAGACTAAAAATAGCTACCTACATAGCCATCCTAGAAATTATATATTTATAGTTCATCCAACAATCCCACTCTTTCTAGGTAGAGAAGTATTTTTTTGGATGATGTTTTCTCAAAGCCGTCAGGTTTTAAGATGTATGAGCCAAAGGCCTGGAATCTACAACGTGCAATGGCTTTGCATTCGAATAAGACGACGTGCTCCGATGTTTCATCTTTTTGGAAACATAACCTAACTACATCAGTGGGTGTTATATCTATATCCGATGCATGTGTTTGCTTAGTTTGCAGCAGGACTCCTGTAATGATTCTGAGTTTATTCCTATATTACCCTTAAATATCCAGGCAATTCTTTAGTCAAGGTCTTTTGTCTTGTCTGGAGACTGTCATTGAAGTTCATCTCTGGTCCATTTTATTCTGGATCCAATTTTGGATAGTAAACTCAAAGATGTTGTAAGAAATACCTCAAAAGGCTTCCGGTCCTATGAGGGGCATTGATGCTCCTTGTATATCCAGAAAGTCTGCATTATCAGTACATATACCTCTGCCTGAGATATCGTGTCGTTTTCATAGATATAAGCTCTTGACTTTACACCATGTATTCCTGCTCCTACTCCTTTCTCGGTTTTTGAACCGTCGTCATTTGTAAATTTGTATCTATTTACTCCCTATTTGGTATATTTAAATATGTGTACATAGTCGCAACTCACGACCGGGTCTTGTTATTTACCAATGCATTCTACAGGATATCCTAACAGGAACGTATACGAAAAATATCGAAAATTTAATTTTAATTCCCATTAAGCACGAAACACAATATCCATTAAAGGGCCATCCTGTAAGCGCTGGCACGATCTTGCTGCTTTGACGAAATTTTAACTACACCTCTTCACATAATTCCAGCTTATTTCATCAATGATGCATTGAATCTTGTTCTTGATATGAAAACAATTATTGTTGGATTATTGGCGTAGGATTGTGATGAAATCCTAAGCAAAAAAGTCACACATACAGTGTCACATCGCATAATATAGTTAGCTCAATTCCAGTCCACTATCAGCGATCACACAGGCAGGAAATTTATCATTTAACAACTTTATTGTTTTACGTATAGTCTGATGGATTTCATCATTCTTTCGGAGCCATCCCAAAAGCGGCCGAAGTCATTACTGACCTAGTTCTAATAGTATACCTACCAGAAGTAGTACCTAGTTTCAAGTATGACTCCACTCCATGTAAACAACTCATTACTTTTACACGGTGTTGTCAGAGGACGGAACTAGTTCTTCTTTGCTTGTATTACCAGTATATATCCTAGAAGTAATTAATGGAAGCATTACCGAATTATTTCTTTTTTGTTTTTTTTTCAGATTATTTCTAGAAAATATTCCTGGATTACTTTTGTCATGAAATATTTTTAGAATCTGAAATCTGATATTTAATGATCCATTTTTACTTTAAGGTATTGAGAAGTAGAAAAACAAACTAGAAATACTGAAAGAGATAAAATAATGTATTTTAAAAAGGGCAAGTAGTAAAAAGTTCATAATAACGAAAATATTCCAAAGTGTTCATTGGTTTATAATTTAAGGAAAATTTTCCTGCTGATAAAAATCTTTTTTCTAACTGGCACTGTAACCCAAACGTATTTGCATCCAAAATTTAAAGAACGTGTTTAACTCTTCAGCCACAAGTTTCCTTGTGAACCAACTAAAAATGTAACAAGGTCAAACTGTGTATTTATCAGACCTGTGAATGATGCTGATGTTGAAGGGGTACTATCTCAGTTGAGAGAGGACACAGCACCAGGATTAGACGGAATAAGAGTAAAAGACGTAAAGAATATCAAAGATATAATTTCTGAGCCTTTAACGAGAATAATAAATAATTGTGTCGAAAAGGCGGGGTTTCCAGCCTGTTTGAAATCTACATGGTACCAGTCTTCAAAGAAAGAGATAGAAGAGACCCAAACATCTACCGACCCATAGCGCTCCTCAATGTGTTCAGTAAAATATATGAAAGACTACTTCATAATCAGCTTACAGCATTTATTCAAAGTAATGTTGGATTTGATAAAAAGCAATATGGAAACCAAAAGCAAAGCAACACGACGGCTATTATGTCTGATGTAATGGAGTTCATTAATAAAGAACTCGATGCAGGTAATTATGTTATTGGACTATTTGTCGACTTGAAGAAGGCATTTGATACTGTGGATCATACCGCATTAATAGAAGTATTAGCCAAATTGGGAATTTAAGGAAAGCAAACCAGTTACTAAGTAATAATCTGCAAGCAAGGCAGTGTTGCACGAAAGTGGGAAACAGCTATAGTGAGAATGAAGCGATGAGTACTGGAGTCCCGCAGGGATCAATTCTAGGTCCGCTCCTTTACTCTCTGTACATCCAAAATTTAATGGAAGCTGGACTGGCCGTGGAATACTACATATATGCTGATGATACCCTGCTCCTGTATAGTGGCAAGGATGGCGATGACTTAGAGAGGGTAATAAATGAGGACTTAATACGGTACACAAGATGGCTATATGGAAATAAGCTTACAATAAATACATCGAGAAGAAGCGTCATGGTTTTCCAACAGAGAGGCAAACAAAAGCTGGACATTGGACTGCAAGTGGAACGAGTCGACTCAATAAAATATCTGGGAATGATAATGGACGATAAACTGACTTGGAAACAACACACAATATATGTGAGGAAAAAAGTTGCACCACTTGTAGGAATCATGAGCAGAAGAGACTTTTTTAATCGTCAGACGAAAATCTTAGTCTACAATGCATTTATACTACCAATAATTACTTACAATATAATTAACTGGTCACAATGTAGCAATCACTTATTAACCTGCATGCATAGGGTATTAAACAAAGCAATAAAGTCCATATTTAATTTGCATAGACTCACACCAATGTATGAGCTGTATGAATCGACAATTTTTCTGAGCTTAAAACAACTAATTTATGTGGAAAAAGCTAAAATGATATATAAGATAAGAAAAAAGAATATTAAGTCGAACATAAACCTAATAGAGCATGGTGAAACACATAACTATGGCACACGATTACACCAACATCTACATACGTCTATCGTATGCTAGAACAGACAGAAAACTCTAGAGTCTAAAACACACAGCTTTACCCATATAGTACAATGAATTACCAGAGGAAATAAAAAATACAGAGCAAGTGCACAAGTTCAAGAAATAAAGAATTATGCACATGAGAATGTTACAATAGTATGATGAGTAAACTGATTACTATGTAACAATGATCACTAGTGAATAAAAAGAAAAGAATTGTTGAATAGAAGAAGTGCTCTTCATTAATACCTGCCCTTGGCTGTCTGTGAACATGCCCAAATAGTTCTTATAAGAAAAAAAAAAAAATTGTCAGACTAGAGAGATGGGGAGAGGTGGTGGAAAGGAGGAAAGCTCTGTATATTGCAATGGAAATAAGATATATAATGTTTACTAACCTATCAACAACCGTGATTATTATATAATAAAATCAATTACTGAAATCATTCTATTAATCACTTTACGTTGTAGGATCGTATGAAAGCAAATTCAAAGTAGTTCTAGAACTATTTCTGCAAGAAAGTGTTTCAAATCCGCTGCTGGGATATATCTTCCAAATTTACATACCGTCAAATTCAGGCCACAAACAATTCGAATTGATTTTGTGATACGTCATTTGTATACTATTAGTGGGCCACTAATCAAAACAACTCCAGTCAGAAATCAACACTAAACAACGAATCAATCAAGGAATCTTTGTATTCAACATGAACACACCCAGTTAAAAGTGAGCCTCATCGCTAAAGTAGATTTTCTTGGAAAAATCACTTTCACCAATCGCCTAGCTAAAAGTATTGTACTACACATGGTTTATAGGCTTCAGTTCTTAAACGTCAAATGAACCTTGAAAGCATGTTGAAAGGAGATGTTTCGTGAGAACTGGTTTTTATACCTGTGTGATAGGCAGGCTCTGACAGTAAATAACTTCAATATAGCGTTCCATAAAATTGATGGCTTCCAACGACGCCACACCTCTTCAAGTACATGTTAAGAATTATAGAAGTATTGTGCAATCAAACATTATAAACAATATTAGATTTCCAATTAATAATCGCTATTTGGTGTTCATTACGTTAGTAAAAATAAATTCCCAAGTTGACCTTATTGCAAAATGCAAGTGCATGCCTATAGGGCTCCTTTTATTATTAGACGTTTTTCTCTTAGCCTCACACACAAATTGACTTTTTCCCCTACGGTTAATTTCCGAAAGTTCATACGATTTCCAATTTTCCTCTATACTTGCAAATGAAATGTGAAATTTCATGGATCGACTTTTTTACACCATACCCCAAAGCTTCTTCCAATAATTGATTTATAACAGAAAAAAACCAAAACAATGAAAGTTTTCCCTAGAAAAGTTAAAAAGTTCAACCATGTCACCATGAATTCAATTTACCTCCAGCATTTGCATTGTTTGTTATTTTTTTTTCTCTTTTTAAAATTCTGCTGCTGTTCAATGCAATTGTTGACATTTTTCTTTGATTTTTTTTATTGTTTTCAATTTAATATACTGAAAGCTTTTTTTTAGTGACGCGTGTTTGTTATTTTTCCAATTTGATTGCGATACTTTTATCTCACTGCGATTGTAGTGTTTTTTTTTATTATTATTAATTGCGCTTATTTATTCTAGGTTCAATGAATATGACAGTTTTAATAACTAAAACATATTTTTTGTTATTTTTATGTACTTGAGGGGTTAGGAAAAATGTTTTTTTTTTTTTGCATTAGAGAATGTGATTTCCATGGAACGATATTCAATAGATACCTAGCTATAGATAAATGCATGAGCGACTGATATACAATTTGAAATTTGTTTTATAGATATATTTGGAAAATACTTTTTAATTTTAAAGAAATTTTGCTATTTCTTTAAAATAATGATTAAAAAAAAAACATGTTTAGTGTGACAGTTCGTTTTTAACAAGTTTTTTTTTCTTCATTTTTTCTTTCAGTTGCCAGTACACCAGATAGTAATAAACCTGCTGCTCGTGACGATTCTGCTGTACTCGAACGACGTGGTTACGAAAGAACTAAATCTGATAGTCCAACTAGTTCCACACAGCCTCAAACCTCTTGTTCAGTGAACGGTCAAGTTTCAAGTGAGTATATAAAAATAATAGTAATAATAATAATATGAAATTCTTTTCAATTTGAAATAAGTTCAATCTGTAATATTAGAGAAATGTCTCCATTTCGTCAAAAGTAGTATGTAATTTTCCGAAACTAAAGTAAACTATTGCCTTTCTTTTGTATGGAAGTAATAGAAATTCAGAACTCTCGCAAAATCTCAGAAGAAGCGTGAGAGTGAAAAAACTCAGGATACCTATTAACTATTAATTGTGTGATTTCTTGTTTCCTTTTTTTTTTGCCTTGTTTTCTTTATTTGTTTGCGTTTTTTTTGCTTTCTTGTATTTTTTCTTCTTTTTTCACCTTGCTTTTTTCTTTCTATTTTTTTTTTTTTGGTTTTATTAATTTTAATTTTTTGTTTACATGTTTTTTGTTTGTTTTCTTGTTTTTTGTTTGCTGGAGTTAGTATTATTTTGTATCTTTTTGTTTGTTGGTTTTTGTTCCTTGTTTATTGCTTTCTTGTTTTATTTTATTGTCTTTTCTATTGTTTTGCTTTTTTGTTTGTTTTATTTTTTGTTTTCTTGTTTTTAAATTTTTGTTTTTTTTGTTGTTTTGTTGTTTTTTGTTTGCTTGAGTTCGTGTTATTTTTATCTTTTTGTTTGTTTGTTTTGTTCCTTGCTTTCTTGTTTTATTTTATTGTATTTCTATTGTTTTGCTTTTTTGTTTGTTTTATTTTTCTTGTTTTTATGATTTTAATATTTGTTTACTAGTTTTATTGTTTTTTTATTTTTTTATTTTGTTCTCTTGTTTTCTTGTTTTTTGTTGTCTTGCCTTTTTGTTTGTTTGTTTTCATATTTTTTGTTTTCTTGATTTTAAATTTTTGTTTTTTTTTCTGTTTTCTTGTAATTCCTTTTTTTTATTTTTTTTTATCTTTTTGTATGTTTGCTTTTTTTGTTTACTTTCCTTGTTTTTTGCTTTCTTGTTTTTTCTTTGCCTTACTTTTTTGTTGTTTTGCTTTTTTGTTTGCTTAATTTTTTTTTTCAATCACCTACTGTCCCTGCCATACAATTTATTCTTTGGCTAGGTGAGTACTATCAACTCCTTCCCTCGAAACCTCTCACCCTATATATGGCAAACAAACTGCTGAACTTTTACTTAACAAGACCGCAATTAGTCCAATTCAAAGATAGCATAGCAAAACTCTGGGGGTTACTTAATTGCTTTTTGTACAAAACAAGGAGCTAGTTGACCCCATTTCCTCCTCCTTGTCGCATCCGATGAAATTGTCACAGAATGTTTTATAGAATGGGCATCTCTCTAGAGATGTGAATGGTGAAAACAAGATATAGATTTGAAAACTATTCAGTTTATCAACCATAGATGCGGTAAAATAACTGTTTACGTAATCTCAAAACAGATTTGGCTACAAATATATCTCAAAGAGATCACTGCTTTATTTCAGATAAATAGAAGTCGATGTGGTGTGGAATATCACCGCAGTTATTACTATTCCTTGTATTTTTTGCAGGCCTACTGAACGCTTTGGCTAGAATAATGGCTAACTAACAATTTGGATGAATTATCACTCCTCAATGATCTTAACAACAAATTATCATTAAATTAATGGTTGTACAGGTGGCGATTATTTTTGTTTTTTTTTTTTCATTCCTCTAACCACCACTTTTCCCATCACTCTAATTTGAGCATAGCTCATCAAATATACTTATATTATGCCTGAACCTCTTCTCAGACAGTATCTAGCTAGTATTAGAGAAGAGTACTTTATATTATTATATTGACTTTATTTTAGAGCTTTCCTATTATTTTGTAGAAGTCGCTTTTCAATTTCCGATTATTCATACTATTCATTATTTAAATGCAGATTGCAGATGTATGTGAAGTTCATTCAATCAATCTCGCCTTTTAGCTTAGAACTAAATACAATAAAGCTTGAGCTTGCCTTAATAACTTCAGGAAGTTCGTTATAGATTTGTCGACGTGTATACATGTAAGTCCTTTTCAGTTCTTCTGTTCTTTTCTGTTTGTTTTAAGTTCCTGTACTCTTAGTCTTTTTCTTTTCCTCGTCCGATGGTTAAATATACTTATGTGAGTGCACGTGGAACTTTTTGAATAAATTTAGCTTTTTCAAAGTAAATCATTTTATTAATGCTTAGAGCATTCTTTCGTCGGAGGTGTTCTCCAAGGCATACTGAATAGAATTTTTAAGGTGCTATTAATCAAACTCTTCACCCTAATTTTTTCGGATTGAATCCAGTGACTTCACGCTAGTAACCCATATCTAATATACGATGCGTGCATTGTAAATTGCAAAAGCTGTATCATTTTTTGCTAAGTAACTAATATAAACCTGGAACAACGCGACTATGTACCTATAGGGTAGTCATTAATGTACATAAGCGACAGATAACCCGCTTAGGAAAATATTAATGTACTTAAAAGGACCAGTTCATTTTAATAATTTCAAAGGCTCAGCCAAATTGGTCCTACCTACATTATCTACTTAAGGGAAGGTTGCCGTCGAAAGGCAAGTAAAATGCATGGGTTTTACTGTATTTTAGTTTTCTATGAATGGAGAATAAATTCCAATTTTATTTATAAAAAAAACCCAAAATGGTATTTTTGTCTGCGGGATGCGCTCTAAAGCTCTGCCAGTTCATCTGAAACAAATAGGGTTAAAAATGCTTGAACTAGATGAAATTTGGGGTCCTTACCGGTTTTGGTTTTCAAAAAAACACGTCTGTATAACAAAATGCCAGCCGTTTGGGGAAAAAAAATTTGTTTTTTTGCTTCAGCAGACGAAGAAACTATTTCTAAATCAATTTTTGAGAAAAATTTCTTCCTAATAGCCCCCATTTTGAATTTCCTTCGAATTGCGCCGAGATACTTCTGAATCGGTTCATCCGTTGGAGCTGTGGAGCGCCACGCGCGCTGAAAAATGTCGTTCCCAGAAAAACGAATTTAAAGTTTAACATTATAAAAAATCCATGGCAACTTATTTCTGCTATTCCAACACCATACAGAGGCCCTTCTTTTTCCTTCAGAACTGATTGTGCTAAATCTGAAGATTAACGGTTTCACGAAATTTATTAGGGTACCTCAGGTAGAGAGAAAAGGTCTCCCCAGCAAGCGCGCTCAGAGCGCCTCAGCTACCTGTTTTCCAGCCGGCGGCGTACGGTTCCGCTCTCAACAGGCTGTGAATCATAAAATACTTCAGATTTGAAAATATCCTTTTACCCACGTGTTCTAACCACTTTAAGGATGAAAATTATGTAAACGAAATAAATCGAATTTTTCATCGTCATGAACGGTAACCTGGCCTTAATACGTTTCTATAATTATTATACAAATTATGATTTTTACACCGTCACCGCCCCATCAGAATTTTAATTTAAATCGGTTTTTATACGTGTCTGTGATAACATTTGATTTTTGTTTTAATCAGGAAAAAATATGCTTTTTTACATAAAAAAAAATATAAAAATAAAAAAAGTTTTTTTGTTAAATTTATTATGAAAAAATGATTGCTAGTTTCTTTCCTTTGAAAAACAAAATGGAAATTTATCTAACAAATTAATTTCTGCAAAACAAAAGAATCTCAACACCAAGAATCCAACAACTAATTATACTTCACTTTTTGCCGCTACCATGAAATTGGCGTTGCATTCGTGGAAAACTGTCAAACAAAATGTTTATTTTCTGTTTGTGTGTGGAGTGTGCAAGTTGAGTGCAGTGCTAATTACAATTATTTTTTGTATTTACTGTTTTCTATTAATATTTTTCCTACTCCCTTCGTCTAAAAAATCATTCTAACAAAACATTTTTATTGGATTAAAAATAATTAGTTTGGTGACAATGAATTTATCATGTGAAAGTCTCGCAAAAATGCAAGGGAATTACATTTGATTCATTTCCAAAGTAAAATTTTAAGCGTTGTTACCTCTTGCTTCTATGCTTATATTTTTTTCCAACATTTTCCTTTGTAACGTCTTTTTTCGTAACGGTTTTTTCGTCCGTCCAAAATAAATTATCTAACAAATTAAGTAGAGCAAAAAGATTTTCCTCTAAGAAAATAGTAGAATCCAACTACTCCTTCCCACCACCATGAAATTGTGTCGTTGACGGTTGCACTTGCACTTTGCATCTGAGGAGAGGAGAACTGTCAAACAATGTGAACTGTTTGTGGAGTGAGGCTGGGCTGTTGCGCGTGTTGTGTTAATTATATTTTTAGTGTTTTTTGTGTTTTAATCCGCATTGCTTTTGGAATCAAACTGTGAAAAATGAAGAAGTAAGAATTTTCTTTAAATGTATTTAGTTAAATATTTATTTAAATTACCGTGATTTATTCTAAAGTGAAAACTTAAGTTTTCTTCCAACTTCCTTTGTCTAAAAAGTATTTTCAGCTAAGCATTTTTTTTGTTTGTTTTGGATATCGCATAATAAAACTGTGGCAGTGAATAATTTAAGTTAATTATAATCGAAGCAACATTCGATTCATTCTATGATTTATCGTTAAGGTAACATTTTGAGCCGTGCTACCACTTGCTGCTTGCTTTATACCTTTTTTCTTACCAAAAGGTATCGTTTGTGTTTTGTAACGGTTTTTTTGTAACGTATTTTTCGTAACGTTTTTTTGTAACGTTTTTTTCGTAACGGTTTTTTGTAACGTTTTTTTCGTAACGGTTTTTTTTTCTATTCTTGCAGAATAAAATTAAATGGTGACAAAATTGAATTGAATTTTTTTTTGTATCGTATTTTGATTTGTAGCAAATTTGAATTGTTTTGTGAGCTGTTAACATTTTGTGCACAGATTTATTGTTTACGACTAGCGTTTCAGGTAATTTTGGGTGGGTAAGATTTCCTGTAACAGTTCAGGAAATTTAGGTTTGTGACTTTTTTATTTTATGTTAATATATTCGAGGGCAACATTATAACTTAGCATCGAAAGCGATTATCGAAACGAAGATATCGCTCTGGCATTGCGGTATGTTATAAGATTTTCGTTAGGCAAGCGATTTTGTTTATTTCGAAATTATTTCCGAATCTTATCCCCCCCCCCCCCCAGCAGAAATGTAAATTATAAATTCTTTTTCTAGTTGTTGATCAATTCTAATATAATAATAAAATTGGAAATTATGACTTTTTCAATCACATTTGGTTTTTTTTTGTGGAAAATAACGAAAATGATAAAGAAATAATTAATTACCGGGACAAAAGATAATTTTTAAGGCAGTGGTTTATGTCATGGTTATGCCTTATTGATTTTGAGTTCAAAAAACTTTCTTAAAAGTTATATAACCTGATAGCTCTAGTGATTTTACCCCTCTCTGAGTGGAATTTCTGCATTTTTTTTTATAGTTTTTCAAGTGAGTCCACTCCTTAAATTAAGAAACTTTGCTTAATAAAATGCTGTTTTCGACCTTAATCGTGTTCCATCTTACTTGCATATGCAGGCTTAAGTCAAGACAAGCATTTAAATATATTTTTGTTGAAATTGAAACTGGATTATTTTCGAAATATTCAGTCAGTTGAAAGAACAAGCTAGATTTGTGTATAGCCATTTAATATAAACAGTGAAAGTAAAGCGACAACGTGGATTATCGAGCACAATTTTTAGAGGTTAAAACTTAAAATTGCGGGATCCCATATAAACGCCACGTTATGTTGCATTCAGAAACCATATTCAGCGATGTTTTACCAAAATTTTATCAACCGAATCGTAGTGAAATTATTTTGGAACGAAAATAGACTAAAAAAAATTTAACAGCATGAAAATCACTTTCATTTATTTATTTATTCATTTATTTAAAAAAAAAAACACAAATATTATTCACATAAAGCTGCAACTTACTATGTATAATAACAAAAAATTTATAAAAATTAAGATCCATAAATTAATTAAAAATTAAATAAATCATTTTAATTATTTCCAAACTGCTACCTGATTTTCACTATATTCTTTGGGTTTAGATTTTTTCACCCTGATATCATCAACTTTTGGCAGCCCATGTTTCCAGGGGCCGGATGCTGTAAATCTGAGAGTTTGGGAGATGACAATTTTCTTTTTTACTATTAAAACTCTCTAGCTTTTCATTCACAATTCTCTTACATACATGGGGAGTAAGGGAAAACGTGAGAACTGTCGCAATATTGAAGGACGGCTCTCTGTCTTAGAGGGTCGTAGAACATTGGGGGTTTTTCCTTCGGATTTAGGCTCTAGGATTTTTGGGGTGGGGGGGGGGGCGGTCATACCACATCTCATTGGGGGTTATCCAAAATACGTAATGTTTGGTATCAAATTAAATAGGGAGAAGCTGGTAATCCAGTGGTGAAGTTTCTTTTATCATTTTAACTTCATAACTGACTTTTTACCGCCGATAGACAGATTTTTTGTGCTTGGCTCATATACAAACTAGTTCCTATATTTTGCATATATTTCTTCCGTTCTGAACATTTGTCTCATGGAAAATGAATTTCCACGACTTACCAGTTTTTCATAATGGTGAGTTGAAAATATGTCCATTTTTGTACCAAAAAGCGGCCATTTTTTCATCTTAAGAATTTAATTTTCCAAGTGCTCGGCTAGCTCATAAATTATGATTTTGCTGCTATTAATATTTATTTTTATTTTCGGTACTTAATCGCGTAGGCACTCCAGATCAATCCATTAATCTTAATTTCAAAAAAATGATTGAACTTTTCGACCCAGCGATCATAGAGGTCTCATCGGTATGGTTATCTCTGATCGCCTACCATAGAAGTTTAATGATAAAGGTCACACCAATTGCCCATATAAATAGTTTTTATAAAAGGTAAATGTGAATTATACGGTGGGTCCAAAAGTTCTATTTTTTTTTTTGCACTTAATATGTATTTTGTAAATTTATTGAAATTATTTTCAATAAATTATCTCCTTCGTATAATCCATATTTTTTATGATAACACAAAGATAAAGTTTGTAAATGGATCAGAGTTCATCACTGCAACCACTTTTTTTTTTTGTATTTTTTGTAAAACCCGGACGTTCTTTGACAATTTGAATTGTATTAATATGTTCTTTTAATTAATTGATCTCCTCTGGCAATGTTAATACCTCTAGCTTGAAATGTGTTGGATAGTAGAAAGCACTGCTGGAGTGTATCAATCGTTAGAGCTTATTCTACTAGGAAACATTTATTTCGTAGTCGTTTTGCCATTCCACAAAACTTTTGACTAAAGTTGGAAGAAAAGAACATCGTACACAAAGCAGTGTAGCTTCCACATACAGCAAGAGCAACACTTAGGCCACATGAAGCCCATCTTGGCCTTACTACTCTTCCAATTTTAATTATATCCAAACTAAGATCCTTAGAAATATTATCCAAATCTTTTTTGTTTTTGTTCAATCCCCTCCTCTTGTATTATGGATTGAAAGTTTCCTATCTAGTCGCCAAATACGTGTTGTATTAGATGGCGTTACGTCTGAACCGCATCCCATAAATGCCGGTGTACCTCAAGGCTCTGTTATCTCTCCAACTCTCTTTTTAATTTTCATTAATGATCTGCTTTCCCTTACTTTCAATCCCATCCATAGTTTCGCAGATGACAGTACTCTTGATTTCGCTTACTCCTTTGACACTCTTGCAGAATCCAGGGGGAATGCTGCATGTGTTAAAGGAGATTGCATGACTAGATCATTGAATAACGATCTTGCCAATATCCTCGCTTGGGGCAAAGCGAATCGCGTCGAATTCAATGCATCAAAGTCCCAAAGCTGTCTTATCTCATTAAAACAAGATCATAACTTAACCACACCCGTTTCTTTTGATGGAGCATTCATTTCTGATTCACCGTCACTAAGCATTCTTGGCATTAATATTTCCAGTAAGTTAAACTGGACAGATCACATCTTCTCTGTTGCCAAAGAAGCATCGAAATGTCTTGGATTTCTGAAAAGGTGTGAGAAATATTTCAGCCCGTCAAATCTAGCGCTCCTCTACAAGTCCTACATTAGACCTAGAATGGAATACAACTCCCATATATGGGCCGGGGCTGGTCGCACAGCCTTAGCTTCATTGGATATTGTCCAAAAGAGAGCCTTCAAGCTCATTGGCGATTTGGCAATAACTTGTCATATCGACTCACTCGAGCACCGCCGCAATGTTGGATGCCTTTCGCTCCTTTATCGCTATATGCATGGTCAATGTTCTGATGAAATATCTAGTCTAATCCCTTGTAGAATGATTCCTGCACGCAATACTCGCGCTGCAAACCGCGCACATCCTTTAACCCTTCAAATTACTTTCGGCCGTACAGTAAAATTCAGAGATGCTTTTTTATCCCGAACAGTGCGAATGTGGAACAGCTTACCATCTTCTGTTTTTCCTCCGGCATACAATCTGCGGAAGTTTAAGGGCGACATACATCGGCACCTCCGCCACTTTCCTCATATCCCCTAATCCTTTCCCTATCTCCTTCCTGCCATGCTGTGCTTTGCATCATAGGGTATCCCCTGAGCTTGGCTTAATAATATATAAAAAAAAAAAAAAAATTGATGAAAAGTACTAAGTATATATTTTGTCCAACAAAATTTCAAAATGTTCAAACAGATCAGGCGATTCAGACAATGCCAAATAATAACGTTTGGACTCCAGATTTATAACCAAGCATAACGCTAGCACCGTAAGAACAGAATCCTATTAAATTTAGTTTTAAATAATTCGTATCAAATCCAACAGCAAGCAATATGGAAAATAGTTTTTGCATCTTGTGCTTCAAGTTCAAAAATATCTACGAAAATTATTGGAGTGGATTTTATTCCAGATGAGCGTTAATTTACTAGAAATGGTAGAGGCTTCATCAATAATAATACAAATTTTTAAATTCTTCCCAATAATTCAATTCAATTTCACCTTCTCTGTCTGAAAGGGGATGGTTTCTTTTCGCTAGGCTGTAAATTTATAAATTTCTCATTATGTTATCGATGCATGTTGTTAAAGTTTGCTTTTCAAGAATTTTGTTATGTTCAATAGCAAGGCTGTCTGCTTTTGAAATAAATTTTTTGCTGATTTTCTTCCTTAAAGATGCTTGTTGCACTATTTTGTTTTTTTTCCAATACAGTGACTTTACATTCTTTCCATTCCTTTGATATGAAATTTGAATTCATTTTTGAACAATACTCTCTTCTTCTGATTTACGACAAATCCACCATCATATTTAGTTCCAATTGATTCGCATTCCAACAGTAAGGTAAACTGTTAGTTGTGTCATTTTGAAAATTATAGATATCTCCAAAGTTTGTTCCTGTAAAGTTGATGAACTGTACTTCGGATGATCTACTACTTATTATCAGTTGATAATGTTTCTTTCGATTTTTTTTTTTAAATTTGTGGTTAACTCATTTTGTCTCTTCATCTTCAAAAAAAAAAAAAATCGAAATGAAAATATATTTTGTAAAATAAAATACAGAAATGCTTAAATTTATGTAACATTAGCAATTTTTTAAAAATATGTAGTTTTATTTATTGTAAATGAAATATGATATAATAACTAAACTAGTTTCAAATTTGAAATATAATTGAGATGGTAATGCTAACCTAATTAAATAAAAAAAAAAAAAAATCAAATTACATATTTCCAATTTTTTTGATGTAGGTATTGCTACAAACCCCACCTATAATAATTAATAACAATTTGTATTATTAACAATAAAATTGGAGTTACTTGTCATTTGTGTACAAATTTGCAAATAGATTTTTTGAAAGTAAGTTTATTTTTATTATTATTTATTTTTATTTTAATACCCATTTCGAACCATAAGACTTATACTCAACGGTTCATGCGAGCCGATGCGAACCGGTAGAAGACTTATAGACTTTTTCTGAAAGCACCAACCATGTAGAAACTGTCCGATAAAATTGCTTAATTAAAACAAAAACAAAGAATTCACTGAGTTATAAAATAATGTAACAAACAGAATGTTTGATAAATAACTCACATCTCTCATAGGAGGATTATATAGTAAATAATCTTGCTTCGAAAATAAAAGACCTATCATATTATACCCTAGAAGACTTGGCACATACTTAAGTTATTTTTTTTATACATATAAAAATATATCATTTCAAGCAAAAATCTATCTATTTAGAAAACATATATACATAAATCTAGATACAGTCAATTTTTTAACTAATTTTCTTCGTGACATTTTGCAATCTTTTTCGAGATCAAAACCTCACACTTATCTCATCTACTTTAATGGTGACAGAAAGAAATCAGCAACGCAAAAATCTTCTAAGTTTTCAAAACGCTTTGATTTATTCAAGATGAAAATAAAAAAAATTAATGAGTTTTCTCCCTCTTACCTTATAGGTATGTACAAGAAAGAAGTAGAGACTGCTAATTAATGTCAGTAATGGTCTGACTGAAATTCATAATTCTGGAAAGTTTTTCCTTGAGAAAAATTTTGCCCGAGGTAATCTTCTATAGAAAATCTTATTATTAATCAGAGTGAGGAGAAAAGCTTTCCAGATTTTTACTTTTTAACAAATGGGAAATAAGTTCAAGAAAAAAATGTAGATTTAGTTTAATACTCTTGAAAGATTCAATTTTATCTTTTTAGTGATTGGAAATTCCACAGGTATGTATATGGAATAAATCCTCTCTCGAGTTGATACTTAATCCAGCTATATTTACAGTTATATACTACTCAGGTAGTAACTGATAGGCTGCTTCAGTTATCATAAATCAATAATATTAGAAGCATTCAATCAGTTGTCAATTTGGGCTACTTATATGTTTGTTGTGGCTACCTTCATACATATAGCGTGTATGCTGCACAAATTGCTCAACTTTTCTAATTAGCAAAAGTCAATTATTGAGTTAAATTACACACGAACTCTTTTCATCGAGCAATAGCTCAAATCAATTTTAGAAACTATGCAGTGAAATTTGCTCAGAGATAATTGGCAAACAGTTATGTAAATATCTACAGAGATCTGTGTTAATATTACCTACGTATGTATGTAGCTACATCATTAATTTAGAAATCATCTATATCTGAATTAGAAATAGCAATCGTATCGTTTTTCTAGTTCAGCTCCAATGAGTTTTAATCCAGTCAGAGAAAATTTTAATTTTCGGGTAAACTCAACGTATATAGGTACTTCATCCCCACTTAGGTAATTAATCAAGTATCATCAAGTTGTACAGAGAAACCGAGAAGCGCTAACTTGCAAGATTTGACCGTTTAAAGATATTTTGAATTGTATTGATTCCAATTTTTCGAAAATTAGATTCCCAAGCACAATTAATTAATCAGAAAATGTAACATGACGCTGCATGTCTCTTAAAGCAATTTATAAGGTTATCGTTGTAATTAAATGTTTGCCTTAAATCGGTACAGATTCAAAGTAAGTTTTAATTTTTTAATTTAAAAATAGACCATAAAAAATGGATTTCCCTATTCCAACTGAATTCGAAATTAATTTAAAGTAGAAACTGCGGTAGATTTTTAGAGAAAAAAACCAACACGAATAAATTTACATTTCCTTAAATGAGGGTCGAGTATAATTTATTCCTTTTGTTTCTCCACTTTCCTTGTCTATTGCTAATCAAAAATTCAAAAACTAAGTACATAAATATGTATTTGGGTTAATTAAGACAAAGTACCCAGAATGAACCTAAATATACCTACCCTCTATGTATGTTTGTGTATAAGTAACTTAAGCACCAGAAAATCTGTCTTATTTAACAATATCATTTCTTAACAATTTATTTCTAAGGCAATTTTTGTCTTTTTTTTTTTACTTTCAGAAGAAGGAGGTTTAACGATTGTTCGTCGTTCGAATAGTCGCAAAGGAAATTTATCTCAATTAACAGACTTACAGCAACAGCAACAACAACACCAACAACAACTTCAGCAATCATCACCAAGCGATAAATTTATTAGTAGTGATACGCAACAGTTACAGTTGCCAGTAAATAGTTCAGAGAATCTACTAAACCAAGAAGGTTCCTCACAGTATTCCAGTACTACTGTCGTCGGCAAGACAATCGGTTACGACGAACATACAGACGATTTTACAAATATGCAAGCTCTTCAAACTACGGGTAACGCTACCACGAGAACCGGTACGGCGATATCGGCTAATGACGAAATCGATACGATTGATTTAGCAACGGAAAATTTACCTGCCGTCGATACACCAGATGCATGTGATAAGGCCGCTATAAGGTAATATTTTAATAAAATTAAAAACCATTTCTTTTTTTTTTCATTATCGTGATATTATGGTATTAACAAATTCCAAATGTTTATACATATATAGGCTAATATTTAGCATTAGGTATTAACTCTTCTTCATCACCCTTTGAATATTTCAATCAAATAGATTCGAAAACCAAATCAAATTAGGGGGAGCCTTAAAGTGATTCCATGACAACGGTTTACTAACGTTGTTACGATACCCTTTTCCTAGACGTAACTCTTGGCCGTTCGGTCCGATTTCGCAGCTCAGTGAAGAAGGGTTTGCGTTTCTTCTAATTTAGTTTGGGCGCCACATGGTGTTCGATTTCTTTAATAATTTCTTTTCTTGAGCGGGTAACCATGAAACTCTCAATTAAATGTCTGAATGCATATATTTCGTTAGTTTTTTTTTTTGTACAAAACACCTTTCTACGAAACAAGGTATAACTGTATGTACATGTACGTAGCTACTTCCAGAAGGAAAGGGAAAACAAATTAAATGAGATAAAAAAAAATCGATTATTAGGAGATGAAGCCGAGCCAAATTAACAAGGTCACGAATCTATTTTTATATCTAGGTTACGATCAAAAAAAGAAAAAAAAGGGACGTCACCAGAGTTTAATAGTGTCCCACGGCGAATTCTACCTTCCAGCTCCAATTCCGAAATTGAAAAAAAAATAACCAAAACTGGACCACAAAGCCCTGATAATTTTTTATCTTTTAGCTCAGGACTGCTATCTTTTGCCAATGTCAACTCGTCGACCGCCTGATGACAAAAAAAAAAAACACTAGACTCAAGACCGTTCTCACACCACTGTGTTTTTTGTTCTTTTCCAGCTTTTTTTTTTTACGTCCTCCAGCTGGACAAAGATTCGACATTCTGTTAATAATGTTTCCCAATTCGGGTTCTTCGCCGATCCTACCAGGGAGGTTTATTTGCAGGGTGTAAATAAATTGTTTTTGGTAGTAAGTCTCATTCGTCTCTAAACGGTGACAACATTTGCATTTCTGTTCGGCTTGTTCATTATTAATCGGTGAATAGGAACTAGTAGGTGAGAATTTATTTCCAAAGAATTACTGAATCGAAACGTAGAAATGAGGCATAATTTGGCTCTGCTTATCCCAAAATGGCTAGAAAGAAATAAGATTACATGATCGATATTAAGTAAGCTAAAGACCAAGTTTTCCTATGATAGATAAAAAAAAGTTACGAATATTGACCAAAGCAATTCCAAAATCGGTCTCTTTCTTACAGTACTACCAAAGCAATTAAATACCAGTCTTACTTGAACATAATTACTGATCTTCTAACAACATATATTTAGGCTTAGCTTAGCACTCTTAACCGTGATAGAAGGTCGGAACCACAGAAGAAGGGTTCAGCGTCCAACCTTTTCCAAACTTCAATTCTCAGCTTAAAAATTATTCAGCGAAATGTAATAACGTCTAAATTTAGCATTATATGGAGAATTGAGCTTTTTTTAAGTTTTCTCAGATAATTTTTGAAAATAAAAGTGTATAAAAACTATAGTTTTAAAGGCGAGCAGGCTAGTTAACAAAATCTATTTAACAAACAGCTTTTATGTCGAATCTGAGCTCTCAAAATGCGAAACTCGTGAAACAGTCATATAAAAAAAGCCATTTATATTAATGGGACACTTCGCAAAAATCGTATTTGCAAAATTTCAAACTCAAATAAATTATGGACAAAATCCGATATATCGAAAAACGAACTTTTCTTCTTGAATTTTATCACTGAGCTCTGCATTAGAATGGTCTTAGAAAGAACCGTAAAATAACTTATCAAGGACTTCATACATATCATGTAAATGTAGGATTGCGATGAGATATAATTCTACTTATTATCTCTTGTTTTATTTCGTTTTTTTTTATCTTTTTTCACATAAAATTATCTCCTAATATTGAATTAGGATCTATATGAGCTCCAATAGGTATCAATCTACTTAATCCTGTACCTTTACTTAATGCCACTATTTTACTACCATTAGAAGTAACTGCTACATGGGCTGGCTCATCACAGCTTAATAGGAAATAATCATTTACAAACTACCCAAGTACTATTTTCATATTTATTTTAGGAATTTACTTTATTATTTTACAAGCTATTTTGAAGCAACATTTATTATTACTGATGCAGTCCGTTTTGTTACGTGGATTTAAGCGAAATGTCTTTTTCAAAAATATATTTTGTTCCCGTTTTGCAATTGTGGATTTGGTCTTAATAATTTTTATATATGGTATGATGAATAATGTTACGTATTTCTGAACGTGTCGGGTCCCAAAAAAATTACAACAATAAAACGTAAACTATTAAATTAATTTCGATTGCTCCACTAAGCACTCATCGCAGCCAGCTATTGGGTTAATCAGCAAAATAACCGACGACTGTAGAACAATTCCATGCGAGGCAATTGTTTAGCAATCATTGATTATTCTACCAGAATATGCCCTTGGCTGCTGGAAGGATCTTCCGTATATTGGGCCATAACAAATGTCAGTTTTATGTTAAGAACTTATATTTATAATGAAATATCTCTGGATATTTTTCAACTACATTTCACAAGCTTAAGAAAGTGATCCAGAACATTTCTTTTAAAATCAAAATTAACAAAGACATTCCTAAGAAATAATAAGGAGCTAAAACGAAGCTAACTGCATTTCTCGAAGTTTGTTTCACTTCCACATGGAAGCTGAAGCTTCGAGTTCTATCGGACAAATCGATCTCTCATAATTGTCCATCTCATTTTGCATATTGTTTCTAAAACAGAAAAATAATTATCCACAATATAATATTACAAACAATTTTATAGGATTAACTTTGTCTTACCTTCTTCACGAATTCATTTACTTATAGCCCACGCATTTTCTTTTTCTCTTACATTTCTATAAGATACGGACTTGTTATTGTACATTCACTCGCAGCTTTTTTTTTACTTTTTCAATTCTTATTTCTTCTGATATATATTTGTCATTATTCAATCCCATTTAGCTACTATAGAGTATTATTTTAAAAAAAAACTTTATCACCGCTAAAATTATCAAATTTAAAATTCCAACAAAAATTACATGCTCTGCGTTTGTAGCGAACTTACATATGTATTGGCTGTACATTTCTCATTTAATCAAATTCCATATAAAAGCCATATTTTAACTGTCCACATAACACTCGACATTAAAGAACAATTTACTAGTTTTATTTTATGCAGGAGGACAGGAGATCCTATCCCAAGCACGGAGGTTATAGCTGCCCATTGTGCTGTCCTGCTCGAAACCCATTCACCAAAACCTTCCTGTCCTCTTAATGAAGCGCATCAGGTCTTGGTGAGGAAGATTTGTCAGCTCATCAATCATTGTTAGATCAGCGTGAAGTGAGCTGTGGCCGGTGATGTGATGATGCCAACCACAGTCTACATTGTTTTCTTCCGAGTCCCATGAGAAGATCGGACATATTCCCATTGGGCCCATCAAGAAACAGTTTTGTACTCCTGCAAGTGCTCAGATTCGCCCATCTCTGCTGATGCTTCCTATGAATATCCGCTTAGATGAGAGACCCGCTAATCGAGGTGGCAACGCCTACGGCGGGTTCCGGTCAGAGGACTGGAAAATGAGAGCCAGCCCTAGCTAAACTGTGAGCCCCTTCATTCCCCATGATTCCCATGTGACCAGAAACTCACAGGAGAGACACCTTGTGGTGGATACACAATTTATCCACAGTCGACCTGCAGTCCCCCAGTAACTTAGATGTTATCCGAGGGCCACTCAAAGCCATCGAAGCTGGCTGACTATCCGAAAAGATAGCAAAGCCTTTCCCTTGATTTGCATATCAAGAGCAAACTCTGTGCCATTGAGATGGCAAAAACTTTAGCCTGGAAGACAGTGGTGTGTGTCCCATCCCAATGTCAGGCTCAGGAAAGTAGACACCCGCCCCAGCTCCCTCATTAGTGAGAGAGCCATCGGTGAAAATTCTTAGAGCGGACCGGGGAAAGCTCGATAATGCACTTCCCACAGTCCATGATTCGCTTACGGGAAAGCTCAGAGAGAAGTTACGCCCCAAAACGAAGCTCAGGTACCATCGCATCACGTGGCATACTGGCCAGACTTGGACAGATCGGCGTTTCACAATATGGATGATATCAATTATGTTCAACAAATTATAGTATCAAATCTTCCCTTGCCTTTTGCTATCCTACTTTCATGGAAAAATTAACAGAACCACAATTGGAAAATTTCATTCCTGTTATAGTGCAATGTTCCCTAGGACACATATATCTTTAAGGGAAGGTATATTATAATGAGCCCCACCATTCAGATGTTCCTTTTTCAATTCCAGTAGTAAGACCTAAAAGATTCGATGGGAATTGGTTGGAGAAAGTGAAAAGGATTGTTTCGATTTGTTATGATGAGTCTGACAAAAGTACACTCCGAAAAGTACTACCATAACAATATGTTTTTGTCAAATGTCCATTTGATCAAGTGGTATTAATTATTTTGTTAAATTGCATTTGCAAAGAGTCCCGATACCATCTTTAATACTTCTTATCAATTGTTCTAACCTCTTAGTGATTCTCATTTATTACAAATTGCGAAAAATAAAAAAAAGGCGATACGGACAGATTTGCACTATCAATTTGAGGCCTTTTTTTATTATATTTTAGGTATGTACACATATCTGAATTGACCTTTTACATTGTAATGAAATACTCTTTCTGGAACGCTAAACTCTTCAAAAACAACAAGACATGTATCAATTTAATCTTTAATCCGAGCACCCCTGAATTTATTCTTCCACTTCTTGGATTTAGATAGTGAATCCGGTATGCATACTTAAAGAAAAAAATACTTTTTCACCCTCTTCCAAAACTGATTAAATAAGGTTCTTTTAAGGAAGGAATCACTACTTTTGCTTCAGGCGTTAATCATTTTCATAAAATCTCGATTAGTTTTGCAAAGTTTTCTGACATTTCCTGTTTGTTTACCCTTTCATTTATTATAGCCGACTTGAAAATATTTAAAATTTTCAATTAGATTTAGGGCTATATTCGCCAAGCCATTTAATTGAAAATTAATTTAATTTGTGTTTTAGTACTTCTGTTAGAGAGTGTTGGGGCCCACTTGAATTAAATTTAAAGTTATATATGCGTTATTATAACAGAAAATAGCACTAATTAAATTAAATTTCAATTAAATGTCTTGGCGAATACTGCCTTTAATTTGTCTACATACTTACCTATAAATAAATTTTAAAAATAAATATGTAGCCTACTGACCTTGAAAGCAGTGATAGCAACAACACAATTATCAGCTGTTCATTCTTATTGAGAGATAGGGAGGGAGTTTACATATTATTCCATGGATTTAGAACAAAACTAGGACAACTCTGCATAGGCTATCATGGAAAATTCTTTAAGTTTGTTTAACACAATACCTACACTAGTTTATTGAATTATAAGACTCTCGTTATTTTACTTATTTGATTTCATTACCTCTCTACCTTTATCATTATTTCTACAAAACTAATATTTCATTTTTGATTTAATTATTTTCAGACTGAGATGTCTTTTGCGACTTTTACAACGTGGAGAAATATCAGCGGAGGTTCTACAAAAGAACCTCCACTATGCAGCAAGAGTATTAGAAGCTGTATTCATAGATGAAACAAAGTAAGTAATCGTTTTCGTTTGTTTTTTCTTCTTCTCTCTTTAATTTTAACAACAATATAAGTGTAGAGATATTATTAATCATATACATACATATATATAGAGGACAAAAGAGGGAAAAATATATTCTTTCTTCAAATTTATTCGTATATAACTAATATAAATCATTCTATTCACAAAATTGGTGATGGAGAATGGTGAATTAAAGGGGGGAAAAAATTCATTAAATCATTTCACATTGCGTGTTCACAACGTAAATTTTATAATAAATTGCCGTGATTTGTGATTTCGTCGTTTTTGTTTCATTTTAAAAATAAAATCCACCTCAAACGGAAGTCACGCATTATTATACTAATTTTTTTTTGTCTATACCTATAATTTTTTTTTATTGTTGACATTATTGGGATTTTGCTATTTTATTGGTCAGAAAAACTGTTGTGAAAATTTAAACTAATTTATTGTGATAATAGATTAAGATGAAGATTAGAAGATGAAATAAAATTTGTTACAAACAAAAATTATGTAGTAGTAAAAGTATAAGTATACTTCGAAATTACTTCATCTAAAACAAAACTCTTATATGGCCGGTTTCACAGTCCAGGCTTAAGCCTGAGCTCAGCTAATCCATGAGTGTGGCTTAGACAACGAGCCTAAGCCTATTCCGTTTCACAGTACTTTGTAAGCTGAGGGTTAGATTTATATAGCGGGGCGAGTGATCTTTGCACTGCAGCCATCATTGGCTTATTGTGCACCTAAGCTGAGACTTAGAAAATGCGCAGATGAAAAATGTTAAGTTGTCAGCATTGCCGTAATTGTGAGTTTTTTAATGAAAAGTTGCCATTGTGGACTAAAACTAAACGAAAATAAGGAGAAGATTTTTAAAACATCAGAAAAATACTCCCTTTTTGGTCACTTTCTTCATAAAATCTAAAAAAACCAAATCTAAAATCTAAAAAACCAACTTTTTATACCTGGAAGATGGTAACAATTGTGAATTGTGTAATGTCACATAACCAGTAACTAAATAACTGAAGCTTGAGCCCTCCATTATCCAGGGCTTAAGTCAAGCTTGGTTTAAGCCAGTCATGTAAGTTAAGCCTTGACTATGAAACAGTAAACCAATTTAAGCCTTGGTTTAATCTTGAACTGTGAAATCGGCTATTCGAGGTAGAAATAAAATAGACCATCATGATGAAAGAAAAATTTTAATTTATATTCAAAAATAATTATAATTAAGGACCGTACAGACATATATCGTGGCAAATACGTATCATGCCAGACGTGCCTAATCTTTATTTGTAAGAGCTTTCATAACTACCGTAGAACAACTGCAGAGACACGCACAAACACGGGCGGTTTCCGGAAGACATTCTCACCGAAAATACATTATCTGTGCAGGTACGTATCTCTCAGTACTTCGTCTTCATCTTCTAGTAATAATGCAATTACGTATAAGTCTTCAACGAATAGATTTCGAAATATTTTTAACAATACTAAATTGTTTTGTAATGTACTACCACGATCTTCTTATAAAAACAAATAAAAAACGACCGCCGTCATAACGTAATTCTTCAGACAATTATTGAGGCGTACTAAGGGAATCTATCTCATTGCTTGCCTTTCGATGGCGTGTCTTCATGTATCCTTTCAAAAGTGTCCTGTCTATAGATATACATATGAACGGGCCTTTATACATATTTGTAGATTGAATTCTATTTGATCCAAAGAAATGTACGTTTATAATATGGCAGATGGTGTAAATTTTTTTACATACTCCGCAATTTGTAAGAATATAATTCATTGGAAACTTTGGTTCAGCATTCCTACTTACTCATTCTAAATTTCGTTTGCAGTTTTCACGTGCTCCAAAGTTTTGCGCCGTCGAATTGAAAACTTGACACTCTTCGTTCAAATCAAAACTACACATTAATAAAATTTGTCAAAATTGTTGGTCCTTTCCATAAAAAACGTGAGTCCTTTGGAGATTATGAATTACACAAATACAAATATTTGTTTTTTTTTGCGATACTAGCGCAAGCACAATAGGCCAATTTGGCGTATGCATACACTGTACCCATGTCTATCCCTTTTTGAATTCGAAAACAACTTTGTTACAATAGAGACAAGGGCAGCCCTGTTCATCTGCCGAAAATCCTCTTCCGAATTTTTCTGCTGCGGTTTTTTTTCAGTTGTGTATGTCATTTTGCTGTTGACATCAAAGTAAGTCATTTTACCCAAATGGCCAAAACCTAAATAAAGCAATTTTATTTCTTATTACATATCTGCGAATGTCATATCAATTGTTTTTTTTTTAGAATAGGAGCAATCTGGCAAAAAATAGTAATTAAATAAAATCAATTCTTACTACCGAAAAATACTACTTTCAGTAAAAAAAACTTCAGCGCTCTCGCTCCAAGATAGTTTTGCGTGTTGCTACTCTTGTTGTCGGCAGTAAAACAACTGAAGAACATGACAAATACAGTTAAGCATATGCCATGATTTCGTAAAAAGAGCAATGTGTCGTTTTATTTCAAGTCTCTTACAGACTAGGCGCTAAAACTAACTTTAGATTAAGTCAAAAGGATATATATACATACCATAACAAAAAAAAAAATAAAGAATATCTAAAGAGGTGATTATCGATAAATGTGTGCTGTACAATATTTCTGAGACTATTACGTTCTTCAGTAAGATAGATCTATGAAAGTACCAACCAATTTATAGAACATGATGACTTCATACTAGCCGTAACAAGTTCTATAAGAAGGAATATATAAGTATAATTCAAGATCAAATAGAGTAACATAAATTTTTGAATAAGGCGATCATTTGGGATGAGTACATCTTGTAGTAGAAAACATCTCCGACAAACTTAATACTGAAAGCCTTTCTACGAGACTCTATAAATTTTGGAGCTTCTGGTCTCATAAGCCCGCGCAAAGCGTAACGAACAAATGATCTTTATATAGATTCAATGCGTTTAATATGTATAGCAGTATAAGGGCACTAAGCTAGAGAGAATTACTCTAATATGGAGCGAACTAATGAAACATATAAAGATTTTAAAGTGTAAAGGGTCTTAAAAGACAGTGCAGAATTGCGCTTAATGAAACCAAGCATTTTAAATGCCTTGCAAGTGACATAATCAATATGCAAAGAGCAAGTTAACTTGTTATCAAAAATGATATCAAGATCTTTAATCTCAGTAGGCCTATCTACAGAAATATCTTTTATCACGAAATCAAACGAAATCGTATTAATGCAATGATAAAAGCTTAAGCTCTTCCACTTGCTAGGATTAAGTTCCAAACCATTTAATGAGCACCAACAAACCACAAGTTTATATAAGTCATTTTGAAGATGTAGACAATCTGCCAATTTTTTAATTAACAAGAAAATTTTTAGGTAATTGGCGTACAAAAGACATTTAGGGTAAGAAAATAATTTCACCCCACCATTAATATAAATTACAAATAATAGGAGGCCAATATTGTTGCCTTGAGGCAACCCTAATTTAACTATAAATTTTCGGGATTTACCTAAGTACGAATTAATCCAATTAAAAAACGAGAAATGTCACACAAAGGCATGTAGTTTCCTTACAAGCAGATCAATATTAACCCGATCAAAAGGCCTAACAAAGTCAGTGTAAATGGTGTCGACTTATGAACTATTTTTAGTTTCGTTAATACAAAAATTTTTAAATAACACTCAGCTATACCATTATAAGCTATCCCCGTAATCTTACATCTGATTTTGTACTAGTAGACCTTCAACAGGTTGCAATTGTGCTTCAAATAGCATTAATCATGGCCAGGTTCTATAGCATAAAGTATAAGGCTCTGCAAAAGACCTATCATAGCTTACTATGTATACTTACAATAGCTAACTGTTATCTACGAAAACAAAAAACAAATAGCAAAATCCCTAATGTTGAATTTTTCTTAAATTTTTTTTTTTATATTACACTTAATTTTCGAAACTTTTTAAATTTTTTAAAATTTTACAGAAACTCCAAAAAAAACGAAAAATTAACATTACAAATTTCGGGATTAAAAAAACAAATTTTAAAAAATACGTAAGTTAAAAAAGTGAATTTAATATAAAGACAAAAAATAAATTAGTTTTTTCGAAAATAAATCCATTTAAAAGTAAAAACATGCTAAAAATTGTTGAATTAAAATGCTTAACGGTAGCTAAAACGCCTATATTGTGCCTTGTTGTTTTTTAGTCTTCATTTATTTTTTATTTTCTTTAATTTACTTATAATTTCTCCCCTGATGATATATTTTATAATATATTGTTATAAGATTTTCAACGGCAAACATTAACACTGTTTCATATTATTTTTTGTGTTATTTGTTCAAACGTATTTTGAAAATTCTCAAGAAAAGAAAAAACAAACAACCAAAAATCAAACAAACACCAATCGAAAGAAAAACTTTAGAACTGCAAAATATTATATGAAGGTTTGATTACCTTTTTATATATGTTATAAATGAAAAAAAAAACAAAAATTAATAATAATTATTCAGAAGAAATTCAGCCGTCGATTTTGGATAAGATAAATTCATAAAATTACATTTTTTACTATAGCTATTAAATAACTGGAAGGATTATTCTGTAGATAATAATTAAAAATCTATTTATTTTTTTCCCTTTATGCTTTCAATCGTAAACTGTTTGTATTGAAAACAAAAAAAAAAAAAAAACGCGATATTTGCTGCATTATTATCCAAATTTATTGAAAATTTCAATCAAACTATGCTGCATACAAAACAAAACAAAACAAAAAAACAATATTTGAAAAAAAAAAGTCAGGACGTTGTTTTGAAGGATCGGAACAATACATGTAGCAATGAAACGGATACAAATTCAGGAGTGGCCCGAACAAAGGGTGTATCAACGGCACCACAAACTCATAGTGGTCCTACGGGTCCACCGATTAGTTGTTCTAAAGGTGGACTACAGAGACGGCGATTACGACCTCCGGTGTGGGCGAGGTCTATGTCGAAAATGTACTAAGATCAATATTTTTCTAACATAAATTACAATTTAAATATGTACAGTTTTTTTTTTTTTTTGTATTAGTTTTATTAACATTTTCCAATCTTTTGTTCACTAACTACTTTTTAGAGTGTGTACCCTGTATTTGCTGTGCATAATATATACTATATAATATACCACCACAACTTCTCCTCTATACATATATATATATCTAATTCTACTATAAACACTGGAATGCGTTCTATCTATTCTACTTCCATAGAACGAACTTCGTATTATAAATATATAATTATATAAAGTATATACATAAATTTGCCTGATGTTAGTGTCCCTGAGGATTTTTGTTATTTTTATTATTAATTTTTTTTTTTATGTATTTATATATAGTTTTATCAGTTTAATTAACTTCAGTGCTGATTTATGTATATCTCGTTTTTATTAATTCTCCATGGAAGTTTTTTGTATATTCAAAATTCCGTTGAGAATGAAAATTTTCTTAAATAATAATTTTTATACGTTTTACCAGTTTGGTGTTTGCCAAATTTCTTTTATTTATTTTTAATTTTGCAAAAATTGTAAAATGCCTTTGCACGTATTTTTGTCTGCACACTGCGACTGTTTTTGTTATCAGTAGATTAATTTTGTGCTTAAAGTAGTTAATGAATATATGTACCCCATTATGTCCTATATTATTTATTGTCATTTGTCGCATAAGAAAAACAACGTAAGTAATCGTGCTAGCTACGTGTGGGTTGGCCAGGCCCTATTGTCATCATCTCTTCGCAAAAAGCTTGCTTATTTTTCCTTCTTATAAAGTAAGTTGTCTTTAACAGCTATGCTGACTGAAAAGACAGTGTTCAGTTTCTCTAAAACTTTTTAGCCTCTTTATGTAGACTGGTACTAATTCTGCTAAAATCTCTTGCTTGCTAAATTTAAGAGGTTAAGAGATCTCTTAAAAGTCTTTTAATTCTTTTATGTTTAGTTGGTGTATATTACTTCTTTAAACTATGTCGCTAGCTATTTTTATCTTCGTTGAGCTTTCATTTTATTCATATTTCGATTGGCATCATAAGTTTAGTTGACTGCATATTTTCTTAAAAATTACGTTGGAATTTTAGGTTAAAACGATTTTTGAATCTAACTATGAACAAAAAATCATTGATTTTTCCTATTTGTCAAGGGCAGGGATGTAAAATAGTTATCTCAGAATGAGTTAGCTCATTTGATGAGCTAGATCAATAATGAGCTAGTTCTTTTGATTGGTACAACAGAGCTAGCTAAGTGAGCTGAGTAATATAAGCTAGCTCACCAGTGTCGTCTCCCGTGTAATCTTTATCTGATCTATATTTATTAACTATTATGTACTTGAGCTAACCGTGAGTATAGTCATTTACTCGTACCGTCTAATTATATTACTGCAATCCGCTCTATGTCTAGCGAGCTCGTTAATAAAACACCAACCGATTTTTGATTAAAACTATAACTTTAACTTACCACACCAATTAAGTTGCATACCTCGAAAACCTGCATACGGAAATCGGAAGTAGAATTTAACCCTCAACATCTGTAATTATGATGCGGAAGTAATGTGTTCCGCTATTGCTGGCTACTTTACTACTGGTACACCTGTTTGCAGACTATACCACACTAGTACCAATTTGAGCTAGTTCACTAGTCTGAGCTAGCTCACCAGTTTAAGCTTACTCACCAGTTTGACCTAGCCCACCAGTTTGAGCTAGCTGACCAGTTTGAGCCAGCTCACCAGTTTGAGCTAGCTCACCAGTTTGAGCCAGCTCACCAGTTTAAGCCTACTCACCAGTTTGAGCCAGCTCACCAGTTTGAGCTAGCTCACCAGTTTGAGCCAGCTCACCAGTTTAAGCCTACTCACCAGTTTGAGCCAGCTCACCAGTTTGAGCTAACGCACCAGTTTGAGCCAGCTCCCAGTTTGAGCTAGCTCACCAGTTTAAGCCTACTCACCAGTTTGAGCTGGCCCACCAGTTTAAGCTTACTCACCAGTTTGAGCTGGCCCACCAGTTTGAGCTAGCTCACCAGTTTGAGCTAACTCACCAGTTTGAGCCAGCACGCCAGTTTGAGCCTACTCACCAGTTTGAGCCAGCTCACCAGTTTGAGCTAGCTCACCAGTTTGAGCCAGCTCACCAGTTTAAGCCTACTCACCAGTTTGAGCCTACTCACCAGTTTGAGCCAGCTCACCAGTTTGAGCTAACTCACCAGTTTGAGCTAGCACACCAGTTTGAGCCAGCTCGCCAGTTTAAGCCTACTCACCAGTTTGAGCTGGCCCACCAGTTTAAGCTTACTCACCAGTTTGAGCTGGCCCACCAGTTTGAGCTAGCTCACCAGTTTGAGCTAACTCACCAGTTTGAGCCAGCACGCCAGTTTGAGCCTACTCACCAGTTTGAGCCAGCTCACCAGTTTGAGCTAGCTCACCAGTTTAAGCCTACTCACCAGTTTGAGCCAGCTCACCAGTTTGAGCTAGCACACCAGTTTGAGCCAGCTCGCCAGTTTAAGCCTACTCACCAGTTTGAGCTGGCCCACCAGTTTAAGCTTACTCACCAGTTTGAGCTGGCCCACCAGTTTGAGCTAGCTCACCAGTTTGAGCTAACTCACCAGTTTGAGCCAGCACGCCAGTTTGAGCTGGCCCACCAGTTTGAGCTAGCGCACCAGTTTGAGGCAGCTCACCAGTTTAAGCCTACTCACCAGTTTGAGCTAGCACACCAGTTTGAGCCAGCTCGCCAGTTTAAGCCTACTCACCAGTTTGACCTAGTTTGATTTAGCTTAGCGAACTTTTCAGTTTGAGCCAATTCGGTAATTTTAGCAAGATCTTCTTCCACCTACATATAGCTAACCACTTCGAACTATAACTCTCTTTTGAACTATCTCACCAGTTCGAGCCAACTCAGTTTGAACTTTTTCATCGATTTTGAATTAGTTCAACAAGAAAATGAACTGAGCTGATAGCTCAACCTCGGAGCTGATCTAATAACTCAAACTCGGATCTTTTAAATCCCTAATCAATGCTATTATACGTATTTTAGTAAAGTATAAACATATGTCGGGGTAATAATGAAAAAAAAAATACAAAAAGTTCGTGAAAATCTAAATTAACAAAAGTGAAAAAAATTTAAAGAAATCTCTCGGAAGGTTTCCAAGATTGATTTTAATTTTGAACATCTCTGAAAAAACGTAATAAAATCATAGAAATTCTTTCATTTCGAGTTAATTAAATTTCTTACGAAAAAGGACCCTCGAAAACTTAAATCGCTTTTTGCCCCTTTCTTTCTTTCTCTTATCTTTATTTTATATTCAGTTCAACTATGACGAATGAGCTTATGGGATGTGAAAACATTTCTTTCAATGCTGAACACCTCAAAAGCATAATGCTGTCAACCACAGGCAAAAATTTCTGTGTCATTCTCAGGAGGATTCTCTGATTGCTTCTTATTGAATTTTGACAAAAGAAAATTTCTTCGTCTGAATAATTTTTACTGAATATTTCCAGAATTTTTCAACTTATGAATTTTGAATTTATGTTAATTGAGTGAGAACTTGATAAGTGTTTAAGGCTAAAATGATTTTATATTTATTATAAAACTTGAAATGTATACCTAAGGGCAAGTTTAATGCGTTTAAGATTAAAATAGCGGATAAATGTTTTGATTTTGCAAACATTGTTGGCACAAACTGCTTAACTAGTACCTGTATATTGTACTAAGCTTGTCGACATTATAAGATAAAATATTTTCTCGGTTGATATGTGACCCGTAAATCGTGAACACTTAGGTACTTCTTAAGCAAATGCAATGTAGAAGTGAGTAAATGTATCAATAGTCGACACCAAAAATCAAGACTATTCCATTGTTCCGTCATATTGGAAAAATCATACCGAAAACCAGTTTTTCGAGAATATCTTCTCTCCAGCGCCACCTAGGTCAAGAATTGCTATTACATGAATTATTGAGCATGAAATTTCCTGCAACTTTTATACGAAATATTTTACAATCAACATGAATAGTTCACGAGTTACAGTGGTGTCAACCTCAGGAAATTTCTACAGTTCGGTAAATCGCTATTTTTTTCTCCAAATTTCAGTAAATACTAGAGATGGGTAAAATTGGAACTGTTCCAATAAAATGTCCCAATGACCCATCCCTAGAAAATACCGATTACTTAATATGTATACTATCGTTTTTCACTCATTTCCGCACCACCATGAGGTAGAGTGAGAGGCGGTGTTTTTTAAGTAAGCCTAATCTACTATTCGTTATATGTACTTTGTTTTCTTCCGTTTCGATGCCCTAGTAGATGGTCCAGCTCACTGATATCAATATCTACCAAATTATAGTTTTCCTTGACCTTTTGTAACGAAAGCCTGCTTTTATAAAGGGTTTTCCAATAAGAGGTGTTATTTTGATATTCAAAGAAAAATGCCATTTTTTGAGATAAATGATCGGATCTTTACTTCATTATAAAGAGGAAGGTATGCCGTTAATAATGGAAAATAACATCAGCCTAATGACTACCACGACCACGCCTACAGGACCATATCCTTTTCATGAAATTTTCCATAACCAAATCGCAAAGTGGCTGCCCCATGTCCTCGATAGCCTCACGAATTCCATCTTTGAGGTCTTGAATCGACGCTGGGCTGTTGGCGTACACGTTCACTTTCACGTGGCCCGAAAGGAAGAAGTCGCAAGGTGTTAAGGCACAAGATCTCGATGGCCAATTGTGATCACCTCTTCGAGAGATAACACGGTCCGGAATCTTTTCCCGTAAAAGATCAATGGTTTCGTTGCTTGTATGGCACGTAGCGCCGTCTTGTTGATAAACGTTGTCCAGATCAATACCAGCCAATTCCGGCCATAAAAAATCATGAATCATCTGTCGATAGCGCAATCCATTCACCGTAACTGTTGCTCCAGCATCATTTTCGAAAAAGTAAAGTCCAATGACCCCGCGGGACCATAAACCGCACCAAACAGTCACACGTTGAGGATAGAGTGGCTTTTCAACAATAACTCTTGGGTTTTCCGAGCCCCAGATGCGACAATTTTGCTTGTTGACGAAGCCATCGAGGTGGAAATGGGCCTCATCACTCAAGAGGAGGTTTCGATGGAATTCCGGAATTCCGGAATAGTGAATTTTAATAATTTCAATGCGTTGTTGAATCGTGTATCGTTCCATTTTTATTAATGGCGTAGTTTCTACTTCTCATATGTCAAAAAATGACAGCTCCAAAAGTGACATCTACCGAAATAGCGGGCTAATTCAAATAACACCTCTTATTGGAAAACCCTGTATCTTCAGTGTCTGGGCTATTAGTAGAGTGTTGCAAATTTATATTCTAATGGAGTAGGACACTCGAAGGACTATATAACAGTGGCAAAACTTTTATTATATTTTCATGACTAATGCAAAATATAATTGTTGCTACTTTTTTCCCATTTTTTTAATTTATCTAAGGTTGCAATTTTATCAAATTATGGATATCAACGAACTGAACGTTTGCATCTGAATTTCAGAACTTTTGCACCTCTTTTTGCAGTACTTTTCAAATTTTTATTTAATTATAACTAATTATGATGCTTTGTGGAAAATATTAAAGTAAACATTGCTTCAGGTTTGCAGGACTTGTGAAAAAAAAATGTATAAAAACTTTTCATGCGCAATTTTGCGCATGCTCCGGACCTCGGTGATAGTTGCAAAAATAAGTTTACCACTTTTTTTTTACGACACCCAACATTGCATCAAAGTTTAAAAACTTTTGGAATTTAATTATAGCTCTATTGACTGATCGACATTTCTTTTTTCTCCTGCAATCTCCTTCATATATGTATTTATGTCTACTGAGAGTTGGTACAAGCTCTACTAATGGATTAAGGTTCAAAATTCGATGGCATATGTCGGCGGAGACTCTTCTGTACCTCACAATGTTGGAATTTCTTCTTCGGTAATGTCTCTAAACTTACTTCATCTCGAACATTTTCAATTATTTAATTAATTTACGACAATATTGGAGTTAACGTTTATTTAGAAACGGTCCTTCATAACGTTCTATGCCTTTTTCTATCAGTTATGGTCTTTTAATTTATTCTCATTATTTGTTGATGAAACTTTATTACAAGATTTTTCTCCTGTAATCCTGTGAAATTATCATAAAATCTTCATCCCATTCTGCCTATTTACTAAAGCAAGCAAAATAATTCTGAGAACTGCCATACCTTCAGTATAGCTAGCACGTATTAATACCTTCTACAAAATTGTACGCCTGTATTTTAAATTTTAATTAAGTAGTAAATATTTCGTTATGATGGCTGCAGGGCAGTGATTTGAATGTCATATTGGCCTGCGAAATACTAAAGTTTGATAAGTAAGGCTTAAGTCTCTTTGAATTGCTTGAAAAATTATCCAGTAACAAGACAACTTTAGGTTTTTATAATTGGAACTTTTTATTACGTTTTCATAGCCATTCTGTAAATAACGAACACGAACTAGTTTATTCCACCAAAATACCGCCAAGTAGTTCAGATATATTATTTATTTTGCAGTTCCAAATATTTTTGTTTTTTAAATTTCTGAATGTGCTGTGAATTATGGGGACTTTTCAAGATGGTGAAAAATGAAAAGATCCATCTGCTATATACAAATTATTATTTATTATATTTAAAGAGGTCGGTGTAGCTTAGTTGACAGCTGGGAAACAAGAGCCTGGATGACTTTCGACTAATACTAGTTGGAATAATCTTATAGCAGCTTACAAATCATTTATATTACCAACTATCGCAAACAAAAAGGCTAGGGCGTGATTGTCATATAATGTCATAACTTTGTTTGAAAAGTATATCTGCTTATGGCAAATGCCGGTTTCCTCACAATTAATTTGAATTAGGTATGATCTAATTTTTCTTTGATATAAAATAATTATGTAGATAGAAGATACTTACATACCTACATACCTAACTAAATTTATTAGTTCCGAATTGAATTTTATCGCTTTTAGCTTATTACAGAAAAAATTAAATCCTTAATCATATGAAAATGATTATAAAAAACAGCCATCATAAAAATAATATTTATTTCCCCATTAAAATGGCTTTAAAATTCTGTCACCGCACTGATGGTTTCTATCAGCACGTTTGCTTTTTCCTCTTAAAAAAGTTAAAATGGTTGCTTCATTTTATTGGTTATTAATTAAAATGCACACACTACTCTACTTAACGAAAGTTGATTACGTTTATTCCCTTCTCCTACGCTCTACTACAATTCCATATTTAGGTCATGAGAGAGAGAGATAAAGAGACAAAGAAAATAATGATTATCTTCACATTGCCTTCTCCTCTTCCAAAAGTTAATATTTCTGCTTCATTTTATTGGTTAATAAATTACACACACAGATCCTATTTAACTTAACGAATATTTTGGTCATGCGCAGTAGAGCAGAATTTTACGTTTTGGTCATAGATGATCTGAAATTTGCTGATCGCCTGGTATTTGCTGTTTCTCTAAAATGCACTAGAGTGAATGGGATGGATGACATTGCAATTGCAAAGCAGATGTGTTTCTACTGCGAATGCTATTTATTTTTATTTTTCTCAACTAGTTATACCTTTTCTGTCAACAGATGGCTCCGGGGGTATCGAAATGAGAAATTTTGTAGCTTGATGAAATCAAGTTTTTGTAAATTAGCAGCTCGAGAAGTTTTTCGATTTCATGATGTGATTTGCATTTTAACTTTAGTTTTAAAGTTTTTTATTGGTATATTGAATATCAAGAAAAGAATGAAATTTTTGCATGCTCGTCATTTTCGTTTATGATCGATAAATTGAATCAACATAAAATTTTCAATTACATAAATTTAATAAAAACCACCAATTTTTAAAAATTTGGAATCATCATCAGGCAGTCAATATTAAACATTTATTTGATGCTGTCTGCTATCTGTAGGCATCTACATGCAGCTCAGCGAAAGCAGTGTCTCAGTCCTCTCTAGTTTTAGTTGTTTATGTACATAGCACAAAGTTTGATCGAATGATTTATAAATAATAAAAAAGGATTAACAAGACAAACTCATCGCAGTCGCTGTAGCCTGCCGTACTCCGTTACTGTCCTTTACAATTTTCCATGTGCAGTTTGATAACTCATCTGAGACAAAATTAGTAGATCCTAAGTTTAGTTTCTATAGTCAGCATATGTCTTCAATTGCGTGTAATTTGCTCGACTCGTTCTGTACAAATAGTTCTTTTTCGATTTCTCTACTCACAATCTTTGGACTATTTACGGAATTGAGATTATAAGAAGCACACTATCAAAGTGCTTAATAGCAATTACTTCATTCTTCACCAGTGTCAAGAGAAACGTGCCTTCTGGTTTCTACGAGAAAACAATTTAACTAGTAAACGTTAGAAACATACAATTGAGGATACTCTTTTTCACAGTTTTTCAATGTTCTTACCTATCTTTTTTTGCCAGTTGGCTGTTACTGTAATCTCTTGCAGCTACGTCCCAGAAGATATATATAAAAGCCTGCAACTCACTCCGTCCACCTTAAACCCATTTCATATGCGATTCAGATGTCTACATCCAAAGGGAACTATCCTCTTACACATATGGTCCATATAACCATCAAATCTACAGTGATAACCTTTTAAGTTCACCTCAGTTCTTAAGTGAGTTGCGATGGATGTGTCTGTTGTTTTCTTTCTCTCGTCATGGCCGTTCATTGCTGATCCTATAATGGCCTATATTTTTACCAACTGGACAAGGTTAGTTCAGCTGATGTGCATTTTTTTCATTTAGTGACAGTTACCTATATATTTTAACTCCAACAATGCCTTAATATGAAATTAAAAGAATTTAAATAGTATTTTCCTCTTGTATACATGCATCTCCCCTTTAATATGGCACATTAAATCATGATTACATTTTCATACTTCTCTCCAAAAAATATGTAGCATCCGTCGTGATTTTATACCTAGAACTTAAAATTCTATTATTATGAAAGTTCTTCTTTTCTGTAAGAACTGGTCATTCATCTTAGAATAGGATTCAATTCCCATATCTGGGCCAGGGCGGTCGCACAGTCCTATCTTCATTAGATATTTTCCAAAAGAGAGCCTTTAATCTGATTGGCTATGTTTGGCAATAACTTCTCATATTGATGCGCTCGAGCATCGCCGCTATGTTGAATACCTTTCACTCCTTTATCACTACGCATACACGATTAATGTTCAACTGTGCGAATGTGGAACAATCGTCCATCTTATGTCTTTCCTCGAGCTTACAATCTATGAACATATAAGAGTGACACATTCGTCAGGATCTACATCATGTCCCCAAATCCTTTCTCTATCTCCTTCCTACTGTGCTGTGCTTTGTATCATAGAGGATATACCCTTAATAATATAAAAAAATAAAATGTTTGCCACAATCTTAGTGCAATTATTTCTAGACTTTCACCGCATAATGTTTTTAAAATAACATCAGCTGTGTTCTTTCGTTAGTGTCCGCAGAACAGAGCAGAACAAAAGATACACAAAAGAACGCCGCATACTTTTTCATAGAAAGATTTAAAAGAAGTGCGGACTGTACCTACAAATAGTTCGCTTCAGTCGACAGAACAGCTTGTTCTCTCCAGTAGATGGAAGTTCTAGAACAAGGTACACAAAAGAAACTAAGTTTAAATTTTGTACAACCATTCCTCTAAAATATGAATCACTTTACGACTTCTTGAAATTTCTGGGTTTTTATTTGAATTACCAATACTCATCAGTTTAACCCACTTTAATAATGGCACTACTCCCTCACGAAAACACTCAAAATTTTCATATCTCTTTAATGTCAGGCAGCCACTTTACTTAATGGAATGTAAAATATAGTTTTTTTTTATATATATTTTTTCCAAACCATAGAAACACAGCTCCCGTGATGTACCGAATTCAATGGCAAGATCTGATTTCTAAAGAACAGATTCCACATTGAATGTTTATTGTCATAATCGACACATTAACAGCTAAGTTTCCACAGAACATTGTCATTTCATATCAGTATAATATCACTTGAACGATATCTAGAAGAAACTGGAAATACTTAAAAGATTTTAATAAAAACTTTTAGAGAGAATTAAGGCTATTTCATAAGTATTTATGAGTGTAAACTACGATGCTACAAAAAAAACCATCTTGGTGATGATGATGATGATGATCAGCCTTGGTAAGGGGTAGAAATTATGTAAACGTGTGCACACAAACCTTAGAAAATTAACTTATATTTCGTGTGTCGTGTAGTTTGAGCTCATTAGTTTCAAAAGGTCATCTATGTATGTACAATGTACATATACAAGGGTAGCCAGCTAATTAACGCACATAACGATACAATTTATTTATAAGGATAAAATGCAAAGAAACATTATGATTTCATAAATTCTAATTCAGTATTTGATTTATTTCGATAAATATTTCCTTCATATATCTTAAAATATAAATTTGTTTACAAAAATCCAAAGAATTTACACCAAGAATTAAATTGGTATACCAACGTGATATTTAGTACATCTAAAAAATTCTAATAATAAAATGGAAATATTATGCATAGAAATTACCTAATATTTCGTTGGTTATTCTTTTTGGTCATGATTATAACAGCACATTCCATTTTTCCATTGAGAATACCAAGTCAGCTTAGACTTCAGAACTAATTTTGTACCATTCTTGACGAAAATGGCGTCCCATAGTTCCCTTGTTATCTTCGGTTTTATTTTCGAAACACGTCTGGTTTGTGATCACACCCCACAAATTTTCATCGGAGCTCTATGAGAGCTACTCCATTATGAAAATGTGGTGCCCATCAAACCATTCCCAAACAATGGGATCCGTATGACATCGAGCATTGTCCTGCTAAAACAATAATTGGCGGTATGCTGACGGTACAAATCCTCTGAAAACTCTTCCAAATAGTTTGTAGCCAATATGCTTTTATATATTGGATCCTCTACTCTGCTTTTTATTTCAATAATTGGTCCAACACCATGATTGCTAAAGCAGCTCCAAACTACGATAACTATGTCCGCTCCAAACTGGGTTGTACTTAAGGTCCAGTTCCTAGTTTGGTGGACGTCAAACGTAAAGTCGTTCATCAGGTCCAATCAGATTTAATTTGGATTCATTACTCAAAATCACCGAATTGCATAATGGTTGACATTGGACGGATGGCTTCTAGCGAGATCTATAGATACGTTTTTTTGGATTACCTTGTGTAACCTTCGGTTTCTTGAGACTCTGACATCCTCGAAGATTTCGTTCGAGTAACCGCTTTTTGACAGCCTAACGTGATAGTTTTCCTCCATTCGGACTCCTACATATGTCCACTGAATTGGCGAAAAGCATGCCTGACTGACTATCAGACTGTCGTCTCGATTAAAAGTTTTTCTCCGCCTAGATCGTCTCTGATTCTCAAAAGTTCAATGATTTTGGTAGTATTTGAGGGCATTTTGCATTTTTTTTCCGCGAACAGCTCATGGTCCTGGCGATTTTGCTGATGTTTTGTTCCTTTTTAAAATAAATTCCATATAAGCCCACCATCTTTTCCATAGTAGAACCGTTTTTTTCGCCATAACTGTTCTGAATTCGAAAATAATGTTCTAAAAATAAAGTATACACACAAAAAACTATATTCTAATGAAGAAATAAGATAATTTGAAAATTAATCACCTAAATCTAAAGGTGGGCTACCAATGATTTATTTAGGTTATCGAAGAGGATGAAACATCGGAGCACATCTTATACGAACGCAAGGCCATTGCAGAATGTAGATTTCAGGCCTTTGACTCATATTTCCTAAAGCCTGCCAACTTGAGTAATACGGATAACACATATTTCAGAGCCTCTTACAAACTGATGAGTGAATCATTTTATGGAAAAAGGCAATATATCTCATATCCATACTGTGGTGTGCTAATTAGCTCGCCAGCACTGCAGTTCGAACATTCGTGAACACACTGTTAAAAATGTTTATGTATTTTTAAGACCAGTATAGAGTTCATACTATAGTTCAATACTCGCCTGAAAAATTTACCTTTAATATGATTACTAATGATATCATTAAAAGAGTATTTCCGCTCAATGAATGGAATGAAAACCGAACAGAGAACATATACTGGTCAAGATGGCAGTAATTTGCATTGAAGCACATACATAGATTTTTCATGATGTTATCATGAAGCTTGCAAAACAGCAGGCTAGGAAACAGTCAACTTTCGCTCATATCTACAATACATAAGAAATCGCCTAAGCTTTTCAGAAATTTTTTTTTTAGGTATGAACTGACAATATTTATAGACCTTGTCTGTGTTCTATATAATATAAAAAAAAACGTACCTCATTTTAGGTCTGTCACTAAGCAAACCAGATACATCTCCAAAAATTACCCAATAAGTTGATCTCATCAATGCATCCACATTGCTTGTCCGTCTTCAAAATAAGATTAACATCTTTCTTTTCTGGCATATATTGCCTGTAAAAAATGAAGCCTACAATAAATTGAGATTACGTTTAATTCAATGGATATGAGTTTTGTTCTGAATATATAAGATTTTGTTTATTGAAAGTACTTTTGACTCAAGTAGATTTTTTTTTTTATTTTGTATACAATACCAGATACCTACTTAGGGATTTTCTTTGGTCTATAGTAGCAGCACAAAAATACCTCACAAAATCTTCTAGTCTTATGTATTTTACCTGAAACAAAAAAGAAACCAATTTTCTGGGGTTTACCAACAACAGAGAATTACGTCTCGAGAACTAAGAATTGTTGGGCTTTAACGTTGACATGAAGGAAACGTATTCAAGAAAAACCGTAATTTTATTTATATATATGTATCTATATAAAAGCTAAGGAACCCATTCTGATGTTTCTCTCTGCAAAGCACAACATTTTATTGATAAATCAGTGTGATGCATGTAGGTAGGTACATACGTGTGTATAAATTTGTGTGTTTGATAGGAAATCCATTGAGTTAAATAAATACACATTTGAAGCTCCACTTTTCTTTTTTACTATACCTTGAACATCGTGCGAGTACTTTTCTTATTTCTGTATTATTTCACTACAATTTAAAAATATTTTTTTCAAAGTGACTTTTTAGAGTTGAATTGAATTTAGTTCCTTTATTGTGTAATTCAAACTGGGAATTCCACTGGGGACTCGCAATATTAGCTCTACTCAAATTCTTTCCATAAGTAGAGGTTCTTACTTTAAAATCTTACTGTAAGCGGGCTTATATGCAGTATCTGCTCGTCCATGTGATTAAAGAAATTTCTGAATTTGTGATTTTTCATACATACACAACCACATCACAATCATTTCCCTTGAGCTTAACGCACTCGAGCTCCAGCTGTTGGCATGTGCTCATTGTTGTCACATATTCAAATTGATAGCCTTCTCCTTTTAAATTTCATTTGAATAAATGGATACTTACATACTTTTTTTTCAATTTTGTATAATTTTGATGCATTTCATCTGCATATACAGTGACGCGGCTTACCTTTGACCATCCATTATTATGAGACATTCTACCTATATTCGGCCTGAAATGAATAAAATATATTTTCGACAATCTTCTGCTGAACATTGTTTCACCATACATTTGCAATTCGTGAGAAGTAGAACATAGATAGTTTCGTTCCTTGGATAATCTCGAACTATTTTGGCTGTATGAATGAGGGCATTGTGCTTTTGTAAAATGAAGTCTTCCCCTATCAATCTTTTTCCTTCAGATGTGATATTGCTTTTTAATAGATGAGACAAAGAAAAGCACTCGTAACGTAACGGAACGTAACAGATCTCCAAACCACAGTTTTGTATATGAGCATATTAAAAAACATCGGAAGGAATATAATAGAATAATCATTTTTATAAAAGATCCAAGCAGACTTTTGATGTTATTTTTCTTTGTAGACATTTTATTTGACCTATTCCATAACCTGAAATGCATCCTCATACCATAATGCCTTTATCTTGTAATTTTACGGTATGTTGAGTATACCTACATTCATACGAAAATTCATCATCCTTTGATCTCCATGCGTAGATTCTTCGATGACTATGTCGCATTCTAATTAGACTATCATCAGTCCAAAATATGTTGTATCAATAATTATTACCTTTAAAAGATTGTTCTGAGCAAAATTTCAATCTTTCTTCCCTATTGACTCTACTAATGTAGGGTTTATTTCGCACAACACGTTTATGTTTTCCGCCTTCATCCTCCGTACAGTTATAATTGAAGCTACAAATCAGCCTGCTGATGCCGATTTTCCTAGATTTTCACAGCTTACATGTGTGTGTCGGCTCTGGAAAGGCACCTTGTTCTTTCATCTGTTCTTTTGTCTGTCACTTTTGCTCGGCCTGGTCTTATGACTTCTGTTACATGGCCTATAGCGACGCGTTTGTGTCGGTTCGTCCATTCCCAAACTCTTGTCAAACCACCATGTAAACCGGGTAACGCAAATTAAAAAATTCTTCTAGTAATACCTTGCTGAACGTAGGTAGGCTTTAAATTGGTGTAAAAAAAAATATATAAAAAAAAACAACAACAAGTTCCACGAGAAAATTAAAATAAATAGAGATTGTTGTTAATAAAGCATAGCAAAATTACTTCTACAAAAAATAGCCTTAACTGAAAAAAAGAATTCAAGAACTCAATCGATGGATTAATGGGAATCTCATTTCATTGTACTGAACCCCTTTTACAGAAAACCAAAAATTCTCTTACATGAAATCTTGCTTATATCCATATCCCTAGCATGTGGCGCTCAGGATAGGAGAACACCAGGGAAAACCTTTCATGATGCCATCTACTGATTGAATTCAATCCTAACTCTTCTTCAGCGACATCACTATTGCACGATGCGCTAGAGTAGAAGACGCTGGCTGAAATCTATTATGATCACGAACTCAGTGGCATCGTTATCACACACCTCGAAAAATTCGAAAACGTTGCCTGAAGCCTTTTGCAATTCCATCCCTAGTCAATTTCCGCTCTAATGTTGGGATATTAACGAGCACACATGTTGTTCTGTTCGACAACGAGTAAACAGGTGTCCTGTTACCACAGAAACGGACATCCTTGTAGATATCCTCATAACAGTTCTTCTTTCAATGGTAGCAAACAACCCAACATTTAGGAAGACTGTGGTTATCAGAACCACTCTATATTCCATTTATCAACTTTCGACTAAGTAAGCCATCCTAGTCTTATCAATCGGATACATTAGATTTCTAAGTTGACCCTACAGACACTCGGGTTGTTTCACCACTCTGAAGATACGACCATTGAGGACGGCTCCCTTGCCCAAAACTTGGCGAAAATCGTCAGAGACCTTCACTATTGAAGGTTCCCAATACTTCATGTATAACTTGCCAGCTTTTTCCGAAAAGCTTAACAACTTCTTTGTGGAGTTTTGCTTTTTTAATAATTAATTAATAATTTTTCGTTCTTCTGTTGTTAGTTAAGTCAGTTAAATTGAATTAAATTTCAAGCTTGTCAATTTGCTTTTGACCGCCACTGTAGGTATCGGAAAACTTGCAAGCTTATTTTTCACAGAAATATCAAAACGTTAATAGACAGCTGAAATTTCGGCTTCATTGAGTTGGTTAATAAATTAATAAATTAAATGCACACATACTTTACTCAACGAAGGTTGATTTCGTTTATACTGCTTCTATAATCCTCTTCTACAATTCCATAATTTGGCCATAAGAGAGAGAGAGAGACAAAGAGACAAAGAAAATAAAGATTATCTTCACATTGCCTTCTCCTCTTCCAAAAGTTAAATTTCAGTTTTATTTCATTGGTTAATAAATTACACACACAGATCCTATTTAACTTAACGAATATTTTGTTCATGCGCAGTAGAACAAAGTTTTACATTTTGGTCATAGATGATCTGAAATTTGCTGATCGCCTGGTATTTGCTGTTTCTTCAAAATGCACTAGAGTGAATGGGATGGATGACATTGCAATTGCAAAGCAGATGTGTTTCTACTGCGAATGCTGTTTATTTTTATTTTTCTCAACTAGTTATACCTTTTCTGTCAACAGATGGCTCCGGGGGTATCGATATGAGAAATTTTGTAGCTTGATGAAATCAAGTTTTTGTAATTTAGCAGCTCGAGAAGTTTTTCGATTTCATGATGTGGTTTGCATTTAACTTTAGTTTTAAAGTTTTTTATTGGTGTAGAAATAACCATAGCTGCTTTTTGGATGAAATCAAGAAAAGAATCAAATTTTTGCATGCTTGTCATTTTCGTTTATGATCGAGAAATTGAATCAGCATAAAATTTTCAATTAGATATTTAATAAAAACCACTAATTTTAAAAAAAAAATTAAAAAATTTAAATCATCATCAGGCAGTCAATATTAAACATTTATTTAATGCTGTCTGCTATCTGTAGGCATCTACATGCAGCTCATCGAAAGCAGTGTCTCAGTCCTCTCTAGTTTTATTTATTTATGTACCTACATAGCATAACGTTTGATCGAATGTTTTATAAATAATTAAAAAGGATTAACAAGACAAACTCATGCCGTAATACGTTACTGTCCTCTACAATTTTCCATGTGAGGTTTCATAACTTATCTGAAACAAAATTAGTAGATCTTGAGTCTAGTTTCTATAGTCACCGTATGGCTTCAATTGGTTATAATTTGCTCGACTCGTTTTCTACAAATAGTTCTTTTTTCGATTTCTCTACTCACAATCTTTGGACTATTTACGGAACTGAGATTATAAGAAGAGCACTAAAAAAGTGCTTAATAGCAATTACTTCATGCTTCACCATTGTCAAGAGAAACGTGTCTTATAGGTTCTACCGGAAAACAATTTAACTAGTAAACGTTAGAAACATACAATTCAAGATACTCTTTTTACCTGTCTTACCAGTCGGCTCTTACTGTAATCTTTCGTATACAGCTACGGCCCAAAATATATATACATATATGTACCTACAACTAACTCCGTCCACCTTAAACTCATTTGATGTGCGATCCAGATGTCTCAAAACGTTAATAGACCTTAAAGAAATCATAGAAGCAAGCATGATTACTTCAGGAAGAAGAGAGCTTAATGCAACACATTTAAGTGTGAAACATATGAGAACTGCCGCAGGCAACATTTGCTGCAGATATCATGGTATTCTGCTGCTCACTTTAATAATTTTTTTTATTTTGATGCTTAATGCCCAAGTAGTAATAGCAGGACGAGACAAATCAATTTAAAATTGTATGTGTGAAAACAACACTTTTTAAGTTGCAGGCCGCCTACTTCTTGATGTTGTTTGCTTTTTGCTGTTAAATTATTTAACTTTAACAACTTTTGATAATATCGAGTGAGGATGAGATGACTACTGCCTCCTTCCTCATTTCAAAAATACCACAGGCATTTCAAATGGTTTTGAAACAGCTTAACGTATACGGAATCTTGGTTCGTTCCTTTTCTCGTTCTGAATGAATTTGGGTGAAATGACCGAGAACGATATCATAATTTAGTTCTTTGCACATAGAAAAAGATGGAACCAGAAAGTTTCTTCCATTTGACAAAAGCAAGTATACATTCATTTTTTTAAGCCAAGCTCAGGGGACACCCCATGATGCAAAGCACAGCGTGGCAGGAAGCAGATAAGGAAAGGATTAGGGGATATGAGAAGAGTGGCGCAGTGCCGATGTATGTCGCCCTTAAACTTCCGCAGATTGTATGCCGGAGGAAAAACAGAAGATGGTAAACTGTTACACATTCGCACTGTTCGGGATAAAAAACCATCACGGAGTTTTACTGTACGGCCGAAAGTAATTGGAAGGGTAAAAGGTAGTGCGCGGTTTGGAGCGCGAGTATTGCGTGCAGGAATCAGTCTATAAGGGATTAGACTAACTAGATATTTCGTCAGAGCATTGACCATGAATGTAGTCATAAAGGAGCGAAAGGCAACCAACATTGCGGCGGTGCTCCAGTGAGTCGATATGACAAGTTATTGCCATATGACCAATGAGCTTGAAGGCTCTCTTTTAGACAATATCCAATGGAGCTAAGATACTTATTGAGACCTTCCCAATCAGCATTCTTTTATTTCCAGAGAAGCCTACTTGTAGGTGAAGAAGTAGGGAGGCACAGGTTTGAGGTGGTAAATTGAGCCGTGATTAAACTATGGTCCGAATTACCAAGAGGGGAACTGACTGAGATGGAATATTTGTCAGAATGAGATATTAGAAACAAATCCAGTAAATTAGGTCTATCTCCAGCTGCATCAGGAATTCGCGTTGGTGCATCCACTAGCTGTTGCATATTAAAAGATTCACTGAAGAGTTCAACGAAAAGGCCTACAGTACTTGTGTTGTGGTAGAAGAATGTCTGAGCCACGATATGTTATGGACATTGAAATCGCCTGCCAGAACTATTCGGAAAAGAGGGAGACAGAAAGCAAATGATCAATATTGTTGGAGATTTTGTCAAATACGTGTCCTCACACATATTGTTGTTTATCAAAATCGAAGCTATTTTCCAACAAAGAACACTTAAGCTCAACTTTTACTACATCGGTCAAATTGTAAGTAGTACAAATTAAAATCGTTCTACTTGAATCCGTGAAAATCTCAGGTACATTCACATCCATTCGGAGTCCGACGACAGATTGAAACTAAATCGTCCGGCCCGAGAAATAGAACGACATGGGTTGAAATAAATTCATCCTGAACGAGAAAAGCAACGTAGCATCTGCCTTCGTTATTACAAAATAGCGCTCTTGTCGCTTGCTTTTCTGAATCTGTTTAGGACCTGCGCTAATTGTGGATACATTTGGGATCTTCTCTGATGTATACATTTTCAATTGGCCGTGTGGCAACAGTAATTTTACTTTTTTAATTGCAAGACATCTATTTCATGCATCGTGGACTTGTTCGCGAATGCTTGAACTGCTTGGTAGTATACATATTAGTTATGGCGTGGACATAATTTTATACATATTTTTACGCAAATTTATGAAGATTGCTAAAATCTTTTCGCATTCAACCAATAGCATAGTTCATATATAATTCCTAAGTACTTCAATAAATGCAACGCTCATAGAAATTGTTCGGTCACTAATAATAATTTCATCTCAATCGTCCTATTTCCTATGCCATTCTCTTCAATTACAACTATAAATTCTCACCAACAATATGTTATCCAAGAAGCAAATCTTTTATAGTTTCTTTACTAAAAATGTTCTATAAAATAAAAAGCTGTGCGATGCCTGTACCTGTTTCAAAACTGCATACGAATTATGATAGGATTTCTGAGTATTTTTAAAGATACACAGTCAGACTGAGAGTGTCCTTATTCGACACTTTCAACAATTATTGCAACCTTTTCTATTTTTATTAGGTTGTAAGTGTTGTCCTAGCACTGCATCTAGTCTAACCTGATTCAGATCTGTGTCGATTTAAAAGTCCTAACAACAGCATGAACTTTTGAACGTTGATAACTCAGAAAGAATTAAAATGGTTATCGATAATTCTTATTTCATAAACGAAGTTGTAAAATAATGGTTAATTCTTAATAAAGACAATTAGTCGAAAGATAACTATTAACGTTCAATTTTTAGCATAAATAAAATATGGTTGACTGAGATGGATATTAAATGGAATATTTCAAAGGAATGAGAAATTTCAAAAGTTTTAGACTACTTACGCATCTCATCATTCATTAATTTGAAAAATATTTTGTCGTCGTGGGTAGGTTAGGTAGTTACCTACGTACTTGCAGTGCCTGATTAAGATAAAGTTGAAAGTATCATCAAAATTGACAAATCAAATAACTAAAGGGGAAATTTAAGTCGACTTAAGCACCTTCCGAATATGTTACCTATAATTACCTACACCACATATGTCGGAAGTAAAACAGTTTCTAGCTGGATTCATTACTAAAGTTCTTTTTTTAAGGTAGCTACTTTGATTAGACTTGGGAGTGCAAAAATTGGGAAATAGTTGATTCTCCTGTTTCCGTTCGTTTGGAAATCGCAAAATTAATTATAAGAAGTAAATAGGCAGGGAACTATGAGAATTTATAGTACCAATCAAGATCATCACCTTCATTATTATCATCAGAAGTATATTTTCTATTTCATTACCGACAGAAGCATTTTAAAGTGATCGTATAACTTTCCGTTTTATGTAGCACAGATGAATCAAGAAGAGATTTGTTTCATATGTATCAACATTAGTTTTCAAAGCACAGCGAGTGCCTTGTACTAATTTACAGGAATTTAGATTTTTTATGACTGAAATATTATCCTCTTGTAGGTATGTGTACCTCCTTCAAAGATATTGTAATATGCCTTAAATCAAAGCAGATGATTGTTTTATATTGAAAATTGGAAAGAAAATATTCTAAGTTTGGTTGGTAGGCAGTTGACAACTTTTTTCCTTTTAGGTAAATGTTTCATTCTTTAGAGATTTTATTGACTTTTTTTCTGATATTTTTCGTCACTACAATAATTTTTTTTTATGTGATGAAGTAGGTATTTTAGTCAACATTTCTATTTGGTTTGTCACAGATTACATTTGAAACATATGTAGATAGGTACGTACTGAAATTTACAATACAATGAGAGGTACGTAATTGGATAGAGATAATTTTTTTCAGTCTATTAAATTCATTTCAAGTTTATGCCTAAAGTTTTTCGAATCATGATCTAATTTTTCTTGGTTTGATCGCTATAAAAAACTATCAGTAGGAGCGCCTTAATAGTAATTTAGTTGTCGTCATTAAATTCAATTTTATTTCGTAATTGTCTTAAAATTTTCTTATGGCAATGCAATGGACCTATCTGTCCGCACTGTTAAAGAGAAAAACAACAGCTAAAATTTCGGCTTCATTGAATTCGTTATTAAATAAAATGCATACATAATTTACTCAACGAAGGTTGATTTCGTTTATACTGCTTCTTTTATCCTCTTCTACAATTCCATAATTTGGTCATAAAAGTGAGAGAGAGGGAGACAAAGAGACAAAGAAAATAAAGATTATCTTCACATTGCCTTCTCCTCTTCCAAATTTTAAAATTTCTGCTTTATTTCATTGGTTTATAAATTTCACACACACCTATTTAACTTAACGAATATTTTGTTCATGCGCAGTAAAACTGAGTTTTACATTTTGGTCATAGCTGATCTGAAATTTTCTGATCGCCTGGTATTTGCTGTTTCTTCAAAATGCACTAGAGTGAATGGGATGGATGACATTGCAATTGCAAAGCAGATGTGTTTCTACTGCGAATGCTGTTTATTTTTATTTTTCTCAACTAGTTATACCTCTTCTGTCAACAGATGGCTCCGGGGGTATCGAAATGAGAAATTTTGTAGCTTGATGAAATCAAGTTTTTATAATTTAGCAGCTCGAGAAGTTTTTCGATTTCATGATGTGATTTGCATTTTAACTTTAGTTTTAAAGTTTTTTATTGGTATAGAAATAACCATAGCTGCTTTTTGGATGAAATCAAGAAAAGAATCAAATTTTTGCATGCTCGTCATTTTCATTTATGATCGATAAATTGTATCAACATAAAATTTTCAATTACATATTTTATAAAAACCACCAATTTTTAAAATCATCATTTGGAATCATCATTTGGAATCATCATCAGGCAGTTAATATTAAACATTTATTTGATGCTGGCTGCTATCTACAGGCATCTACATGCAGCTCAGCGAAAGCAGTGTCTCAGTCCTCTCTAGTTTTAGTTGTTTATGTACATAGCATAACGTTTGATCGAATGTTTTATAAATAATATAAAAGGATTAACAAGACACACTCATCGCAGTCGCTGTTATCCTGCCTGCCGTACTCCGTTGCTGTCCTCTACAATTTTCCATGTGAGGTTTCATAACTGATCTGAGAAAAAATTAGTAGATCCTGAGTCTAGTTTCTATAGTCAGCGTATGTCTTCAATTGCTTGTAATTTTACGGACTCGTTCTCGACAAGTAGTTCTTTTTTCGATTTCTCTTCTCACAATCTTTGGACTATTTACGGAACTGACATTATAAGAAGAGCACTATAAAAGTGCTTAATAGCAATTACGTCATTCTTCACCATTGTCAAGAGAAACGTGCCTTCTAGGTTCTACGAGAAAATAATTTAACTAATAAACGTTAGAAACATAGAATTCAAGATACTCTTTTTCCCTATCTCGCCAGTCGGCTATTACTGTAATCTTTCGTATACAGCTACGGCCTAAAAGATATATATCTATATATGTACCTACAACTAACTCCGTCCACCTTAAACTCATTTGATGTGCGATCCAGATATGTCTCGATCCAAACGGAGCTATCTTCCTACATGTATGGTTCATTTAACCGTCAGATCCATAGTGATAACCTTTTAAGTTCATATCAGTTCTTCTATTCCACGTCTTGGCCGTTGATTTTATAATGACTTGCTAATCCTATAATGGCCTATAGATCTGCCAATTGGATATCAGGCATATACGTATCTAGTTCTGCTGGTAAAACTTCCTATCCTATCGCGTTTCTTTATTTAGTGATGGCTACATATTCTGAATCCAACAATGCCTTAATATGAAATTAAAGGAATTTAAATGTATTCTCCTCTTGATCCTTCAGATTAAATAATGATTATTTTCTCACTCTTCTTTCAAAAGAAATATCTAGCGTGTAGCATCGGTTTTGGTTCTGTATAGCTCTATACCTGGAACTAAAAATAATACTGAAGACTGGTCCCGAAAACTTTTGTATGGTTTTCGTCCAACTTGAACAAGTAATCAAAATCAAGCACAACCCAGAATTGGCAGACCAAAAGGACCTAAAAATACAAAACTAGAAACAGATATTATTTAACTGCATCAATAAGAATAAAACGATCTCAGTTCGCAATGTGGCGACTAAAACGAAACCCAATTTCTTAGTAAAGACATTCAAACAGCAAAAGAAACATAAACGAACAGCTGAGCAGGAAAATTTTCCAAACCCGTGCAAATTTTTCCGGACAGGTTCTTCTCTTGCGCAAGAGCACTAGAATAGAGTATAAATAATTCCATATCTGCGATCACACATTTTCGGTATAGTACAGTAAAATTCCGTAATTCTTTTTTATTTCGAACTGTACGAATGTGAAATAGTTTAACATCTTCTCTTTTTCCTTAGACTTAGTTTTGTGAAGATTTAAGAGGGACATTATATCAGGATATCCGCCACTTTCCTTATGTGTCCTTTCCTAATCCTTTCCTTAACTCCTTCCTGCTATGATGTCTACTTTGCGTCATAGGGCAACCCCTGAGCGTGGCTTAAGAATAAAAATAGAAAAAAAGGATATGTAAGAAAGTAATCTCGGACATTCGCAATTTCCTCTATAGTTAAATTTTGCTACAATATTTAAGAATATTAACCAATCCAAATCTTCGTTGAGCTGAAGGGATTTTCCATGTCTAACGGTTGTGCCTGGAATTTAAGCTGCGTCGGTCGGCATCAAAATAGTAAAACTGAATAAAAACATATCAAGAAAACAATTTTTCTTCATTTCCGAATTTTATGTATGAAAAAGAAAATTGAGCGATTTTATAGGATCAATTTGGTTATAATAACTAAAGAGAAGCGATTTCATGTATATTTTGATAAATATATATAACCGAACCGTATAAAATTATTTATTTCCGTTTACCTATAAAAATTTTATGAGGAAATGCCAAATTATCTTAAATTTTAAGCATAGTATTTTCCTTGCTTTTATTTACATTGAAAGCAATCTGTACACAGGATCTATACCTACTATAAACACGTTATTATAACTTCCATTTACAAGAAAAATATATTCTGATCGATATCCTTACTTGGAAAATAATTTCCTTTTCCGGGGATTTCAGTCCCCTTTTAAATTGGAAAACTTTCATATTTCTGTTGAAAATGTTATAAGAGCTACAAGAATTGAGTGATGAACCTGGCAAATGGCTTACCTTGCAATAATGGAAGCAAAATAGACAATCTGCTATTATTAGGGGGCTTCTGAGTGAATTTATTTTGGCAGTAAATTGAGTTGTAGACTTCTATCTACTTTACCTCCTGCCTGTACTGCCCAAGAAGGTTGAACAAAAGCTGAGAATATTTTAAATAAGCTTTGAGCAATTTTGTTTTATTCTTCACAAATTTAAACAGCCAAAAGAGTTAATTAATTCAAATAAATAGACTTTGTTTGAAATACATTTTCGGTGAGTAGTTATTTAATTTTTGTTAAGGTTTTGTACTCTAGAGAAAGTCTCTCAAAAGTATTATTTACATTTTCACCTTTCGTCGATAAAATGCTTTTTCCTCGAGGCAAATTAATTGCCTTTGTCTTTCTTTTTTCTTAAATTGTTTACAAAAGTTATGTTTTGGAATTACTGTAACATTTTCATTTTCGAATTATTACTACAAGGAGAATCGAGGATATTTCTTAAGAGAAACTATTAACTTCTAATTTGGTTCTCTGCAGACTGATGCTTAAATAGCAATTCACGGTGTTAAATCGGAGCTTCTTTTCTTCCTTCTTATTACTTACTCGTTATAGCACGCAACAGAAAGACTCAGATTCAAGAAAGATAATTTGTAAGTAGATTTGCAGGGCACGGTATAATGTGATTTTCTTTTGGATACCAGATAGTAGCTTTGTAACTATTGTATCCCCTAGTCTACAAACACAATGCACTTTTAGCGGGGTGCTAATTCTTTATATCGTACGCGGCAGCAGTCTTTATTTCGCACGCTGTAACCGCAAGCAATGACAAGATGCAGCTGGGGAGCAACGCTGTCTTCAGCCTTGTTTGGATCCCGAAGTTATGACAGCTTGTATATCTCTTGGCGCAGAAATTGCTTATTAGGCGCAGGAAGTGTAGCGACGGCGACTTGACCTGATCACGGTCAACCACTCGTTCTATAGGGAAACAGCTTGAGGTGCGTTGTCAATCTCCTGACCTGAGATATCTTCTTACTTATTTAAAAGAAATCATGTTGTCCTAATGGCCACTTAAAGCCGCCCAAAGAAGAGCAAGTCTACCCTATATCGACTTGACGGCTGCTGTATGAAAAGTGACCGCGCTGGTCTGCTTCTGAACAGTCTGAATCTATAGGGTTCGCTTCTAAACAATCTTGATCTGTAGGGTTCATTTCTATTCACCCTGGAGTAGAACCGATATTGACTTGCCGATCACAGAAACAACGGCTATGTTGCTGGTACTCAGTACTATCGGAGAAATCAGCTGTTTCGGCACCAGATTATTGGTCCGTTTGTGGAAGGCCAGAAATCACAATCTCTCATATCAAGATTACTTAGAGTGGTTAAAAAGAGAAGACAGATGTCGGCTCATCAGGCGTGGTCTGTTAGTTTCTTTTTTATTTTATACTCGTTCTTTCAGTTCCGGTTGACATCAGAATAATTATAGGTCTGTTCGCGTGCTCAGTTTTGGGACAATGCATTTCAATGAATATGCACGAACTTACCCAATTACCGTTCCCGTACATTCTCGTGCACACAAAATTACACGAGTTTTGTATACGTCACAGCTTCCCCTCTCGCATGAATTTACCCGAAGTTTTTAGTTAGTGGACAATTCTTGCAAGGAAAATTGACAGCTGTCATAGGAAAAGTTAATTTTTTTAATTTTCTGAAAAGTTTTTAAAGCGCAATCAAAATGTCGAATGAAGATAGTTTAAGTATTCAATGCTCCCATAGGACTTTTCAAGACTGCAACAAGTTAAAAAAAATAAAACATTGCTCATTCTCAAATGTTATTCCACACTTCTTCTTCTTCTTGTTTTTCACGAAGTTGCATGAAAAGCGTTCCCTTACTTTTTCATGTATTCTACATTCTTCCCTCACCACACGAGTAAGTTTTTACCCAAAAAGTTTTTGCACGAGAAGTACGCGAACAGACCTTATATTTACACTAAAGTCAAAGCCTATCTAGCTAAACCATCCTACCTTATTAGATGCGAATTTCAAAAAAAAAATTTCCAATTTTACAAAGTCGGAAATATACAACCCGGCACAGATGCGTCACCACACACTTGAGGTTGAATAAAGACAAACCTCGACCAGCATTTTGCTTTCCTCATCATTTACACATACCACGGAGAATATTTTTCAAGTTCAAGTCATCTCATCGGATATTTTAACTCATGACCTTTTCTTGTTGACCTCTTGATGGTTAACCACTGAGTCATATGTGCAAAGCAAAGACAAATCAATTACATTACTTAAAGGGTTTTAAAAAACAACAGCTTTTATCTCCAGAACTGAAAGATAACATGCATTTCGAAATTTTTGTAACTAAGATAAAAACATTATGGAACACCTTGTAGCTCGCTATTTTTATTAATTCCATTATCATACCTAATTCAAATAAAAAAACGTCAAAAATGTTAAATCACATTTTATTTACGCTTTCATTCTATCGTGTGATTTTTGCTGTGTATCTGCAGAGCCGTTGTTAAGCATTTGTGCGCTCTCGTGTGAGCTTCAATTTGTCGAGCCTGTAGACTACCTCCTAATCGAATTTTATCTAAACATAACTTATTTATATTTCACAACCACTGTTCGCACCTTGAAGTAAATGTGTTTTGCATTTGAAGGTGTTTCATATTTTATTTCTGATTTAAGATTTAAACATGATAAATTCTGCATAATTTTTTTTCCAAAAACGTGCCTTATTTACTAATTTTTTAGCCACACTTTTTAATATTGCGTGGATTACTCACCAATCAAGCAAAATGAAATAAAAAATAAAGTATAAAACATCTTCAAATACGAGCATACCTACTTACTTCAAGAGTGGTCCAGCTGTTGTAAAGCACACGGTTATTTGGTACTGGGAGTTCTTTCTTGGATTGTTTTCGATATAATTATACTATAGATATATTCTAATATATGAGCGTAACGCGGAAGTTTGTTAATGTAGTGCAGCATATGATTAAAAGCCATTAACAGTTGTCTTCGACATACAGAATGAAATGAAGCCCACTGTAAACGAGACTATCATAGATAAAATGCGGCATAACAAGCGTTAGGGCTAATTATTTGCAAACGGATATTGATAGACAGCTAGAGCTAATCCACAACTGACGCAGACTGTATTCTTCCCAACGTTTGAGTTTATTATAGTTACAGCAGCTGAACTGTGAGTTAAGTTGAATGCTTAAGTTCTTTATGCAATCAACATATTCCAACATCATATTACGGCACATCACCGGCGGTATGTCAGATTTTTCGATAACTACTCTGTACACAACCAGGCAATTTGATTTTGAAGGGTTGAGTAACAATTTATTATCGTGTATTTGCTGCAGATACTCATTAATGCAATACACACAATCTTCCATTAGTCCGATTGGCATTCTAAGGTATAGTTGAACACGTAGCCGGCATACAGATGAATAAATGAATTTTTTACAATATGCTGAAGGTCATTTATATATAGGCTGAATAAGAGTGGACCAAGTACTGATCCTTGAGGAACACCAGAGTGAAGAAAGCTGGAGTAGAACGAGAATCTCGTGCTGGATTGTGGAGTCTAGCAGCGGGTTGAAAGAAGCTGATGATGAAAATTAAAACTATTGGATAGTTCAAGAAGCCAATTAGAATGATCAAAAGAATCAAATACCTTATAAAAGTCAAGTAAAACTATAATTGTTAGGTGTCATTGTCGAGCGAATCATAAGTATCGGTTAATACTTTTATTAGAGCTGTCTCACAACTATGCTTTGACCGAAAACCTAATTGCCATGGCGATAACATATTGTTAACCTCAATATGACCCATAACTTGCCAATACATAATTTTCTCCAATACCTTAGTAAAAAAATTAAGTAAGTTAATAGGACGAAAACCATTTAATTTAATTAGGAATCGGAACCACTATACTCCGCTTCTAATTGGTAAGAGATTAGGAGGTGGTGAGACAGGAATTAAAGACTGCATATATTATAAAGAGCTAGTAGTTTAATGAATTCTGGTTGTAAGCCATCGATGCCAGTGGCATTGGACTATATTGAATACATTGCTCTTAAGATATCGTGATTAATGCAGCAGAAAGCGGAGCCCCTCTGATGTGCTATCAGGAAATATACCACTTTGAACATGCTGACCTGAAGCCACTTAGCTAAAGAAGCTAAAGAAGAACTTCCAGTGGTGTATGGCTATATAGTATACTGAAAAAACAAACATTTTTAATCCCTTAAATCTTTTGTTCAAAAAAAGATAAGGTCTGATGCTGATAATATTCTGCGACGGAATAAATGTTATACGTCATCGATCTTACCAATTTTTCTGTCTGTATGACTTTTCCTCTTCTTTAATGTTTGTTATAGAATTGACCGCCGCCAGAAGGCTTTTTTGCTTTTCTGGCAATCCTGATATTATTATTTTTGAATTTGTGAAATATGAGTAGGTATAGGTATTCAACTTTATTTGAAATTAGACTTTTTTGCACTCAGAGAGAAAACTATTTTTTTAAAGGAAATATTTTCTTGAATTAAGAAATTATTTGACTGAATTCCAAGTTCGATAGGCGAATTTTAATTTGTTTTGATCACACACGTCTTGTAATATAAAATTACACAAAAACACTGTCGGGGGGCAAACGAGAGCTCTGAAAAATTATCTTGTTTTAAATGTTAGGTAATTTGTCGCCCCCTGATGTGGTGCACGCTTTGAATACACGCTTACGCAGGCCCTATGTATATGTCTATTTATTTTTGGTTAAAGAGTTTTGTTTTTAGAAAGGCAAGGTGACGAGAGTTCCCAAGCACGAAGCTCAGAGTGGCCCATTGTGCTTTCCTGCTAGAAACTCTGTCACCAGTCCTGTTTTCTTAACGCCGCGCATCCGGTTTTGGTGAGAACCAAATGTTAGCCTACTCCGGGCGAAGGCCGGACAAGCACACGGAAAGTGTTCGGTGGTTTTAGTTTCTCCTTCCCGACAGGACGGGCACTCAAAGCTGTCAACAAATCCCATCCTTATTAGATGAGCGTGAGGCGAGCTTTAGCCAGTGATGATGCCAACCACAGTTCTACATTGTTTTCTTCCGAGCTCCAAAAGAAAATCAGAGAAATACCTATTAGGCCCATCAGGAAAATTTTGTGTGCACCTGCATGTGCTCAGGTTCGCCCATCTCTACTGATGCTTTATACGAACATCCGCTTTGATGAGAGATCCGATACCCGAGGTGGCAACGTCTACGGCGGGTTCCGACCCGAGGAAGCGATAATCAGAGCCAGACCCAGCTAGAAGGTCAGCCCTTTCATTCTCCATGATCCCCAATTAACCAGAAATCCACTGAAAGGACACCTTGTTATGGATAAAAAGGTTATCCATGTACGACCTGCAGTCCTCCAGTATCTTAGATGTTATCCGAGGGCTACTCAGAGCCATCAAGGCTGGCTGAATATCCGAAAGGAAAGCAATGCCCTTACCCTTATTTCTCCTTATCAAGAGCTAAGGCTTAAAGTTTAGTATGAAACATTTCTCAGCAACTCATTATCAACTTGTTGTTTATATGAACCCTTAAAATATATAGGAAACAGGAAAGACGACAATCTAGATTTTGTGTAATAAATTCTGGTATACCTATTTTAAAAGACAGGTAATCATTTCGAAACATGCTCATATCTCCCAGAGTAAACCAATAAGTTTCAGTCTATAAATTCTTCTTGGAGGCCTCAAATCAAATTTTTAACTGCTTGATTTTTTTAGTTCTGAATAATAATGTTTGTGTTTATGAATAAAATATTATATTTTATTATTTTCGGTTTTTCGACAAGTTCATTTCATAAAGGGCCTATATCTCGGAAAATTCAGTTCTTGTTATATCTTGGCTCAGAAAATTTTTATAATTCTCAATTTCGATCAACACATAATGAAATACGTCCAAGACAATTTCATCCAAAAGTCAGTAGGTATACTTTTGACCGTATATTCAGTTTTCTATTACTCGTGCAAAATTCAAATTTCCAAATTTGAGTCCTTTTCGAAATGACCTCGTTTCTCATTTCGTTTTAATTACAATATCTGTGGTGAGGGGTGAAATTTGAATCATTTTTACAGATGACACACTAATTTTACATGCACTTAATCACACCACATCGATATTTGTCAAAGAAAATGCGAATTTGATTTGATACAAATATTCTAATAATTTTCTTACTTTGGGGCTATGTAATATTTTAATTTGATACAATAATTTATTGATTGATGACCAAAACATTTAAACTTACTTTCACTAATCGATGCTATTGGCATTGTATGAAGAGATCGAAACTCAACACACTTTGGAAATGACATCGGCATGTGCCATGTTCAAATTGTAACTACGAATATACCCAAAATTTAAGTTAAAATTTCCACCAAAAATTACTCGTCATCGATTTCATAAAAACTTATAAATAATTGAAATAAAACAACAACAAAAAAGTCTCTTTAGAATTTTCAATCAATAAATCCAAGGAAAGATTTAATTTATACACAACTTTATTCCTTACCCGCATCAGAGCTAACGCAATCAAAATCGAGTACAGAGTCTTTGATTAATTAGGGTTTATTAATTTAATCTTCATCGATATATCTACCTGCCTAGAACTTTGAAATTTACATTATATTTATGTATTAGGGGTGAACGTAGATAAGTACATAGTTAAAAACAAAAATTACAAATTACATGCCTAAAGCCAGAATATAATATTACTCGCCCACAAATTTCGATATATAGTTAGTACATACATAACCTTTGACCCTCTCAATTCATTATTATTTTTTGGTAGAAAACGTGCGTACGTAAAGAGTGCTGCTACTCGAATTATAATCAATTCTGAAGAAGCATTGTGTTTGTGAATATTTTTAGTTTGACCTTATTAAGTGTTTGAGGAAATTGTTCGTGATATGTTAAAATGACATTTTCAGTATTTAATCAGTATCCAGAAATATATTAGATTAGTGTTACACTCAATATCGACGTTATGACTTAATGTTTTCTTGTTTTTTTTTTGTAGAATCAGTAAAAATTCATTTTCTTAATATAGATAATTTGTAATATTAGAACGCATGAGGAAAAGTCGGAAAAAGGAGTAAGTATAGCAGCAGTGTTAGAAAACATTAAGCAATCAATGAATACTCGAATGTTCATTATTTATAATGTTGTAATAGTTATTTAAAATTTGATTCTGTTACGTTAAGGAATATCAGATTCAGTGTTGTTGTTTTTAGTTCAATTTGTTATTTTTTAGTAAATAGTTTACCGCCACGTAATGTTCTGAGAAATTTTGTGACATTTCTATTATTATATTTAAAATGAGTGAACGAATGTTTTGAAGTGGCAACTCTTCCGTTTGCCACTAAAACGAGTTGCTAGACGTGTGTAGCAATAAAAAAAAAAACATTTATAAGTAGTGAGAATTTTTTCTCAGTAATTATCTTTTTCAATGGTTCCCAACGCAGGATTTGAATTACTCCGTAATAAAATGTATTGAATTCCATAATCATGAATCACTTCTAAATCAATGGCCATAGCACTATATCAACTGTTAAAATATTCTACCACATCCAGAATCTCTGAGTTGATGTGGTTTCTATTAAAATTGTTCTCTTCCGAGTATTTCTTGCTCTTCCTGGACAATAGATTCCAGAGTCCGTTTTGAAATATTAATTTTTTTCTGTCGATTCAGTTCTACCTGGACCGTCTCGTCTACAGTATTCTTCGCTTGATACCAAGTTTTTTACAGATCTATATTGATTTGATTATATATCTGACCTGATTTCTTGTAGAGTTCTTTTGATGAAAAACGCATCGCGAGCGCATTTCCCTTGAAATCAAATTTGGCTGCATTGGTTAATTTTATGAATATTTCATAAGTATGCGAATAGCGAACTGTTTACCATATTCTGTCTTTCACTTTAATTATGAATTTCAAATACGTTCAAAAGACGCGTACACATAGGCAACTCAACCAAATCCCAAGTTCTCTTCACCATTTTTCCTATCTTGTCAATGCTAGAGGAATATACCCTCTTACCTTTGGCATCATCATCACCATCATCTTAAAAAAAATACAACGAAATTATCAGTGATCATCACTGTCCACTTAAATTAATGGAAGACAAAATTAATTATTGGATCTCTGAGAGCTTTTGTGAAATTACTCCTAACTGTCCTAAGGCGCCCATTCGAAATTGATGTCTTTAACAAAACTTGTATTATTCTAGGAGCCTTACTGCTTTCTTGCTGAACGAGAAGAGAATTGTTTTGCTCTATTACGAATTCGTTATGAAATTCTTCGCTTGCCCTGGTGTATTTTCCCCGCGTACCAGTTTAATATACTGTCCTCCCAAAAGCCTGAGGTTTGTCCGGCTCAGAGTCAGTAAACAAAAATCTCCTTCCTTTGCAAAGTTGTGCGTAATCTTGTTGCTCTTAATGCCTTCATGTCCTGGCACCCAAATCAGTCTGAACTTATTTGTTTCATCTATGTAGTTGCTTCAAAACAGTAATACCCTAGACACACGGGACATACCTATCAATGATCATTGGTTCAATTACGTAATTGGACCAATGATAATTCCTGTTTTGGGGTGGCACACGGAACTGACGGTCTTCACGTAATTAGATTAGACAGACTAGATTTGACCCATTAAATGAGTCACTTGTGCATTCTGGCGATTACTCCCATATCCTTAAATTTCACAGACATATCCGCGTATATGTGGCTATTTCTTCGTGCCTTTCTCAGATCTTTTATATAAATGCGCCACAGCTCGCACAGCTAATAATTTTCAGCAGTTTTCCACAATCTTGCCTTTTTCTTCGTCTTTTTTTCATTCGTCTCGTTTTCCATTTATAATGTATGAAATTTTTTTAAAGAATTCAATAATTTGGGAAAAATGTATCAGCCAATTTCACAAATGACATCTGACAGTGATGGCTGGAAAATCAGCTGATTTTTCCAATAATTTGCACTTCCTCACCGCTGAAAGCGCGCTTATCGCTAAAAGAAATAACAACCAATGCATAATTGCAAACGAATGAGCTTGTGGGGGCGTAATTGGTCCAATGACAAAACGAATGACCATTGCGCCAATAATGCAGTGACACACGAGCTATGCAATGATCATTGCTCCGTCAATGATCATTGATACGTCCCGTGTGTCTAGAGTATAAAACAGTCCCAAACAAGCTTAGATTCAAAGGTATACGAATTTTACACGTTGAGTGCTATATATATATATATATATTTGCTCCACGCATGTTCTTATGGATGAATTCGCAAGCTAGAGCTCTATGGCGCGACTCTCTGTCTAGATAATGGTAAGTGAGGCCCTCCAACAACTTAGCAAGTCGATAACTCGGTCCACCCACATCTAACCTGCCTTCCAGTATAGCCTCTAAGCTGTAAGGCTGCAGTCGTACATGTACATACGCATGGCACCAGTCATAGTAACACAAAAGATCCTTTTAAATCGCAACTCTGATAACATCAAATCTTCTGGTATGCATACAGGAGGACTGGATCTAAGCAGATGGCCGCCATTTTCAGTCAATAGTAATATCAACACGTCAACTATTTCGACTTGGTTAAGTTCTGTAAATTATACCTCCCAGAGTACAAGTTTTTGTGATAACTAGGCAAACTAGAATTTTCAAACCAAAGGCTGTTTTCAGTTACCTCTGGGTGAAACTCAACCACGAAAAAAATTAATGCATATTATTATCACAAGATGAGTTATCCAGTGCACTATCTTCGAACCACTCATGCGTATTGGTATATTTGGTCAAACATCTGGTGGTGCTAATTTTTTCATCCATATGCATAGCTCTCAATTGATTTTCAAATTCAAGCAGACATCGAGTTGTTTAATCTTCGGAGTAATTGGTCCATAATTTTTTAACAATGTTTTCTTCCTAGTACCACTATTTGTCGTTTTGGATAATGCATAAATGTATTTAAAATCTACCTTAAATTCAGCAGTCGCATTGATCTCTAAGCGGGTGATTATGTTCTTAAGATTATTTGCATTTAATCTGTTTTAAGTCTTGATGCCATGTCATCTGCATATCGTTGAAGTTGTTGTGATGACACTTCAGGTGCTCCTCCACCATGAGGCGAATAGTAGAAAAGATAATAGGTAGGTATAGGTCTGCCTCTTTCAGAATATTCCTCCGTGACTGCACCTGGCACGGTCCCATCAAATAGACATACATACATAGCTACGGCTTTGTTTTGGAAAATTTAAACAAATAAGTACCTCAGACTGTTTGTTCTCAGTCCATTCATATTCAAAACTCTGGAGACAGATTCAGGTAAGAAGCAATTTAATGCAATCTTGGAAAACTTTCAGAAGTTAACTTCTTAAATATTTTACAAGTTAATGTAATATTTATAAAACCGAATCAAAGAGAAAATGTGAATGGGTTGTTGAATTCTCTCCGAATCTTCTTATAAAGCTTTAGACGTATATGTATATGTATAGATTATGTGTTAGGCTGTTATGTGTGTGTATAGGTCTACTTTGCCTACTTTAAAATCAAAAGTATACAAATTTTCTAGAAACTTGGTCTTGGATTATAAACTTAAAGTATCCTATCGATACGAAAGTTTCGAAGAGCTTAGTTATACGTGCGGAATAGTTGCCAGGTTTACGTTTGGGTTATACTTATATATTTGTAGACAAAAGTATATTGACTACATTTATGTATATATATATATATATATGTACGTACATATATCTCATTGGTAAGAGCAAACTCATATAACAGCAAAATTGAGGATAAATTCATCGGTAACAAATAGAATTTTTACCACAAAATGTAGAGGGAATTTAAAAAGAATTTCTAATACCATAAACGTGAACATCTCTTACTGAAAATGATTGGAATTTCTTTTTGTGTCTACATACATATATATTTATAAATATATATAGGCATTGCTACAAGAATATATAAGTCATAATATCAACAAAAAGTCACGAAATTACTTTGAACCAAGGCTATTCACTATATACCTACCCCATGCAATCAGATAGAATTTTATTTGTAGCGTACACGAACGATACCAGTCTATACTCTCGCGAGGAAAAAAAATATACCTTGAAATAAAAACGTAAGCAAAAGGTGCTGAGACGAAGCTCTTGCGCACACGAGATAGGTTTACTGAAAAATTTGTCGTCAAAGATAAGAAACGACAAAATTTAAGTAACATTACTGTTAACTCGCATCACCATCACAACTGATGGGCCCCGTTTGAAAACGTTCAATTTTTAAGGACGACATTAAATAGTGTTCTTCGTGAATCGAAGGAGTAAACTGTTTCCGGTTTACATACATTTTTTCAGAAAAAAAAACAAACAATTTATTATAGAAAGTGTTGACCAGCTCTATATGAATACAACTAACAGTGATTTAAAAACCCGCAGTATTATTACAGTGGAACTGATTCAGTTTATTATTCAACACAGAGCTCAACAACGTAAATTCAGGTGATACGCAAACAAAAGCTAAAGAGTCCTTTAATAATGTGTGTCTAATTTTTGTTTTCGTTTCGATCCTTTTGTTAAGAACTTTTCTGTTCACTATAAAACTGATGTTGTGTAAAATATTCGAATTAATGATTTTATTTAGTGGATGAACTGGTTATGGTCTGTGATATTATGAAATGTGTGAAATTGAACGAACCGAAAACGTCTCTATTTTGTGATGTTTTTGGTTCGTGTAAACTATGGGCAGTTGGTTTTGTTGTACATAGATAAATGTCATAAAGGCAAGGTATGGCTAAAATGAGCAGTATCATGACTCCAGTATATATGCATCTGTTTTTAAGATGTCAATGTTGTGCTACCTAAAGTCATAACCATACTAATTCACTTCATTTTGAGAAGGACATTTTTATTTTTTCAACTTTTAAAATATTTCATAACCAAATTGTGCTATGATCAAGATTCTTTGTAAAAATTGTCCAAACAACTTAATGAACTTCTAGAAATCACTAAAACTCATACGGTAGTGGCAGCAAAATTAACTACTGCTACTTTGGTTTCTTATCTGTTTCAACTCCCTTAATGCTTCGTGAGAGTTGATGCAGATATAGAAATTTAGATGGACTTAAAACCATTGATTGAAGTATGAAATTTCTCAGCAATTTTGAAATATGAAATTTCTCAGCAATTGGTGAGCGCCAGTAGGGCTCAAATCAAGATTCACAGAATTATGAGATATGGATTGTGTTATGCATACATTAACAGACTCCTTAATACCTATATGTACTGCTTTCTCTGAAAAAATGTAATACGTTTTGTTTATTTAAGCCTTTGGTGAAGAATGGGCCTTGTTTTGGCCTGCGTTCGGGAGACCCCTTGGGTCCCAACCACTTTTCACACTAACTTCAAAACAACTTACTTATTTAAACGTAGTACAGAGATCGGGATAAACTAAATTTTAGCAAGTCTCTATTATTGAGCCGTTCTTTTTTAGCAGCTAAATTATGAAAGCGGAGACTCATACAAGAGATATAATAAAAAAAAAACGAAGAAATGCTTCCTTTTTATTATTTTACTTTCATACTTACCTTCTTTTCTAATATATTGAGGTTTTTACAAAATTTAAAATTTTTGGTTGTTGACATTTCTCAGAATTATATCAAGAAATATTTTAGCGTGCTTAAGAACGGCCCGGGCCAATAAATTCAATCTAAATTGTTTGGAGACATACTTGTGGTACCGCTTTTATTCAAGGACAGCAAGCCAAATTTAGCGTTTTGACCTTAGTATTGGTCTCGCTAAAATTGAGGATAAATTTTCCCTAATCGCTTTTAGCGCAGTAAATTTTATATGAAAATTTATCTTAGCGGAAACCGCAATACTAGACTTTACCTATTACAGTTTAACATGATTCATATGCATTACTGATGAGACATTACGTATTAGTATAGTTTCGTTAAAAAATTTGAATTCAATAAATTGTTTAAAAATAAAATAATCACAGAATAAACTGTTGGAAAATTACTACATCTTTTTCCAATAATAGGTATATAATGTGTTCGTAGAATGAGAAGCGTGAGAGACTCTCAACTCAATTACGAAGTTTGGTTTGTTTAGGTCGAAAAATAGTCATGCCAATCAATAGTATGTACTCTCTTACATTTATTTTTATATCTATCAAAAATTTCTTATTGTAACTCCTTCTCTCTCCTATCCTACTTGCCATAATACCGCCCAAATTCGTCTAGTGCGTTTCTACAATATTCTTTTTCAAAATCGGCTAGAGCTCTGAATTCAATTGAATTTATATAGAAAACAAAAAAATAAAAAGAAAATTACTTTTTAAATTGTAAGGCACGTTTCTAAACTTTGCGTGCTGAAAAGAAATTACTCAGAGATTCGTGCGTCACTTTGAAAAATCAACAAAATAAAGTAGAAAAACAAAACTTATACCAGAAAGTAGGTCAAACTATAGGTTGTCTACATTTCTGAATAATTACCTTTTTTCAGTCTGTATAGTTTTGGAAAAATCCTTTTAGTTTGTAGTTTCTCCCACAATGGTCAAATAAATCTATCTATTTTCTTAATTTACCCCTATCAGGCGGTGTAGTATTCCAAAAATAATTGTGAATAGACTTCAAGAGATTATGCTATTTTCAGCAGTGGGTCTCGAACCCATAGCTACCAAGGCCTTTTCCGGAATGTTTACAGCAAATGTGTTATGAACGGCCGCCATGTTTGTATATCTAAAAAGTTGGACAAATATTTCAACATTATTTAAAAGAGCCCATTCACTGAGAATGTCAATCACGTACAATCCAATTTTGTCTGCATTCACCTCACCAATACTTTTTTTAAGCGTTCTGTATTTCAAAAAGAATCAACGAAATCCTTATAAAATTGCCCTTGTGACCGTCCGTCTATTTGACACACACGTTTTTTTTTCGAAAACGATGTAGGAATTTGAAATTTGGCAGATTGTTCGATCTTTGTGGCCGACGAACACATATTTCGACAGTCAAACATGAAGATTTTTTTTTGTATTTTATTTTGAATGTGGGTGAGTTGGGCGCCCAAAAAACACATTTTTTTTTAATCCTATTTCAAGGATTCCAAAAATATTTCTTTCTAAATTTTTGCTGCATTTGCTGCTTTTTTCGGCAGTCTCACTAAAGAGTGCGCCCTTAGCTAGTGCCAATAGTTTGTATAGTACCAACTTGTGGTTGATGTTGCAGCGGTTATGTAGAGAATTGTTCTTGTAGGAGGAAAGACGTTTCGAAAGAAGTTGGCTTCATTTTTGAAGAACCTTACGCCTTTTCTAGCGCCGGAAATCAGCATAAACCTGGACTGACTATGGCTTCACAGATGGTGATTGAACCTCAAAGGAATTTCAGTACCCAAATTAGAGCTGATACTACAGTGTCTTTGCGATGTCCGGAACAAGTCTATAGTGCGTGATGGATTAACGATGGACTTTAGTCCTTAAATAGCTTGCAATGGAGCTATTGATCGCTTTTGTTACTTATGACATTCAGATGACTTGTGAGTTTGACATATGTATAACTAATGAAGGCGTTGCAAAGCTGCTCCAATTGGTATTGAAAAAGAGTCAAGCCGACTCCATGTTGACTCAATATATAATGCAACTTCAGCTGAGATTTCAACTGGTCGGAACACCTACAATCCACGGATGGACTTAAGACGACCCCATGTCTTCTTGAGGACGACCGTGAGGATAGCTGCAGCCTCGGGATGCAGTCGGCTGTAGGTACTCACCAGGCACTGGGAGCTGTTAGCCTGTAAGAGTACGCTAGATAAGGAGAATCTCTGAAACTTAAAACTTATTTAATGCATAGACAAAAGCAGCGGTGATTATTGTTGGTTAATCAAATCTTGATTTAGATTAATCTTTTCTTTGTCATTTTATTTGCTTGTAGTATGTGGATCTTTTATATACTTGACACATCATCTTGACACTCTTGAAGTTTTGACGTAAAGCCATTTATATTTTTAAGTTGTTAAGGTAACTTTGGTCTGGAACGACAGTACCGCTACATGTCCTTGAAGTAGAAGTTCACAGAAGTTTATAGTGGTTTTGAAAAAGGTTTTTGAAACAAACAAAATTTTATTGTTGTAGGAAGGTGGCATAGATTTTTGGATTTATAAACGTTAAAAAAAAATATTAATTGTTGCTATGGTCCGGAGTTAAAAATAATGTTTTTTGTGTTAACTAATAAGACAACTCTTAAAAGGACGCAATAATTGTCCGTCTGTTTGAATATTATTGAAATTTTACAATATGGTAGTGCTTAGAATATAAAAAATATTGAGGTAACTAAATGGGAAAGCGGAGTAACAGTTCTGGTATGGGTCGAATGATTCCACGAGTCCGTCCAACTCTCGTCCGGTTTTTTATTTTTATTTATTTTTTTTTTAATTACATACATACTTATTAGGGTGGTCCATCTTTGTCGAACTCGAAAATTTTTCTCGCCCACCCCTGGAAATTATTCTAATTGGAATGGAATTATTACCATACCTACTTTTTTATACAGATTGTTATTTTATAAAAAACAAAAACAATGCAGCTTTATTGTTCCACTTTGTTTTAGTATACCTACGATATTAAATCTACAAATAAAGTAACAGAAATTAATTACTACATTATTAAAAATTTTGCGACATAGATTCGTTGTTAACATTTGGGAAACGTGATTTATAATATTTTACAACTTGAAGCAGAAATTGTTGTTAATGTTCATTTTTTTTTTGTTAAAATTGTATTATATTCACTAATAAGCTTGATGCCTCGTTCAGCTGCATCATTTACAATCTTAAGTTTCTTAACAATATCCAAACACTGTTTGTAAGAAGAATTTTCCCTCCAAGCAACTAGATCAGTTTCTAAAAAGTCTGTAGGCATTCTTAATTTATCAAAAACCTTTTTACTTTCATCGCATATAAAGTCCTCAATTTCCTTGGTTTTAATGTCATTAATATCATTTGTCCTCAACCACACACATCAGGGTGCTATTACCTTACTTTACAAATTGCACTCGATAAGCGTCGTACATTGCAGCAGCCTGTTCTTTTCTGTTGAATTCAGCAAAGCGGGAGCTCCAGGGAATTGTTCAATATCTCCACTGGTAACTAAGCAGCAAGCCTATCGACGAAGTTTGACACACCAGTTAAAGAATGTAAGAGCTCTCCATCCCAATGGACTACTGGTGCCAACAACTTATAAATTTTTGGCTGAAGTTTTTAACCTTGAAACTTCCTCTTCACGCATTTTTGGACTCCGGCATCAATTGCAGCTACTATATTTGGGTCCCATAGAATCTTCGTTTTTTCGGTTGTGATGGACCAGGCTCTTCTTGCAATTCAACAGTCAAATTTTCGTTGCTACTGGACTCGTCGTTACTAGTTGGTGACGCATATGTAATTGCTTACATTAATCTGGATTGTTCTTGAATACTTCGCTTTGGTCACTTGGATATTTTGTTAGATCTATCTATAGTCGCTGTCTTTGAGAAGCATGGTGGTAATTGACCACATGGGAATATAGCCAGGTTGCCCGTTTTTCTTTGTTTGAGTAAAAACTGTTTGTCTTCATCTCTTTTCAACAACTCCTAAGCGTTTGCATGCGATATTTAAATAAGTCATCAAGTCTTTAAAAAAAAAATTGTTCTTTTTCTTTTGAGCAAGGCTTTTTAGCTGACTTTTGTGGTCGTCTCTACGTGTCGGAATGCGACACTTATTCCAAAAAATACACACTTCTTTAATAATTAATCTAGCACTTTCACGCAAATTAAGCGTCACTTCACGCATACTTAAAGTAGCAATTGCCAGTAATTTTCAGAGTATAGTGTCCAATTAAATAAACGGAATAGTTCTTTTGTAAAGATCTTTTGACATCGCTGGATTACTTACTCTTTTACAAAACCCCATGTTACCAAAGTAAAGTACACTTGCAACTGAAATGAAATTATTCGTTATCTAGTTAGTTGTAGCGGGGTTGGTAGGGGGGGGGGTGTATTACGTCGAGTGACAAATAGAACACTAAGTAAGATATACAGTCCCACTCCCACCATCCTCCTACCAAGTACAAAAATATATCAAGTGCTTAATCTTTAAGCTGGAAATTGTCTTTATTAGACTGAAATTCATTGAAAAAATTTCAATGAATATACAAAATGCATTGAGGTGCAGAAAAAAAAAATTACACCAATCACGCCACATATGAATAAATAAAAAATATTCCGAGAAAAGTAAATATGTATTAGTTCAAAGGACTAAAAGGATTTTAAGTACCTACCCAATAAGTCATTCAGAGAATTCAGGTAAACGAGTCCAGGTGCTTCTGATATTTTAACAAATTTGTGTCGTGCTTTATGTTAATTACTCTATGCGAGCGGCACGGGTTACAGTTATCCAATTCATCCCAAATTTTAACACAAATGATTATTAGCATAATGTAACATTTCTATGGGGTGGGAGGTAATAATTTCAACAAAACTATTTTACCTCTATAAAGATGGACTACCCTAAACTCATGATTTCACTGATATGCTTTCTAGACGCTAGATTTTTGGGGGAAAGCTTCGTTGGTAGTTTTCTGACTAGCGGACGTCTTTTAGTTGCACTATATTAAGAAAATAAAGTAATCCGAATATTAACTGAAATATGTGCTTAATTCCCGGAATTAGAGATCGTTATGCGTACTGTTTGCTATTCTCCTGTAATGGTAGATATAAGATCAACAAACACAATAATAATTTCGATGTTTATCTCTTGAAACGATATTAAAATCTATTTCTTAATAGAATCACTTTAATCTTTTGCAGACACATATAAAAGTCTACATTAATCGAAGATATTCTCTCTTAATTAGGTATTTAATAATTACATGTCTTAAATTTGCAAGAAAATATATACCATCTGTACATATCCCATGACCATGAGTGACATAAATTTCATTATTGAGAGGTCCCTACTCCGCCATGCATCGAAGGAATGTCTTAAATCATGCTTATCTCCAGGTGCTCCAGGCTTAGCCAATTCTAGATTCGAAAATCAAAATTAAGAAAAAAATTCTTGTAATCAGATCTGCGATTAGTTCTGAGAGGAGATGGCATCCCAGTACACCAGCAGCATTTATCTGGTTTTGTGAGGGCTTTTTATTTTTTCGTCAGGTCTTTTTAATGTGTTTTTGGTTTGGTGGGTCTTTGACCTTGTTATTGAGCTCGAGCGAGGGGGGAGGGGAGGTATGCTACTCATATTCAAAGATTGTTCAGGCTTGTATAATATTGTGTACAAAAATAATATATATATGTACATACTTTTTCGTATCTTAGAGCATTTCTATGGTAACTGAACTTAAATATTTTCTTTAAACAATTTATTTAGAAAAGCTATCCAATTTGAATTTCACTAAAAGTTATCTGTTAATTACACTTTTTATAGATATTAAATGTTTAAATTTAGAATGATACGGAATGGAAAAATTTTCCATATTCCGTACAATAATTTTATCTACCTGGACATAAATGTTTCGTTTTTAGAACTTCGTTCCGCTTTTAAAAAATGATTACAAGAAATACATCGCGTGCGGATTTTTAGGCACGCAAACTACCTACTCCTACACGTATACCAAGTCTATAACAAAAAAACTATACGCGACGGACGGGAAATTATCAAAAAACTGTTGCCATGAAAAATATTTAGAATGCTCTTTTAAAATTGTTTAACTCAACAACACCCACCAAATGGTGAGTGTTTGCTGTAGGTACGGGTCATACATGTAGGTATATATTTTTATCGATTATAAATCGTAATTGCAGAAAATCTATATCATTTCTGATCAATTTTTTTTATCCTTCCTTACTTAATAATCAAATTTTTACAATTGATCGCAGATCACGCATACCTTTAAATCGAAAATACATATGCATATAAAATTTATTAATTATGATTCAATTATAGCGAATTGATCTAATAATTTCGTTTTATGCCTTATTCTACACTCCAAGCATATTCGGACACGATTCCTCCATGAAATTTCTAGAATTTGGCTACATATTTATAAAATTTGGATTTGTAGTGGATAACAAATTTACTCATGACTCCCATATACCTAGACTCGAAACCCGCACCTGTGCATATGTTGAGGTATTCTACTCACAATAAACTTCCACTCTATGTATAGGGGGGGGGGGGGGGGGGTAACTATTCATTTCGATGTGGACGAGTATTATTTTAACTTAGTTGAGACAATCTGAAGCTTTCTTTTGCGGGGATCAAATCGAAATAACATAAATATTAGAAGTAGCTGGAAAATTTATTCTTTCAAATTTAAGAGTTCTTCTGTACAGTTAGATTTAGAATATTAGATTTGTGGAGTGGTGTGCAGGCATTAGCGTCGCAGTCACTGCGACCTGAGAGATCTATTGTGAGTCCCCGTTCATTTTACTCCCTTTCTAGGTTTAGACTGTTAATAAAATCCAGAACTATTATGGGATTGAGATTCCACACGTAGTTTGTTGAAGGAAGAGCATGTTCGAGGTGGTCTAATCTCTGCCTGACCAATGCTTCGCAATTGCAGAGTAGAAGGTTTCATGAGCCTACTGACAGAATGAAGTCTTAGCGAGACCGCAAGCAGCAGTTGCCTGAGAAGAGCTCTGTAATCATTTTAAGCTTTGTTCTCTTAAGGAGTATGAGTTCTTTCGTTTTTCAGGCTTTTTTGCCTGACGAATTCATTGTAGCCCTCCCAATAAAGGAATTTTTCTTCTGTTCCTTCAGCTATTTAGGAGGTAATACTTTGAAGTGCCATACAATGGCTCTGGCCCGTCAAAGCTAGTTTCCGCTCCTCTTTTTGCTAAGCCGTCAGCAATTTCATTGCTTTTATGGTCCTCATGTACATGAAGATAACTTTGTTTCTCCTCAATAAATTTTTATGGGTTTGCAGACACTCCGAAACTATCCTTAACTTAATAGTGAAAGATTCTAAGGCCTTGAGGGTAGCTTGACTATCCGAAAGGATATTGATGATTGAGCCATTTATGATTCTTTTAATGAGGGTATAAGCGCATTCTTCTATGGCTAATACCTCAGCCTGGAATATGGCAGAGGTAGAGCCCAGGGCACTTGAGATATGGCATCTGGGGCCGTATACGCTTAGTCCGACTCCACTATTCGTTTTTGACCCGTCTGTATACAACACCTTCGATCCTTGTTGGAAGAACGGTTTAGCTGAACGCCATTCTTGTCAGTCTCCCAAGACCACGTAAAATGGTCTTACAAAATGTACCTTGGGTGTGATTATATCAGATATAGTAATCATCTGACTTTTTCAATCTGATAACACTTCCTATTTCACCTGCAAATGCAGGGTTTTAATTTACTCATGGCTATGGTTATTCCTAAACAGGCAGGCAAGCCGCTGGGTTTTTTTTAAGAAGTACCTCGCTCTACTTTTGATTAGTGTTTCGCCACCATGCAATGACCGCATAAGTGACCATGGGTCTAACAACTGTGGTGTACAGTACATCATTCTTGACGTCAGATTCCAAGTTCTGCCAATAAAGCAATTAGGCGCTTAGAAAGATCCTAGCGCTCTTTCCGTCACACTGAACAGTTGCGAATTCCACGTAAATCTCGTATCGAGAGTGACCCCCTACATTTAGTAATTATGCTATAGCTGATTTGCAGAAATTCTCATGGCTAATCGTCTATCTTAAAACTCAATCTCAATCAATTTCACCCTTTGGTTACGTCAGCAAGTCGTCGAGGCATCGTGATATTGGTAAAATGGTCAGTCCCAAAATTTTTTTTATGTACGTAGGTACTGCAAGTGTGGACTCTATGAAATTTTTCATAAATGAATGAAAGTTGCTTAAGGACCCCAGGATAAAATTTTAAATATAGAAAGGCATTTTTATTACGCGCAGGTATTCATCTTGAGTATCAACAAAACTTTTGTCGTAGGCGATTTTTTCCTAGTTTATTTCTTTATTGTTTAGTATTAAGTCTTTGCTTTCAATGCGTAAATAAAACGCCAATTTATGTTATTAATTTTTTTTTTATTCAACAACAATTGAAATTATTGCAAAGAATGGCATAAATATTTTAGTATTTGCATGCTATGCTTTTGAAGAGTTCCTTTCAATTATGATTATTATTATTATTATTTACCCAGATTAACTTTAGCATGCCTTGTATAAAAGTGTGCATTTCTTCATTTTCTTAGTATGTACTTAGATTTTTCGTATGAACTAAACACTCACTATGTAATTTTGATTAATCTAACTATAAATTTAGTTTTCTGTTTTGTTTTTTTTTTTTACCTTTCTTTTTTCTGTTTTCTTTTTAATATAAAAAACAAACAAAACCGTGCAACAATATCTCTAACAATTTTCTGTTTTCTTTTTCTTTCCCCCACATTTAATCCTTATACAATATTTCCAAAAATAAAACCTCAACTTCCTATCACTTACCAAAATCCGGAAATAATTTAGGAGACTTGCCGATGAAGATGATGAGCTGTCAGAAGTTCAACCTGATGCTGTACCACCAGAGGTCCGAGAGTGGCTGGCTTCCACTTTTACTCGCCAACTTGGTACAACACGGAAGAAAAGTGATGAAAAACCGAAATTTCGTTCAGTGGCTCATGCAATCCGTGCTGGTATATTCGTGGATCGAATATATAGGAGAGTATCCAGTTCAGCGCTGATGCAATTTCCACCAGAAGTGGTGAAAGTTTTAAAGGTGAGTAAAGTTATTTAAAACTGATGGGATTTTTCATATTAGGTATGCACTGCACACGACTTGTTTTAACATAGCAATAATTAATTAAGATCAAAAATATTTTTTTCCAATAAATATTCGAACTTCAAGGTTCCATCAAGTTCTCTATATACATCTTCTTTTATGAAGTGTATTAGGTACTTTGCTAGCATTTGATTGAATTGATATTTTGTCCTTGCTTCAGCCTAAGCATTTCCATACAACTTTCTTTCTGGCTCTTGTTTTTCTTTGAAACGAATGAGGATGTTATTTATGTATAACTATACGTCTTTTCCTTTTTTGTCTGTGTCAATCCCTTTATACATCCTTTTTGCTGGGGTCAGTCAGGATTGTGAAAAAGTTGGAGTGTTCGTTAAAAATTCATCGAATGCCTTACCTTCATCTTAAAACATTTTATTGAATGTGTTTTGTTCAATGATTGATTTGTGCAAAAAATATACTTTGTAGGTTTTTCTGGATTGTCTCAAGACACTTGTGCTTGGTTACGCTGAATGAATTGTAGATTACTTCACTTTTGAACTTATGAAAGACGAAATTTTGGGACCTACATATATTCAAGTAGAATTTTTGTGTAATCTTGAAAATCAGTTGTGTTGGTCAGCACCTTTCTTATTTTGGCTCACCGGTATACATTTTTAGGTGGCTTAACGAAACTAAGCTTGCGCCAGCCACCTACAACACATTTCAGTTAATTAAATATTGTTCTTCTTATAAGCTCCAATATGGAAATTATATATAAAACTTCTTAGGACAAGATGACTAGGTTTTTATAGGCATCTCTTTAGTGGACAATAAAAAGATCTTTCCTATACCCAAACACGGCTGTCTTACTTTATTCCTCTGAATTGATTTTCTGAAGTGAGCTGATATATGGATAAATATACTTTGCCCAACTGTGCTTTTATTTTAATACCGAAAAATTAATTCAGGCTAGACAAGTTAAGTATTTTGTTCCATGCTCATTTCCTTCCAACCTCCTCACCATTCCATTTTGGATCCGTCCGTGTACAATTTAAGAGATCCTCGTAACTCTCCAGAATGCCACTGTTGACGTTCACCTAAATCACATGAATGGTGTTTCAAAGTTATGGCGTTTCGGCATAACATCTGAGATTGGGTTGTCCATCGGGTTCACTAGGAATTCTTGGAGGACTTTTAGTGGCTAAGCAGATGGCACTTAGGATGACCTCCTTCCTAACATCCAAATGTCGAGGAAGTAGGCCTGCAGTAGGGCAGGTACACATGGCACCAGTTACTCCCAGACATGTAAGCCGTGGTAGTTTTTGTAAACAAGCTTGATCTGTTTTGTTTAGGTTATGACCACCAAACTAGTGAAGAGTATGTTACCATGGGTCTTATAATAAATGTATATGACCACAAGCTAATTTTTTCTAAGACCACAAGTTATGCTAAATAGCGTACGGCATCTCCATGTTGCCGCTGTGGCCTTTTCCAGTACTCTTTTTAAGAAAAGCGTTCCACATAAGTCTGCTATCTAGGGTAATGCCTAGATACGTGACCTCCATCAAGAATTCCACTATTGTTCCTTCCACAGATACGAGTATCTGTAAATAAATCTTAATTTTTCTCGTAAATGGAATGATTACTCTTTTGCCAGGATTGGTAGGAAGTCCCATTTTGTCTCGCACCAGCCACCAACTATGTTTGAGGCGCTCTGCATTCAGATAAAAATTACCCGATCATGTTTGCGTTTGATTGTCATATCTCTGATTATAATAGCCGGATTTGGTCAGTTCTTCTAGAAGATCATCGAAAACCAGCGACCATAGTAGAGGAGATAGAGCCTCACCTTGGGGACATTCCTTGGCAGCCACTACTGTAACCGAATCAGTCTTGTCCCAAGTAAGTTGTTTTTCTCCGACTTCCAAGCATATCTTTATCCATCATTTTACCAAGCAGGGATCGATTCCTCTTTTGGTAACTGCAATCTGAATGGAGGTATTGTCAAATTCTCCTTTGATTTCCAGGAATGCACATGCCTGTCTCTTTTTCCTCCACCGCCTAATACAACTTCCCTGCTTGTAAGTATGTTGTTGTTTTAAGGAGAAATGAAGTTAGACTAATGGATGGAAGGATGGAAGGACTTGGATTGTGCAGGTGTCCACTCTCCCCCCATAGGTATAAATGCTAACTGAGCATCTCCATATCCTTGGTATGTAACCTAAAGTGTAACTTGCTCTACAGGTTGTCATAAGATTTGGCAGTAATTCCTCTAGCCCTTGTTGAAGTTAAAAGCATGCCAGGCTGACTGTACGAGTCAATCAAAATTTTTTTTAGATTTGAAGATAGCACTTTGTGGAAGTTTATGCTCACTTATTGTGTCATTTCGGTATCCGTTATTTCATTATACGCTGTTTAAAATATTGATAGCAGGGGATTTTTTATAACATATCAATTAATTTGTCCTGATAAAAAATTCCACCCAATTTCTACATTTATTTCCCTGGATTAAGATCTTGCCAAGGCGAGTTGTCATTATCTATACATTGAAAGCCTTGGAATGAACTCAGATCCCGATTGCATAAAAATTAATAAAAAAAAAACGAAAACTGCACAAGTAGTCACCATTTTAAAGCAATCTTCCCAATCAACATTATGTAAATACCTTTTTGCTTTATTTTACTATAAATAATACTTTTAAAAATTTGTATAAACAAACCCTTTCTTTTTTCTTCCAAACAGACTCTTGATGAATGGTCATTCGACGTGTTTGCTTTGGCTGAGGCTGCAAATGGTCAACCAGTAAAATACATAGGATACGATTTGCTCAACCGTTATGGCATGATACATAAATTTAAAGTAGCCCCCGTAACATTAGAAACTTTTCTAAATAGGATAGAGGAAGGATATTGTCGCTTTAGGAATCCATATCATAATAATTTACATGCCGCAGATGTGGCACAAACAGTACATCATGTACTATGCCAGACGGGACTTATGAACTGGATGTCAGATTTGGAGATATTTGCAACACTTTTGGCTGCCATTATTCATGACTATGAACATACGGGAACAACAAATAATTTTCATGTAATGTCAGGTTCAGAGACTGCTATGCTTTATAATGATCGAGCGGTATTGGAAAATCATCACATAAGTGCAGCCTTTCGTGTTTTAAAAGAAGACGATTGTAATGTTCTTGCGAATCTATCAAGAGAAGAATATAGGGAACTTCGTACACTTATAATTGATATGGTGCTAGCAACTGATATGTCATATCATTTTCAGCAGCTTAAAAATATGAGAAATCTACTAACACTAGCTGAACCTAGTGTTGATAAATCGAAGGCATTATCATTAGTTTTGCATTGTTGTGATATATCTCATCCGGCTAAAAAATGGTCTCTTCATCATCGCTGGACGATGCTTCTACTAGAGGAATTCTTCCGACAAGGTGATCTGGAACGTGAACTAGGTCTACCGTTTAGTCCGTTGTGTGATAGAAACAATACACTTGTAGCTGAATCTCAAATTGGTTTTATAGAGTTTATTGTTGAGCCGAGTATGACAGTTTGTTCAGATATGTTAGAATATATATTGGCACCTATAGCTCCTATGACTTGTAAAAATTCAACAGCAGAAGATGATACAACGACGACGACCACTACCACCAGCACCACCAGCATCAATACCAGCAGCAGCTCTAGTGTATTTGCTAATAAAACTTGTGAAGCAATAAGTGAAGGTGTTGAAATGACAAAGAATGGTTCATCGGGTGATGGCAGTAAGCAAAAGTTTAGAATACGAAAACCATGGGTGACATGCTTATCTGAAAATAAGAAAATCTGGAAGGAACAGGCTGTGAAAGGTATGTGCAAATTTTTTATTGAATGATGCTTAAATTTTAGTATAAATTAAGAAAATTTTATAAAGGTTTTCGCAAAACTGTTTAGATTTATAGGTAGGCTTTGGTCACATCTTCCACCCAGTCCTAGATTTGCTATTCTCCTGGAAGATGTCTTATACTACTTACCTATTATTTCGGGCTATCTACGTTCCTTTTTTAACTTACTGAAATTGTTTAATAGTTTAATTTATTTTAACTGCGATTAAAAACACTCTTACCTTCTTACACCTACATTTCGCAGTCCTTACAAACTTCGCTGTAAGACTCACGTCTAGCCATATTTATTAGTTAAACTGTTGGAAGCTCTTCTTCCGTAGATGTACGAAGAGGACCAGCACATGGTTGTTTCCCAAGTTCTGAGAAAAATTTGCTAAATACTGAACTTTGGGTCTGGAAAATGATATGATATCTCTTTCCAGAAACTCTCCATGTTACAGAATCTGACTCCAGTGTTGGTATTCTGTAATTTAGAAAGTTAGTCGATAGTCGCTACAACACTGAAAGCTTTTCATATGCCTTTCTTCTGAAGAATATTAAATTTATAAACCACAACAAAAACACCGCCGGCCGCCGTGACGATTTTAATTATTAAATTCGTTTCTGTATTTACGTAAAAATTTGGATTTTAAACCGGAATTTAATTTATTTCATATCGCGCTGATCCATTTTTGTAGGTGGTAGAAATTTGTGTAAGAAGTATAAATAAATTTTCATCAAATACAAAAAAAAACAGTTAATTTTTATTCTTTCACTTAATTCTATTCTAATTTGATTCAGGGTAAGTAGGTAATATTGTAAAAGTTTGTCATTCCTCTGTCGAAATTTCATCAGCCGCTAAAACTTTATTAAGTGCTTCCTCAGGACTAAGACTTTCTTCGCAGCATTTGTCTAAATATTCAACGCACGATTTCTACATCCCATTAATCATTCGAAGGACTACGTAAAGAAAATCACCGTCATTAGGCAATTTGTCATTTACATAATCAAGAGTTTTTAACTTTTTCATTTCCTTAAAACAATTATTTACGATGGGCTCTGAAAATATATATAATTTTTTTTTTTAATTATAACGTAAACGATCATTTTATGTGAGGCCTCGTTTTTTGTGCATTTTATTAGCCAAAAATTAAATGAATTTTCAAGTTGAAATTGTTCCCAAATGAGGAAAAATTATTTTAATTTACCTTTTCTTTGTTTTTTTTTTTTACAGAAAGGTAAGAGAAATGAAATTTAAAATGAGCCTAAAAAAGTGTGTAGAGTTTTTCTATTGCGTTTTTGGCTATGCTCCTCACTTAATCATTTTAATAGTTAATTATCGTTATCATAACAATAATTTATTTCATCTCAAATACATTGCGTAACTAACAAGATGACTTTTGAAATGTGTTTTGTGTACACAATTGGACAATCTTAAGATGATGAATGCTTGTTAGTAGTAGTTATGCATCGATTGAGAGATTGGTGGTGGAGGTAGCTTGAAACGAAGGTTTCCTTTAAACCTCTTCATTATGTAACACGTTGAACTCAATATCTTCAGTGGTGGCTAGTTGTTGTTTATAACGGGTCTCATGCTGATTCTGGATGTAATCTTTATTCCCCAATCGATCCCATATCTAAAATTTTACACTCAAAAGATGTGCTTGCCGTGTTTTGCTTACGATTGTATTTTACGTTAATAACACAAAATAATTTAGAATTAATTTCTGTTAGAGAGCTCACATATCCTAAGGTCTCATGGGCTGCTACTTGGCTAAAGACGGCCTTGCCTGAACACTTGAAAGCTAAACCAGCTGAGGACCAGACCCTTCATAGATCAGAGAATGCCATTTCATTGAAAACATCATCAAAAAGAATATTCTCAATAAACTTAATAGTTAATTTTCCATTATGGGCAGACATAAATTGACTACTGTTGGTGCACATAATTTTATTATTTATAATTATTACGACAAATTGTGTTGGAAGCAATTCTTTTCTTTTTCAATATCAACAAAAGAAATCTTACTCGACTGCTTACAGATTAACTAATTAATTATTTCAGATGCCGAAGCACGAGCAATGATTGCTGAAGGACAACAAGAAAACGAAGTAATAGAGGGTGAGTCTATAAATCCAACAACCGATTAGTGATATCGACTAACTTACCTTAAGCTTTACTTCTTTCATAACTTTATACAGTTACTACTATATCGTTATTTTTATACACCACTAAAATCTCTTTATTTATTATTTTTCTAAGCAAAACAAAATACATACCTATTAGTACTACAAAAAAAAATAACAAAAGAAAAATTTAAAAAAAAAATCTCTCCTGTACATATTTTTCCATTATTTATTATTATTCGAATAGGCAATAATTTTCTCATGTGAAAAATAATGATAATTACGAGTAAATTATATAAAATAAAATATAGTAGGGAAAATATTTAGCAAATATTTATTTGTAGCGATTTCGACATATATAATAAAATAGAAAAGAAAAAAATTATTAAATTATATTTAAAAAAAAAAGAAAACATCCTTTCGGTTGTGTAGGCTTGTAGCGAATTTCATAGTATAAAATTAATTAATAAATTGACAAATATTAAAAGAAACAAAAAAAATGAATGAATGAATCATAGAGAACAAATCATATTTAGGGAAGCTTTGCATATTTAAGAATTTAGAAATACTTACTACACCTATACATATACACTTAGGAATATGCTTAAGAGAAGATTTATTAGAATTAAATTTATTGTTGACTTAGAAAACTACGAAAAAATTCCGAAAAAATATTGAATTCCAAAGCACAAATATTTTCAATGTTATTGATTTTTAATAATTTTTTTTCTTCTTTTCTTTTTATTAATTTCTAATATTCATGGAAAGCTTAAGAATCGTATACCTACATGATTTCAGTGTAGCAGGGCAGTAGGTATGTTATTATCAATTTGATATTATTATTAAGGTACGAAATCTCAGCAAATAAAAACCGCCAGTTATAAAATTCCTTCATACAACATTACCAAAGACAAAGAGCTACTAAAAGTTGCCTGAATACCAGCATACGCTCACCAAAAATAAAAGAATTCTCGAGTTTGATTCTTTATATTTTTATTTAGGTTAAATTATACAATTATTTCCTAGAGATTGTTAAATATCAATTTCTGACGGGCAAGTTCAAAGGACTCTAAGGACTGGGAAAAGTTTATGGCGTTTTTTTTTTTTTTTTTTTTTTCAAATTCAACTGGTCTTCTTATAGTGTGAAAATGAATTTTTGTAAGTCAAATACCTATGCTCCATTATTATCGAAATAGTTTCATAATTTTTTGGGGTAGAGACTTAATGTCATCGGTAACGAACTTTTGCGATTCCTGGTTGAAAAACTGAATCATAGGATTTTCACAGGTTTCTTTTAAAGCCATTGAGAGATTTCTGCAGATATAGGAGCAAGTGATAGACAGAGAGTGCTATGTCTAGACTAAGCGTTGGATGCATCAGAGCTTCCCAACCAAAGTCTCGCAATTTTTTTTTGCGGCTCATAAAGGAAGTTTGTGACCGGGCATTATTCGGATAGTATACACCATCTTTCTTCCTATTATTCAATTTAGGCCGTTTTCTTTCAATTGCTTGGCGTAATTTCTCTAGTTGTTCATACAGTGGACATTGTCCTACCAACTACAAGTACTTCATGGTGGATGATTCCCTTCCAGGCCCAACACACACACACACACAGCATCAAACCCAGCTTCGCAAACGCTTGTAGCGGCTCACCATCCCTTGTACACAATCGTTGACGCTTTCAATTGTTGTATGTGACCCCTGCCTGAGAACGCGTCGACGACGTTGAGAACTCAAAATTTGTACACTGCATTTTCATAAAAATTGCAAATACAATTTGAAAAATGGACCACCAAATTGGGCAACCATTTTTTGTTGTTATATCCATGGCAAAACCAAGAAGGGAGTGCCGATTTATTTCTTTTTTGAAATTTTATTTACTATTTTTATGATAACGCTATGTGCAAAATTTCAGCTCTCTACGTTGACGCGTTCTCTGGAGTGCCCAAATATTAGTGAAAACGAAATTTTTCGACTTAAATTTACTTTTTTTTTTTTTTTTAAAAAACCCCGTGTGCGAAATTTCAGCACTCTAAATGAACGCGTTCTTGAGTTATTGTATTACCATTTATTTCTCTTCTATATATTCTTTTTGGAAATTCACTGAATTATGATGGATTTCGTTCAGAGCTTGTTATTTGAAATTCAGCTGAATAAAGTTACATACATAAACCAAAAAGAGAAATCTATAGAAAATTGTGATGTAATCAATATTACTAATGACATATATGTCAATGGTTTGGAAGCAAATACCTAATTACCGCCCTTCAATTCATTCTCTTTAATTTGCAAAGTTTAATCACTAAGCAAACATAAGGTCCGATAGATGACACTACTGTCAAACTTCCAATTTTAAATATGAGAAGAGGAGCCTTAACAAGCCTTGCTTTGATTTTGTACTGCTTCCTTTTTAAATCTTCAACATATACTTATATCTAAACTGCCACGTCGTAGCTCAATATCACAATATTGTCCTAGTTTTTACACCCAAATTATCGTTTATCGACTTTGTTTGGTAGCCCTAAATTAAAATACTACCTACTGTTTTCACTCTACCCCGGATAACCTCGGGCCGCGCCGTTGTCGACTACCTTTATTGTACTAGGCTTAAAAAGTTACGGTTGTACAATAAAGAGCTTTCTGAATTTGTATTTTGTTTTAACTCTACAACATTCGTTCCTTACTTTTCTCATTGATTATATGTCTGTTAGAATCATGCCGACGACGTTTACAAAAGAGTACTTCTACTAAATTTTACAGTAAAATATCCTTCCTTGCTTTGATAATAATATTCTTCTCTTGAATAATACGTAAACACCCTACTAAAATATTTCGTAGAGAAAGGTTCTTGAAAGTACTTAATTCATTCAACTATAGAATATCAAACGCACATTTCTATATAACTGACAGATGTCTTCAACAAACAAAACACCAACAATAATTTTCTCTGGATTTACTACCGTTAAAACAGAATTTTTCCATTTCTTTGCACTTCATTAAAGATTCATATTTTTCTTCTTTAAAGCCTGGAGGTGTAATGCTAGGAAATATATACAAAAAGTTTTTTTTTTTAGGGAAACACAGATAAATTTGAAATCCATTTTATCCCTTCGTTTATCTCTCAATAATAAATGCGCCCCGGTTGAAATTTGAGAATTTATCAATATTCGCCTTAGTATCAAGGTCTTTTGTCTTTTATCAAGTAAATTCAGAATTTCATATTCTTCTTTGTACTCTGCTGGTCTATCTATACCTGTAGACGTAAAGATATTTTCGAATAATCTTTCCTGGAAGCCTATAGTTCAAAGTGTCGTAACTAGATAGAAAGTGGGAATAAATTACAATATTACATAGAAATGTATTGAAACTTTTCAAAGACGATATCTTTTATATGTTTTTTGAGAAAATCCTGTTTTACATTAAATTTACACGAATTTTTATAGATATACTTGAATTTTCCGAGCTATTTTTTTTTATATTAGGTACTGGCACTTCCTTAAGATTTAATATAAGCTGAATTATTTTAAAGCATCGTTAAAACTTTGACTGACTTGAGACAAGACAAATCGCGACGATTAAATTCAATGTTCATTCTCTTTCTAAAGCTACGATGGCCTCACTAATAATTTACGTTTCAACCTGAAATTTCCTTATTCCTTTACAGTTTGAACTGTGCGGATTTCGTACAATCGATATTCTAATTTCCTTCTTACCGTTGATGTTATAGATAGACGTAACTAGTACATAGAAATGGTACTTCCCCCATTTTCTTTACATTACCGCATATCTCTCTTACATAATTTCCTTTCCTTCCTTGATTTAACTACTACTATAAAAATAAAATAACTGTTTTAAATTTTAAAGTTTATAGAATTTCGTTTCTGTTAAATTGAAAAAAAAAAATATTTCCATTTGGGACCGATGATGATGTGCACACATAGTTCTTTCCGGAAATTATTCGGAATAGTCCGAACATCAATTTTTATTATAAGTAGTTCCCAATCATGTATATTCCGGATATCCCTGGAGATATAAAATTTTTGTGTGTATTTTAGGTTGTAGCTTCTTATAGGGCACACCCCAGATATAAATAATAATATCTAATAAAAAGTTCTAGTTTCTAAATTTATGTTTATCAAAAATATTTTTCTAAATATAAACCTTACCCTAAAGAAGGGTGTGTGTACAAAATATGACCGGAAAGGCTATATTAGTAGTGTTAAGGCTGAAGATGATTTGATGTGGTAGCGCAATTTGAAAATTGTGTTCTATCTAAAAATATAATCATTATAAAACCATTTCCTATGCTCTGTAAGTTTCCTTTCGACGAGTTGTGGAAAGGTATCCCCTTACCATTGCTTGTTCGGAAAGCAGGAAAATTAATGTTCTTAGTACACAGAGAGTTCCGTAGGACTTAAATTGGGAAAGAACTGAACTGTCTATATAAATAATGGAATGAATCGGGCATGTTGTTCATTTCACTTTGATATAGACAGCATATAAGAAATTGAATTAATACTGACAATAAGATTTTTTTAACTAAGTATATACATAACTTACAGTAGGAAAGTCTTTATAAAACTCTCCTCGACTTTGTTAGTATTCTCCGAAATGCTAATGGTATTGAGTTATTTCATGTGTGTAGGCCTTTCTATTTGCTTTTTACCCTTTTATAATTTATTTCCGTTCTAAATTAGCATCTACCACTTCTCATTTGAACATGCCCCTAATTTAGAATTCTATAAGCCCCCGTACTCTATTTGTAATTGGTCTGGGTCTACCCATCAAGAATTTCCGCTATGCTCATGTTTCGTTGTTTATTCTTTAGATACTTTTTATAAGCTATTTTATTATAACTTTTTTATTTATAAAAAAAATATGTTCTTTTTTCAATTGCGAAATTTATTATTTGTCACTTACGAGACTTAAACGTTTAAACTGAATTTGGAAATGAGCAGTCTTACAGTCAATCGCTAGATGCTGTAGGTACAAATAAAGAAGAAATCCTTTCTTTTATTGGAATTAAGAGTCCTATGACTACTGCCTCTATTGTATTTTCGTTCTTATCTGTCATTTTAATGGGGGAGAACACGTAGTACGATGGCGATGGGTTGTAGTACCTATACTAAATTTTAACAGAATAAAGAGCGATTCACATGGAAAGCAATTAATACAATTCTCATATTAACCATGTTCTTATATTAGGTACCTCCGCTCTAATCGCATAACAAATCAGATTTTGAATTGTGAAAATTCCCCAAAACCCGGATTGTTTAAATCTAGTAAATCCAAAAATCTGCCAAATCCGAATAATCCGAAACAGTTTGAATAATTAATATTTGGGTATAGGGAGCATAATTTTGGAATCTTACAAAATGTAAATTTAGAAAAAATCTTTAATATGACTGACATTGGCGTCTTGACTCCACGTTATATTCCTGTTCATTCTATGCATACCGATCTCAGTTGAGTACTCAGTTGTAGGAATAATGAAAAATCTCGATGAAATACGAAATAAAACTTAGCTGTAGACAGGAAATTTCACGTATTAAGTAGAACTTAGTAATTTAACTAATCTCTTTCGGCGACTAACTTGTTGATTGAAGTTGTTTCTCGTCTCGCGCTTAGCTATACTGAATTGTAAGGTTGTACATATCTTCCTCTTTTTCTTCCTTCGGATCGAGAAAGTGTGGGTGGGACTCATCTATAAGCACTAAAAGCTTTTCATGAATATTAGAAAAGAATATTTTTAATATTTCTATCCAGTCTTCTTTACAAGGCATTTTAATTTTATCTTTTTTTTTTACGATAGGAAACGCACTCTGTACAAAATACATTTTATTATTTTGTAACTGAGGCTTAAACGCCATTGTAATATGAATCCGCCCTAACCAAAGAATATATAATTAATTATTAAGAAATTTAATACAATAGAAAATTTGTTAAAAAACAAAACAAAAACAAAAAAAGCTAAAAACTTTTAATATGAAAAAAATATGCATTTATTTAACCCCACGATGACATCTATTTGTTATTTTCTATTTATACATTTCCCAGCATTTATTATTCATATTCAATTTCATTAAGCGTAAAATTATCAAAAGAAAACAAAACTTACTTTTACATGAACTTATTGACGACCAATGTATGGAAAAGATGCTGATTAATATCAAACGTGGGTTAATATACTTAAAATTTAAATTGAACCGTGAATTCAATTAGATTCACCAGGCAATTGGTATATTTTATATCATATTCATACAAAATTACACTCAAAATTAAGTACCTACTTTAAATACAAATACAGGGTGGTCCGTACAGCGGGAGGTAATAGTACCCACCTAGACAAACAAAAAATTGTATGGCGGTTGGGGGGCTCATATCAATTAAGAAATTATGCTAGGTTTCCACAAAACACCCTGTATCTTTAAAAAAACATAGGGCGTACGGTCAGCAATTATATTCAGAACTTCGTGGCCTTTCCAACGATTGTTCAACCAGTCCTGTACCCCTCTTCCCAACTAAACTAAAAATTTCGGATTTTCTTCCTTTTATTTTATTTGGCCTCTATTTTTTTTTCAAAAAAGTCATTAACATAACTTTATTTACAATAACTGTAAACTCTGGACTCTCCTCTTTAATTTGACTTAGTTTACCTTATGTGCTATCTGTAGCCGTTAAAGAGTTATTAGCCCTTAACCTATTCTCAAGGCTATTCTTAAACTTATCCTCTTACATGTCATTTTAAAGAAATATATCAGCTAATTTCAGTATGACTTGAATAGGCTGTGAGCTAATAACTCCTTACCGGCTGCAGATAGCACATTGGGTGTAATAGGTCCAACTAAAGAGGAGGGTCTACAGTTTATAGTTGTTGTAAAAAAAAATTATGTTAATGACCTTTTTGGAAAAAACAATAGAGGTCCAAGTAAAAAGAAGACTGGTACGGGGCTAGTTGAACAGTCGCTAGAAATTGCATGAAGTTCTGAATACAATCAGCTTTATACGATGACCGTGTGCCTGTGCTTTTTAAGATACAGGGTATTTTGTGAAAACATAGCATAATTTCGTAATCACCCTGCAACTCCGAATCCACCCCCCTGCCAAACATAAGTCTAAGTGAGTACTATCAACTCCCGCTCTATGGACCACCATGCAGGCCACACCCTGTGTAGCTCAGTATATAATACAGTAAGTCGGTTGTGTAACAACTGTCAAATGAGAAGGATATTTCAAATCATCTCTTCAAAACAATGCACGAGTCAAGGATTAATTAATATAAAAATTCTGAATTAAATCTAAATTGGTAAGAAGAAATCTAATAACGTAAGCTTGTCCTGTTTTTCTAATATTCTGTGATTTTTTACAAAATTTTCCAATTTTTTTTTTTTAAGTCATTTTGCCTTTATAAAACATAAACGACCAAGGGTCTTTAATGTAGTGGCAAGGCCCGTAACAAAAACTCTCTAAGCACAAAGTGGCACAACTTGCGTTACATCCTTTTGTAATAACAGAGCTTCAATTCAAAAATGAGAAATTCTCTTATGACTTTTGTTTCCCAACAGAGATAGTGTTAGATATTTGTCCAAAGATAAATTAGAGACTATATTCTGTTGGAAAACTAACAAAATTTTAGCTACACCCTTTTATCTGACAGGAACGAGATATTTTTAAAGTTTTGCTACTGGTAAGAAGTTTCATTGATCTCAACCCGAACATTTTGGTTTGAGAAGAAAATAGTAATTCATGTAACTATAGTTAACTTTCCTCACTTTGAGCCCAACTACTCTTCCATTCTCCTTCCGTGTTTCATTAGAATAGAATTGATATATTTATAGTAGTTAAAAATTCCGAATTTGACAATGTCATCTTCACATTTATTTAACATTTTTACTTTAAGTATACAATATTAATTTTTTCTCTTACAACAAGATCCAGCAAGATCCAGCAAGATCCAATTCAGTAATTTCATTAAAAATTTGTATATGAACAATTTATTATAAATTCATGAAAATTTACATTGAAATTCAGGACCTTCTTAAAAACTAAACGGAATCTTTTAAGTATATTCTTTCAATAAAACAATAAATTTACACTACAATCACACTACCACCTATACATATAAACATTTAACTCATTATTCTTTTTTTTTTTACTTTTCATTAACCAATTTCCCACACTTGTTGAATTTTTGTTTGTTTTTAAATAGTATTAATAAATTATGATCGTAAAAAAAATAAAACCCACAAAAAAAAACATAAACTCCAAGATTTAAATGTAGCATTGAATAAATAAATAAATAGTCGTACATATATATATAGTTTATTAAACTAAGTAATAAAAAAAAAACAGATATATATATATAAAAATAATGATATTACACGTAACAACGTTTTCGTTTTTGTTAATTTGAAATTTTTAAACATCTGATTGAGGGACCAGTCTTTTAAGTTGCACCATTGCTCCAAAGGAAATTTCCATAATAAATTATGTAAAACATAAATGAAACAAAAATTATACCTAAACCAAATTTTCAAAAAAAAAAAAAACAACTAAAAAACAAATAAAAAATTATTGGATATAAATAAATTTCATATTTTTGTAACAATTTACACACGCATCAACACACAGTCATATACACACACACACACATTACGTCCATCAAAATATTTGAGATTTTAATGGAAAATTTTATAAATTTGAAATTTTTCTCAATCATAAATTTGGTAAAAATGTTGCATGTGTAAAAAATCATAAAAACAATCGATTGTTAAAAATAAGGATGAAATGAAAATTTTAAATTGCACACATGCATACCACACCACCATCTATGGGTAATTATAAACAGTCTTCAAAAAACTACAAATTACTTAATTATTTCCGAAGAAGACGAAGTAGAAAAAAATATATCATATTTTTCTGAGCAATGGTAGTTTAGCTTAGCAGTAAGGTACCATTATCAGCTGACATTGGGATCATAGCTTTATTAAGGTAGAATTTATGAAAAAAAAACAACAAAAAAATCATAAAAAAAAATTAAGAAGAAAAACAAGAAAAAAAGAGTTTAAAAGTATAAACACAAAACGTGAACAGTTAATGTAAGAGAATGACAAATAGACATTTAATGAGTAAGTACTCTTTGAATTCCTCTGATAAGTATTTGTTTTTTAAGACCACTGCTTTTTCATAAATATAATCCAGACAAAATTTATTCAATTCATTAAACATTTATAGACCTGTAATTCTTTAAGAAGAGACCTTCTTAAGCGCATACTTTAATACAAACATTAATTACTATATATGCATTTTAACAGATATTTTGTTATATTCAAAATTCCATTACTAACTTAGGTAAGCCGCCTTGTCTTTTCTTATTAAGTATTAGAAATATTATTATAAAGACTGAGAATCAAATTGAACTGTTTTTTAGGATTTAATTAGTTACAGTCATATATAGGCATGTAGGTAATTTTCTAAAAATTGTTTGGACTCCGTTGTTTTTAAAATCACAAAAAATTGCAGCTTATGTTTACCACAATCTTTTCGACAAGCCCAAAAATGCGCCAATATAGATTTGAATTTATGCACGTTGGTATAGGTACATAGAATTACTCTCAGATTCTTAATTCTTTTTTGTGAAGGCTTAAATCTATTTTTTTTTATTGAATTGTAGAAGAGAAAGACTAGGACATTAAGTCGCAACTTTCAAAATCATTCCGATATCATGTATGCATTTGAAAGACTTCACCCACACCAGATCCAGGTAGCTTAAAAGGATCGAAGAGCGCAAGGGCAGTTTTGATAATATATAAGCACTTAAGTATTTCTTAAACTTTACTTTTGGTGTATGTTGTATGTGTTGTTGATAAAAATAACTTCCTGAATTTTTCATAGACTTATTACGTGAAATTGAAGTGATAGTAATAGCTCGAGGGGTTTAGTGAATCATCCCAAGTACTGGAAAATAGGTATTTGTTTTTTATTTATTATTATTGGGTTACAATTAGAGCTGAAAATTAGATCCGGATTTGTTATTTTTGGAAATAAAATTGCTTTAGTCAGAGTCAGAATCGAATCACAATTCGCTGGTGAATTTCTGCTGTCCTCTTCTGGGAAGTAGATGGGGTTTAGGAACGCTTAAAGTTGATGATTTCTTGAAAAAACATATTTAAAGTTGGTTATGCAAACTTTACTGTTCTTTTTCTCTAAACAACACCTGATAGCATTGAGTCATTTGTCTAATTAGTCTACTCACCTTAGAGCTTCTACATGTCATAATCAAGGTTGTTTTTTCTTTAATATTTGGTCAAGCAACAATCCAATATTTCAATGCACTTGGCATTACCTCTTCAGTTAGCAAACGAGATGAAGCACATTCTTCTACGTCACTGTTATCGCCTTTATCATAGTTCCCCATGTCTTCAAAGAGATCGTCATTATTAAGTTCAGTTTCGCGTAAATCTAAGTAACTTTTCGATATCATCGTATCGATCTCTTGGAAGCGTAATTCCTCTTGTCCCCATGTTCGCCCACCGTTATGCATCATATAATATGTAAAATTATTTATTCATATAAAAAACGATGTCGAGATAAATAAACTAAATTGCGACTACTTGATGTACTTAAAACGTAAATCGAGTAAACCTAAAGAAGATGAATTTGACTCAGACCTTCTTCTTCCCTTTTCTGTCAGGATACTCATGAAACCTCAAAGCATCTGCTCTGTAATTGCGAAGCATTGCCCAGGCGGAGATTATACTCCACCTTGAACATGCTATTCCTCCACCAAACTACGTGTAGATACTCAATCCTGACTGACGGTTTCTATGACAGCCAGAAAACGTGCGCTAGAATCAAGCAGACCCTTTATGGTTTTAAAAGTTGTGGCAGGAAGTGTATTTCTGCAATTTTGGTTCTGGTTAACTGCACCAAGTCGACCCTATGTCAATGTTACGGTCTTGGACACATCAGTAGTGATGTTGGAACTGCGGAAGGAATTCGCTGTTTTCGCAATAGATTCCTAATCGATTGGCGAGAGACTTAATAGAACATGAACTCTGAAAGAAATCTTATTTGGTCACTAAGCAGTATTCTTGTCCTCTTTCTGTCATATGCAGGCCATAATTTTCTCGCGATACGGCCCTGTTCGTCTACCGTACACTTGCCTTTTGATGGGCGTCCTTGATGTTCTCCTCTTTTAGAGATACGATCAAGATCCTCACATAAGCTATAGTTGCGGATCTATCCATTTCTGAGCCGTTTTTGGCCAATTCATCAGCCATCTCGTTGCCTGGAATATCCCTGTGGCCTGGTACCCATCATCATAGGGTCACCTTGTGCCATGTACTCAGCTCCTCAAGGCCAGTCTTACATACCTGCACACATTTTAATTTAACCAGTACAGCCTCCAGCGCCTTAATAGTTGCTTGGCTGTCCGTGTATATGCAAGTATGCCGTGCGGACTCTCTGCACATAGATGTCAATATTACCGCCTAGTGAATCGCTACGTGCTTTGCCTGAAAAACACTACATTTGTCCGGCATGCTATAAGACTCGTGCCACTGACAGTCTCTGAAGTACACTCCAGCCCCTGTGCCCGCACTTGCCTTGGATCCATCCGTAAAAATAGAAATATCGAATGTTACCACCATCTCCTTTCCATCCCAGTTACTCCTGGTTGGCATCAATATATTGACACCCCACCAAGTGTTGGGAAAGGTGTTTGACAGTCAGTTTCTTTCCTGCAGTCACTGCAGTCCATCTTTCGGAGTATATTGGAATGCCCAGAAAACCCCTCGTTTAAAGCTATCGCATGTATACCACATCTTTGGCCAATTTTTGGTCTACCGAACATAATTTTCTTCCTGACTCGGAATTTCTCTGAACAAGACTCCCGAAATTTACTGAGAGCATTTTGAGTGGTCATCGACTTTTTAGCTAAACCTCTGAACTGAGGCACTATCGGATTTTCCATATGTGTGGAAGCAATTAATTTGTGACGTTCTTCTTGGCTGATTTCTATTTTCTTTGCACGTAATGCTTTGCAAGTATATAAATGCATACACCTTTTTATAGATACAATCTTACCAGCGTTCCCTAATTTTATTTACCTGGTGATCAGTAATGGGAAGGGATAGGTGGTTGATTGTTTTCTGAATCAGTCCTTATATTGTCCATGAGTTGTGTAACCTAATCGTATCATATTATCACAAAAGATAGCAATGATGGGAGCATTGAACAAAATTGGTATGTACGAAAAATAGTTGCTTGAGCCTTACCTGAACTTAATTAAAAAAATTTTAGAATAATTAAATTCAATTCCATTTTAAACCTAATCACAACACAATCCTGATTACCTACAATTTTTTGTAGTATTTTTTTTTTCACTAACAAAATGTCTGTTAAAAGAAATATATACCTAACTACTAGATAATTCCACCAAGTGTTTAATAACAATTTAATTATTTACAATATTATACCTAACTACCTACCTGTATACAAAATATTTCCTACATACTTGCATATGTATAGCTCTACATAATATCTATATACAGCCATAAATAAATATTATTCAATTCCTCCTTAATAAGACAACAGTTTCCTTATTACGCCTTAATGTGACAACAGCAAAAAAACTTTTATCCTTAAAAACAAAACAAAAAAAACAAAATCCAAATACTTTTACTAAAAATTCAAAAACAAAAATCTCAAAAATATTCTCTTACATGTGCGCGAGTAAAAATTAGCAAAAATTCAATTTCTATACGAAAATTGATTAGTTAAGACAGATATTGTGCAGACGATTGATAATTTGACTAATGAGAGAACTTATATCAGTTAAAAATATATTTTATATAATAAAATAGGAAGTAGGAATAGATACATAACATATATACATAGAAATCGACTTGTCAAAAATGAAAGAATGAAAAAAACAAAACATTAATTCTTATAAAATTAGAAAAAGAAAAGTCTTAGTTTATCATATAGAGACGAATAACCATAGCGCGTAAAATACTATTTTCCGACATTTTAGTTTAACTCTATACAAATAAAAAAAAGGAAACATTCATAGTTACTGCAAAAGATATTTTCTAATATTATGCCTCCTCTCTACATTCATAGTATTCTCTACTACATACCTACTCTTATTTACTAATTATGTAATTAGTTACCGATGGTTACGAAGGCAATCATTTAATCGCAAAAACGTAAAATCTATTAATCAATTTTCGGTTCATACATGTATAGAAGAAATTTGAACAGATTTCATTTGTTGAATCTTGTTTCGTTTTTAATATTTTATTATCTATCTATATACTTTAAGTAAATAGATACATATGTAAAAACAAAAACTAAAAGAATAAAATAAGTTATACGAAATTGTTATGTAAATAAAATTATACATAGTACCTACTACTTTCATTACTGTTAGTTCTAGCTTATTTCGTTTGTACAATTTTATTCTTTCTTTACACAGAAAACAAAATTATATTGGGAAAAATAAATAAAGACCTTTATGTATAAACAAATATTTACTGTGTGTGTGTGTTTGTTTATTTGTTGTTAGTTATAGGTATAAAATTATCCTAGAAGGAATATGTAAGTAACATTAGTCGCCCTTGAGAGGAATGATGTGGAGAAATAAAAAATAATAAGATATCGAACCATAGGTATATATTTTATTTAGGTAAGTAAGGATAAGATTTTTCATCTCTTTTCTCCAATAAAAATATCTTTTGCCATGGAACACCACACAAGGCAAGACGAAGGATGTTACAAAGAAAGGTTTTGTGAAGAATTCAACGAAAAAAAAACTAAGTATAGGTACCTGCTTCTTGACAAAAAAAGCAAAAAATTGTTTCAAAATATTTCTTTAATAAAAACATAAATTTTATCATTTTTCTCAGGATATATCTGTGTTGCTTTAAACACATCTCGCCGTTTAAAATCCACAACAAAAAATGTCACCATAATTTTATTTTCTTATTTTCAAATTCTCATCATTTTTTTTTTTACTTAATATATTTTTTTTTTCACGGAGCAGAAGCAGACAGAATACTTTCAATGAAGGACGTTTAGAGAAATGAACATGTGAAGAAATCATCGAAAAAGGACCAACTTACTTATGGGAAGAAGATGTCATCCATGCATAGCTTGTCCGTTGTTCTATATTTCCTTCGCCATGAGTAAAATTATAAAAAAAAGGATACAGGACTACAGTATTAGGATTCGCGACATTTTAAGAAATCGAACAACATTCTCCTATCATCAATTATCATCATTGAGACCTCCATGAAAAAAAAAAGTATCTAACGAAGTTCATTGGAAGTGAACTAATTTCAACGTGTTCTGACTGATCAACATTCCTACGTAGCCGTTTTTCTCTACTGTTAAACTAATTTAAGTATTTTAAAAATCGCTTTTGTTTTGAAATATTTTTTGATATATTTCTTGGAATTATATAAAGAATTTGCATTTATTACAGTTAATTAATTCAAAAACGCAATTGTAATTTAATTTTCTATAATTGAATAAAAATATTTTTTGATTGGATTTCTAGTTTTTATTGTTCTTAAACTCCTTCATAAAAGCAGCCGTCAGAGATTACATATAATTGCAACAGAACTGAAGTTATATCATCTTGAACCTATTCGTCCAAAGAATAATATAATTCTGCCAAAAGGCTTCCGGAAATATACAATGAAATATGATTTTCGCAAAACAAAAAAAAATCCATTCCCGCGTCATTAAAGTCTTACATCAACCTGATCTACAAAAAGAAAAAACTGAACGTATAAATAATGAAAATGCAATTGTCTTTTACTCTCAGAAAAAATAAACAATTCCTCCATAAAAATTGTAAGATTTTCATTTTCCACCATATCATAACCAAAAAAAAACCGCTTCATTTACTCACAACATAACTGCTTGGCTATGTACCTACCTACATTTACTCTAAAATGGCGTCCGTAGTTCAAAATATTTTACATATAAAAAACTACAAAGTTATTTCTCTCTTTCGTTAAAAATTTACTAAACTGACCCATTATTTTCGCTTATGATGTGATTCCCCGCCCCTTTTCACATACAGGAAATAATCTGAAAAATTAGAAAATGGCGTCCCTAGTTCAAAATGTCCATATAAAAAAAACTTCGTTAAAAATCCACAAAAACTCAACAAATTTTGGACCACTTCATTTACTTATTCTATGATTCGCTTTCATGCCACGCCCTTTCCAGTCGTATTTAATCTAAAAATTTGAAAGTGGCGTTCCTAATTCAAAATATCCATATAAAAAAAACTTCGTTAAAATTCCAGCAGAAAATCTGATTGAGTTGCTTGCTACTGATTATGGGTACCTGGTACTACAAATCAGAAAAATTTGGTTAACCTGACCTGGTTTTGGATGTTTTCCATATCGAAAATTTTTGACTACTGGGATCAGAAAATCTGATTGAGTTGCTTGCTACTGTTTATGGGTACCTGGTAGAAATCTGAAAATTTGGTTTAAACTGACCTGGTTTCGGGATGTTTCCATCTCGAAAAATTTTTGAAGCCTACAAGTATGTAATCCTGAAAAATTTAGTCATTATTATGAAGGGTTGTCTCTGATAAAATTCGTTCCACAAACTTTTCTGGGTTGGTGCTTTCGATTTGTCCATATGGAAAACATCCAAATTCAGGCCAGAATAAGCCAAATTTTCAGATTTGTACCAGGTACCCATAATCAGTAGCAAGCAAATGAATCAGTTTTTCTGCTCCCAGTAGTCAGTGCGAAAGTTCGATTTTTGTGGATTTTTAACGAAGTTTTTTTTATATGGACATTTTGAACTAGGGACGCCATTTTCTAATTATTAAATACGTCTGGAAAAGGGCGTGGCATGAAAGCGAAATCATAGAATAAGTAAATGAAGTGGTCCAAAATTTGTTGAGTTTTTGTGGATTTTTAACGAAGCTTTTTTTATATAGACATTTTGAACTAGGTCGCCATTTTAGAACAGTATTGGAGATATAAAATGAAACAGAACCTTGATATTATTTTTTTTTTTTTGTATTGAACAACACATACATACATACAATTTATTTTGACAATTTTGTAATCAAATAAATAAAACTTAATTAAGTGTTGAGATCTCGTTGTAGATTTGAAGAAACTGATGTCCACAGAGGTATGTAGGTAGATGCATGTATAAAATTGTTGAGTTAATAGCAGGTAACAAATTATTTTTTTCTATTTCGTGGACAATTCAAACCATTTTTTTGTCCGATATTCTGCATTTCTGGATCTGTTTAACATCAAGGCGCCATGTTGTTTCTTCTGGTGACAACAAATTGAGAAGTTTTCGTTATACCTACAGACCATGGTAAAGGTGTCATATGCCTAATGATAAAAAAAAAGAAACCGTTAAAAAAATTATTGAAGATTTTATTTAAAAGTTTTTGGTATTTGGTGACCAAATTTGTGCGTTAAGACTAAAGAAATAAATGTCCTGACCAATTATAGCTTTGTTTTTGTCACTTGCACAAACAGGGGCCTAGAATTAGAAGCGAATTAATTTTTTTCGTTTTTAACTGACAAAGGCGGCAATTTAAGCGCCATTTTTCTCTGGTTTTGGGTGAAAAATAACGAATTTATGGGCTGGAAAAACAAAGACCCAGAATTAGTAGCGAATTAATTTTTTTTTTTTACTTTTAACAGACAAATGTGGTCACCTTAATTGTGCAATTTAAGCACCATTTTCATCAGTTTTTTTTTTTTGTTAATAATAATAAATTCATGATAAGCGTAGGTAGAAGAGTTTAAAAAAAACATATTTTTTCCTCTACAACTGGAAAAGGCTATAGTAATCAGTTCTGAAGAAAAATGGTTACAAATGGTCGCTTCTTAGTATTATTATTCTATAATAACACGAAAGTTGAATTGATTTCAGACCATGTTTATGAAAACATCGACAGGCTCGAGTTTTTTGGCTTGCTGATGATGTGTGACTGTTCCATTTTAGGCTCACAATTCGAAAGGATGAAGTAATTACACTTAAAGCTTATTACCTATAATATTTTCTCTATTATAATTACAAATCTTGAGCTCAATTTCTTTTGTATGAATTAATTCAATACTATTCTCTTCATATAAATTTACTTAGTTTTATCTCATTTCCGAACCAAATAAATTGCATTTGAAGTGCAAAAAAAAACCATAAAGAGATTCCTCCATGTTTACGAAATAATGCAACAAAAGTATTTTGCTCAATAAAAACAAGCACAAAAAATTTGTCGAACTCAATAGAATTTTTCTTTTGAAATTATCCCAGATATGCCGATATCAGAACTCACTCACTGATTGGATGTTGTCTAAATATAAGAGGAAAAATTGCAAATCGATATGGTTTCTCGGTTCCCTCTATAGGTGTACACCAACCGGTGATATTATCTAGACGGGAACTGTAAAGACATTTTACGACTCCGCTATTCGGTTGTACAGTGTTCCTTTATTACACTTTGTACCTTGCAAACACTGTTTACATGTGCACGACGGATACAGACTCTAATTGGAGTTTCGTATATAGTATAGAGGAGTGTAAACATGATCTGAATAAAAGTTAAATTCCTGATACGAAACGAAGAGCAGGAATCAAAGTTTGAAGATGAAATGTGCATACTACTCTCTAATGGGAATATTTTGTGCTCATATTGCAGACAATGTTGGGTGGTTTTATTTAAAATAAGCAATAAGCAATGATTGCTGGTACCTAATCAGTTTAAATAGGTATATTTAGTACATAACACGTTCTCTAATAACAAAATTATGACTTGGATAAACTTAATTTAGTTTTGATGGATCTTTGTTATGTAGGTACACAGATACGGTGAAGATCTTATTTGTAATATATGACACTATCTAGTTTTCCTCCTACCATTTTCTTAAACTGTTTTCTGAGTAGTTGAATAGGGCATTCGAAAGACTATGTAAAATTATCAGGGCCATCAAAAAGTGTAAAATATAGGGTAAAGTAGGCTATTCCCGGCCACCCCCAGTTTCCGTCCGCAATCTGAAAGCACTATGACGGTTATGTTTGCCGCATAAAGAACTCATTTCTTGTTTAGCTTGCGTCCATCGACCGAAATCTTTCCTAAATGCACACAAAATAGTTTCAACCACGTGCTCCTATAGTATGAGAAATATTTATGTTCAATAGTCAGTGATCTGTGGTAGCATGAATGGAAGTTGACTTACTTAGGCTTTCATAGTATGTTTTTTCTAGAAATAATCAAATAGTAAGGGCCGCGTATTCATCAAGCCATTTAATTGAAATTTAATTTAATTTCTGTTTTAGTACTACCTACCGTTAAAGAGGGTTGGGGCTCACTTAAATTAAAGTTAAAGTTATATATGCGATATTATAACATTAAATAACCCAAATTAAATTTTAATTTAATTTTAAGTGTACCCTAACTCACTCTTACAGGAATACCTACAAAAACATAAATTAAATTAAATTTCAATTAAATGGCTTGATGAATACGGCCCTAAGTATTCTATTATTAGGTAAAATTAATTCTTTTTTTATTTGTTTTAATAATTTAAAGAAGTGGCCGGATGTGGCCGGAAATGGCTGTTCCTTTTCGTAGCTAGTAACTGAAAATTGTGCAGAATTTCATAAATAAGAGTCCTAACATTTCTCTTAAAGAAGCATAGGTAATTGTTATTAAGACTTTTATCATCTAGCTTAGAAATGTCACATACATGGAAGAAAGGCTAGGCTATATAGAGGAAGCTGCACCGCAGAAAGTGATTCAGAGAAGTAAATGAAAGAAAGTTCGATAACAAAAATCAGCCGAATTAAAAAAATTCCCAGTTCTACGCTACAAGTAAAACTTACAGGAATACTACCAGAAGGTATTGCAAAAGCTAGACCTTCAAATATTTTCACATCAGCGGAAAAGCAGGGAATTGTTGATTGGTATAACAAACTGAGCAAATGCGTCTCTAAAGACGACTTACCTGATGTTGTCCAATAAATTGTAAAAAATAATAACCACATAAAAACGCCTTTCTAATGAAGAAGATCAGGCAAAATCTGGTTATGGTTATTTTTTAAAAGACACCCTGAGATTGCTTTTCGTTCACCAAAAAGGTATCACCAAAGGAAAAACGAATTAGATACTTTTTTGCAACTTGATAATCTAGAGAAAATGTAATGAAAGACCCAAGACAGGAAGAGTTCTTGCTCCAAAAGGGAGCAGAGACTTGTAAACGTATATTATAAAAAATAAAAAATAAAACGAAAAAGAAACTCATACTATCCTTCTGGTTTTCTCAGCAAGTGGAAAAACATTACCCCCAATGATTGTGTTTCCTGTTTTACGTCCTAAAAAGAAATTGATTGAAAGCGTTTCGTCTCATTGGCTTATGGGACGTTTTGAAACGGGGTGGACAAAAGAGTGATATATTCTATGAATATATAAAAAATGGAGTGTGAGTAACATGTTTGATAGAAGGAGAAAATGAAAAACTAATTACTTTTGTTGTCGTCGGTGGGCACAAACCCCATCTAATACAGGAGCCAAACGACTTTTTTGATAATTTTGTATGCTCTTCCACCAAACACTCACCTCCGGACATAGGTAGGTATGTAAGTGCAAAGGAGTGGAGAAACTATGGCGAGTTGGGAAAAGCAATCTGAAAATACACATAAAAAACATATCTCCAAATTTTGGAAATTGTTTTGGTCACAGGAAGAGCTTCTGCTTGTGGACTGCTTCCATTAAATCCAGGTGTTTTCGATTGCAGAATTCAATCAAAAACTTTAATCAAACAAATCAAGAAAGCATTTCTGAAAATGTACCGTTGTGTAAAGCATTTGATATACATAGGTAATTGAAGTCATTACCGAAGTAAGAGAACAGTCAGCAAGCTTGGGAGATGCTATAATTATAACATTTTAAAAAGGGAAGACAACGAAAGTTTTTTACTGTTTCTACATGAATGCAAATCGATTGCAACGACCATAATAACAATAGCACTTAGGAATTAATTGCAAAGGACTCTCTGGTGACAATTTTACATGTTGCAGAAATGTGAAACCTTCAAAGAAATTAATGTAGCAAGAGATATAATAATTCTCCTTCCTTACCAGTAGACAGAGCTGGGCAAGTACCAAAAAAGTACTTAAGTAGAAGTACAAGTACCGAAGTCCTGAGTACTTCAGCGTAAGTATAAGTAGCGCATGTATGAAAAGTACTTGTAACTAAGTACCAAGTCTATAAAAGTACTGAGCACTTTTTGAAGAACTTTTTATAGTACTTTTTTAGAATCTTTGTACGTTGGCAGTAATATAATGAAGTTTATCGAGTTCAGTTAACAGATATTAATAAATAAATGACTTTTGAAAACTATAATATGTATAGTAACCAGTGCTACAGTTTTCGGCGCTGCAGGTACACCTCTCATTGCTACACTCATAAAAACTATTAGAGGTCCGCCCAAGCACCCATTATCGCATCCAATAATGCATAACAATTCTAAGGAAAAATGTCCAGTATATTTCTAAGAAAAAATTGAGGCCTTCCTTACATCAGGTCGAGGCATCGTTGATTTTATATTGGAGCGAGGCATTGCTTGCTTACCCTTGGTTATGTTCACTGATGTATATGGACTGCTTCCTTTTCTATTTCACGTGGGCACAATTGCTTGTGCCAAAAAGAGTTCTTACGTCGGTGCCAACATTGAAAAAATCATTGGCGGGAAGTTGAAAAAGTGAGCACGCAGCTAGGAAAGTGATTTTAATAAAACATTTAAAATTTCTTCTGTGTATCTAATGAATATATCGTCTTTGGTAAAACAGTTTTTATCACAGTAATATCCCTAAGTGATTAACTTAAAATCATGTATTTCGACGAATCCACTAATTTATTTGTTGTTTTTAGTTCTCTCTCAGTTGGTACTTGTTGCTTAGACCGAAAGAGTCAGCAATATAGAAGTGAGCCCACTTTCTGCAGTGTATTTCTATGATCGTAGTCAGTACATATTATACATGTCAGTGGTTATGTCATCAAGTCGAGGCATCGTCGATTTAATATTCAAAGGAGACGTTACTAGTTTTTGTTCTATTTGCCCATTCTTGTTTATATGTTATTAGTTTGTCTAAGGTTCTGCCTTGACGCGTGAGAGCGACACATGCTTTGAAAGTTCTTTCCGTGCTTTAAAACTCAACAAAAAAAGGGAGTTGCGCTAGAGATTGTGTTTTCTTTTCTTTTCTACGAAGAGTTAGATATTTGTAGGTACTTAATAGACTCAGAAATACTTAAGCAAAAATCTTGGTACTTAAGTAGGTACATAACTAAGTCTTAAGACGCTAGTACTTATGTTCAAATACTAAGTAGAGGCATTTCAGAAGTATTGAATAATAAGTCTTAAGTAACGAAAATGTAATTTAAGTAGTTACTTAAGTCTTTTTTTACTTAAGTATTGCCCAGCTCTGCCAGTAGACAACTCGTCAACTTCGCTTTGGATCGATCAGATATGTAAAATAGAAAAAGACACTAAAGGAAAAATATTTGAAAATAATAACAAGAGTCCCTATAATTCTCATGAAGTTTAACTTGCCGGAAATTGGATATTTTCTGCCCGGAATTAGAAGTTTGACGGCTGAGAATTGAAGTTTTTTGAAAAATTTTAAAATGTTATGATAATAATATTTATAAGATGAAAATTTTTCGCCTATCTGCAATTTACTTAAAATAATTTCAAAGAATTTACAAAAAAATATCCAACTATTCGACCCATCGATCAGAGAGGTCTCATCAGTGTGGTGGGAATAATCACCCAATTTGAAAATTACAATGAGAAATTTTTCTACCATATATAACTTTTGTTAACAAGTATTTATATGGGCAATTGGGTGACTTCTAGGTAGGCGATCAAAGATAACCAAACTGATGAAACCTCTCTGATCGCTGGGTTGAAAAATAATATATATAGCATATTTTTATTAATGTTCCTTAAGCCCCGGGTTGATGAGTACCCGGTTCTTATCCGGATACCAGGGTCTCATGGGTAGGACTCAAGCAACCCGGGTATCCGATTCTTTGGAATCGAGTATTGAAAAATTAATTTGGTTAATTAATATGGAAAATCAAGTAAACCGCGATTCGAGTACATAGCAGAATTAAATTCTTTTATTATGATTGAATTCATGAATTCAGTAATGTACCGGAGTATTAAAGAATTAAGAACCTATTATACCCGATTATCCGGAATCGAGAAACGATTATATCCGGATATCCGGGTAACCTAGAATCGCGTACCCGAGTACTCGAGTAAACTTAGAATCGAAAATCTTGAAATCGAGTACCCGGGTACAAATCGGAACATTAATTTTTATTACAGGTCGAGGCTGTAGATTATGTAGCAAGAATGATAGACTGGAAGAAAGAATAGGCCTGCAAGCAAAGGCTTCCGAAAATACAAACACCAGCCTCAAAAATTTACTAATGTATGAATTTTCCAGATAGTGTTAACAGGAAAATTAACCTGATTGTAGTAACGAAGGATGTCGCTAGAAAAGTGCAGAGGCAAGGTACACAACTTCGGTATACAATCGAATCATAATATTAAAAATATATGAAGTTTTGAAATTTATTGGTTTATTTTTTCAAAAAAAATTTTCTTTTTTCAATTTTCAGAGAATAGAAAGAAAAAGCGACACTTTTGTAAAATTCAATATATTTTAAGCCTTTCAATGTTAACACTCGAATTTGTCGAAATTGCGGTGTGCGATACTTTCAACTGGTTGTTGATAACCAAACTAATTCACCAGATAAATAACCAGTAATGAGAATTGCAGGTTTAATAGTATAATACCAGGCTATTGAACCGGATAATTAACCAGTTTAAAGTCACATGCATGTACACTACCAAAGTAATAATTTTTCCAATTTTTGGTGACTGAAGGTGATGGGTAGTTTTATAAGGGATATATAACGGTTACTCGGTTATATAAGAATTTGAGTGGTTATATAAGAGTTTTATAATATTAGCAATTGGTGACGTAGTTATATTAGAGTTTTTTAAAGTTACTAATGGTTATCGTGGAATAAAGTTACTAATGGTTTTATAAGTTGGTGATGGAAGTGTTTCAATCACCGGGCTATATAACTTACAGTAACCATTACTAGATGATATATTTATGATTGTTTTCATTACCACCACATATAACTTATTTGTAATAAGGGTTAATTGCGATATCGGTGGTTAGACTTATTTAACTCGACAACATTCAATGACCTTGGTGACAATAATAAAAATTGGGAACTTTTGGTAATACTTTTACCCACTATAATATTTCGTAAAATTTTTTCTGGCCCTTTAGTAACTACGGTGATCATTATAAAAACAAATTACTTTTAGTGTCGAATGGAGCCATTATAAAGCTGTTTTTATTTATTTAACACAATGTAACCAACGGGTACATAAGAACACTAACGTCTGTTTTTTGTCACTATAAGATATATAACATTACTAAAGGTTACATATTATGACTAAAGGATATATAAGGACCATTTTCGAGGCATGGTAGTTACTTTGGCATAAGTCAGGAATCGACCACTGTAACCGATTTTCTTCAAACTTTATATGGCTTCCGTTTTATTTATATATGAAGAAAATACATCATTTTAGGTATATAAAATTTGCATTATATTGTTTTATAAAGGTAACGAAAAGTAATTTCCCTAGCATTTTAAACGTTGTGGAAACGTTACCATCACCATTATAAACAAAGTTTATAAAGGTAACCGAAACATTACTGATTACTGCAACCACTGCTGTCACCAAAATAGATTAATCGAGAGAACCCTAGGTTATATAAGGGTTATATAAGAAGTTATATTAAGTTAAACAAAATATTTAAATATTTTTGTTAATAATTTTATAAAACTTTTAGTTATATAACGATATCTGAATCAAGTCACGGTAACCTTTATATAATCCTCCATTTAAGCCCTATAAGGGGTTTATAGTGGTTACAAAGAGTTTTCGAGTACTAGTCTATATAACCAGTGGCGTCACTAGCGGTGTGCGGGGAGTGCGGACAGCACCGGGTGAGACCATCGAAAGGGCTGACACCAAAATTAGGGCGGTTCGCAAAAATTTGTTTTTCGAAAGCTGCAACTCCAATGATTGAATTGAAATCAAACAATATCTAGACCCTGGTCCTCGACTACAAAGTTTTTACTATAACGTGACGTAGCGTAGAAATAGTATGTTGTTACATTCCAGTTATACGCGACAATGTACGTCATACGACAATACGTCATGACCCATGTGTGACGTGTTGTGCGCTCAGTTTGTTTGACAGAGTTTGACTCTGCTTCCAAGAGGACACTCCGATTCCCGCGGTTGACAGCAATTAAGCCATACGGTTCATCTCAAAAATGAAATAAACATATATTTAGAAACTAGACATGTAGGTTTATAGCACCACGTAGGGGAATTTCGATATCTTTAAAAAACAAAAAATGGCGGACCAGCGATTATCATGAAAAATTTTCACCGTTCAATAAAAAAAAATATAAAAAAATCCCTACGTGGTGCTATAAACCTATATGTCTAGTTTCTAAATCTCTCCCATATCTCTCAGTGAGCCTACAATTATTACTTACGATCTGTGTGTCTGTGGCTTCATGTGAGAGGAGTTTTTCAAAGCTAAAGTTTATAAAGAACTATTTGCGATCTACCATGGGACAGTCAAGGCTTTCTGATCTTGCAATATTATCAATTGAAAGTGATTTGGCGAAAGGAGTTGATTTCGATGAAGTAATTAACAAGTTTGCAGCTCTAAAGGCCAGGAAAGGAAAGTTTTGATTTAGTCGAGATTTAATATGACAAAAAATTTAATGTTAAAAAGTAACATATTTTCTATGTAGTTCTTAGTTCTTAACTTCTTACATTTATTTTACCAAACGACCTTGAATTAATTTTTTCTTCTATTGCCTTTGTAAATATAGGACCTATGTTTACAAACGTTACTAAGGATTCTGTATGTTTCCGTTATTTGGCACTGGCGGACTCGGCGGAGGTCTATAGGGTGTCGTGAGGGGGGTAACATCATGAGTTACCGCACTGGATGACACCAACCCTAGTGACGCCACTGTATATAACTCAACTTATATAATTTGGTAATGGAAACCTTACGGTTACTACTATACTATAAAAAAAAATGTTTCTTGGGTACGGTGGCCAAAAATAAAAACAAAAGTGTTAAAATGTCTAAATGCTCATTCAGAATTTGTTGGCTAATGTAATTTTAAACTCCACTCAAATCTAAAATAGTGTTTTTTTTTCTGTTTTGGACTTTCAGGAAAACTGTTTCAAAATTTCCTATCATAAGTAGCTTTGTAATTTGACAATATTTTTTCTTGATTCTTTTTTTAAATTTAAGGGAGCTTAGTTATGAACTTATTGCAGTGAAAGTTGTGTTAGAAAATTAAATTCTTCTATTTTTTATAAATTTTTCAAACCCAGAACTCCAATTTTTTGACTTCGCGATTTGTACATATATTAATTTCCCAGACATCTCAAGTAAATCTGAAGCGACAACGGATCTACCCGATCCATATAAAAAAAAACAAAAAAAAACACCTATGGCTTGGTAAAGTCTATAAAGTAATTCCGTAATGCTCTGAATAAATTTGTTCTCACAAAATTTTCATTATCTTTCCCATAAAAATAAGTGCGCTTACCTGGACAAAAATTAAGTCACGTTCTCATGCCAAGTCCAAGTTAAAGTTGAATTAAGGAATACAATGAACATGTATAAAGTCAATCATTATCGGTTTGTCAAAGATCTCTCACCTGAAATAAGAACGAGTAATTTTCGTTAGTTCTACGGTTAAGAATTAAAATAATTAATTTAAATTGTGTTAAATTGTAAAGAAAGATTAGCAAGAATAAAGTGTAATTAGCAGGTACCGATTCAGTTATTACTTTTTACGAAAAAAGCCTACTTTACTTGTTATTCCTGACCGATAATAGTTTGAAAAAAAACTAAGCTGGAAAGGCTTATTATTTTTTTCTGGCTAGTAAAAATAAAAAAGCCGGGCTCGCTTTTTATATTTATACCGAAAAAAAGTATCAAGCCGTTGCGCTTGCCTTTCTAGCTTCAAAACTATTACCGGCCAGGAATAACAAGTAAAGTAGGCTTTTTTTCGTAAAAATCATAACTGATTCGGGCCCTGAAATAACAGCTTGGATGTTTATACTTCCGGCTTCAAAACTTGTTACTTCCAGCTCGAAAAAATAAAAAGTCAAGCTGGATTTTTATTTTTCCCAGCTTAGTTTTTTAGCTTTTTTTAAAAAAAAGTTAAGTTTTCAAAAGCTTTACAGGAATCGAAACGGGTTTCACGAAACATCTTTTGGAATATTCCACTAAATTCAAAATACCAGTTATTTTCGGTCTCTGATAATTATTATCAAGTGATATCTTTAAATAAATCCTGATCTTGGTGCTCCTAATTCGGATCCATCTCACAAGTGAAGTTCTTCTTTTTTTGAGAGGATAATACAAAATATTTATCTCACTCGGGTATACTTTTTCTACTATAACATTATCTACAAACGATAGTCTTTCTAGCGACTATAACTTAAGGGGGTCACGTAGTGCATGAGCTATTCTCAAAATGCTATTTTCGAAGATGAAGCATTTTTGCAAATTACAAAGATGTGCCGACCGGCGGCTTATTTTTTTCAACGAGAAAACTAACCGATATTCGTACTGATTAATTAACCAGTATTTTAAATACATAAAATTTAATAGAAGACATCATATCGTAAAATTTTTTAAATAATTTTTAAATTTATAATTTTATAATTTTTTTTTATATTTTTTTAAATTTTTAATAATTTTCCTAGTACTTATCTTATTTATTTTCCGATAATATTTCTTTCTGTATAGCTGACATAATTTAAGTGCAAGTATGCACAAACAGTGACAAAAGATTTTCCCAGAAAATTTCAATCGGACAAATTGCACAGATATGAGCTACTCGCACATCGCTTTAAAACTTGTTTCACGGATTGAAATATCAATGGAAATCGGTATAAGATTGAAAGAATTTAAGATAAAAATTAGAAAAACTAAAAAAAAAATGAGAAAATATGGAGTAGTCCGTGCTCGCAAGGCCTTTCGGACTTTATTCCTATAATTAACTAATTTCTGGTAACATCTTATACAATAAAATCAATAATTTTGCAAGAATAAATATTGTTTTAAAAATAAATAATAAGTACATTTCAAAAGGCGACACTTATTCTAACTAATCTGAAATTCATTGAATGTTACTTACGTTTGCGTTCTTATCGGTAGAAAGTACTCCAGGTCCAACAATTTTCTATTGATTATCTTTATGCCCAAAGGAGTGTATCAGCTCAGATGATGAAATACTATCAATAAAACGTAGAACATATCGAGATGGGATAGATTTTATCAAGACTTCATCTTTAAAGGCAACCTCCCTCAATTGAAATTAGTCACGAAAAAGTGATGACATAAAATCAATCACTTATCAGTTCGTCCAAATAAGTCACTAAAATATACCGCCGGATTAATTCTGAGGAGTGTTTAAGTCGTTGCGCAATGATACGTTTTTTATAAGAGAGCTCCAAACCAAAATATACAGGTGCTCCAGGTTCGTCAGAATTAATAATATCCACCAAGTAGTCGGCAAGGTATATAACGTTGAACAATTCAATCAGTGCATTCAAAGCAAGAAGCATAGCGATCCTGGCGACGACATCCTAACTTTGAGGTATCTATTTTTATATTCAAAATATTAAAAACCAACTGTGTGACCTTTTAAAATGATAAAACCGAAGACAAGTGAGGTCTGCTGAAATATTAAAATTCAAAGAAAACTTCAAAGTCAATAAATTGAAAAATTATTATTTTTGTTTGCATTGCAGTGCAGGATAAGTATACACAATTTCTGTATACTACTATACTAATGCTTTGAAAACGTTACAAAAATTTACAATATAAGCACTCCCTTTTTATGTATGTTTAGGTACCTAAAATTATGTCACAGTGATTGATATACAAAATTTTGATGTAATCATCATAATCTTTTCAGTTAAGGTAATCACCATCGGAACAATGACGGATATTCATTTTTTCCTACTATTTGAAAATATTTTGTTACTTTTTCAAGGAAGTCTAACCGATTTATTCAATAACTCTTCAAAAACTAATAATTTTCCCTTCAATGTGCTTTTGAAAACCCTCTGAAATTCACACTGAGCTGGAATATTTTTACAAAAGAAAACCGTCTCAAAACCTTATTTTCGTAGATTCATCAAAAAATCTACGTCAAAACTAAAATTACATATGTTTTTAATTATACAAGGCAAACACAAAATAACATCAACGATTAGCATAACTCCAAATAAAAAATAAAAAAAAATTATGTTCAAATTAGTATCAAGTTTATTGCTGAGCTACATCTTTCTGTTTATGAACGAGTTACGCTGCGACACGATACGCTCAACTTAAGAAATTAATATCTCTTAAACAACTAGTGTTAGAAAACTGTGTAAAATCTATAAAAAATTATATTTTTGTATCCAAATAATAAAATAAAAGAAATGTTTTATTTTTTTTTTATTTTTGATCTACTCATATCATCAAAATCAGCGATTCAACCCAGCACCAACGATCGTGCTCTCGTTCACCATTCAAACACTCTTTCACATGAGCGACTTAAAAATTTCTGACTCTGTACATTAGTGATGGGTCGGTCGCGAACGATTCGGTAGTTTTGATCGGGTCAGTACATTGATTCAAAAGACCTGAGTCACCGTTTCAAAATTATATCGGTCAGATAGACTCAAGCAAGAAGAAAAGAAACTATTTTTTTAGACTAATTTGTTAAAGACATTCTTTGAAATTTAAAATTTTCATTTACAGGGCTATGCATGCAAAGATCTTTAACTAATATTTTTTTCACATTGAAATAAAGCATTTGCATCTAGCTCACATTGTATACTGTATTCCATCCACAACTATGTTTCGGCAGTGTAAGAAACAACAAAAAGTTGCTACTAGGCATCCACAAAGGAATCCTTTCTGAATTAATTTTTATTGCAATTAGTCCCTCAACTGTCAATTTTTTGGCCAAATCGAAGTTTTGGTATTTACCTCCCTTCTACACATGCACAAGAGTGCAAAGGGTGCCAAACTAATGCAAGTAGTACACTTATGTTGTACCTGTGACGGTTAAGGAGCTATTAGCTCTTAACCTATTCTGGTCACAGATTATTTGTTCCCTTAATGACTGAAAACACATCGAATCACGTCATTTTATAAAAATATCGTCTAATTTTGGTATGACCTGAACAAGTTAAGAACTAATAACTTTTTAACGGCTACAGTTAGTACAAAAGGGGCTTTAAATTTTTGTAAAAAAATTTATGTTAGTTGGGGTATTTAAAAAACAAAAACGAAAAAATTAAAAAAAAAAATGAAATTTTGAGTTTGAAGCGTCATAACTATGGAGGGGGGGGGGGGGGGGGGGGGGGGGTAGTTGAGCAATCGTTGGAAAGGCCATGAAGTTCTGCATACAATGCCGTCTTAAAATAGACCGTATATGGTGTACTTTTGAAGATATAGCGTATTCAATGAAAAAGGAGCATATGTTACTAATCTCAACCTGTAACTCGACAGGGTGACATTTGCCCCCCCCCCCCCCCCGTTTCCATACAATTTTTTACTTGGCTGGATGGGAGGAATCATTTGGCAAAATATAGTCATATTAGTCTGGGACACCCTGTATATTTTCTTGCCCTACCTACAACGATTGACTTGGGACTTAAAGTTCGGTTATGCACGCATTCATAATTTGGATTGTGTTATAAATTTGTAATTTTCATTTCCTTAGAACCGTTTTCCTTAAAAAGTTATTTCTATGATTAAAGAATGAAATAAATTGAAACAAACACAAATCTCTGCAGCACTGATTTAATCATTCAGAGAATGCAGCAATTTTTCATTTTCTAAATGCTTTGCTTTGAGCCACATTTCAGCAGTTGAGCAGTTACAATGGCACAATTTTGATTGTGATTGCTTAACATGTACAGATATGAGCCGCTCAATTGGTTAACGCCATAAAAGAAAAGGTAGGAAACTTTGATACGTTTTTATAAATTTCTTTTGAAAAAGAAAATATTTTTATTCAATGGCCATAAAAATTGTTGACATGGAAGACTACATGAAAAATTTGTATGGCCGTTGAATAAAAAAATATTTGTTTTCCACAAGAAATCTATTAATCTTTCCTACGTTTGCTTTTCACTTTGGCAAGTGAGCGGCTATATTAGTCGCGAACGGCTGGAAAATTGATAAACTAAACGCATTTTAGCTTTGAGTATTGCTCTGACATGAACGATTCGGTGAGGTAGATAATTTTAGGGCATTATGTAGATAATTATTCCCAACTGACTCATATGACACAAATGATCGAATCTTTCATATGAGTCACTTATACCAAAAGACAGATGTATAATTGTGAAGTGGTGAACTTCATATGAAGTAACACATAAATATGATACTTCACTTATAATTAAGTACTTCAAATTTTGCAGTACGCCAGTATTTTCACTCAGTATACTTCATCATTCCATTTTGAAGTACGTATTGCAAAATACTCGTAATGCAATACTTGGTAATGTCTCTGAAGTACCTGAAGTACGTAGAAGTACAACCTCAGGAAAGCAACTATTTTTGTAAGTTGGGGATTTTTTGTGATTTAAATTGAATTAAGCGTAAAAAAAGAAAACAAAAATTTTGTCTGATTTTACAGTTTTTTGCGTTTGCACTAAAAATTAATTATTATTTTTTTTTGCCAAATTTTTTCTATGGATCATGCTTTTTTTTTTTGCAAATTTTATTATTTCATACACACTGGGCAATGCCAATAAGATGAACCGACTAATCTCAACCGAGCCGTGTTCTAGTGCATATCACAGAATGAAATTTTAACGATTATTTTGTTATCATATACTCCCAATCTCGTCTCAAACTATTAAGAATAATTTACAAATTTGGCTCACTTGTTAATTGCATAAATATTGAAAATGCAACAAAATATACAACACAATAACACTCAAATTCACTGTACGCTTAATCTCTTCATTATCAAAGGAAACGTTGTTTAATTGAACTTAAATTAAGAAATTGTTAGTAAATAATTTATTTTCGATGTTTTCACAAATGATGGTTGATTTCGCTCATTTACGAACTCAATATAGTTTTGGCAACAAAGAGTGCAGCAAATTTGAAGTCTCTACCACGATCCGTTCTCCCATAGTATGAAAATTAACGAACAGACATGCATAAACGTAACGAATGGGTTCAGTCGGGAAAATTCTTCGTAGTGTTGTCATACAAAAATTTCGTTTTTCACTATATATTAGGGCACTACCTAAGAACGTGTAGATGTAGAGAACTGAAATTTGGTACAAAATGTTTTCATAGCAATAGTAAAGACATGTTCAAAAATAGACTAAATCAGGCAACCCCTTTTAGGTGCTGCCACACAAAAATTTCGTTTGTCACTATATACTTGAACACTGCCTGTGAGCGCGTCAATGTACATCTCTGAAATTTCGCACACAGCGTTCGCCGTTCTTACAAAAATAGTAAAAACGAATTCAAAAATTAAATAAATCGGGCAATCGCTTCTTAGTGTTATCGTATAAAACCAAGAAGGATCACTGTTTTGGTCGTCCACCTTTGTACTTGCATTTGTAATTTTTATGAAAACGCCGTGTGCAAGATTTCAGCGCTGTACGTTGACGCGTTCTCAGGCAGTGTTCAAATATATATAGTGAAAAACGACATTTTTGTATGGCAACCCTACGAATGATTTGCCCGACTTATCCCATTTTCGAAACCCAATTTTCTTTTTTCTAAAAAAGTCTGTGTGAAAATTTCAGCACTTTAAATGAAAACGTTCTCGAGTTATTGTGGTATGACGTTAGTTATACACATTTTTCCGCGTGTTTGTTGCCGTCTGCCACTACTTTCCTACCATCCAATGTGTCTGCCATTTTTACCATTGATCACGAAATACAATTCTCTGCTGCCACACAAAAAATCAGCCTTTATGAAATCACGTAAGTTAACCGGTTTTTTTTTTAGAACTTCGCGGCCATCCTGCAGAGTCCTCCACCACTAGGAGCCAGGCAGACTTCCGAATAAGTTATAAACGATGTTAAGATGGAAAATTTTGTTTATGAAATGACGTAAGTATTTTGGTCGCCAGCTCTTAGTCTAACATGCCTTTGGTCCATATTTCGTTGACTAATTTTACGATTTCACGTCTGCTCGATATACATCCATACAGTTAACGTTTTCTTAGGGTTTGGTATTCTAATAAACTATTGCTATGAATTTAGTACCTTTCTTGGATTCGTGATCTAGTGCCGCTCTTTTTCTTATATAATTTAACATCAAATAACTAAAAGGATTTAATTATCGCTAATTTATACTATCCTTGTCTTAAATTATAAGTCTAACGGGGAATTACATAATTAATTAATTAATGTGAATTATTCCTTGTTTGTGAACATTGACTAAAATTCAAAGGGGACTTAATCTCTTCACATTTTCTTTGGTGTTAGCTTACTGGAGACGTATGTATATCAAGCAAGAGATTATGATATAACACACCTTTTCAAAAATAATAAGATGAAGGATAACGAAGCGTTTTTTGGATAAGTTATGAGATGAGAGAATTTCAGATCAAGAATCGTACTTCAAAGTCATTAGTGCCTAGAAATTAGAGATGGACAAAAAAAAAACAAAGTAATCGTTATTTTCTTATTTCCTTATTTTGTTTTCATGACGTGCCTTTCTTTTTTCACCATTTAACAACTTCCCTTCATTTTTTTATTTCCGCTTTTCTTTACCTATTGAGTGAAAGAGTAGCAAATACCGAAGCAAAGGCAGAATGAAATATGAAAGCTATTGACTTGGCCTACATCAAGAAAAAGGCGAGACGGAATATTTTACCGCAAATTCCTAATACGAAAAACTACGTATCTTTCTTGTGAGTTCTTTATGTAAAGTAAAGTATTTTTTTGTTCGTCATCAATACTAGCTTTTTCTTTTTTTGTATGCACATGAGATGTTCTGTAAGCTCCCAGAGGGAAAAATTTCAGGCTTTCCAATGAAAGCCTTGTGGAAGCAAAGTACTTTTTCTCAATTGTTTCCATGTTGGTCGCTTTGAAGCTTGGTGGAAGGGAACTCAGCGGAAGAATTGACATACCTTCCAATGGAAGCTTGGAGGAAGCGGTAGAAAGGCTTTCATATTGCTTCCTCCTAATGTCATGTAATGTTAAAAAGAAAGTCCAACGAAAAGCCATGCATTTATGCCTTCTGAGTAGAGCTTCCGCTTGCATCCTGTGATGCTTCCAATTCCTGCTGGACTGTGCTACGATCTAAATTAATCTAAATTTGTAAGTAATATAATTTCCAATATGAGCGGACAGGCAATGGCTGGGCAGCGAAGAAATTTATGCGAATATTTTTTTGAGGAACACAGGACCATAAAGCCAAATGTGCAAATATGTCGCATCCTATAAAGGGAGTACTGCAAACTTGAGAAAGCATTTAAATACAAAACACCCCAACTTAATAGTAGTTGAAAGCATGATGAAATTGAACCCAAAACTAAGTAAATATGAATTAAAAATATATTTAGGTGCATTAATTATTAAATAATTATGTTGAAAACGAAGTAGATTATAATTAGTTTTTCGTGTTTCTATCACTATCACCATTTATACATAAATAAATAGTGTTAAAGTGCTTGAAGGAGATATATAGAAGGAAAAACATAATTGCTTCTAGTTTTATTCAATATAAAAACGAGAAAATCAAGAAATACATGTGTAAACTGTTTTGGCTATGTTAATTAAGTTCCAGAAAAAAAAAATATATTATTAAGATAGCGTTCATGTTGAAAGTTAATACCAAAATTCTAAGGATAGTACCGAGTACCAATTTCAAAGTAAGGATTATATGCATCCCATGTAACGAATAGTTGCAGATAACGAAAAGTAACAATTTTTGCCATAACTAGGTAGTGGAAATCAATATTCTCAAACTAAATAAAATTTCAGAGCTTCTGTGATCTGATTAATATTATTCAAAATTTTGCAATCAGATAAACTGCTTTTCTTTTCAAACGAAGTATAATAAAAAAAGGAAGCAGCAAAACGAGCGATGCTAGACGTACGATAATTTTCGTACATGTACGCGAATTTCGACTCAGGTACGATGTACCAGGCAAAATGTATTATTCGTACGCGAAAGTACGAGAATTTCGGCGTCAAATATTTTCCAACCAATATTTTCACACTATGGAAATATCTACTAGTAACAAAAGAGCAGTAAAAGATAATTTAAGAAAAATTAGCAGAACCGTAACGCCCGGAATATAAAAGTCATGAAGACTTGAAGACTTGAAAAGAGCATAGCGGCTGACATTACACACTTTTTACCTTGTCTTATTTTAGGAGTTTTTCACATGAAGGTAGCTTGGATTTGGTTCAAAAACCATAATTTCCATAAATTTGTTCTAAATGTAAAATATTAAAAAGAAAACATATTGGCCTGCAACATAAGGGCTCAAGGCTTGACCTCATGATTTATTTCAGGAGAAAGTGCCCGAAGCATCTGCAACAACTATAGGCTAGTTTAGACGATCAAGTTTTTGCGCACCGCACACGAAAACGTTTGGAGAGGGAGATAAGCATTTATGGGGGAGGTCGCGCACGAAAATGATGTTTTTATCAATTTCTTTTCAATTGTTTTCTATGCATTTGGGAGAGTTCAGAAAAAATTGTTAACACCAGGTGATTCATTCAGTTTTGAACCATTGGCCGTGAAAAATATTGTGTTTAATTCTTGTTGTTTGGGGCTGCCAATTAGTTGAAAAACTGCTGTGTTATCAAGAAGAACTTGTACAATACAAAAGGTAAAGACTATATAGAAAGGGACAAGAGAGAAAAATATCTTGAAGTAATTTGCAATGAGCTACAAAAATACAATAAAATTAAAGTATTCCAGATCCGCCAGTTCCCAGAAATTTAAGGGTATTTGCTAAATGTTCTGTCGGTTCAATGGATTCATTATATTGTATTTTGATGCTGCAAATCCTTTTCAACATTTGATAGTAGCATGGTGAAAATATCTCTTCTTGCGGAAAATAGCAAATAGGTAAGCATCTGCATCCTGCATAGAAATTAAAGCACGCTTTCCTTTTGATTATGAATTATTGGTGGAATTGCCAGTTATAAAAGCAAAAGACAAAGCAAGACACCGAAACGATACTCCATCACTCAGACCACAAATATACAGTTTTGCTCAATTTACGCTATCCGTTTTAACTCTTGCATATTCCAATGCCGATACCGAGAGGATTTTTAGCAAGAACAACCTAACAAAAACAAAATTAAGGAACAAGTTCTCTACAAAGACCGTAATAGGAGCCTTCCGTTCAGATCAATGTTAAAATACAGTCGAAAGATTGCTTCTTAGAGTTTAAACCTACCACCCAAATGAGAAGTCGCACGACGTGTACATTATATATCAGAATAAACCTGCTACCGCAGTGCACCCTGATAATGAAAATTTCGACCGAAATATTGACTCGAACCCAGATAATCCTAGCCTGATCTAGATGTCTTTTATTTTAAGAACAAGACTATACACGATTTTAATACAAAAATTGTTTTAAAAAATTTATCATATAAAACTTTTTTAATGATATCTATTATTTTTGTTATAAAAAAAATAAAATAAAGTTTTTCTTAACAATCCCAATTTTAATTTTGCCGCCTTTTCTAATTAATTTCGCGTTACACCTAGTGTACAAGAATTTTTCATGACGTACGAGATTTTTGTAAAGTTGGTACGAGAATCCATTTGTTGCAGTCTAGCAACCCTGAGAAAAACTTTGACTGACTTTGGCGACAGTTGATCTCTATGTAATCAATTAATTGCTTTAAAAATCTGTTTGAAATCAGATATTCAGAAAATTCATACTATTAAAGGACTTCACAGAATTATTTTATCGATAAATTTCAATAGAATCCGCTCCAGTATTGGAGAGTAAATACGCTTACTATTTTTAAAACCTTCCGGTTAGAACCCCAACAGCTAAAAACTATCTTAGAGCTTCTATGGGACAAAAAAGAGGAACTTGAGAAACTAATATTCTCTTCAGCTTTGGACGATATAATAAAAATGTTCACCGAAAAAAACGCAAGTAGAAGACCTATTTAACCACTGGAATATATTTTTTTTTTCAGAATCAAGTTTTTTCGGGTCCACTCAGGGCTAGCTACTACTGACGTTGAATTTCAACGCTTCGACCTTCAAACAGAAGAAACTCAAAACTTCGAAGCTACCATGTGGCCGGTGTTCAACATTTGTAACACGCTATTTTTACCCACTTGTTGAACTATTGAGCTAAAACGTGGCGAACTTTAGATCTTGCATGACAATAAATTTTTGCACTTTTATATAATATAAAACCACAGACTTGAATAATATATATATGAAATTTTTGGAGCTAGCCAAACTGTGCGGGCAGAGAGACAAAACATCCAAATTATTGTCATGTTGCGGGATATAACATAATTAGGACTACTATGATTAGCTAAAATGAAGGTAAATTTTCAATTTTCTTTTAAAAATTAATTCTGTACGCAGTTCTTATTTAAGTTGTTGCTAAATATTCAGAAAATATTTTAACTACTTCCGTTTTTCCGTTTCAAATTTAAAACAATGCTTTATATGTAATTTACCACTACAATACTGTAATAAAGTTTATATTTCATGTGAAGTAAGAATCGTAAGAATTGATAAATCTGTGGTGCATAAAATCTTAAAATGTTTAGATGTTTCCTCACAAATTTTTATTTTATGTTATTCCTTTTAAAGTTGAAAAATAAACATTATGAAAATTCTCTCTATTCTTTGTAGTTCCTTGAATCAAAGTAAGAACTGCAACAATCTATGTGGTGGGCATAGAGTTTTAAAGATATTAATATCACTTTTTAAACATTCTGAATAAGCGAAAAAAAACATTCGTCTGAGTGACGATATTGTCATCCTTGATCGATTATTATTATATCATTAGATAGTTAGAAATACGAAGGTAAGCAGAGATAAGATTCTTAACTTTTCTGGACGAGCGGCAATTTTGGCATCATAAAAATGAATGAATGAGTATTGGAATAATATAAAACAATAATATTGGAATAATTCTAAAATTGTCGACGACGAATACATTATAAATTCCTAAGTAAAGGAGCAAAATAGTTAATACCCTGATGTCAGAATATCTAAACCATTGTTTCGCTTTGTTATAAATTTAGTCGCATAGCCAGAATAAATCCACCACTTTCACATCTCAGGTTGGAAGGTGAAATTATCTATCATATCGGTCAAATATCTAATCCAAGTGCTAATCCAAATACGTGAATAATGATTGGTCTAATATGAATCATTCCTGCAAGCCTACCTTATAAGATCATAATTTAATCTTTTATAAGATTTTTATTTTTTAATTATAAAAACCACTTTCCTGTTAAAAATAAATGTTAAAGCATACAATTTTTGTTATAGCTTGAAATATTACTATAAATTATCGAGCTAAAAACATATTTATTGCAATAAATAAATTCCTTTTATGCGTAACAATTTCCATTCTGGAAATAATTTTCTTACTTTGTGGCAGCACAAATCGCTAGCAATTGTGACCTTATGCCCTGTAGTTTTTAGGATACAGGGTGTTTTGTGAAAAACTAGATATTTTTTTTAATCACCATGTAACTCCTAAACGGTTGATATGCCCCCCCCCCCCCCTGTCTAGGTATGTACTATCACCTCCTGCTCTATTGACCTCCTAGTGGGAAACTCCCTGTATATTGAAGCCTAAAAACAAGAATTTTGCCAATGGTCCGATTCGATTCAAAATTAATATAGGTTTGGTTGTTTTATCGAGGTCGCGGATTACGAAGTTTTGTAAAAATTTCGAAATAAAATAAGACAAATTTAGCTATTTATTGTCCAATTTGGTATCTTGGTAATTTTAAGTTGGCGATTACGGATTTTTGGACATAATTTTTATTATTATAACTTCATAACTTGCTAGTTAGGGTCAAATCTTGTAATCCGATCGACTTGAAACGTAACATATGATGTACGTACGTATGTACATATATTTAGTTCTGATGACTGGACAATATTTTTAAGATTGCACATTTTCAAAAGTCTATAAAGGGCAAATAACAAATAAATAAAATAACTTCCCAAAATTAAATTTTTAATAAAATTTACTATAGATAGGCTTTAAGTAGCTGGTTCAAAGGTTCAAATTATTCAAAGCTTGGAGTCAAACCCTTCGAATCATGAACATTGTATGCGAAGTATGAACGTTTTAATAAGCGAATGTTTTAAGTTTTAAGTTCGTTTCACCATCAAAAACAATGTTATAAAAAACTTTATGACATATTTGCATCCAAGTAGTGCGCCAAATTTCTGATAAATAGCTCAACGAGATGACAGTGAAATTAGCGTTAAAAATTTGGAGGCACATTGGGTTTATAATCTTATAATAAAAAATATATTTATATACTTACACTTACCATTATTATACCCAAGATTATAAAACGCCTATTCTCCGCCGAAAAACTAACACTTTTTTTAATAAGGTGGCATCACAATGGGCCATAGATGGTCTAAGTGTGACTGATCGCACATGCTTTTACAATGGCAACAACTCTAACCTAACCTAAACCTGAGACAACTTATATCTAGATGTTAAAACCTTACAAAGAAGCGGTCGAATTAAAACGAGCTAATATAACGCTCTATACATTCTTTTTCACTCTGCTGCATTATACCACATAAATTCTTCGCAACATTTATTACTGATAGCTTTCTTTGGTTGAATATAAAGTTCAAGAGTTTGGAAAAAGTGATTCGAGTTTATATGAAGATTTTCTAATCTACTAGTATGTTGTCTATGCCTAAACTATTCAAAACTAATTTCAAGTCACTTCGATTTATTGTAATTTAACCTTAACAATACTGCAGACATAGGAAAAAATTCATGTTTCGAAGCTTCGTCCAAATGTTCATGCTTCGCGAACGATTCGACTTCGAAGTCTCGAGTCGCCTACTTCGAGGTCTATCAGCAGCCCTACTAGCTACGCCACTGATAATATTCAACTATTTACTTATATACCAAATTTTTAAGGGTTTTGTGAACAAAAACTTGAACATCTTACCTAGCACAATGACAGTTACCAACATTTTGAAAAATCGTAGTGTTAAAATGTTAATAATGGTATAAAAAATTAAACAAAACGTATTCTATTAAGGATTATATACCTTGGGCCAGATAAGCACATTCTACTTCCTTGAAGAAGAAAAATATAACATAACTAAACTCTACTAATTAGAAATTAATTAATAATATTTATGTTGACATTTTTGATTTCTAATCACTTAAAAATAATTTTGCCTTTTCGGAAAGAATGCAATTTTATTCTTCCAAATGCAATAGACCATTAGGCCTAAGACAATTCCGTTGATTATTTTTCGGCTAATCTCCAAGCTTTGTTTGTTTATTCTGGAAATTTATTATTTCATATTATTATTATTACAACTTTATTACTAGTATATGTGTAATTTTTACAATCTTACTTGGAATACTTTGGCACTCCTTGCAGTACAAGTGATTCGAAGGAACCCAATGTTATGGAGTTTGTGACAATTATATTTCTAGAATTTTAAATTGAAGAGAACTTTAAACATATTTAACATAATTTGTAAAATGTGGAAATTATGTATGATGATTATATACATATGAAACGCCACGAAAATGCTTACGAAAGTATTCCAGAACGAAACGAAAAAGCACACCAATGGACCACAACAAATGCACAAAATAAAAAATATTATACAATTCTTTAAACACTTAAGTAGAAGTTCTTAATTCAAGCATATTTTTAAAAACAATCATTCACCCTTAAACTTAAATTGATATATGTACATATGTGGTTGTGTGCACTTAAAGCTTCATATGTTCCCAAATTAATTCAAGATTCATGTTAATAGCATCACAGTTAAAAAGGGGGACCACAAAATATCTTAAAACATGCTTCAATGAATACAACAAAATAAATAGCAAATTCAACCAACCCTTCCTTATAAGAAGAAGCAACAGCAGAAGATCCTACTGCTACAATTGTTAGAACATCAGGAATATCTCCGAGATGTTGCAAATTAACCAATTCATCATTTCCGCCAAGATTTATAACAATTACGAATAAATCATGGTCTTTAAGTTCTCTAAAAAAAAAAAAATGTGCTGAGGTTAAATCTCCATCATTAGAAGAAAAAAAAACGATTGCTGCTAAAAGCACCTTTTATATGCCAAAACTTTCCTGTTTAATGCAAGCGCATGAAAAGTACCACTTTTAAATGTACGATGTTTCCGTAACTGTACTAATTTTTTATATAATTTATAGTGACTTTTGTCGACAGACTTTTGTTGAGCAAAATTTAAGCTCTTGTAATCTGGATGTAAGGGTAACCAGGTAGTTTCACCTTCTGAGAAGCCTTTGAAGAAAAATAAAACATTGAATATTACTTGCAATATTCCGTATAAAAATTCAAATGTGATTTAGTTTGAAATTGTTAATCATAGATTCAATTCAATTCAATTCGAAAATATGGAGAAAACAATGTTCAAATAGGTTCTTATATTATGCGTTAATATCAAATATTGATGAAAATAAAAATAAAATCATAACCAATACTAGATTCAAGTAAAACTATTCAATGAAAATAATGCTACCAAAAATTCTATTCAAGAAACAAGTATAAAAAGAACTAATTAGCAGCACTCTCGAAACCATTCAGACCTGTATTGAAGATAATCATCGACAGTAACTGCTTTATCCAATTAGAATGAAGAAAGAACCTTCCTAAGCCAGGCGACTATGACTAGGAATCAGAAAATCACAACGTCGTCGCCGAGATTAGAGAAACTCGATCATTAGTAATTATCATTAAGATAATCATTAAGTAATCCGGGCATTGCAATTTAAGCTTTATGACGAATATAATTGTTTGATGTCGCAGGTAAATGTTCAGTAGACAGCCCAATATTCTGGGAATAAAATTAGAGACATGGTCGCGTAAATTGAAAATAAATCTGGTGCAATCATTATAAACAACATTTATTCGACGTGAGTAATAGCTATCCAATTTAGGAAAAATTAAATTTCCGTAAGAAAAGTAGGGTAGGATGAGAGTTTTCACCAATCTACATTTGATGGCCATGCTTAATAATTTGGTAGAGAGCCAGAGTCGACGCAAACCTCTATATACATTATCTAGCACTATGCGTACATGATCACAGTATTTCCTTCGCCATTAAAGGCAACACCGAGATTCGTAATTTCGTTTACCGTAGTCAATATTTCACTCACCCCCAAATATGTTATTGGAAAAAATTATACATATATTTCGATTTATTAAGATTTATCATCAAAAGTTAACGCTGGGACCAATCGTAAGGTCACACTAAGTCATCATTAATCCTTGGACTCTTCAATAACACAAAGAAGTCTGCTATTGTATATAAGTAAATCATCAACATATAAATGGGCACTAACCTCTCGAATGATGTCAGATAAATCATTAATGAATAAGGAAAAAAGCAATGGACCCAAAACTGAGCCTTGGGGAACGTCACAGAGAAGCGGCTGTAAATTATAATAATGATCGTTGACTCTCACTGGTTGATATCTGTCACCTAAAAAGCTTTGTATCAATTGGGCGGCATTAGGAGGAAACCGGTAAAATGTCTTAAGCTTGATGAGGACCTTAGAGTGATTTACAAAGTCAAAACCAGTATTCCAATTTCGTCATTATCTAGGTCAGTGATATCCTTTAGGACAGCCGATTCACAGCTATATCCTGGTCTGAAACCTGATTGCCAAGTATTCTGTTGTTCTCAATAAACGATTTCATCTGAGTGTACATCACCTTTTGTAAAACGTTTACAAGGAAACACAAAATGCTGATGGGTTTAAAATCAAATGGGTTTGCAGCTGATTTTTCTTTTATTAGTGACAGTAACAATTTTCTATGCAGAAGGAAGGTAGATGATATTAGGCAGGTATTAAAAACAATTAATATTATAGCAACTAATGTGAGGTAGCAATAATTTTAGGATTTTGGAAGATATGGTATGCTGGCAGGTAATAATGATTGATTCACATTATGCGATATGAAAAATCTGTTCAGGTCGTTAGAATTGAGTGAGGTTTCCTCCTTCGTGATCCCATATAATCCAGTTTTTTTGAGATTCTTCCATAGAGCTTTATGTTGCGTTAAATTTTTGTTTGAGATACCGATATTTGGCCGACTGCATTATTCCGTGCGACTTTGAATAACGCACGTGAAGAACTTGTCTTAAAACGTCTAACCTCCCTATAGAAGAACTCAATTTCTGCAATTGGACGGCAAATATTGGATGTGAAACAAGGACAGACATTTGACATAACTCTTCTATATCGAACAGGTATATCCCAAGGCAGCGTATTGCACTCATCACATAGCTGAGATAAATTAGTGTTGTTGAAATCACGGTAAGCAAAATATTCTGATATTTGACTGGGACAAGGTGCAAAATCATACGTCAGAAAAATTAGATTATGATCGAGAACACTTGGAGTGTTGAGCTGATTATTAAAGAATAAACGATTTTTATAGCTGCGGTCATTAATAAATTCAAAACACGATGGATTTGCTGTATTGTAATAGGTAGGAAGATAATTTAATATACAGACTGAGTAAAATTTCTAAAATCATGGGCAAATGTGTTCGAAGATAGGAGATTAACATTAAAATCAGCTCCCACGAGCACGTTACTATAAATATGAGCCACACGATAGCAAACGCATTTTCAAATTCAGCAGCATTTTCGTACGAAAAACAATTTAGAGGAGATAAAATAAATTCCTCAAATTCAATATTTATCTCAACACCAATGAATTCTTTCTATTGACCTTCCACTGTAGGAGAAAATGACCTTCGTATTAAAAAATCTCTGTCTGTCTGTATATTTCTTTTTTACTATTTTCGACACTCTCGTAGACCCACAGCGGGCTGAAATTTGGCACACAAGTTCATGTCGCGTGACACTTGAATCTATCAAAATTTGAACCGGAAATTTCCATGGAAAACCCGGAAAAGCGGGAAAAATCATTTGAAAATTTGGTACAAATTTGATTAGTGATAAATCCGTTTCAGGAAAAATGCAGAGTTTTCCGATTTTTCCGAAAAAATTTCCGGAATTTTCCGACTTTTCCGGTAATTTTTTTTCTAAATTATGTAGGATCAAGTTCCCTATAAACTGGCATCATTACTTTCTCTCCGACAATGGTGAAAACTTGCAAAAAAATCGAGGAAAATTCATGTAAAACGATTTTCCGGAGTTTTTCCGATCAAGGAAGCGTTTGAGCGTTTTGCAACCTAAGACAAAGTTGTAGAGCGAAATGAGTTGCATAAAGTTGCTTCTGTGGAAAATTCCATAAAAGCCGGAAAAATCATGGGAAAAATTTTCATCGATATGATTAGTGATAAATCTGTTTCAGAAAAAGTGAAGAATTTTCCAATTTTTCTGGAATTTCTGGAATTTTGCGACAAAAAAGTTTTTTAAGCTATGCGGAATCATTTTTTTCGATCCTACTGGCATCAATACTTTCTCTTCAAAAATCATGAAAGCTTGGATGAAAAATCGAGGAAAATTCATGTAAATTTTTAAAAAAAAAATCTTAGTAATAGGAAAAGTCTGTGAAAAACATGGAAAATCGGATCGGCACCAAACATGACTTAAAAATTGTTTTAAAATATCTCCATGCAGTACGTAATAACAATTTAGTCAGCGTGAAAAAGGCAGAAAATAAAATAATTAAAAAAACGTGTTTTCAAACAAAACTGAGGCCAAGCCGCATGAAAAAGTAGAAAATAAACTTTTCTTCACACACAGAAGTGGACTCAGATTTTATTCGCTGACAATCACCGATATATTTCAGTATGATCAATCAGAGGTAATAAGTGATTTGATTCATGAAGAGGAAGAATACTCAAGAGAAATGTCCCAATCAAAAAATCTGAGTCCACCTCTGTGTGTGAAGAAAAGTTTATTTTCTACTTTTTCATTCGGCTTGGCCACAGTTTTGTTTGAAAACTCGATTTTTACTTATTATATTTACTACATATAACCATGATCACAACTGTGTAGGCTGATCGTTTTGCTCCAGTCGAAGCAGAAGTATTCCATTTTTCCATTCAGCTACTCCCATCTACTCCCCTCTTGAATATACTCCTAAGGGAGTATTTCAAATTTTACTACATGATTTTTAGGGTTCCGTACCCAAAGGGTAAAAGCGGGAACCCTATTATTATGCCTACGATGTCCGTCCGTCCGTCACCGGGCTGTATCTCATGCACCGTAATAGGTAAACAGTTGAAATTTTCACAGAGTGTGTATTTCTATCGCCGCTATAACAACAAATAATAAAAATAAAATTAAATTAAAAATTAAAGGAGGCCCCTTACAAGAAACGTGTTTTTTGGCGTATACATAGTGATAAATTCTGTACGATGGTACGGTAGTCCGACTCGCACTTGGGTGGTTTTTTTTTTTTTATTTTTTATTATCGAGTAATTTTGAATAAAATTGGGAAATTGCAAAATGGACTAATACACGCATAATAGGCTAAAAATTGAAACTTGTGATGCGACTGTAAGCGCTCCTGAATTATGAAAAGAGCAGCTCTGAAAATTGACAACCACCTAATTGTATTGATTGTTCAAGTCCAGCGGGAAAAATGGGAATGCCTGCCTTAGATAAGGATTATTGTTAGCATTACATTTAAAAGATTAATCCTAAACGAGATTGGACACTGATCATAAAGTTAATTATACTATTTTTGATTTATTAGCTTTTTTATTTTCTTTTTATTTATTGCTTGGCTTGCTCCTTTTTTTTCCTTGTTGCATTTCTTTTTGTTTTTTGCTTTGCTTGGCCCATTTTTCTTTAATTTTTCACTATTTTTATATTCACTATTTTTTTTGCTTTGCATCTTATTTTACTTTATATTTTATTTTCCTTATTTTTTATGTTTTACTCTTTTTTTTTGCTATTTAAATTTTGCATTTAGAATATTATCTCTGCACTTCTGAATTTTTGTCTTTATTTTTTTTTTTTTTTTAGTTTCTAACTACTTTAGTATTTTAGGTTTCCTATACCTAAAATAAATTTTCTAACTAGCACTATTTTCTTAGATTAATTTACTATTATTACTACTTATTATTTTTATTTAGAATTTGTTGTTCTTATCTCTTTTTTCTATTATTTTTCATTTCATTTTTTATTTTTTGCAATGTATAATTTTTATTTCTTACTTCTTACTCATTGTTTCATTTGAACTTGTTTTTCCTTCTCTTCATTCTATTTTAGTATTTTTATTTTATCTAAATAACTCCTAAGATAGTATCTTAATTGGACTAGTCTGTGTACTATCTTATTAACTAAATGAATATAAATAAATAAATATAAATAAATTACCTGGAATAGTAATGAGTACTTTGAACTGGTTTAGGAAGGCAGGCGTAATGTCTTGATGTGTCGTATTTGTAACATATTATGGACCTTTCAGGGAATACTTAAGGAAGGCAGAGGTAATGAATAGGTATGTTAATTCTTGTTATTATCGAGAAGAATTAGAGATTTGTGCGGCTATATATATGCATAGGCTAAATCGCAGGAAGGTACGTACAGTGATCGAAAATGGGTCATAGTTTCATTGTGAGAACAATGAAACAAGGAGAAGTACGTGAAGAACAAGTGGATTATTAGTATTTAAATACGAGATACGAGTAAGTGAAGACGTATTCATTTTCCATACATTCCTAAGAAAGCAAGAAGGGTTCTTCCCTTTACTTTTCAGTGAAAATAGAAAGAATTCTTCCCTCCACCTTCTTGAGAATATAAATTGATTTTCAACCTTCCGGAAAATTGATGCCAAATGCTTCCATATATTTTCCTGAGATGGCAGAATGAATGGTCCACAAAATTTGAAAGGAATGTTTCTTTTCACCTTTCAAATAATAAATAAGGAAGACTTCCTTTCACCTTACAGGTCATGCAGAGATAAGGTGTGCAAGTAAATACATACCCACCTTATATACCTTGTCGTTGTAGACCATCAATACAAAAAAAGGAAATGGACTAGATATCTGAGCCACACCTTTCATAGAATGTTTTTAGAGCGCATCACTCAACCTTTTGTTTCCCGCTGGGAATCTGCTTGTGTGCTTGTGCAATTGGCAATTTCTTTAATATTAAAGTCAACATCAATATTTTTGCGCATTATACAACGGCTAACTACTTATACATAATATATTGAATGTTTAATCCTTATACATATACAAACTTTGGAAACATACCTGCATTTTTACTATCATCCCATTGAAAAGGTGTTCTTTCTGGATCACGTGAGTATAATTTGTAAATCTCTGGATTTGTATTACACGCAGCAGGATCTTTAGTATCTTCCCAAGATATATCTCTAAAATCGATCATACCAATTTCTTCACCCTGATTATAATGAAGAAAAAAAAATACAAACGTAAATTAAAAACAAGAAACAAACATAGTAATATCATCTCGTACATTATAAGTCACAGAAACTCCAGGAAGAGTAAGCAATAGCATATTCATAGCATCACATCGTTCTTTACCATAACGTGATCCGACTCGTGGATTATCATGATTGCCAAGTACCCAATTAGCAGTGCCATCGAATGGCATATATGCTAACCATTTCTCAATAGTGAATAGAAAATCTCGTGCATCCGAATTATCATTTAGATCAGTCATAAGATAAAAGTTAAATGGTAAATGAGATCCTTTTCGACCTAAGCTATTTTCATAGTATTCCACTGTACATGAAATATTTGCATATGCCTCAGTTAACATTATTCTCGTATCGCCTCCATTTTCTTCTTTATATTTATTCAAAATTTCTCGCCAACGGTAAATCATATCATAAACTTCAGGCTATAAGTAAATAATAATAAAGAGTGTAACAAATTAATGTTGATCAATAGTTGTACTTATACGACTAGGTACACAAGAAAACTACATACCAAATCCTTCGTGTAATAGTGATGAGTATATCCGTATGAATTACTATCATCCACTAATCCTGTCAATGGCTCATCTATAAAATCTTCTACTTCGAATAAATGATTAACCGCATCAACTCTAAAACCTGCCACACCTTTATCCAACCAAAATCTTATAATCTTATCCATGGTTTGAACAACTTTCGGATTTCGATAATTTAAATCTGGCTGTCCAACAGCGAATTGATGGAGATAATATTGTTGACGTTGTTGATTCCATGTCCATGCGGACCCATAAAAAACAGATTGCTGCACAAAAAAAGAAAGTCATTTTAAGAAAATTTAACTAATATGTAGATCGATATGTGTGCATATAGAGGCTGTCCATAAAATACGTACGCAATATAAGGGGATGTGGAAAGGACATAGTCGCTAAAGTTACAATGTGTGACAAGGAAAGGGGTGAGTGTCAGTTAAAATGTGACGTTCCATAAATATATGTTTCAGGCTCAAAATTAGCTGAAACCCGAGATTGCTACAAGTTCTATTAGATATTTAGAGATATTCTAGACAGACGTATTTTGCAGGCCTGTCAAAGTAACGAATTTAGGACCGACATTTGTGATACTTAATTCGAAGTGGCAAACACCCCAATTCCACTGTGAAAACACATGCAGATAATTTAGGAAAAATATTTACAAATACTGGTTCTAAACACCCAGGACACGATTTGATGATTTCGTCGATGAGTTATCATGAGATGAAGATAATGACGAAATTTGTTCTAAACCTGCGACTAAGCTCATTATATACCTACTTTCTTCAACATTATTAGCTTTTCCATAATTACTTTTGATAAGCAGTTCGCTGAGCTTCTTGCATGATTTTCTTGTTGAGTTAATAAATATACTCAATGATGAATAATGAAAATGCTTACTGCTATTATCATCAATAAATTTATAATGATGACAGTGATATATATGTAAATCAGTAACTCAATAATATCACACGATCATTTTATTGTACATCTCCATGTTCTGAATTGGCCACATTCTCGTTTTTGATGACCAGCTCAGTAGATCGAAGGGCATTTTTAAAAATATTAAACGATCTTCTGGGAACCCTTCGTAAAAAGAGACCATGAAGAACTAGAAAGGGGACTATTTTGATAGAAGGCGCATCAAATGAAAATTCCTGAAGGGTATCGCACAAAAGAATATATTAGAAAGTGCACCTACAAACTCTTTATTTCACTTTACTGTTTTTTTAATCAATACAACACACCCATTCGTTCATGATAGGACATGCAGTGATATTTTATGGATACGGAAAGGAAATTTGAATATGAAATCTCTCAAGAAATGCTCATCGAAGCACTCATCGCAACTTATCAGAAAACTTCACCCTCATTCAAAGTAGAGAAATTTACACATACCTATGCACAATTTCCAGATGCAACCGTAGGTACTATAGTTTACATAGAATTCTCCTGAGTGGGGAAGAGGGTTTTCGAAACCGATGAGTATTTTGTACTATGTATACTACCCTATAGGGTATCACCATAATATCTGTATCTAGCCCTATAGCTTAGCTCGCTATACTATGCGACAAATGCGCCTGGTGCAAGTACGTATAATAGAGTAGAAAGAAGAATGGCTCTATTAAGGCATAGACTTGCAAGTTTCATTTAAATTCCTAGAGTAGAACTACTGGCAACAATTTAGAAAAGAAAAAGTAAAAAAAAATATGACAAGAAACCTCTTGATTTCTAGCGATCGTTACAAATTGATGGCTACTGCATTGGCGCCGAATATGTAGAACCAATAATGGATGACCATAGCAAGGTCGACCTACCATAGCAGATGAGTGGTAAACCAAACATATTGCTGAATCCCAGTATTTCCTTCAAATTATGTTCAAACCAAGACTATTGCTGTGTTTTCAGGAGAAGTCTGCAATTTTTACTCCTCCAAATGGATTCTTACCGCTGCCCCAGTGAAAGAACAAAAAAGACTCAACAAGGTTTAGTTATACTCGAAATTACGGCATTTTTAACTATATATATATGTATTTATTAGCCCATCTTTCTATAAACCTACTACCAAAAAACAAAAGATTTTCTGCAGGGTAACTTATGATTGGTATTGTCCATCCGTCCATAATAAATTGGCTAACAGAGTGTGCAAAGGAATATGATTTTAATTATGCTTGAAACAAAATATTTAAAAAATATCGACTGTAAGTGGTAAGGTGAAAGATCTTTATTATGTTGTCCAAGAATGTAAGGAATCAATTCGAATATTGTTTCACGTCGAGTCTTGGAATTACTATATACCTTATGCTTATGACAGACATGAGATATCGATACCAAGATATTCATATTTTTTTTTCGTATTTATTTATTTACTGCAGCCTAATATATAATTCAAACTCTATACGTGATGTATAAGCTAATAATCTAGGCTAACAGTTCACAAAATATGAAGCTTGTGTGCGAGGGTTGTGATTAATTTATTACAAATTTTTAACTTACTAATATTATAAAATAAAATAAAATAAAATTTTGAAAATATTACATAAATAATACATCTAAGCTATACTATAGTATGCAATGCAACCAATTCATTCAGTTCAAAAATTATATATATTATGTATAATACCTGAGGGAAAGTAAGCATAATTCAAAATTTCTAAATTAAAAAACTAATGTACAATTTTATTAAAGATATCTTAGTTGTTAAATACGCAGTTTTTCAACAGAGTTTTATATTTAGAGTCTCTTTTACTTCTGCAGGTAAGGCATTAAAAATGTTGGACTTAAAATTCTACTATGTCTATCTGTAATACATTTACTAGTTCTAAAGGTGCAACATCTGCCTGCGTGTACATACTTCGTTTGGAAGATAGTGAACTTTGATAAATTTGTGTATACGAATTTTAATAGGGTAAATATATATAATTGTCTTACAGTCATTACCTTAAATTCATTGTATGCTTGTGTGGTGGAGTAGTATTTAGATTTCTTTAAGCAAATCTTAATTATTTTGGTTTAAAGATCTGTTAATGGTTTTATCAAGACAGTATATGTAGCTCCCCAACTAAGGATTCCATACTGAATGACTGACTGTATTAAAGCAAAATAAACCATTCTCAAAAGATCAAGATTTTAAGATATTTCGCAATAAGAGTATTTCATATATTGTTTTCCTCAGCCGCTTACATAAGCTTAGGATATGTTTTTTTCCCACTTAAGCTTCTGATCTATAAGACCACCTAAATATTTCACTTCATTCACGCACTGGAGGACATTACCCTACAACTCTATCTTAAGATTAACGTTTGAATGTGTATTTTCATGCCCAAATATTGACGAAACATGTTTTATTTAGGTTCAAAACTAACTTGTGACATACCAACAAATCATACACTTATTTAATGCCTCTTTGCGCTAGTGATAAATTTTCTCCACTAAATAACAAGACCGTGTCATCTGCAAACGCTACAATATGCTCCCTTCTTGACTCTTCGAATAATTTAACACACTCATTTATGTATATTGTATAGAGGATTGGACCCAAAACCAAACCCTGTGGAACCCCTGGCCAATTCTGACTGCCTGTATTCTGTTGGTAAGATAGGAATGAAAAAACGAAAGAGCAATACCTGTAATCCCTATAAATGTTAGCTCATGATTAACCGTATCAAAAGCCTTTTTCAGATCTAAGAATATCGCGATAACTTTCTCCTTTTTGTCAACTGCCGAGTTTATAAAATTGGTAACATCGTGAATTGCACCACTTGTGCTACATTTGTTTTTAAAACCATACTGATTACTTGCAATGATGTAGAATTGGTCCAGATAATCAACCAACCTAGTCTTAATGCATTTCTCAAAAATCTTCGCGATATTAGAAATTAGTGATATCGGTCTATAGTTATCTGGATCACGTTGGTCATTTGCCTTGTGTATTGAAACAACGATGGCATGTTTAAATTTATATGGAAATATTCCCTGAGTTAGGTATAGGTTCAATGAGTAGGTACGCTAATGGAGGAGCTATATAATGTACTACAATTTTTAAAATTCTCGGTGTAAGCTTATCGATACCTGGCGCTTTATCGATCTTTAACTGAGCTATATGATAGAGTAGCTCTTCAGAAGATATGGAAATAAACGTAAAGCTCATCATAGGATTAGTTTGAGAAACAGCAGATCTATTTTGGATTCCTCTACTCGCAGCGGTAACAGAGTTTGAAATCTGCTGTCCCACACCAATGAAATGCTCATTAAGTCTAGCAGAAATTAAATATGGATCAGTTAAATCAGTACCATCACTCCCTTTGATTTCTGCTATCATTTTACTAGGCTTATTTTTAAGTGTTATTTCGTTAATTTTGTTCCATACTTTCTTCGGATCATTTATAACTTTTGATATTTCATTTCGATAGAATTGTTCTTTAGAGGCTTTAATAATGGAGTTAAACTTATTCCTGTGTATTGTTTATATTGGAGACTGACATAAACATTGAAGGGCTGTTGTCTACAAATCTTAGCTAACTTTTTCCTATTTCGTATAGAAATCATTATACCCTTTGTTACCCATGGTTTCATTGGCCTAAGATAAGAACTATAGTTACTTTCCCTCACTTCAGTAACCTCTGTTAAGATTTTATTCAGTTTTTCATAAAAACTTTCTACACATTGTTCTGCTTCCACGCATTCGTAAACCTGATGTCAGTCTCTTCATTATGAATAATCTCAACCAACCGTTTCGTATTAATAAAAAAACTATCGTGGTATTCTGAATAGCTAGGTATTAAAGTATCACTGGCAAACATAAAAAGCGTATTTGTGTGACAAACAATACTTTTACATTTCAATTCAGTTGATATATTTTTAAGCGTTAAATGAAAGTGACAAATATATTAGCTTTAATGCAGGCTAAACTACAACGAAATAATTATAAATATGCGACAAACTCAATAGCTGGAGCCAAATGAAAATGAAGAAAATGTTCTTCACTTTCACTAATTTTGCTTAATTTATCATATTATTATATTATTACTAATAACTAGATGGCGCTGCGCAAAGTAAGAAATACCGGTGATTAGGCTATACCCACCAATTTTTGAGAGTATAAATACTTCTTCTATACCCACTAGTTTTTTGGGTATATTGGAAGTATTTGATGACGCACATTAAATTTAAACGGGGTAATTCGAATACCTAGGTATTGATACCTAATGTCTGTCATAAACATTACGCGAAGAAAAAATGGTTGTGGTCGCGAAAATGAAGAGAAAGATACTATGTACCCAATATGCTAATAGCTGTTCCGATGCCAATAATAGAAATCGCTGAATAAGATATGAAAAATCCAGGGACTAATGAAGATTAAAATAATATCTACGCACTGGTAAGAGCGTCATACTCTAACTTACCGAAGAATTCATATAGCCGCTAGAGGCGGGCAACTTCAGACTACACTACGGCTTTAATGCGGTTAGGACAAATGTGTATCACGGGTTTCCCAAAAAGAACCAGGGTAATGAAGAGCCGATGGGAAGTGAACGTTGACGTTGCCTTAATCCAGGAACCTTGGATCAGAAATTACGCCACACAAAGATTATGGAACCAACAATACACCACTTATCACAAAAAGAGTCCTGGTAAGCCGAAGTCTTGTATTTTAGCGAAAAAACACATAAATTTATGTTTGATATCTAATTACAGCTCTAATGACTGTTAATGGTCATCAAGTGGAGGCGTAAAATTGCGGGGTCAACCTTGTTGGCTTCGATATACATGGCGCGTAGCGCTCATTTTATCTATGGCTTAAGCCATCAATCTCGGAGGATTAAGCTCAATTTATCTTCAAAATGTCATGTCATTAAAATTTGTTTTTTATTGACTATATCACCAAAACGATAAATAACAATTAGAAATAGACCAAATCGGAGTAAATGCCTATATATGTCTCTCCGCTTAATGATAATTAAACTCTTCCTGTATTTCTGTGCACATTTATCGGCCTGCAGACCGAAATAAATTTACAATAAAACAAAACATAAAAAATGTTGACATGCTTATTATTCATTAAAAAAAAAAAAAAGTTAAGCGAGGAGCACAGTGAAACTCATTTGTCTTAAGCTCCGCATAAGCTTATAACAGAGTTTAGCTTATCCCGAGCGAATTGTGAAACCGGACCTAAATCTGACAAGGGGGGAAAGTGACTCTAAATTAGGCAAAAATAGCGTGATATATTTTATGGACAGTCCCATAGGCGGATACAATACCCAGTTATTTGGTGGCATTCTATTTCCTTCCTCATCAAGTTTTCCATCATGCCACACATAAAAATCTTCAAATCCTTCAACACGATTTATAGAATTCATAAACCATTCACACTTATCGGAGGAATGATTTGGTACAAAGTCGAGAATTATTTTGATATCTATATATATAGAAAAAGAATAAGAAAATATTGTAAAAGCATAGTAAGAGTAATTTGTCATCCATTTACCCAATCTATTAGCCTCAAACAATAAATCCTCAAAATCCTGCATACTTCCATATTCATCATGTATAGCTGTGAAATTTGATATATCATAACCAAAATCTACCATGGGCGACTGAAATATTGGACTTAACCAAGCTACTTCTATTCCAGTTTCTTTAAGGTAATCCAGTTTTGAAATAATTCCTGTAAATCCGGGTAATTGCCATTTTCAAATATATATACAAAAAATAATTTAACTTACCCTTGAGATCACCTATTCCATCACCATCACTATCCCGAAATGACCTAGGATAAATCTGATAGAGTACTGTATTCTGCCACCAGTCCATTTCAGTATGACCATCCTGGGAATTGCAGTAATAAAATTGAGCCACCAACAGAGCAATTGCAAAAGTTTTTGATGTCATCATGTAGAAACTTGGAAAATCCACAAATATGTATATGTAGAGAACTCCTTCAAAAAGAGGACGAACAACACATTCATTCACTACATAGAATTTATTTACACCATCTCCAACCGGACGTTTAATGCTCCTCTATATATCTGAACTTTACTGTCGAAACTCGTCTGTCTTTTCAGTAACCTCCTACTATACGTGTAAATATAGTATAGAAGTGCCTCTGTGAAGTTAATCTGTAAATAGCTGAATAGACAAAATGAATGAATTACACACAAAATATAGTCACAATTCAAGTGGGCTACGTTCGACACTTAATAAATGTAGATTTCTGTTTAGAATTTTAAGTGTCGGGATTAGGAAAATACGAGTAAATTAAGTGAGAGAACAACTTTTATTAAGTCAAAGTGCTGTTGAGGTCAAAAAGAACGTGATTATTTCAATCAGTGCAGATATGCTAGTAAAATTGTCACTTTCTGGCAGTAAACAAATGAATTTTCCAAAGAAAACTTTACAACATTTTCATTAAAGTTCTTTTTAATTAACTTTTAATGCTGAGTAAGTCGAATAAATTTATTTTCCTGACGTTGCGTTGGTGCGGAGATAATTAAATAATTACCGACCAACACTTACAATTTTAATGTTCGTCGCTTTATAATTATCTGCGTGCTCTCTTAATTTTGAAAACTTTCCTAAGCATCCCACTCGCTGTGTAGTATGTAATTTCTATGGTTCTATGGAAACCTTTAATGAACTTTCAGAAGCTCATTAGAAATTTATTTACATAAAAATGGTGTTAGAATTCGTGTTGTAGTACATTTAATTTTCTGTCATATGTTTTGGATGTGCAATCAAATTTTATAGTTAAACTTAATTTCTATACTTCTCTTTTATAGATGCTTTATTACCTACATACCTATATATTCGAAAAAATCATATTCACTGGAAGGCAAGGGTGTGCGCAGCTACACACTACAGTCAATTGAACAATAAGAAGGCACCAAACTGGGTTCAGACTAAAAGAAGAAATAATATAATTTCTCTAAGCACAATTTTAAAAAGTCTTTCTATTTCGAAAATATGCAAGTTATAAGATTGTTTTGCATTTCTTTATAGTCCAAAAACCATTTACGATCTACAATTTTTATAGGAAGGTCGTGTACAAAATATTAGATATCTAAGTCTACTCGTTCTCAAGACTTGAGTTACCCGAGGATTACACGAGTTGACTACTCTTTTTACTGACTAGTCTGTACTGACAAGATTTCTGACCAATCAGTACATACTAGCATAGATGGCACAAGAACAAGATGTCGCATGGCATACTAGAGCAGAGTATACAAATTGTGAAATGGGTAGTGCATTCTGGAATGGGCCATAGCATGTTTTAGAGCATGTCGAAAGCAGTGTTGGGCGTAATCTGATTGCAGTGTAATTTAATTAATAATTCCATTACAGTTTAGTCAAATTACAAAGTAATCTAATTAAATTGTATTCGATTACATATCAATCAGATTACTTATGAGAGAATATGTAATCTATCAAATGTGTAATCTGTTACAATATAATTAGATTATTTTGTAATCTAATTACATTGTAACAGATTACTTTGTAGATTACTTAAAAGTAATTAATAATATAATGAAATGAATCGAAAGAAAATGGTATTGTTCTCGTACGAAATTAGTTTTAGGGAGTTTTATGAAGAATTAGAATACAAATATCTTAAATATCTTAAATGTAATCACATTAATTAGATTAACATGTAGTGGGATTAACTTGTAATCGATTAATGTGTAATCAGATTAACTTGTAATCACATTACACGTTAATCGATTACATTATGTAATTATGGAAATGGATTACATTAGTAATCTGTTACAAAGTAATCTGATTACAGATTACATGGTTAATTGTAATTGTTAATCGTTAATCAGATTACATTTTGCCCAACACTGGTCGAAAGCAAGTGTTTTTATAATAGCAGTATTGTATATATTTGATCGACTTCCTCAACACCTCAGATACGAAAACATATTAATCATTCGACGTATATATACATCATTGCAAATGTTGTGGTTCATTCCGGAATGGACCACCCAGCCATATAAATTATGTATACTTTATTTTTTTTTTGGTACTACATGCGACATCTAGTTCTTGTGCCATCTATGATACTAGTCAATAAACTGTCAAATGTAAAATTAAGATGGCGGATTTTGAAAATAAAAGGTAGATGCTAGTGGAAATTTGTGTTTATATTTCTAATCTTCACTCTTTTGAGTGGGAAATGACTAAAAAGAGTTTATTATAATTTTAATTTTTATTTTGTAGATAAAAATTACGGATTAAGGAAGAATTTGTTAGATACGCATATAGAAGAGGAATATTTGCACCGCTTAACGACATTTCATTATGAACTAACTAATCAATTGATCGAACGCAAATCGTTTTTGTAAGAAAAATTGACAGACAAAATCAGGACTGTCCGTCAGCACTATTGACTCGTGTAATCGTCGCGTTATTGTGTACAGAGTTCGGACAGACGGATGGACACGAAAAATTCAAAATGCCTTTTAGTATTATGAGTGGGTGGCTAATCCATTTTGCTGTACCATCAATATTTCTATGCATTCAAAACGGAATGGTAAACTTAAATACAATATACCTATGATTTGACGCATCTAATAAAAATTACCTTGCACTTCAACGTAGAGTAATGAATTTAAATTTGGTCTCCCATGTAAATGTAATTAATTTTAGTAAGTACATTTTGTACGAAAATTCTCGATATTTTAATTTCAACAATTTCATTTAACAATTGGATTCCCTATTTAAGGCGCAATCATAGGTACATGTTTCTGTATGGACCAAAGTTTTGCGAAATAACGTAAACGGAATTATTCGATCCATTATAGCATATCTTGATTCGCTTACATCATCATTAAATATTCGATTCTCCCATCTTTTGGCTTGGCAAAACTACATCTTCTATACATGTTCAAAATGAACATCATTACATCAAATTTAACTGTGACAGGCACTTTCGATTTTGAGCACAATCCCACCCACTACGGCGATCATAGAATTGAACGGTCATTCAGTGAATACGCCTCAAAAAAGTGAAGACGGGAGCGCGAGCACTATGAAAGAAGAAAGGTTGGCGTGCACATAGAAATTTTGTTAAAGAAAATCAGGAGACGGTCGAAAGGAAAGTTTTAGAGAAATTTTCAGCAAACCCGAGAAAATTGTTATTAGCAGAAAAATTAAACTCTTTTTATGGCCAGTTTCACAGTCTGAGCTTAAACCAAATATTTAGTTTAAACTCGACGAAAGAGTTTCACAGTTTGGTTTAAACCTCGGTTTAAACTATAGTTTAAACCGTGCCATTGACAGAAGCATTGTTTGTTTGTATGAAGAAAATAATTTCATCACGAATTTAGGTTTAGACATTTTAGATTTTTTTGAGTTAAATTTACAACTCTGTCGACGACTGACAGTAATTAGAAATCATTTTAATGAGTGGGACGACGTTGATTTTTATGCTAGGTTCAGTTTAAATAAAGAACCTTGTCGCTTTGTCTTCGAATCTATTCTTGTCCGTTTTCTTGTGCTCTATTATATATTTTTTTTATGCACTAGGAAAGATCAACTTCACTTATGCTAAAAATACCATCCTTTTTGAATGTTGGCATATTTAAAATTAGCAAATATAACTACATATTTTTTATTTTTTATTACTGATCTGTTTGCTTTTTCCGATTGACAGATTGATAGAAAAATTGCTTCACAATGGTGGCGATAACTAATTTAATTCACAATTTAATCAGTACTACCAACGTTACTAAAAGAATGCACTGTCAAACCCTATTTGGTTTAAACTACGTTTAAACTTGGAGGATGGTTTAAACTAAACCTTGATTTAAACTCGACTGTGAAACTGGCCATTAGACGAGAAATAATAATAAGAACTTCTTTTTTTTTATGTATTTATGCAGACTGTTTTATTAATTGACTCATATATGAACATGACTCAAAATAAATGGCAAAAGGCTCAAAAATCATAAAACATTAAACTAGCTGAACTAAAAGTTATAAGCAGTCAATAGGAACAAATAAAAACAATTAAAACAACCAATAGACAACAAAATAGTACAAAAATGTAAAATAAATAACACAAAATTCTCAAAAAAGACTAAAAACTGAATCAAGAATTTTGAAAAATATTTAAAGGATAAACAAAAACTTAAAACCAGTCCCAATTTTGACAATTAGGTAAGTGACACTTTCAAGAAGTTTTAAGTTTCCAAAATAATGAAATAAAAAATAATTTCCAAAATGAATTTTCAACATAAAATTTTGCAATTTAGAACCGATACCGAATTAAAAAATAAGAAATCGAATGAATGAAAAAATTTACGCGATATCGATAATAATAAAAAGGCAATAGTGTTTATGATGTTGATGACTAATAATTCTTTTCACACTTGAAAGCGTCACTATCTGTCTCACTCACACTTCATTTAATGACTATCCGTCTCACTCAAACTATAATCTTGAAGTTATGGTCTTACGGCAAGCTTTGGGTACACTAGAATCATTTTTAGTATGTGAAAAGAAATTTTTCGAAACTGGGTTTCTTGAAGAAACATTTTTTTTTCCGTAATCTAAGAAATATTGTAGCAAGTGTTATACCATTTTAGAATCCGTATTAAATGCGTCAACTTTTAAAGTTACTTGCCAAATTGGCATTTTTCATTACAGTCAGTTAAAGTTGGGTGAAATATTAATTTTCTATTCTTGGTTCGGCAAAATGTGACATTTTCTTCCAAGCTGTAACACTTGGCTTAGAATTTAAAGCAACAGGTTACATAAGCACACTATTCGGGATTACATAAGAAAAATAAAATTGAAAAAAACTAAAAATTTGTAGCAACAGGAGCTAAGAAACCATCGCAGGATGTACATTTTCTCGAAAACAAAAGAAATGTCCATAATTTGAAAAATATATGACTTAGATTTTTTTTATATTTTTCTGGTGATTGTTATGATTTGGTCTACCACCCTATTCCGGCTTGACGTCGACTTACGGGACACCGTATATATATTTTTTTTAAGTCCATTAAAATAAATTAAAAAAACATAAATTCTTCTTTTTCTTGAAACGATTGCTATTGTTTTGTAGAATCTAAGCCAAAAATTCCACATTATTTAAACAAATCTAAAGAATGATCAATTGCGATTTTTAAATCAATTTTAAAGAAGAAAAAAAAACATATCCGAACAATATGTAATTGTACATAATTAAGTAGTCTTGAAATTGACAAAAATATAAAATTTTATTGCAAAAATACAAAGCTCGAACGTATGATTCTAAAATGTCTGCAGGTAAAAATTCAAAAAATTGCAAAATGAACGCCAATTCACAAACTGTGAAATTTTACAAGCTCATTTTGGTGTAAGTAGTGCCATCTAGTGATAGAAAGCTTAAAGGATTTTTTTAATTATCAGTTCGATTTCAGAGTATGATAATTCTCTCATTGAAGACTTCTCCAATGAATATCTAAATACATGCCTAGATAAGAATAAAAATGCGAATTACCAACAAACAATAATTTTCTACTTAAAAAAAAACTTACATGCAATCAAACAAATTCTTCATTCGAACTCTCTTCGATATAATTCGACCTGCCAATAGAAAATTTGCTGGAAAATCATGATCTGAATCATTGCCGTCTACGGCAATGTCTGAATGAATTGCAATAATACTTTTTTCAAAAAACCAAATTTTTCGTCAGCCATGATAAATTTACCAGATAGAGACATAGGCAAAGCTGAGCTTGAATTGAATTGCCAAGACATTGCCGTCTCTATATTCCAGGCCATGACATCTTTGAATGTATTAGAGTAGTGCGATTTCGTACTTTGGCAATTAAAAAAAAAACTTTTGGAACTAAAAAAGCCTAGGGCATAGAGGCGGCAATGGCCAAGCCAATTAACAAAATTTGTGTTTCTCTTCTCAGTTGCAGAGTTTCGTTAAAAATAGCAAACTGAGATTTTGGTAATACCGATGTGTGAATGTCACCATCAACGTAAATTTATTCATACATACGTACGATTTTGTAAATTATGTAGTTAACGAATAATTTTATTGAAATAATTCAGTCATTGATAACAAAATAAAAAAAAACTGAATGGGGTCAAACAGTCGCCGCATTTTATATATGGGAGGATTTTAGAAAAAAAACAAAATTTAATGCAATAAATTTCCTGACCATGTCGGTAAATTTTAAGAGATTCATAGGACCTTTCTAAACAAATGTTACAGCTGTGAATCTGTGTTTATTTATTTTTATTTTGAACTTCATCAAAGGACAAAGATCTGATTACTAAGTTTACAAAAAAAAACAAAAACTTATACATATGTAAACAATGATAATGACCAAAAGTGTGCAAACAATAATAATAAAATAAAAAGTAACTTTAACTAAGCTGATCTCTTAATTGACTTTTTGAAAGATGAAAGTCAATGCAATCAAACTGGTTGTTAAAGAGACGAGACTTTGATGAAATCGGCTCGTGAAAACCATAGTTCGTACTATGATGAGGAACGACGAGGAAGTCGTGGATCGCGCAGGAATACATATATTGAAAGTATTTAAGAGCAAAAACAACTCTGGAAGCTTTTCGCCTATTTTCAAGAGAATCCAATGGAAAGAGTTTAAGCCTATCAACATATGGAGGTAGAATAATAGGCTTATGCCAATGAAGTTCACGCAGAGCAAAACGAACGAATCTCCGCTGCACAGCGTCAATACGATTTATGTATACAGCATAAAAAGGAGACCAGACCGGACTGGCATACTCCAAAATAGGTCTAACGAATGTGCAGTAAAGGACCTTCGTTATGAATGGATCATTAAACTCCTTTGACTATATCTTTACAAACCACAGAGTAGCATTAGCCCTGACAACGATTGTATTAATATGATCCTTGAAGGAAAGACGTGTATTAAGAAAGACACCCAAGTCCTTGGTTTTTTCAAGTCTAGATAATAAGCATCCATCTAAAGTATAACTGAAGTTCAATTGACTCCTTTTACGAGAAAAGGCCATAGCAGTACATTTGTTGATGTTGAGAGGAAGACAGTTAATAGCACACCATTTATGAAAGCTGTCTAAGTCCAAATTTAGAATTCCACACTCGTTTTCATTAGAAACAAGGCGGAAGATTTTGGCATCGTCAGCATAGCAAAGTATTCTTGAATTAGTCAAAATCAGAGATACGTAATTAATGAAAATAATAAAAAGGAGTGGGCCGAGATGGCTGCCTTCAGGAACACCAGAAGTCTATTACGTCAGAAAGAGCTTCGCGAAATATAACTCGCTGCGTGCGAATGAAGCCAATTGACAAAGACAGAAGGAAAACCAAGAAGAATCAGCTTATGAAGATTTTAGGATTGATTCGGTCAAAAGCCCTACTAAAATCCATGAATATGCAATCAACTTGCTTTCCGCTTTCAATTGCAGAAATGTAGAAATTAGTAAACTCTAACAAATTAGTCGTAGTAGTTTTACCCTTCATAAAGGCATGCTGAAAAGAGCGCAGAAAAGGCTTGCAGTGGAATGACAAAACATCGCAAACCTTCAAATATCTTACCAATACAGCATAACTTAGCGACGGGTCTGTAGTTAGAAATGTCGCACTTATTACCCTTCTTGTGAAAAGGAATAATCAAAGAAAGCCGCCACTGTTTAGGAAAAACACCACAGGTTAAAGATAAATTAAATAAATAACACAAAACAGAAACAATGGACGTAGCACATTGTTTTATGAGCGTGAAAGGAACGCCATCCGGACCAATAGAAAAACTATCAGCTATGCCTGAAATGTACTTGAAGATAGACGCTTCATCGAACAACAAGTCTTTAGGTTGAAGAGAAGTCGTCGGAAGCTTCGCCAAATTGATAAAATCGTTATAACTAAAATCACAGTGGTTATCATAGAAGGCAGTTTTAAAGAAGTCACCAAAAAGATTGGAAGTCTCCAAGGGATCAACACTATCTATGTTTCCAAGACGCAACGATGAAGGGTATCCACAGTTGTATCACAGTTGCGCTTAGAGTTCACAATCTTCCAAAATTTCTTAGGTTCCGTACGCAAGGTCGACCTCATTCTATGTATATAATCATTATAAGAATCAGTCAGGTATGATATGGACTGAGTACGCAAATTAGAAGTACGAATTTGAACTAACAAGTGGTGCACAGTTAGTAAAACAAAGAAATAGGATGCCATAAAACGAGCTCACAGCTTTATCAATATCACGTTCACCCAGAACACTGGTCCAGTCGCAAGCGGATAGCCATTCATTCATTTTATTAAAATTAGCTTTTTTAAAGTTATAACAATACTCGTAGTTACTAGAAGCATTAGATGATGAAGTTACAGGATCAAAAAACAAAACTATATGTAGTGGCGGATAATGATGTTATTGGTTTATAAGGAATTCAAAAAATCTATAGTCAGTCAAGGAGTTTTCGTGGAGCGTATGTTTGTATGTACATAACCCTAAATTTTACCAATAAGTTCATCGAAAACTAAAACTAAAATTGAAAAACGATTTATAACTATCCCCTATAGAATCAAAAATATTGTATAACTGCAATTATATCACACTTATAACTTTACAAAACCTCTACTTAAGTTGTATCTTGAGCATTTAATTCTGCAAATATTCTTCGATGTTGTTCAAAAGAGATTTCCTTAAATTGACCATTTTCACAATTCAATTTTCCTTTTAAATGAAATTAGCAAGGCACTTGAGATAAGTAAATTTTGCCTTTTAGCTAAAAAACACCACTTTGCAATTATCTCTAATGAGCTTAAAGAAAACCATTGCAACATCATTCACCCAGCACAGCTATGCAACTTTAGATACGAAATTCTCAATTTCCCAATTTAGCGTATACCCGGAGGCAAAAGGTGATACCAAGAGTAAAAACATTGACTATAAGGAGAATACCTAAGCTAAGAAATTTGTAAATTAACTAAGGGAGCTCTACCCCACAAAGCCAGTGGTGTTTTCATGCAAATTTTCCAAGGGAATTCAACTTTGAAAGTCAACTGAGAATTAATATTAAATTCTTGTGTTGTGTTTTCCTTCCCACTATTAAATTAGTTTAGTCCAAGATGGGGAAGACAGTTCTAAAGGAGAGAAAAACTATTATGATATTCACAAGGTGTGAAAAGTCACAACGATTCAGCAGTAAGCAAAACTGTTAGCATTACGTTTTTGAATTCTATGGAACCTAAAAAATTTAACTTCAGATAGTTTCGGATTCCGAGGTAGAAAAAATCTTTATTGTATATGAAAGACAATTACAAATATATTTGGATAAATAACTCTGTTATCTATCTAAAAAATAACAATGATCCTATTACTATAAAAACTGGAAATTGTCTAGATCTTCTTGGTTATGACTCTGAATATTTACTATCAAAATGTCAGGGAGCTAAGAGCAAAGACTTCAGATGTTTACTTATCATTGTTATCTAATAATTACGATATTAAATGTCTCACAGAAACTTTTTTACAACCAAATATCTTCAGCAATGAAATTTTTGATAATCGATATGTGGTATATATGGAGAAGGGACCGAAACTTGGGAGCTTTCTGGTATGAAATACGGTGATGGTTGTCTTATTGCAGTCAAAAAGTCATGTTTATTTTCTCATGACAATTCGAACGAAATTCTGTGGGTTTCCATTAAAGAAAAAAAAACTTTACTTTGTATGTATGCTGTGTATATGTACCTCCAAGTATAGCACTTATGAGACTTACGATTCTCTTTTTTCAAGTATGAGCGAAAGATTTTTTCGATTTTCCCGGGAAACCTCACATATTACTTGTGAGTGACTTCAATCTACCAACCCTTAATGGCTCTTTAACCAAGTCAATAATCGTATGACGCCGTCTGGTGTTTTTAGTCAATCTGCTCAATATATGCTTAACAACATGACCTTGTGTAACTTTAACTAATACAATAACGTCACAAATTTCAACGATAGGATTCTTGATTTGGTATGTTCAGATTTACGTCAGAGTAACATTAGTGTTGTAACATCTGCATGTCCACTTTCTAAAATTGACCCCCATCACCCACCTTTAGATATAATTTTAAATGTTTCATTATCTAAGTCTGATCGAAATGAATTTACTAAGCAGAGAAGTTTCTTTTTAGGTGATTATAATAGTCTCAATAATTACATCTATGGTATTCAAAACGTTTCCCATCCTGGTATAGTCATCAACTTATTATATATAGGGCTAATAGCCATCCGGAAATCTATAAAACTTTTTCTTATTTTAGAAAATTATCTAAAACATTAATCTCAGAATGTTACAATAGGTATTTGGACTCGACTAAATTTTCGTTACAAGAAAACCCTAAAGTCTTCTGGGCCTTTAGCAAAAATTTCAAGAGCTCGAATACGTACTCAAAAGACATGGTATATAACGACGTGACCTCATCTTCTCCTAAATATATTAGTAATTTATTTACCGGATACTTCATGTCGGTTTTTTATGATAGGGAATCTAATCGCGATTTGGCATCCTTTCAAAATTACAATAACTCACCTAATATTAGTGTAAACTTTGCCTAATCTGATGAGGTGCATGATGTACCAGATAAACTAAATTGTGATAAAAATCCAGGCCCTGATGGAATTCCATACATTGTATACAAGAGATGCTGTAGTAGCTTAGCAAATCCTCTAAGTATTCTATTTAATTTAGCCATCACACATAAAGTATTTCCATCAGAGCTAAAACACGGATTTGTTACTCCAATTTTTAAGTCAGGTGATCCGAGAGTAGTTACAAATTATCATCCTATATCTATTTCAAATCCATTGGCTTAAATCTTTGAAAGACTTGTCTACAATCAACTTTTTCATCAAACTTATGTATATATGTGATCAGCTACATGGTTTCCATCCTGGACGTTCTACCTCTGCTCTTGATGAAAGCAAGCAAGTGGACTCCATTCAAACTGATTTTTCGAAGGCGTTTGATAGGATTCGTCACCAACAATGTCTTTTAAAGATGTTGAAAATTGGTTTCAACATCGACACTGTTCTTGGTATCTGTCCTATCTAGAGGGAAGAAATAGTGTCGTGGTTTACAATGGCTCCCAATCAGATCCTTTCGAACAAACCTCGGGCGTCCCTCGGGGTACAATACTTGAACCTTTCATATTCCTAATTTATACTTATAAATGACTCATAGTCTAGTCAATAGGGACTAAATAAGGCCTTTGCCTTACAAAATGTGGAGTATTTGTGATTTTTATATATGTTATTCAGTTCCGGGCCCCGATGAAAAGTCCAAGTTTAGTTTAAGGGTCTGCGTGTTCCGCCATCTTGGATTAAAGGTATCCTAAATTCTTAGTTTAGCCCACCATAACTCTTGTGGAGAGAGGCGCCCGTGGCTGGTCGAGCAGTCGTTGGAAAGGTCGTGAAGCTCTGCATGTAATGGCTCTGTAAGTGGTCGTACACTCTGTACTTTTTAAAATACAGGGTATTTTTTGAAAGATTACCGAATTATCCTACTAATTTTTCAACAAGAAATATCATCTGTTGTGATATTTTTCGACTTCAGATACTTCAAAATGTCCTCATTCATCGTTTCTGGACAGAAATGGCTGACGACAAAACACTCGAAGGATTTGGTACCGTTCTCAGATAGGCACCAATACCATTTCCTAAAGAGGACACTGATGAAGCATCATTTGCTACATTTGCTACTGTGGAACGCTCACTCCCTCCAGCTACAGAAAAGGATGTAACGTGAAATGGATCACCTTTTGCTGTAGAATGACCAGAGTCATAATTTAAAACAATCGCATCATTAGGATCATGGTGGCGTCTTCTGAAGTTCCTCTGCTTTGTAGCTGGCTTGCGACTATGTGCGTCAGATACAGGAGAGTTAAGAGTCTACTCCCTGCTGCACGAGAGATAATGGTTGAGCGTCAGAGACAGACGATTCCTTATCCCCTAGAGCCAATTTCCTGACATCAGTTGCCATAGACCTGATTAGTCTTGAGTTCTCGGTAACCGTAGATGACCAAGACTCGATATCGACATCAACTCACCTTAAGCTGCGCCGAACGTCATCGATGACTGGAATAAGTATCGTATTGTTTGGATTCAGAGAGACAGGCGGCGAGTCATCATTGGAAAACAGTGCATGAATATCAACTAGAAAGTCTGACAAATTTTGAAGCATTAGAGCTAGGTTGTGTGACTTTTCAAGCAGTGTATCTGAATTCATGCTTAGTACATCAACAAGATTAAGCAGCTTGTCAACTTTACGATTTAAAGTACTAAGGTCTTCGAAAAATACTTCAAGACCAGTCTAATTCATCGATAAGCTATTTATTAAATTTATCCGTAATGAGAGACTGTGAACGGAGAGAGAGAGTCAAGACGTTCGGTAAAACTTTTTAAAAATCTTAAAGTGTGGCAGGGCTTTATATCCGAGCATTCGCTGCAGGTAGTAAGTCCAGGAGTAGGTGCTCTGGAGCTCCGCACCATCCTATGCAACCACGTCTTCTAATTTTTTAGTAGAGCAGACTTTACAAGTCCCCATGCTAAGTGAGCACGATTGACCTTTCATGTTTAACCCATCTGTGTACCATTTACTAGATCATTTTTCAAAGGGTGGGTCAGATGGTCAGGTGGCCAACTAAATTCTTTGTACTTAAAATATTTGCCCTCTGTAATCTAAGGCCCTTGACAATGCGTGCATTCTGGATACTTGATGAAAGAGAATAATTTGGACAGGATAAGAATCTTCCATGACTAGTCTTGTAAAACGAGGAAAACCCAAGGTTCTTGTTTCGATGCCAATTTGTGAAATTAAACAATTTTTTGAGGTAATAAGTATGACTCATTATTTTTTAGCAAGTTGAAGAAGTAAAATAAGGCTGTTCTCTTGAGGTATGTCGGAAAAGAGCATCCCGCCAACTAATCGCGGTAAGGTCAAATCTACAAGTCTGAATTTGACACATAAGTACATAATCGTTAAACGAGACCCCCATTCTCCGGGACACACGCTATTAAGTCTCGAGAAAATCAAACTTGCGTAGGTAAAGTAAAGTAAAAATTAATGTTTTAAGAAAATTTAAACTGGTAGCAAAATACTAGCTGAGAGCTTTCCTAAAACTTGCGTACTTGATTTTATATTGCCATAGCACATCATGCATTGATTCCACATAATATCAAGATTTTTCACCTTACTAATCTGTTTTAGTGCAATAATCTTGAACCATGCGTTGATTCTGCTCAAATCATCATTAATATACGATCGATTCAATCTTCGTGAAAGCCAACCAATAGGTCTGTTCAGGTATCTGCACATTATCTTCATATATGTATGTATGTGAATCCTAAAACCCCGAATAACTTTAAGAAGATCGTTAAAAAATATACCTATTAAATGGCAACAGTTCCAAGATTGATCTCTGAGGTACACAGTAGGAAATGGAAGTGATGGAGATATTTTATCATCCATCGGCCTAATTCGTTGGTGGCGTTCTTATAAAAAAATGTCTATTAAGCGCAAGTAAAGCCATAAAGAAAAAAATATGAAAGCTTATGAAGTAAAATACTATGGCCCTTGAAAAATCAAGCAAAACTAATATGGTATCTTTTGTTGAGGTCCAAAGCTGCTCTTATACATATCTCTAATTATTTTTAGTAATGCGGTCCCTCAATTATGAGAGCATTGGCAATCAGATCCCCACATTACTAAAAATCTGCAGATTAAATAGCTTTCCCAGAACTTTAACAAAAAAACTGAAAATGCTGATTGATATCAAATCTCCAGGAAATTCGGGAAAACGTATTTTTTTGGGTATAGGCAAAATCATAGCAGCTTTCCAAAAAACAAATCCAAATTCTAACAAATGTCTTAGAAAACAACTGCCTATCATCGTTATAGATGAAAATAAATATTAAATGAATGCAGAGCCATTACAAATTTTTTGGATCTCTTACTCCTCTTTTCTACTTAGTATATTTCTCTGGATTTGCACCACTTTTGCATTAATTTCATAAAACGAAACTTGTTATTTGGAAATTGCAATGTAGTAGGGTTGCAAATTTATATTCTGATGGGGTACAACATTCAAAGGACTATGTAAAATATGCAAGACTTTTGTAATATTTTCACGGCTATAATTATTTTTGTATATTTTGTAGGATTTTTTCTGAGGTTGAAAATCTACCAGATTATGAGGAACAACAATCTGAACCCTTGCACCCAATTTCAGAACTTTTGCACCTTTGTTTTTATTATTGCAATTTTACAGCCATGTTGCTCCATTAATAAAAAGTAATAATATATTACGGGCAAATGTATAAATATTCAGGTAAGTTGCAAAAGTTACTCTACCATATTGCAGCAGGAAAATATCAAAGTAAACATTGCTTTAAGTTTGCAGAGCTTACTTCTTTATTTTGCAATTTATCGGACCTTTCGGATTTCGGTGATTGTTGCAAAATTAAGTTTGTTGCTATTTTATCACACCCAACATTCCATCAAAGTTTAAAACCTTTTGGAATTTAGTTATCTGGCCCATATATCTATATATGAGGAAGGGCAAAAGGTTGTACAAGGCACGGTATAATATAGAAGACATTTTGCCAAAACGTAATTCAGACTTCATTTCCATATGGAGAGTATTAACAAAATTACAAAAACCATCATAGAAGATAAAGGCAAAAGATTTTTCAATATATGACATGCTTGTTTTCACAGACATATAACGTATACCGTGGTACACATTATTTCAAAAATTTAATAAACTTTTACCACCCATCCTCGAGATATTACATAAATTCTCTATTATGCATGAGCTGATTTATTCCTTCATTTTGATACCTACATATATATTCATATTAAAATCCATATTAAAAACAGAAATGTATAAAAATTTTAAGCTGTCAAAGAACATATTGCTATACTCCTACTCCTAGGTAATGATGTGTGCCACTGGCAACCTTTAATCTTTTATTCTTTGATGTTTTCACGCCTAATTCTTTTATGAATTTCGTAATAAACCAAACCTCTTGTATAGTACCAATAAAGAACGTATAGAAAAGATTGTGTCCTCTTTCTTACAGCGTGAACAATTTTCATTTCTATATCACACACACAATCCTCAAAGTACTCTATAAGGAATAAGTAATGAACAGGATAAGGAAACAATGAGCCGTCAAGCATAATTGAGTAGAACAGGATATATCTTTTACCATGGAGCAAGATATGGTTACTGTGTATGTATAGCAACTATAAAGAAGATTGACAGTGAAAAGAGGCCGCCACCATAATTATCTGGGTATATACCCAGATAAAATAGGTACTGTGCGGCAGAAGTCATAATAAGAGAACTTCGGGGCATAAATTCATACTTATGAAAATCCGTCTGCGCTAATAATTCTTTGTTTCTTAGCAATTCTATTTTACCGGCTTCATGCATGAAATCTGTTACTATACGAATGATTTTATGATAACTTTTGGTTGATGTGATTTGAAGGCTTCAACAAAGCGTGTGGTTGACATTATCCAAAGCCACATTACGTAATTTGTGTGTCAAATCAGAACATTTTAAATATACATTTAGTAAGATATCTCTGCCTTTGAACATAGCAAAAATGCAGTAGTTGGTCTAAACACATGTGCTTAAAATAACAATTCCATTAGAGTCAGTCCACAAAATATTCAGGCTGGAATTTTTATGATGTCTAATTAGCAAGTTCACTTGAGCATTATATCTCCTTACCTTGGAAAATTACTTATCCTCTAATAAATTGATTTTAAGACTGTCAGTTAAAAAAAAGAGAGAAAAACAATCTACCAAGAGATATTGAAGATAAAAATCAAAAATAATTGCTGCAGTAGATATGGCGTAACCCAAGGCTCATTTTCAGGGCCGTTACTTTTTACAAAATATCTATAGAATCTGGCAAGCGTAGTTGGGGTCGTTTAAATAATCCATTGAAACTATTTAAATATGATGCTAATCTTCTATGAACTTGCATTAAGTAAGAAAATCAGTAACGAAAAATCGATATGATGAATGCAAAGTGTCGTAAATCTCCTACAATACAGAGATAAAAAATCAAAGGAAGGACTTGAATGATTCTAGAACCTTTCAACATCAGTCAAACTCCAAAAAGCATTAGAAAAAGGTAATTCTAATGGAATAGGACTTATAAACTAGCATCCTATACCAACAATATGAAAGAAGCAGCGATTCTTCTTATGTAGACATACTTAAAGAAGCAACTAAGGTAATGATGATTGCTTAAAAAGAATCTCATGTTGCCTGGAAAATTAATTAAAAGTAAACAGTTTCTAACTATATAAAGTCCTCGTATGAGCTGGGATGGAGTTATAAAATCTTTGGGTATTATCCCCGATTAGAGAAATCCATCGTAGTTGCTCCATATATTTTCATTAAAAAAGGATGATAAAATCCTGACTATTAGTTTTTCTTGGAAACCTGTAAGCTTAGTTGGCTATCAAAAAATATTTGTACAGTTTCAAAATGGCTCAATTGCTTCTAAGTTCTTAAATAAAATGCCTAATATCCCGCTTTGAAGTAATTATCGAAGATCGCCAAAACTGTTAGTATAGAAAACCATAACTCACACAAGGTTCAATCTGATACACAGATTAATCTACAAAAGAGTGGGGGAGTTCATACAAGCCTCTAGGATATAACACAACTGCAGAGATTCATGCCATAGGATCCCTGTCTTTAATAAGCAAAAAATAATAACAACAATAAGTATTTAGGTAGGTGTACTGTAGAATATCCGAGTATTATCTCTTCCAACCACTTTATTTTAAAGTTTAAAAATCTAAAAAAAAATTATCTTTCCAATAATCCAAATTCGAGTCTTATCAAGACAAAAATATGGTAACAAAACAGCTTACATTACGTAATGCTACTTAGAAACAACTTTTGAAAATGAGGAGGCATCATTTGCTGAAAAAATTGGTCACATTTTAATTATTACATTACAAGGATTATGGACCTTAACTCAATTCACCCTTTACAAACAAAAGCTTCGTAAAGCAGACCTTTTCAATTTTGTTCAAAGAAATATGAGAATCTATTTATTAAGCCTGAGTCATTATTGGATGCTCTCATTAAGTACAGCCAAAATAGGTTAAAAAATAATTCAAGCGAAGCAAATTATGGAAATCTTTAAGGAGAGTGGATGAAATATTTCTTGAAGGTCGAGGGCGTATAGCTACAATGTTTTGCAGAAGTGGTATCATAAAAACTTGGTCGGCTGAAAATGATAGAAATTTTCGTGCCTTAAAAAGAAACAATGACAATAATAATAATAGAATTATGTCCAAGGATTATTCCTTATTGTCTTTCGCACTAATAGTGAATGAAACATCAAATATTTTCTTGGTTATTATGTTATTTCACAGAAAATTGACAAATCTTCTGAATGGACTATCTCCGATTTTAATAATATTTCACAGGTTGATTGGTTTTATTGTTAGCAGTATTTTGCTGAAGTATTCTTTTTTCCCCATTTTTGACGGAGATACGGTATTTAAAAATTTGAAAAAGTGATAAATTTTGCTTTGTAGGTGTAACTTAAAAAACTTACATCTCAGAATGTCCATATCGAAAGCCCATGAAACAAACGCTATTTATTTAAGGAATCGTTCTGAAAAAATTAGTCGAGGTCCTTTTTCTGAAATTTTTTTCAATGATAATGGATATATCCGTTATCCTTGAATATATCAAAAAGCCCACTCTCGATTTATTTTTAAAGTTTTTTTTTTTTTTTTAATCCTTAACGGGCCTTGAAGCTATAAAAAGGAGAAAATGGAACTCCATGAAGTTTGGATGGCAAATTGATGACGTGTGCTGAGTTGTCAGGTTATATGCAGTGTGTTCGATAAATAAGAGGGATGGAGTATGCCAATGGATTTTTTGGAGTGTCCTGATCATACTTTTGTTCAGATCTTCCTTCCTAAAATCACACCTTCCCACTAAACTATTGAAAATTTTTGTTTTTCAAATGAAGTGTGTAGTCACTTAAATGCTTAGAAGGCTTTTCACAGATATCGCCGGATTAATCTTGGACACTAGTTCGAAAGGGGACCTTTCATCCTTTATTACGATATCCAACGTGTTACGAGATTTATGGTCAAATGTCTCAATTTTTGAGCCTTAAAGTTGAATTCTTGGGAAAAAATGTCATAAAAATTTGCAGTGTTATCCTTGATCCTGTAAAGTTTTAGAACAAGTACACGGTGGAGAAAGAAGAATTTTAAGAGGAAAAAACAACCGCCTCGTCCGAGGTTTGAAACCGGGAACTTCCGCTTGCCGGGCGACTGCTCTTACCGCAGAGCTAACGAGACATTTGATTATCCTTCTTGCATTTATCAAATTTGTAACTAGCCTACTAAGCCATGTTTGCTTTCAGCTGGCATTAACCAGTAACGATGAAAGCGCACAAATAAATTGTAAATTCACACGGTACACGGTTTTACTCCTTCTGAAATATGACTTATTGTCAGTCCTTTAGAACAAGAAAAGAATTACCCCTAAAAAAAAGTAGGTATATTACTTTTGTGTTATGCAAAAAAACTTTTTCACTTTTCGTATAACATAAAAAAAATACTAATAAATTTTGAACGGAAGCATATCTGTGGTTTTTTCAAATAACTTGTTATCTGCAAAAATCTAGTTTTGAAAAAGCGAGGGAAAAGTCGAAAAAAGTGAGAAAAAGTTTTGGGAAATCACCAAATTGTGGATTTTTTTCTTTTTCTCAAAGGACGCTTTGAAATAAATTTTTTTAACAGTATACTGATGCAATTTTTCAAAAAAATGTTAAATATGGTGAACAAGTTGCACATACAATGTTTTTGGCTCTCAATTATAACACTTTTTTCGATATACTGTGTGCGAATTAACGACTCAATTGAAGCTGATGAAGCCATGAAATTTTATCAGGCAAAATTACTGAAAATGAAAATGAATGTTGTTAATACTGATATTGATAAACGCCATCTTTTATTATTGTTGTTAATACATACACAAACAAAAATTGAAGAAAATCTATTGGCATACCGCATCAATTCAATTTCAATTTATTTCAATTCAATTTATTTACAAGTTGGTAATGTACGCAAGATTAGAATCTTATTAATGTACTAAATGATAAATTATAAGGTTACAGATAGAAAATATTACGAGTCCATGTCCATATAAAAATTACAATAAAAAAATTGAAAATCAGTCCAATAAGTAACTACATTAATTTTAAATGATACAATATGTATATATGAAAAAAAAAATATATAGAAAAGTAAATAGCAGAAGCAATCCCATGTAAGCTAATAGCTAATAAATAACAGAGCTAACTAAACATTGCACATAATCTGACAACTCAGCACAATTCTTCCATTTTCGTTCAAAGTTTTCTGAACCGTAACTAAAAATTACAAAAAAAAAATTCAACTTTAACTACTTAAAATTTCCCAAAGATACAAAACGTTTTAAAGGAGGAGAAAATCATATTTTGGAGAAGCATCTCATAGGCAAAATTCTTTTCTCTCGTTAATTACTAGAAGTAAGCGTTAGGGGTTTTCCTATAGTAAAACAATTTCATAATTATTTCAGAAAATGTGAAATATCCCCTTTTGAAATTCTACAAAAGTATACGACCAAAACAAGAATAATGAGAAGAGAAACGAGAGAAGGTCGAATTCCTTAAATAGTTACGTACAACTAGGGATCACGTTCTCAACTTTAGTACTATCCTCCTCCTTCTTAAAGGAAAAATTGTAATTCACTGCATAATATTAAGAATAATTTAAATGAGGTAGGATGAAATTGCTTTTTTTCTTTTACTAATAATTCAAAGCTGTGCTGTCCGTATTACATTGGACTGCGTTGCGCGCTACTGTAAATCACCAACCAGTGGAGTTTTTCCGTTTCTCTTAGGTTTCGTCTTAATGGATATAATTCATTTTGATTAGTTTTCATTCACATGGAGCTTATCTCATCTTTCGCTAAGAAATTTCTCTGCTCATTGTTTTTGCAGATGCAGCTAACGAAATAAAATTATAAATAAATTTCTGTTAATAAGGAGAGCTTCGATATTGACTATTATTTCACTCCATAAATTAATAATCAGGCAAAAGTAAAAGCGTGACATGGTGTTATGAGGAAAAGTACAAAAAAACAAAAGTACCCCCCCCCCCCTTCTCGATTACAATTTTTGTCATAACTCAGGTCTTCTATCAATTCTTGGCATATTTATGAGCTTTCTGTTATAGACAGGAGCAGAACTAGCATTGAAATTAGGGGGGTCATCTTACTGCAATTAAATTTAGAAAAAAAAACATCAAATGGGGCATCACTTATCCAGCGCCGGCCGTAAGTCGCATAGTAAAGGTTTCGGCATTAAGCGGGGTGGATGATGTGTAATTTTTTAATATACTTTTTTTACAAAACGTCATTTTTTAATAAAATAGTAGCTTAGGGTGCAAACTGCTGGAATCATTCAAACTACTACTATGGACTGCTCGATATGCTATTTCATGCAGTTACAATTTTTAGTGTCAAAAACAGTTCTTACGTCAGTGCCAACATTGAAAAAACAATTGGCGGGAAGTTGAAAAGTGATTTTATAATTTATAAACATTTATTTCGAAGAACCCACTTATTTATTTCTTGTTTACAGTTCTCTCTCAGTTGGTACTTGGTGCTTAGACCGAAAGAGAACGCTATATAGAAGTGAGCCCACTTTCTGTAGTGTATTTCTATGGACGTAGTGATACCATATTATACATGTCGCTGTAAATATTTTAGAATGTTAGGAGTTAGGACCAAGTTAAGGCTCTGATGTGGTAGTGAGGGAGTCTGTCTTGTGGCTTGAGAAGTATTTCTCGAGGGTTTCGGGGTCCCAAACTCAAATTCTGAGCACATACATCACATGCATACAATAATATTCATTGAAGTAAATTTTTATGTTTTTAAGTTTTGGAATAAAAATATTTTGTATAATTTTTCGAAGCTAAATTATATAAATAAAATAAATATAAAAAAACATATTTCTTCAAATAACTGAATTAATTAAATATTTTTTTACTTTTTATGCGGGTGGCATGCCCCCCCCCCCCCACCCCACAATCCACCACTGGTTATAGACCACCCTGTATATATGATTAAGGGACAAATTAATTCCTTATCCATCCCGTTTACCAATATGAAGAGCCATGTAGAGAAAAACTTATTATGAAAATTATTTCAATGGAAAAGAGCCTCCTCCTTGGCTTGAATGAATTATTAGAGAACGATTTTTAATATCATTGAGAAGAGAGTTCCTGGGATAAGATACGTTTTCCCCCGAACTTAATTCACATTCTGGGTAGAATAATCCTACTTCTAGCCTTAGAGCTCCATTTAAATCTTTCGCAAATATAATGCAGTATCATACTACTTATGTGTAGGCCGAAAAATAAATCTAATCCTACAATATACTCGGAGGGAGAATAGAATTTTGGGAGTGAGTCGGGAGCTAAATTCACCAGCAAGTAAGGAAACATATGCGGGTCTATTCAATCTATGTAAATATATCTCAAACATAAGCGTTAAACGCTCGCGATAGCTTTACTGCGTCTGGGGCAAGTGAAGACCCAAATATACTCTAGATCAAATACGATTTGCATGGGAGCGCCATGTAAGCCTCGGATCTATCAGTAAAGTCTAAGATTCTTAGGATGATCAAAGGTTAGAGGGATGGAAAAATGGGCGGAAAACAGCAGCCACAACATTTATATACTCGAATTTACAGAGTAAATTGTTAATTGTCTCTTACCTGGATTCACAGCCAATTTATAAGTACCATATAATGCGTTTGTGGCATCATTCATGAAGAGCAAGAAAAAAACTGGAGCCAAGACAATTCTCTGTAGTACCTACCCCTGCCTTGAGATGAGATTAACTTAGGAGAATAAATCTTTTATAGAATCTACAATCTGAGAACAGAGCTCATATATAGGACAGGTCCACGAAGAAATTCTAAATTGACTCCAAGGCTTATTGATAAGTAAGTCATACGGAACTCTGTCTCAAAGGCTTCCTTAAAGTCATGACATTTCAAATTATTGATAGATTGATCGAGCAGGAATTTAGAATTTACGTAATCTTAAACCAATTCAGAAGACGTCAAAATTGTAGAAGGGATAGTTTTATATTATTTAAGTTAACTAACGTCATCGTGTAACTCTATAAGCTAGCCAGCACATCATGAAATACTATTTAATTTTAATGCATGACTTTGGTGTGGCAAGAAAACCATGTACACTGTAAAAAATTCACAAATTGTTGCCACAAAGCTTAGGTATTTTTCCCTAAAATGTAAGGAATATTCCCTAAATCTAGAGAAATATTCCTTATAATTTAGGGAATATTCCGTACATTTTAGGGAAAAATACCTAAACTTTATGGCAAAAATTGTGAAAATTTTTTACTGTGTAGGATGAAAATGAGAAAAAAGGATCATTTAAGGGTCCATCTCAGTGTAAAATTTGTGAAAAAAAAATTTTCTTTTTTATCTCATCTTGTTGTGTCGTCAATTAAGTTGGGACCGCCATTTCATGGTAAAAAACTTCTGAATACGTCAAAATTTAGGGCTTAATTGGGGTTAATTCAATGCTACATCCCCGAATTTAATGCTCTAGTATATTTTAAAAAATCCATGGATAACCCAACTTTATTAAAAGTTAAGACGACCACTACTGAAAATAGGTTAATAGTATTCTCATAACAGTGTTCACTACATAATATTTTAGGGGTCAATTAGGGCTAACTTAATGCCTCTACCCGGAAGGTAAAAAAGTGATCGTGACCAAGAAAACACTACTACCGTTTTTCAATGCGGAAATGTTTACAATATTTTCCAGTATTATTTCTTGATCAAGGTTTTAGACCTTTCCGTACTACGGGCACATATATGTGCTCAGAAAAATATAGTGTAATTCTGGCATACGAGCGTATATATGCGATCAGAAAAATAAGCTAATTTTAGGCTATGGGCGCATACATGCGCTCAAAGACTTCTCGAACTTAAACGTTTATAGAATTTGAAGAAAGCAACAGAATTGGCTCATATAAATCTTTTACGATAAACCACACATGTCGAGTGCTGTTTCTGGAAATGCCAGGTCTGTACGGTTGTAGAGCACATCTATATACACACCATTATAAATTGACATGCATAGAACATTGATCGAGCGAAGCACCTATAAAGTGATGCACCACATTGTATACACATGCAGAAGAAATGGTATGCAAAAAATAAAGAAACAAAAGTTATGTCCACTTTACTACGGACAAGCGAAAGCTATGTTTATGCTTTACGGTAATAAAAGCATAACAAACAGCACATGATACTAGAAAGTAAACGATCAATAAAAAGTATTGCATTGTAGCTTTTTTGTTCACTTTAACCTGGCGCAGCAATTATGATTAATAAAGAATAGATCAATGTCCGAATGTATTTCGTTGATCAGAAATATAGGTAATTAAGCTCTTCCGCTCTTGCCCCTTTTATTACTAATAGAGCTCTTATAGCTCTGGTAATTTTTCCTGGCTATCCTAATAGTGAACTCTGTAGCTCCTACCTGGACTAGACGATTGGCTAACAGAGAGCTTCATAGCTCCTACCTGCCAAGCATATTGTCATACAGCGCTTTACGAAGCAGTTTGACGATAGAGCAGAAAACGTATATATATTATTTTCATCGGCAGATTTAAAGAATAATAAGCAACCAAGTTTTTTACAGCTCAATATGTTCGTCTTTCAGCACAGAAGAGGTGTTATAAAATGTTTAAATATAAACGTTGAGGCATGTTTGTGGAATGATCTACATTTTGTCCCATTACATATCTAATTAGTTTTTCAAGCTGATAATTAGTTTCGAGGATAACTCGAAAAGAAATGCACTAGTTCTTTTTAAACTGGCAAATGGCAGTTTTTTTAGTGAAAAATGGGATTACTTTAATCTCATGTTTGCTAATAACCATCACGTCTGGGAAATTTGCCACCTTAGCGAAAAACGTTCACAACAGACCACTAATGCATATGAAAGAAAGAGCGGGTAAAATATATGCAAAATGAAGAAAGGGGTGTATTTGACTCAAGTGCTAAAAAAACCCTTTTTTAACGTTAAAAATGTGCGTATGAAGCTTACAGGATCAAAAAAATAACCTCGCCAGTTGATTATACTCTCCACCCTCAGTAATTTGGCATCCCGCACGCCCCATTTTGCGCAACCCCTATGCGGAGTAGTACTACCACCCCCCCCCCCCCCCCCCCCCACCAGACAACCACAACTTATCTTTTTATCGGAAAATGACAAATACAAATAAAACAACCGCATTGCGGAAAGTTATGTATGTAGAATTTCGTTCCGAATCTTATTGGAAAACACAGAAATATTAAAATGTAGGTAGGGTGTGGGCTCAAGTTCGACGGAGCATTTTGTATTTAAAATTTAAAATTTTTTGCTTCCTTCGTAACGATTACATTTTTACCTTCGGGATAGAGGCAATAAGTTAGCCCTAATTGAGTCCTAAAATATTATGCAGTGAACGCTGTTGGGAGAATACTATTTATCCTATTATCAGTAGTGGTGGTCTTAAGTTTTAATAAAGTTGGATTATCCATGGAGTTTTTATAACAATACTGGAGCATTAAATTCGGAGAACTGGCATTAAATTAACTCTAATTGAGACCTAAATTTTGAGGTATTCGAAAGTTTTCTATCATTAAATGGCGGTCCCAACTTAATTGACGTCTTGTTGTGCGTGTTCTGTCAAATTTTCAAATTAAAATTCGCATTATTACGGTCGCTACAGCCTTTCTTAGAAAAAGAGATTGGAGCGTAAGGCGACCGGCCGGCCTAACGTTCAACCGAACGAAATTTTTATCAAACAGGACCAATTCGAGTAAGCAGAAGGGATTTTGTATGCAGCTGGGATGGCCGATTGATTGTAAGTAGACAATTTATGTAAAAAATCCCTCCTTCAAACTTTAAACGCAATTTTCTCGAAATGTCCTTTTTACAAACGGTGTCAACTCAGAGGGAGAGTTTTCAAGCTATCGACTTGAAATTTTTACGGAATTTTCTTTACTTCATTCTTTATGTCCTTATGGAAGCTTTTTTTTTGTGAAATCTTCCTATTTTTTTCACGCAAAAAACAGGGCTAAATTTCGTACTTTTTCTTCAAGCCGTCACCATTTTGTCAAATTTAAAAAAAAAAACATCCATAGGGACAAAGCAGCTTCTCTACAGATTAAAAATCAATTTCATTTTTTTCTTTCAGATGCAAACTGCGGCCACAACCGTGGACACCGATTGACCCATTTTTTTAACTAACTTTCTAAAATAATTATTAACTACAAGTAAAAATAAATAAAAACTAATGAAAAAAATATTTTTGTATTGCTAAAGAGTGGTCTTATTTGTAAAAAAAAAAAAAATCATCCCGATCCCCTCTCCTAACCATAAAAAAACAAAAATCGCGAAAATTGACAATTTTTTGACCGGTTACACTGAGATGGCCCCTTAAAGAGATTAAATGATTTTGCAAGGCTCTCATTAAGATTTTGTTTGCTTTTTATATTATTAAGCCAATCTCAAGGAATACCCTATGATGCAAAGCATAACATGGCAGGAAGGAGATAAAGAAAGGTTTAGGGAACATGAGAAATGTGCTGATGTATGTCACTATTAAACCTTCGCAGTTTGTAAGCTCGAGGAAAGACATAAGATTATCGATTGTTCCACATTCGAACAGTTGAACACTCACAATGCATGTGTAGCGATAAGAAAGTGAAAGGCATTCTGCGGCAATGCTCGAGCGTGTCGATATAAGAAATTAACATCACCAATGAGCTTGAAGGCTCTTTTCCGGAAAATACGACTGTGCGACCAGCCCGGACCCAGAAATGGGAATTAAATCCTACTTTAGGATGAATGATCAGCTCTTGCGCAAAACAGGAACCTTCATAATAATTGAATTTTTAGGTCTAAGTAAGACGGATGATAGATATTTGTTGGTGATAATTTATTAATCATTATTTAATGTGGCATTAAGGCATTGTAGGAGTTAGAATATGTAGGTATAACTGTCACTAAATGAAGAAATGCGATACCGTCCAAACTTCATCTGTATACCCCTGCCCAGTTGGCAGAGCTATAGGCCATTATAGGATCAGCAATCAACGGCCATGACGTGAAAGAGAAAACAACGGACACATCGACTGCCAATCATTTAAGAACTGAGATGAACTTTAACTTTATCACTGTGGATCTGTTGGTTATATGGACCATATGTGTCAGAGGATAGTTCCCTTTGGATGTAGACATCCGAATCTCATATAAAACGAATTTAAGGCTTGACGGAGTGAGTTGCAGGTAGGTACTAACATATATTATCTTTTGGGCCACAGTTACAAGAGATTACAATAACAGCTCATTGGCATGATAATATACTGCTAAAATTATTTAAAGACATTGAAAAAGAGTATCTTCGAATATGTTTCTAACGTTTACTATGGTTAAATTGCTTTCTCGTAGAACTGAGAAGGCGCATTTCGCTTGACAAGAATGAAGTAATTGCTATTAAATACTTTGAAAGTAACAAAAGAAAACGATAAAAAAAACTATTTTTAGCGAACGTGTCGAGCTAATTATAAACAATTGAAGACATACGCTAATTATAGGTAAACACTAGGCTCAGGATCTATTAGTTTTGTCACAGATATGAAACCTCACATGTAAAATGAACAGTACAGAAACGGAGTACGACAGGCAGGAGAACCGCGACTGCCATGAATTTGCCTTGTTAATCCTTTTTTATTAGTTGTAAAACACTCGATAAAACCTTGTACGTATACCTAAAAAACTACAACTATAGAGGATTGTGATACCGCTCTTGCTGAGCTGCATGTAGTAGAAATGTATTTTTTTTATATTGACCGCTTAATAATAATTCTATTTTACAAACTTTAAAAATTTGCGGTTTTTATACAATTTCTAAATGAAAATTTTTATGCTGATTTAATTTATCGATCGTAAAAAAAAACATTACGAGCATACAAGAATTTCATTCTTTTCTTAATTTCATCTCATGGATAAAAAAAAAACCAAAAAAACTTTTTGTTTTTCATTTCTGAATTTTATGTATGAAAGAAAATTGAGGAATTTTATAGGATTAATTTGATTATAGGTACCTTAAGAAAAAAAAATTCTTTCGCATTTTGATAAATATGTATTATCGAACTGTAAAAAATTACTTATTTCCCTTTACCTAAAAACTTCATGAAGAAATGCCAAATTATAAAATACTTTTGAGATGATTTCATCTAAAAAGAAGTCATCGTTATTTCTATACAAAAAAAAAACTTTAGAACTAATTTAAATGCAAATCACACGATGAAATCGAAAATTTCTTGAGCTGCTAAATCACAAAAACTTGATTTCATTCAGTTGCAAAATTTCTCATTTCGATACCCCCGGAGCCATCTGTTGACAGAAGAGGTATAACTAGGTTAGAGAAAACAATTGCAAACGAAATATGAATCCCACGCTGTTATCGTGCTACAAATTGTAATTTCATCCCATTCACTCTAGTGCATTTTGAAGAAACAGCAAATACCAGGCGATCAGGAAATTTCAGATGTACGACCAAAATTTAAAATTTTATTCTACTGCGCATGACCAAAATATTCGTTAAGTGAAGTAGGATCTGTGTGTGCATATGTATTTTATTAACATGATTCAGAAAATTTAACTTTTGGAAGAGGAGAATACAAATGTGATAATATCGTTATTTTCTCTATCTCTTTTTCTCTTATGACTAAAATACGGAATTGTAGAAGAGAATGAAAGATGGGTATAAGCGAAATCAACTTTCGTTAAGTAAAGTTGTGTGCGCATTTTATTTATTACCCAATGAAATCATTTTAACTTTTGGAAGAGGAGAAGGCAATGTGAAGATAACTTTATTTTCTTTGTCTCTTTGTCCCTATCTCTCTCTCATGACCAAAATATGGATTGTAAAAGGGGATAAAAGATGTACTGTAGTGTAAATGGAATCAACCTTCGTTAAGTAAAGTTGTGTGCGCATTTCATTTATTACCGAAATGAAGCAACCATTTTAACTTTTGGAAGAGGAGAAGCCAAACGTGATGATAATTATCAATATTATCGTTGTGTCTCTCTTTGTCAGTGCTGACAGATGGCCCATTGCCATGACAAAATTTCAAACGCCAATTTATTGGGGAAATAAATATTTTTGTTTTATAATCATTTTCATATGATTAAGATTTTGATTTTTTCTGTAATTAGCTAATAGCGACAATATTTAATTCGAAACTAGTTAGTAGATATGCAGGTATCCCACATAATTATTTTATAGCAAAGTAAAAAAAAACTAGATTATGATTCGAAAAAATATAGGCATAAATTTGAAATAAATTTTATAGACTGTAAAAAATTATCATTATGGATTTACCAATTTCTTATTGTATGGATTCCATAAACGTTTTGAATTTTCCAAAATATTAAATTGTAAATTTCAGTAACGTATCTATGTTTCAAATGTAATCTGCGACAAACCAAATAGAAATGCTGACTATCCTTACTCTATCACATAAAAAACTTATGCGTTCGCGAATGATATGAAAAAAAAACTACCTATACCAACCAAAATAAATAAATAAATAAAAATTGCAAAAGTTAAAAACTTTTGAAAACTTCTATAATTATGTCTTTCGTACTGTTTAAGTTAAGATTTAAATTCAGTTAAGTCTAAGATTTATAAGCAAACTACCGAAAAATCTCTGTAGACTTATATACATACATATATCACTAATTGAAAATCAAAATACATCTTTTATCAAAACCAAAATATACATGCCTCCATTAGAGAGAAAACAAAATTTATACTAACAAAATTTAATTATGAAAAAACTACTGTACTGTATCGTCGTGGAACTTTAATTTTTTTATGATGAAAAACAAACTGATACGCAAAAAATCAGACGAACAAAACATTTTCGTTCTCATTTTTTGTTCAGAAAGAAATTTTTCATTTTGATTAATATCGGTTTCAAATTCTGACTAACAGAAGGGTAATTCTAACTTCCTGTATTTCAATAAATAAAGACATAAAGGCAACCATCGTGCACATATTTCACTCGGTAAATAAGTATAAAGTATTTTCCTCAGAGGACATTAGTACCAATAAGTATATCTCAAAACCTTATAAAACCCTTGACATAAAAACACTGCTTAGGTATAACTCTACACAAAACACTTAATTTTTAGCTCGACCTAAACAAAATTCTAGAAAAGACCTCGAAGACTCCAAAACTCAACGCTAACAGACAAAAAAATAATTAATTTATAAAAAATTCTATTTCCACGATAATTTCTTTAAGTATCTCCTGTAGAATCCAATTTTTGCAGAGACTCATCCATTTTAAGAACATTTAACTACAATAAAATAAAATATTTAAAATGAGTATGATACTCCCCTGGTATTTTTCCATTCCAACTTTACATGAAATATCAAAAGTAAGGAAAAACTCTAGCAAATTCAATTGAATTTTGTGAAAGTTGCAAAATCTCTATAAATGTCTAAGGGGGATTTTTGGAAATGTAGTTTACATTCAAAAAGTTAGTGCTAAAATAGGAACAACTGGGTTTAAAATATAAGATATTTTCATAAGTTCAATAGAAATAAAATAAATTCAAATATTTACAATATTACTACATTAAAAATAAATACAATTAAAATTAAAACATTTAAATAAAATTTAAAATATAAAATAAAAAATACACTTAAAAATGAAAAAAAAATGTTATGGAACATTCCTTTTCTATATCTGCATAGATTTAAAACTCAGTTACAGTTAACAGAAATTAATAAAACAAATAAAAATAACCTTAAAATAAAATCCTTCTACACTTACATCTCCACCAGATCACAACAATTTGTTTGGATCCAATGATTTATTCAATTTCACAATTAATTCATAGATAATTTTTCTGGCACTAATTCCCCAAATGAAATCAATGTGATTCCACTCAGGTATTGGAACTTTATATTTTCCGACAACATTACCAAGCTCCAAATGTAAACGATCTACGTCACGAATGTCACATATATAATCATTATCACTATAATGTAAGACTACAGGTGCCGTAACTTTGGAAAGTGTATATTTTGGTGGCGCTAATTTTCCATATTTAAATATATTTCTGGCTGGCCCGTAATCATATTCTCGAAATTGTCCGGAATGATATATTTGGAAAAAATGACGAAATTGTTTTATTGATGCACCAGCCGGAAGATGACCCAAAATAACAGGGAAATTATTTTTTACTGTATTATTTTTTTTTGCTGTAGCATTGTTATGATTAGCGAAAAATTGAAGATTTTAAAATGGACATATATGAAACATGAAACAGAATGGAAAAAATAAACAATGTAAACATCAGTGAAATAATTACAACAGGGAATTGTTCCAATTCATTTAAAAAAGTTTCACGTTCTCCTTTGTTTATAAATTTTAATTTATTTCAATATTTTGAATTTTTTTTTTATTTATTTTCTTTTTCAAATATTTGTTTAACAATTTTTTTTATACGAAGAAATGGGATTCGAACGCGTTACAGATAGAGTCTGGGATTTTCTTAAATTAATTTTTTTTAATTTTTATTGTTTCTATATTTTTCTTTTATTTTTTTTTATTAATATTTTTATATTTTGTTAATATTTTTTCAATAAAAAAAATGTGCTGGGATTCATTCGAACGTATTACAGACAGAGTCTGGGCTTTTCTTAAAAGATGATGAAAATTTTGGTACTCCCATCCATCCAATAGTCATATGTAATATATCGTTGGATAGCTCTTTTTGAACTGAATAGAAGTTAGTATTGCACCTATGTAGTTCCAAATCCCTGTCCGTTCAGAGTTACACTATACTGTTCATGTTAGTTTTAGCAATAACCAAATAACGTATTTTTTAGTTATTTGATAATCCACTACCATTTTGTGCATCAGCGTCATATGTTACCTTGAAACCAGTATTGAATTCATTCCTTAGGTTCCTTCCGGTTATAGGCAAGATCTAACACTCCCAGACATTATCCTAATCAAAGTCGTCCTAGAATACCGCAAGTTATAAAGATACATACATTTTGTGAATACAATCTGTACATTCCGAAGGTGCTAGAGTGTATCGAGAACAACTAGAGAGAGAGTAATAACTGGGCCGAACCATCTCAATTCTGCATGTCACTTATGACTTCAATGCAGTCCAGCTCAGTGATATTAGAGATTAATGAGATTCTAAGCTAGATTTTAACATGAAAGGTGCTGTGACTAATGAAGAGATGCATTTTTGGACCGGATGCAATTGCGATCAATTCGATTCCATGTTGGAGCAAACTCTCTCACTAAGCTAGAGATGTAGAAATCCAAGAACCGCTTTAGGTACATTTCTCACAAAACTGTGAACTGGTGATTCCAACGAGAGACTTGCGACATTGTTAATTATATCTAGCCCGTGAATGTCTTATTAATGACTACGTTGTCATTCATGTAGGACTGGACCCTGCAAACAGAAATGATATCGAGGATGATTCAAGCCTGACTATAGCAAAAGCTATATATGGAGACGATGAAAACACGAAAGCAATTGTAATATGCACCGAGACCGACATCTATTTACATAAAAGTGCTATTACTCGGATTGTACAAAGAATCAAGACAAACGCCATCGGAAATCTTGTTCCAAATGTTAATACCTTTCCAATGATTAATCATTTATTTCTATTGAAGCGAGTACCAGAGCCCATACATTTACTGGCATCATCCTTTATTATTAGGTTTCAAAATTGCCTTAACGTTCAACAACAGTTTAATGACAAATTTTAACTTATTTGGGCATTATTTATTTAAATCACTGCAACTGCAAAACTTGAAGAACTGACTGTATCAGAATTTGGATAGACTTTATCATACATGATTTTGTAAAGCATATTAGGACGGCAGTAGGCACTCGTTTATATTGTGGTTATAGGGCATCTAGTAGGACAGCACAATGGCCCGCTCTGCCCTCCGTGCGTGGGATCTATCGTCCCCATGCCTTAAACAAAACGCAACAGTTGCTACCAAAAACATTTGCGATATTTATCCAAGTGCATTAGACAATTCTAAATGCCAAAGGTGGTTTTCTAAGTTCAAATCCAGTAATTTTGATCTTTTCGACTCGTATCGATCAGGGAGACCAACAACTTTAGAAAATGACATATTAAGGGCGGAAGTGAAAGCAAATCCATATCAGACAATCGAGGGACTGTCAATCACTCTTAACCATCCTTGGTCGATCATCCAAGAACATTTGCAGCAGATTGGTTAAGTAAGCAGAGCAGGTGTTTGGATCCCGTTAATCTGTTATTATTATTATTATTATTATTCTTTCAGCGGCACAATACAGAAGCGTTTGTTGATCGCTTGATCACTGGAGGTGAAAAATGAGTCCTCTATGACAATATAAAACGCAAAAGGTAGTGGCTTTCTCCGAATGAATCTCCACGAAATACAGCTAAGCAACGTTTCCATCTCAAAAAAGCGATTTTGTGTGTTTAGTGCATTCGCGGGGTCGTTAATTTTGAAGTTCTGAAACATGGACAAACTGTGAATGCACTGCGCAAAACGAACTCTGGAAGAAATTAATGAAGTGGGGTGGGAAGTAATACCTTACCCATCATACTCGTCCTATATTGCGCCATCGGAAATCCATTTATTCCGATCGCTATTATCTTATATCTCAAACCAAGTTCAAAAGATTTGAAGATTATGTATGATGACTTCACCACACTTTCTTCACTTCTATGAAGACTTCAGGAATATTTCCAGATAACTTGCTGCGGTCTGGTTAGATTTTAGCGAGGAATCGGAAGAAAACCATAAAAACATTTTCACATAGGAATAAAGAACACAGCTTGAATATACTAATGTTTTTTACTTCATTTAATACCTTTGTGGACCTTTTAACTACTGTTTAAATAAATCCTTTTAATTTAGTTATTAAATTCGCATATCTGACTTTTTTAACAAAACAGTTTCCACATTACCCAAGTAGTAGTAGATAATTCGATGCGATTTTTTATCGAGGTTTCCCCTAAGGTAGGGATAGTTTTCGCTATTTAGTAATAAATACTGTTACTGTTATTTCAGTAAAAAAATCCATTCTGTCAGTCAACCAAAATAGGTAGCTTTGTTGAAGATTGTATTGTTCCTATCAATAATGATCTGAATAAACTTTTGTTTATCTGCCTATATCTAGAGATACTGCTCTACGATCTGATTAAGTATTTTATATACATATTTTAAAGAAATGGTACCTTTTTTCCTTGAAATGATTTCTTTGTATTAATTTTATTTTAAAAACTAATGCCCTAGACATACAGCGCTCTTAATGATGAAATAACTAACGACTCATTAGTCTATAATAATTCATTATAAACTGCAGACACACAGCCATTTCTTTAATTAATTTGTACTGTCAAACTGGTTTTGATACGCATATGCCCTTGAAGAAGCGATATGGATCGGGTTAACCCGATAAACTTTGTTTTTATTTATTTTATTTTTCAATTTAACAATTTACAAATGAGAAAAACTTCATATTAAAAAGAATATTGTGATTAGCACTTCTCCTTCTTATTTTTCAAATCTACAGATGCACAGTGGAGCTCCAGACTTATATTATATGCCAAATCTAGCAAAATTTTCGTAATCATAGTTATAATGAAGTTAGAAACACTTCATTAGTATACATCATTATCATCTGATTTTCGTGCCATAATGACGTATACTAGGTGACACACGGCATTTTAATGAATAGTTAGTACTAATGATTCATTAGATCATGCTGTATGTCTGTAGGGTATAAGAAGTTTTCTAACCGGTATATAGCAAAAATAAAAAATGTTTCAGCTTCTACAGTCCACAGAGTGGCAAGATATTTTCGGTCAGGGGTATCACCGTTAGTAAATAAGCGGGTAAATTGCCGTAGAATTAGGAAACGGCATAATACTGTGCTACAACGTAGAGCTTTCGCTCGCGTTTTAATAAGGCATCTAAATGAGCAAGGAGTGGATATATCCATCATAACATTGCGGCGAAGATTGTACGAGAAAAATTTGAAGTGTAGGCGTTCCGGAAAAAAGGCTTAGCTGACGAATCGAATGAAGAAAAGGAGATTGTTATGGGCTCAACTTCACCGTCATCTTACAGTTGATGACTGGAAAAGGGTTAAATAATTTGTTTAATACACTTTATTTCCCCTTAGTTTTGTTTAAAACTTTCAGAATTAAACAAAAATTTCCAAACCCATAAGTGATATTCAGTGATGAATGCAGCATGGAAGCAGTGACGTAATCAGTACAATTTGTGAGACGAAGAGCAGGGAAATATACAAACTGTCAAGCAATCACCGGTGATGATGATGATTTGGGGCTGCATCAGTGGAGATGATCCAGGTCCCATATATTTTGCTGAAGGAACGATGTGCCAGGAACAATATAGATTATTTCTATCCGATGTTCTGCTTCCATATATTAATTCTGTCCAGTATACTAAATTTCAAACTGCGTTAGAAACGAAAACCTTAATATCCTTCATTGACCCGGCAATTCTTCTGACTTAAGCCCAATAGAAAATGCTGCGCTTACCTCAAATCAAAAGTTTATAGTGTTGCTAATCCCATAGTAGATATTATTAAAAACATATGAAAAAACATTTGGAATAATTGTGAAGATTTGAAAATAATAATAAATGCCTATATTTTTAGTATGCTGGTGCGCATAGAAAGTGTGATTAAATCAAACGGAAGTGTAACAAATTATTAGACAAACCATACAAAAATATGTGTAGAAAAGAATAAATTAATAAGAAAAAATATTAATTGCCCAAAAAAACAATGTCTTTTATAATAAATTTGTCACATATATATAACATTTTCTAATTAATTGAACAGCTACTGTACATGGGTAAAAATCATAGTAGTCTTCGGAAACTAGCTACTGTTTGTCGGTGAATGTTGCATCATCATAAATATATTTACAGGGTCCTTTGGAACGCCCTTGTACCTACCTGATATTATCTCGTTGCTAGTAGATTGTTTATTTGATTAACCGAAAGCTTATGTATGTCCCCCCATATATCTCCGAAAGTTTTACAGTGCTTCAGCTCGTATAAAAGTAAATAGATTGCCTCCAATTTTTAATAGATCTGTTTGTGTTTGTCATTCTTTTAAGCAATCCTTTTCTTTTACTCCTAATCAAAATTGTACAAGACCTTGTAATTTTTAAACACAAAATTATAATGAATATATTTTTTTATACAGGGTGGAAAAAATTTTAATTTTCCATTTTTAATAAAAGGAGTGCAATCAGAAACAATACAGGTACTATTCTACACTCACAACATGAAAGGATTATTCATAGAAATACAATAAAATCACGACCGAATTCTAACTTAATCCCGCTCACATTTTAAGTCTGCTATTCCCCCAGCCACACCCTCCCAACCATCTCTCGCAACCTCAAGAATCTACCTTAAGTGCCAACAAAATAATATGTACTTCTAGCGACTAACACTCCGGTTAGACAACGGAGGCAAATTCGAGCATTACTATAGTCCAAGGTTCGTAAGCAAGCTTATCCCACGCAAAATGTCAATATTGCAGTGCAAGCGATAGTCTACTCCAGTGCAGAATATTTAGATCTAACGATCAATTGTCAATCCAGTCAACTTTTTCTTAGAAGCTTCTGCATTAGCCTTGTCATAACTTACAGACATATCGATTATTCCTACCATGGCCGCAACAAAATACTGCACTAGGCTATTTATAATCAAACCCTATTGAGACTGCTACGAATTCTCGATTGGCACTGGTACACAAGTACCATTCATGGACAGACGCAGAGGAGCTCGATAATCTTCTAAAAAAGTTGTGGTAGATGAAAATATTCCGTCCACCCAGTTAGCCCTATCCGAAGAAAATGAAGAGTGCGAGGAAATGTATAGATCAGAAATTTGACGAGACTTAGCTGGAACAAGCTTTTAAAGTCACAGACAGTCATAAGGATTTGGTAATTCTAAAGTTAACGCCGTACGCAGCTTACTGTCAGTAGAACGATACTTTCTTTGGAACCTGAGCTTAAAAGAGCGCGTTAAACTGGCTTTACGAAGAAGTATTTCGATCGCCGTCAAATGGCATGAATATCAGACGAAACTAATACACTTCAAAGTACTGATCACTTCTATTTACCTCACCATAGAGTAGTATTTAAGGTAGGTATCCAAGAAATCTAAAGGAGGACTTTCTCAAATAATAAATAAAAATACTTAAAGTAGATCTTAAAATAAACTATATTCGATATATTTGATCTTCCTATCTCCAGCAGGCTGCCGAAGACATTTTCAAATATTTTCCGCAACGATTCAGGCCTGGATTCTGCCTAGATTTTATTTTTCAGCTCTTTCTGGGGAGCTGTAAAACCGCGGTCTAGACATGTACCGAACATAATAAAATCCGGATAAAGTCAGAGTTTGGTGTGGAAGTAATTGGACATCGGACCGTTTTTTTTTTTTTTCGGTGAAGGCGAAACTATCTTTAGAGTTCTGATAACAATTTTTTTACTCCAAATTTATTTTAATAAAATATATCAACCCAATTTAGCTTAATAAAATAAGGTTATCGCTCATACTATTCAGTTTTTAGGTAACAATTTCTTAGTTTCATCATTTCGAATCTCGGCGATCAAAAATTCACTAAATCCGGATTATACCTAAATCTGTCCAACCATCCAGTTTGAACTAAATGGATTCATTTGGATAATTTATATTCAATAACCAGCAACCGTACTATTTATCATTATGACTCCTTCCGATTATATAAATATTACATACATACATACATATCATAATTGTTTTCAATATTCTGGCACCTTTTTTTACAAAGAAAGCGAAAATTTTCAAATTATTAACATTTTTAGAATTGTCATGGGGTTGAAAGAAAATTACAAATTCTCAATACAAACAAAATCCCGGACTTCCTTTAGTTATTCCTGAATTTAAAAATTCCGGAAACCGAATTTTGAAACCAAAAAAAAAAGAAATTATTTACCCCTAGCTATAGCCAGCATTTCAGAATACTAATTAATTTTAATGCACGACTTTGGTGTGGGAAGGAAACTACGTAGGATGGAAATGAGAAGAAAGGATCGTTTAAAGAGATTAAATGATTTTGCAAAACTTCTCATCAATATTTTGTTTTCTTTTTATATTATTATGCCAAGCTCAAAGAATACCATATGATGCAAAGCATAGCATGGCAGGAAGGAGATAAGCAAAGTATTAGGGGACATGAGGGAGAAGCTGATTTGTGTCACACTTAAACCTTCGCAGATTGTAAGCTCGAGGATAGACATAAGATGGTCGACTGTTCCACAATCGCACAGTTCGAACATTGACCCTGCATGTGTAGTGCTAAAGCAGTTCGCTTGAGATGGCCAATTGGCAGCGCTATAGGCCATTATAGGACCAGCAATCAACGTCCATAACGAGAAAAAGAAAACAACGGACACATCCAAAACCAATCACTTAAGAACTGAAGTGAACTTACAAGGTTATCACTGTAGATTTGATGCTTATATGGACCATATGTGTAAGAGGATAGGTCTCTTTGAATGTAGACATCTGAATCGCATATGAAATGAGTTTAAGGTGGACAGAGTGAGTTGCAGATACCCTTTTGGGCCGTAGCTGCAAGAGATTACAGTAACAGCCAACTGGCAAGATAAGATAAGTAAAAACATTGAAAAACATAGAGAAAAAAAGTATCTTCAATTGTATGTTTTCTTCGAATATGTTTCTAACGTTTACTAGGTATAGTTAAATTGTTTTCTCGTAGAACCTAGAAGGTACGTTTCGTTTGACAATGGTAAAGAATGAGGTAATTGCTTTAATACTGTGCTTCTTTTAATGTTACTATCGTAAATAGTCAAAGAATTGTGACAAGAGAAATCGAAGAAAAACGAACTATTTTTAGGGAAGGAGTCGAGTTAATTACAAACAATTGAAGACATACACTAAATATAGGAACTAGACTCACTTTGTCCAAGAGATCATAGATGTAGATGCCTACAGATAGCAGAGCCCATCAAATAAATTTGTTATATTGACTAGGATGATTCCATTTTAAAATCTTTAAAATTTTTAGTTTTCTATTTGAAAATTTCGTGTTGAGTTAATTTATTGATCGTGAATCAAAATGACGAGCATGCAAAAAAATCGTCCTTTTCTTTATTTCATCTAAAAAGAAGTCATCGTTATTTCTATACCAATATAAAACTTTAGAAATAATTTAATGCAAATCACACGATGCAATCGAAAATTTCTCCAGCTGCTAAATTACAAAAACTTGATTTCATTCAGTTCAAAATTTCTCATTTCGATACCCCCGGAGCCATCTGTTGACAGAAAAGGTATAACTAGTTTAGAGAAAGAAAAAAACAGCAATTGCCAACGAAATATGAGTCCCACGCTGCTATTGTGCTACAAATTGTAATTCCATCCCATTCACTCTAGTGCATTTTGAAGAAACAGCAAATACCAGGCGATCAGAAAATTTCAGATCATCTATCAGCAAAATGTAAAATTCTGTTCTACTGCGCATGACCAAAATATTCGTTAAGTTAAATAGGATATGTGTGGGTAATTTATTAACCAATGAAATAAAGCAGAAATTTAGTTTTTGGAAGAGGAGAAGGCAATGTGAAGATAAATTTATTTGCTTTTATCTTTGTCTCTCTCCCTCTTCTGACCAAAATATGTAATTGCAGAAGAGGATAAAAGAAGGGTATAAATGCAATCAACTTTCGTTAAGTAAGGTAGTGTGTGCATTTTATTTATTATAACGAATAAAATGAGGCAACCATTTTAACTTTTGGAAGAGGAGAAGCCAAACGTGATGAGAGATCACCATCATTATTTTTGTTTCTCTCTTTGAGAGTACTGACAGATAGGAACATTGCCATGATGGAATTGTAAAGTCAATTTCATGATGGCGTATATTTTTTTATAATCATTTTCATATGATTAAGAATTTCATTTTTTTAGCTAATAGCGACAAAATTCAAATCGGAATTAGTAAGTTTAACTATGTAGGTATGTAGGTATCCGCCATAATTGTTTTAATCAAAGCAAGAAAAATTAATTCATTTTTCGAAAAACTATAGACATAAACTTAAAATAAATTTTATATGCTGAAAAAATTATCATTATCGAATTGCCTATTTCTCATTGTATGTATTCGATAAACGTTTTGAATTTATCAAATATTGAATTGTAAATTTCAGTAGGTACGCATATAGATAGGTAGATCTTTCGTCAATGCAATAATTTTTTTTAAATGAAACTTAAAGCATTGACGAAATATATCAAGGAAAAAATAAAAAAATCAATATAGAGATTTTATTGAAGAAGAATTATACATTTATAGAGAAAAACAGTTGCCAATTAGGTACCTGCCTATATTAATCAAACTTAAGAATATTTTCTTTCAAATTAATCCCATTTTCAATTTAAAAAAAACTTTTCTTCTGCATTTTTCGTGATAGGTAAATATAAATCACTTTAAATTGTAATGTAAGTAATCTGGCGTGGTTTGAGGCGTATTGAAATACTTTTGAATGAAATATGTACAAGAAGAGAATACTATTCAAATTCCCTTAATTTACTACAAAGCACTGACTCTGTTTTCAAAACAAATGAAGTTGGCTAAAGATGTAAGAAATCTCTTCATGATTCATCAGTACTACATATAACGGCGTTACAATCGCTTTAAATGCTTCTGTCCGTAATGAAATATATAACGAAGGTGACCTTTATTGGTACTTTAAATATTCATAGTTCCCTCGCTGTTGTCAAATTAATTATGCAATTTCCAAAGGTAACGAAACAAGAGGAGAAACTATTTCCCGATTTTTGTACTCTCAAGTCTAACTAAATCTTTAACTTTACTAATGGATCCGATCCTGCTTAGAACTGTTTTACGTCCTATATATGTGGTGTAGTAAGTATATTATAGCAAACGTATTCGGAAGATTAGTGGACTGAAATTTCCCCTTTAGTTATTTAATTTGTCAATTTTGTTGATACATACTTTAAACTTGAATATCGCTGTTAATCTGGCACTGCAAGTACGTAGGTAACTAACTAACTAACTTACCCACGTCGAAGAAATATTTTTCAAAAATTACCTACTAATTTTTTAACAATTATTTCACTGTTCCTTTTTGTTTTTATGAAATAAGAATTAGCGGTAATCATTGTAATTCTATCTGAGTTATCAACGTTTTAAAGTGCATGCCTTTTTTGGGATTTCACAAATCTATATCAGGATAGACTAGATGCAGTACAAGTGCAACTCTTACAGCATAATAAAACAGAAAAGGTTGCAATAATTGTTGAAAGTTTCGAATAAGGACAGTCTAAGTATCTTCAAAAATACTCAGAAATACTATCATAATTTCTATGCAGTTTTTAAACGAACAAAAAATTAAGTAAAACATTTTCTAGAAACAGCAGTATGAGCCTCGATAATAGTACAAGAGCTCAAACTAGATGAGAAAGAAAAAAATGCAATGGAAACTAATCAATGAAGGCGCCATTCAAAGGTTATATTTTAAATGTTTCACAGCATTGAAACTGTACGCATACTTACCTACACATAACAAACCAGCATAGTTGCAAGTTTCGAACTAGTGGCTCGAAAAGTTGCAGCTACATATATACCTACGTATTTTACCAATTTTCGAATTACAACCCCTAACACGTAAGTAAATTCATCCATTGTCGAAGGAGATGAAGTGCAATGAATATAAGTCTACGGACTCAGTACTACAAACTGATTACGCAGTAAATTAGCCTGTGGAATGCCTAAACACTCTAAACCTAGCTGGTCTTCTCATATAATATTAAAATTCTTAAAAAAATGGTGCATCAGTTATGTTATTAAGAAAACTGAAACCTCAGAAATTATGCAATTGCACCAGACTACAGGCAAAGGTACTCCATCGAAATATTGTCGAGATCACAGTAAGTATACGCGCTAGTTGTACTAAAGGCGAGACTAAGGAAGTTCAGCCCAAAACGCTACATATCCATTTAAAAAAAAATGGTTAAAATCTATATAAATGTCAACTTAAGTTGCACTGCATCTCAACAAATCCTGGATTTGTCGAGAATGGATATGTAGTGTTTTGGGCTGGACTTCTTCGTATTCATACACACCATGAATATCGTTGAAACCTAGCCTATGTAAGTAAATAAACGTTTTTGTTTATTATTTTTGTGAAGAAGGCTTTCAAAAATTTATTAATTTTTTTTTTAATTAGCCTTCCCCCAAGCCAATAAAATCCCACCAATTAAATTATTAACAGTGGCCATATAGATTACAAGATCCTCTATGACATTGATTATTTGTTTAGTGGCATTAGAGTTAGTATAATTTAGAATTAAGTAATTAGTGTATACTATACATACATACAGTAGGTAGCCACATTGACGGATCCAGCTAAGGGGCGCAGGGGGCTCGCGCCCCCTGAAAAAAATAAATTGCAGTACATGTTCTGAATTTTTGTACTGCACTTTTTGTAAAAACCATAAAAATTTCTGAAAACATCCAATTTGAAGCAGAGCATATTCGGGTAAAAGCGATGGAAGATTTGTTTTAATTAAAAGCAGCCGCCAAAGTTTCGTTGATGAGTCTTCGATGTAAAGACGGCTCGTTAGAATCTTATCGGCGGGCGGTTCAAAGCAAATATTTATAAACACAATTACAACTCGTAATTGGAGAAATTCAACGAAACTAAACAACGGCAAACAAATCATTGTACTTACATTGTTGTAGTGAGCTATTTAAAGCAAGACAATAATTTTGAAAAAAAAATGTTTTATTATTTCGTAAAATGCAATAGTAGAATATTTTGCTAAAATGTTAATTAAAAATAAAATCTAAATGCTGATTGTGAAATTCTCAATAAGTCTGTTTTTCTTCGAGGGATGTTGATGAATGCACATTACAACGTAGTGACATATATAGTCTGGGCATGCATGAATACATTCCTTCTTCATACAGAAGGTCTCAACAACAGTCAAATTGATCTTGGTTTAACGATAAGTTCAACCAAGTAATAAAAGTGAAAGGGTCTGCTTTTCGCGCCTATCAACTGGATCCATGTCCAGAACTGAAACAAGTCTACAAGACCGCAGGAACACCTGTAAGCCCATTATCAAGAGAAAAAATTCTTTTTGACCAGAGTGTGAGACAAAGAATCTTGGTAAGCCACAATGGCAGCAAAGGTTTCTGGTCTCTTGTCAAAAGCATCAGGAACAACTTCAGCTGTTCCTCTATACCTTCGCTACTTATTAATGGTGAAGTGGTTGTTGACTCCTTGGATCAAGATAATATTTTGACTGGACTGGACGTTCATCTGAAGACTTTCTGACTTTTCTTACGGAACATTCGAACCGTAGTCTTCACAATTTTAGTGATTACAAAATCGTTGCTCTACATATTTAAAAGGTCTTTGATAGAGTCTTACTTCCAGCCCTTTTAGTTAAACTTAAAGCACTTGATCGCTGCCCTTCTCTTCTATTATAGACCTGATCGCGTAATACCGATTGTACCAGATGCAGTTTCACCAGAACCCCACCCTATAAATGCCGATATGCCCCAAGGGTGTGTTATCTTTCCATCTATCTTTATAATTTTCTTTAATGATATACTTTCCTTTACTTTTAATCCCATCCATAGTTTTGCCTATGACAGTAGTCTTGATTTCGCTTACTCCTTTGACAATCTTGGAGACTCCAGATAGAATGCCACATCTGTCAAACTAGATTGCATGATTACATCATTGAATAACGACCTTTAGCATATTCTCGCTCATATCCTGTCCCATCTTTTTGAAGCAGGATCATAACTTTTGACTCCCATTTCTTTTGACGGAGTACTGATTTACGATACACCATCATTATCCATTCTTGGCATTAAAATTTCCAATAGGCTAGAGACTTATCGAAATGTATTGAATTTCTGAAAATGTGTAAGAAATATTTCAGCCCTTCGAATCGAGCGCTCCTCTCTAAGTCCTGACCTAGAATTTAATACAGGCTGGTCGCACAGTCTTACCTTCATTGGATATTGTCCAAAAAAGAGCCTTCAATCTCACTGGCGATGTGGCAATAATGTGGTAATATCGACTCACTCTAATACAGCCGAAATGATGGATGTCTTTCACTTCTTTATCGCTATGTGCATGGTCAATATTCTAGTCTGCTTTCTTTTAGGATAATTCCTGCATGCAATACTCGCTCTGCAACTCGCGCACATCCTTATTCCCATAAAATTACCTTCGGCCGTACAGTAAAATTCCGTGATGCTTTTCTATCCCGAAGTGTGCGAATGTGGAACAGTCTACCAACACATATATACAATCTGCTATAGTTTAAGGCTGACATACATCAGCACCTCTGCCACTCTCCTCACGTTCCCTAATTTCTTTCCCTATCACCTTCCTGTCATGCTGTGCTTTGTATCATAAGGTATCCTCTGAAGTTGCCTTAATAATATAAAAAAAACTCAAACTTTCTTGACTTTAGTCGGGATAAAGTACGTAGCGCTTTAATTTCTGTATTTTGCAAAGTTACAATTTATGATGAATTTGTCAATTTGAAAAAATGTGTTTCCCTATTTGGATGATTGGGTAGTTTTACACTTCCATTATTTAGAAACCAAAAAAAAAAAAAAACATTTATAATTTAACGCCTCGTTTGACTTTCGCAAAGGGCAGAAGTTGAACGTTGAGCAACTTTCTTCGTTCCGAGTGGTAGCCGCTCACTTATTTGTTCGACAGTTATCTTTTAAGGCGGTATTCTAGTCTAGAGACTCGAATTTTAGGTGATTTTTGAAGTGCCGTAAAAAAAAGGCAATCAATATTTTTCTATCCATTTTTTTATGAGCTATTTATTAACATTGCAAGAATACAGAAAAAAATTAAAAAATTAAAAAAGTTAAAAATTCAAAAAATTCAGCTGATGAAGTGGGGGGCCTCAACAAATTGGCGCGTGATCATTTCCACGATTCCAACCCGCCTAGCAATCCGAAAAAAAATAAAACAGATTATTAGTCTAGAGTAATGTCGCTATGTCCGGAACTAGGGAAAAGTTGAAAAAAAAAATTTTCACAAAATGGCCGCTGCCTCAAAAAAAAAAAAAACGCAATTTTTGTACCACTTTTTTGACTTTTTCGAATTTTTTAAAAATAGTAAAACTTTAAATTTTGGGATGCGGCTAGTTCCGGACATAGACAAGTCTATAAAGAAGACTCTCAAAAAATTTCAAGTAAATCGGTCCAGTAGAACTTGAGAAATCGTGGGCATCGTCTTGAAAAAGGCAGTTTCGACAAAAACGCGTACCACTGTAAATTTTTTGAAAAATCATTTTTTTTATAGGCTTAAAAAATAGTTTAAACCCTCTAGAATAAGTAAAAAAAGGTCCCGTGCGAGAAATTTTTTTTTCCTTTGAAAATGGAGGTCGCCACCAAGCCTGTCAAACTTGCTCCAAAACTTGTCCCGGGAAGATGGCTGTGGAGCCGCCATTTTGTTTTTTTTTCTCTGTCAAAAATTTATCAATAAAGTTCAATGTATGCCCGATAATACCCTTAAAAGGTTTTTTTTAAACACCTTTAATTGTGAAAAAACCTTTTTTTTTTAGCCGTTACAGAGGCGTACCCCTTAAAGTCCATACGACCACGTGGTTTGGAAGTTAGAATTCAACTGTTAGCAGCTGGATGCAAATGAACACTAAATATAAAGATACAAATTTGAAAAATCCTCTTGTAGGCATATTCTTGAATAGTTAAACTTTGAAAATATGAAAACAAAAAAAAATCGATTTTTTCGAATTTCTAGACTAGAATACCCCCTTAACCCTTTCGTGCCTACTGGGACACATAGGTCCCAACAAAATTTCAAGAGCTTCGTATTAGCACTAATAACACTCTTAATGGGAACTTGTTGTCCCGTTTCGGTCTTTATACTCTCAAGTAACGGAATTTGTGGTTGTATCTGTCACTCAGCACATTCATTTTGTGCAATAGCGAAGTTTGTTACAACGTGTTTTGGAGGAGTAAAAAAGTGTGTAGTGTTTTTTATTGTTTTATTAGCGTTTTCGCCGTAGATTTGATGGAAAAGGTATGTATTTATTGTTTCATCAACTTATTGAATAAAAAACCTATATTAGTAATCCACTTTCCGAATGGGGAACACATTTTTTGTTGTTTTCTATGATATGGGTCGTTTTGGTCCCAACAGTGGGGGTGCTTTGCTAGGAGGAAGCTGAAACCGAGACCGATGAATTCTGAAATTGAAGAAATCTTGACTGAGGATAGCGATCGTGACCCATTCAGTGATTCTGGATCTGAATATATACCGACTGAAGACTAATATTGCGACGACAACACAGAAGAAAAATGTATGCCGACTAATCCTACAGATTGTTCTGATCGACCTTCAGAGCTTGCACCTGAAGCTGAGCAATTACCTAGTTGTATTTGGTTTCAACTAGGTACATCTGATTCTACATTTACGCCGAGGAAAGCAATTTCATCTAAACGACGTTGTATACTTGGTGAAAAGTTGATAAGTTCACAAACTCCATTGGAAGTGTTTTATAAAATATTTCCAATAAGTCTGATCATTTATATTACACAATGTACCAACGAGAAGCTGGAAATATATCGCAAGTCTTCCAAATCGCATCAAGTTGTCTTAGATACAGATGAAGGAGAAATAAAAAAAATACTTGGTTGCCTGTTAGTCATGGCTTATAATCGTGTTCCTGCTATGCGTCACTATTGGTCGAATCACACCTCTCTTGGAAATCACGCAATAAAGAAAGCAATAGCCAGAGACCGTTTTATGTTTTATCATCAAAACTTTATTTTGCTCCACCGGAAAAAAAAGCGATGGATCTAGTAAAACATATTATATTGATGATATGGTAGAGTGCTTGCGAAAGACTTTCATGCAGAGTCGCCAGGATAGTCCATACCAAAGCATATGTAGATGAGTCAATGACTAAATTTAAGGGTAGATCCTCACTGAAGCAGTATATGCCTCTCAAACCTACAAAACGTGGAATTAAAATGTGGCTGCGCTGCGATGCTGAATCAGGTTATACTTATGACTTCCAAGTATACAAAGGAAGAGAGACGGAGCAACTGCAAGGAACTTTGGGGGAACGCGTCGTAACTAGTTTGGCCAGGACAATTACAACTCCTGATGTTACGTTGCGCTTCGACGATTTTTTACCAGCGTCCACTTACTGGAAATTCTTGATTTTGCGGCATTAGGTACATGTATGTATGGCCAACAGGAAAAATCTTCCAACATTTTCAAATAAATTGAAACGTGGGGAATATGAGTTCCGTGCTAACAGTAAGGACGTGATCTGTACAAAATGGCATGACACTAAGGAAGTGATGGTACTAAGTAATTGTCATCCAAGTACTGTTTCCTCTGCCGTAAAAACTTCACCTGATGGAACAAAAATGACCATTCCTTGCCCAGAAATCATAAAATTTTATCGGGAGATTATGGGTGGAGTAGACTTAGCTGACCAAATGTCGGGTCTATACGAGGTTGATAGAAAATCAGCGATATGGTGGAAGAAAGTCTTCTATTGTTTACTAATGATGGCTGTGGTAAATTCTTGGGTTCTGTACAAGGAGATTCTCAACAAAACAAAAGCTCAACCATTTCTTGATTTTTTGGTGTCATTGGCGGAGGATTTGATAGAAGGTGGAGAAAAGACAGCAGCAGTATCTCGATCGCACAGGAGTGGTCGTAGATCAAAAAATATCAAGTTGCCAGGAAACGTGAGTCTTCATCTAACAATGGAAGGACCCTCCCGTCGTCGTTGTGTGTCTTGCAATTAACTGGAAAAGAAAAACGGACCAAAACTGTTTGCGGTGAATGCAGAGAGCCTCTATGTAAGCAATGTTTTGCACCATATCATACTAGAGGTGGACGCTAATTCTTATTTTTGACTGAATTACTTGTTTATTTTTTTATATTGCTTTTTGAAATAAACTTTCGTTACTTTTGTTAAGACTTTATTTTATTAGATGAGTATGTACCGCCCTCCTGGGGCATATATGTCCCACATGAGAAACCGGCTGGGACATATATGTCCCGCGTAATAACTCGCGTCCCCTACCAATTTTTTACAATTTTTACTGGGAATTATCTTATTTACGACTTTGTAACTCTAAAACATAAGTACAAACAATAAAAAGGTTTCCAAGAACAATGCCGGTTCGAAAGGGTTAAATGATAAATTTTGTGCATTTGACATTTGCGAATGATAGCGAGTGTCTTCGAACGCTTGATCTGTTTCCAGCTAATATCGGTTTTTAACTAAAGTTGCTTCCCCCCCCCCCCTCACGAGAATCGTGGTTCCGCCACTGGGCGGCCATCGGTTCCTTTCGGAAAAAATTATTATCTTTTCAAATACATTTTTCTCAATTTCAAAAATTTCTAAGAAAACTTTTTGTACGCTAGGATATCGTTTATGTACCTAACTACATGATCATAAGTATCACAAAACCATTTTTTCGAAGGGAAGAAGATAGGTAAAAATATCCTTCCTTATGTATGTTGATTACAGTAATTATATCGACTAAGTTATAAGTTGAACACTTGGTATTCTCCTATTGAAATGTTTATATTAATTGAACGTGTTGATTTGTATTTAGTGTTTTTTTTTTTTGTATAATGGGTCACAAATAAGACATAAGCTGTGAAAAAGGAAGTGATTTCAGCTTTGCTTATCAGCGGTAAACTATATCAACGAGAAATAGCCCATATACCTAACGTTTCTTGTGCCATGGTGACTAAAATGATAAAAAAATGTTAGGGAAATGTACCTCCAAGCATGAGCTATCGACCAAATTACCGAGGTAAACGAAAAACTACCCCAAGAACCGACCGAAAATTTCAATCACAGAGCATCATAAAAAACTCTAAATGAGCAACAAGAAGAATATGAAAAAAAATTAAAAAGGCACGATAACAGTGGGTGAAAGAACATAAGAACTTTATAGTTGAGTTAAGTTTACCAGTTCAACTGAGCATTTCCTTCCTTTTTAAAAACCTATTGAAAATTACAAAATTTATTAAACTTTTAGGCTATCTTCAGTGATAGATGCTGGCTTGAATCTGTACGCGAGAGAAGTCTGTATATTAGAAAAAGAACTTCAGAGAAATACGAGGAGAGCCGTTTACGGAGAACAGTCAAGCAGTCATGATTTGGAGCTGCGGATCAGGATCCCGGAATGAGTACGGGTCCTGTCAATTTTATTACGGCAACAATTCGGTAAGATCAATACAAAATAGTTTTGGATACTGTTCTCCGAACTCATATTGAATATTTGAACGCCCCCAGGGTATTTACATCATATACTTTTATACAAGATAGGTAGGGAGAGATATACCGCAAAGACTAATAAAAAGCATCTCGCAGAGCATGAAATTCCATTGCATTCCTGCTGTGGAAACTCACCGGACTTAAACTCAATGAAGAACTGCTAGGGTATACTCAAATCTAAACTTTATAGCTTTTCAAATACAACGGTTGAAAAACCCAATGTAAATCCATCCACGTTTACTGCCCTACAACGCTTTTGTTACGAAAGGCACTCTCAAGTCAGGCGCTCAGACACAAAAGTATTTAGTCAAGGGTTTTTTATAAAAGGTATTTAAAAAGAGAATCGAAGATACTATCTGGAAAAATGACAAGAATATTGAATAATCTATGATTCAGAAAAGCTTTTAAAGTATTCTCGACCGTATAAAAACAGTAGCTAATTCAAAAACAAAAATTAAGGAGGGAGAGGTACAAAATATTAATTATAAAGACGCATTTTTTATGTGCATATTATAAGCTATAAATAAATAATAAATAATATAAACAATGATCAGTGACCAGCTTTGGCACTAACACGCAAGCCTATCTCTACCAAAATACTGGATATCAGATTGCATCATAAATATAACTACAAAATGCACCACAATAAAACAACTCTCGCATGAAATAAGGCAACCGCATGTAGTAAAAATATGTATTGTGTTCGTAAATGAAACAACAGTACAGATTATTACAAAAGTAACAAATTTTCGTAATATGTAGGTACGTACCTACTATACTTATTTAACTACCCCGCAATTATTGTACGGAAATATTTTTTTTTTTAACAGAAAGAAAACAGTCCTGCATTGCATAGTTATTTTTCTAACGCTAACTTAATCGTAAGTAGCCCAAAATTTACATAAATGATGACGCAAATCTATTAGTTTCAATTTCGATACCAAATTCAAAAAGTTAATTTAGCATACAAAGTTTTTGAGAGAGTATTTTCATACTAATGATGGTTGAAGAAATCACAGAGTAATTGTTGCTGAAAACGAATATTAAGAAGTACCAAATTTATCCACGCAGCTAAAAAGGTTAAATACGAAATTTGGTGTTATTTCATTACTTCTGCTGCCATCTATTGGCCCGTATATAATCATTTTTTTTTTTAATATTTGCAAAATATCGCATTCAGAATAAAAATCAAAAAATCTTGTTTGCTTCAACACTCCGGGATGCAAAGTAAGATCGCTTTGAAGTTCAAGAAAACACAAACCTCAATTGAGCATTTTTCTCCGGGAATAAGAGTTAAAAATGCGGAAGGGAATAAAATTAAAGTTTAGTTTACAGAAGGGAGACAATTTGAATTGTGGTTTTTTTACATTTGAGTTTTTTGTTTTCATATGCGACTATTGAAATTTGTTTGGGTTTTGTTACGAGCTAGGAAATGGAAATAGGAAATTTCTTGCAACCACGGACTGTAGCTGAATTTAGTTTTATCAATTTGGGCATTTATTTTTTGCCTTTGTAAATTGTTATTGCGCTAGTGCTGTTGATACTTTTCTCGGTTAAACATAATTTTATTTAATTTAGTTGTTTGATGGGGAGGTAGCTGCATAAACAATAAGAGGCTCTTTTGCCCAATAAGTGCGGGTCTGGCACAAATATCCACGGGCAGGCGTGAAAGATGCGCCGAGAGTATCGGTCGGAGGATAACTGTGTTGTACGCGATGTGCGGAAAACTCGTGCGTTTCAACCAAAGAGGCTAATAAGAAGATAGGAAGAAGGCCGAACAAAATAGAACATTTTTCGGGTTTTCTAGAAGTAACGTCATATTACTTATGTCTTTAGCATGAATGTGGAAAAGAATTATTGGCTATGCATTACTGCAGTGCGACTAATACAACGAGTTACAAACAAAAATTGAGAAAACGTAGAATTACCCGAAGTACAAAATCTAATTGAATCCCTCAAAATCCTTTCAAACCATTCATAATAATGCACATCGGGATACACTACCTCAATTTTTCAAGAAAACAATAAATTTTGCATTGAACAACGCATTAAAAGGAGTTGTAAAATTTCTAACTAATAAAATTCATCGAGTCCCCCATTCAATCTCTTTCGAGCAAAACGAATGTAAACAGAAGCACGTATACTGTTCAAATATCAGGATTACAGCAACAACTTTGGGACATATAACGTATACGATTACAACAACAATGTCGGAACAAACTCTCAATATTTCAGAAAAACCTGTTTTCACAAAAGTGCGGGAGCATTTTATGAGCGTAAAATCTGAAAATTTAGAGTTGAATAGATCGAAACTTTCGCATTTATTCAAAACTTAAATGGCCATCCGACATGTCTTATTTGTAAGGAAAAATTGCAAATAACAAAAAGTCAAATTCGGAGAGACATTTTACAAAAAAACATGCAGCATTTAGCACTAAATATCCTGTTGGTGATGCAAGAAAGAAAGTTAGTTGAAATGGAGAGTAAGTACGCTGATTTTCTGCTTCATAACAAGGTATGTTGGTTATCAAGAAGAAACATTTTAAAACGCTTCCCATCCCTATTACCAGATATGAAAGCATTTCTTCTTGAGAAGTTTGTTAACTATCCAGAACTAACAAACGATCAGTGGATCCAAAACTTTTATTTTATGGTAGACGTTACATCTCATCTAAATCAGCTTTAGTCATAAACTACAAGAAAAAAGAAACACAATTTTCCGATGTTAGAAGAAGTCATATCAGTCGAAAAGAAATAATCCATTTTTGCTTCACTTTCCGTGTTTGCTGAAGCATCGCCAAGAAAATAATTCCTCTATTGACAAATACTTTTTCAAAACAAACATTTTAAATACAGCTCTCAGCAGGTTTCAAGAATTTAAAAACAGCAGAGCGACTTTAGCATTTGTCAAAAACCTTCTTAATGCTTCGATAACAGATTTGGAATTTTCTCCATTTGGCATTGACACTGGTAACTTTGAAAAACTATTACTGGATTTAAAAAACAAGGAAATATGGAGATCTAAATGGGAACTGCTTTGTGTTGATTTAGAAATATTGGAGAAGAACAAATGTGAGCTTAATTCACAATGCAAGTGGTCTGCTTTGAAAGACCTGGAGAAGGAAAACATGGAATAATATTCCTGATTCTTATGATTAGCTGAAAAAACTCGCGTTTACTGTTCTTTCCATTTTCGGTTCATGCGAACTTTTTTTTTGAAACATGAACCTTATCGAGAGTAAGCCGAAAAGTCGTATTATTGATGAGAAGCTGGAATCGTGCCTAAAATTAAGAATATCAACATACAAATCCGACTTACTCAAACTTTTCAAGGAGATGCAAGGACATTGTTCGCATTAATTGTTTGTCAGTCACTGTCATGTTTTAAATTTATGGATTCCTTAATTACTTATTATTTTTTATCAATGAATAAAATCTTTATGAAGTATATGAAATGAATTTTTATTCAGTGTACCCGTAATTTAATGAAGTCCTAAAATATAATAAAGGTTTATCAATAAACAGACTTGACTCTCAAATGTTATTTAATCGGTTGTACTGAGCTTGTTTGGCTCCTTGGCTAATAAGTTTGCCGACCCCTGTAATAGATGAATGACCAAAAATTTAAATTCAATTGATATTCTAACAGCAGAAATAATATAAGATCAATCCTATACACATTATCGAAGAGAAATGGGCATACGAATTTATAATATCCAAAAAATGCTGTTCAAAAAGATACGAAAAAATCTCAGATTTCCTCTCACAGCACAAGAAGAAGACAACAATTTGTTGCTAGAATAAAAATGTACTAATTGCGTATTTTGATGGTGCCAATTTTTTGTTTTATTTTGTTTTTACTTATTTTGGTAAAGAAAATACTGCTCCTGTACAGTTTTTCTATTTTACAAACAATAAATCTACAAAAATATATCATTTTTTATGAAAATTTATTGACTCATTTGTAAATTATAGCCCGAACTCAATTTTATTGCAGTTAGAATTCCAAACAAATTTAAGGAAAAATAGAACCCAAGAGAGGACGATGATAAATTCTAATAAAATCCAGCTTAAAAAATCTAAACATATTTCTGGTTAAGAATAGATAGCTTATGGAGATACAATTTTTTACGTTATTCTAAGTCTAGAAGTATAGTAGGGTATGGTTCCTTGGTTCGTTATAAATGCTCCTGCCATTGGTAAAATTGTAATACTCGTAAATTTTTAATTTAAGTTTTTAAAAGACTGATGACAGAAATTAAACAAAGTTTAATTTTAATTTTAAAAGCTTCCAAGGTAATCGGTTTCAAGTCGAATGGATGTATGTATACATACCTTAGATCTTATATTGTTAATGTTAAGAGTAGGGGGGTGGACTAGGTCTCCAGGACCTTGCGGACACCGCGATCTATTGTGCTTTCCCTTAAAGTGGGTAGGCAAAATTGAGTCTTTTAATGAGCCGGATTATTGACTTGGGATTAGATTGCAGACATTATCTGGAGAGATAAGTGTTCCTCCAGTGATTTGCAGCCTTAGACCTGCAAGTGCTGGACACTCACATATAGGGTTTCCAATCCGGATATCCGGATGTCAAATTATCCGGATTATCCGACCCAGTTTGACTATTCGGTGATCCGGACATTTTTCCTTAATTATCCGATAATCCGGATATTTTTTGAAATTTTTTTTTTTCAGGTACTGTTTTCTTTCTAACTGTTCAGCTATTTTCAAAAGATTATACAATTACTTTCTCAAGCTGCAGTTTTATTAATTATTATTATTTATTTATTAAAGTTTCTGTGAATAAACAAATTATCTTGTGGATGTTTTTTTACCCAAATTTTAAATAAAACAAGTAAGAAAGCTAGAATTGGTCTACGAGTAATTCTTATGATTATAGATGAATGCCCTTATGACCCTGTTTAGACGGGTCAATAAGCTGCCTCTGCCCCACGAAAACTTCTTGGTAATATGATGGTTGGGGGCAGGAATGAAGCATCACCCAACCTACAGATTTCGTGCGACAGAGCCAGCATACTGATACTGACCTGTCTAAACTGGCTCTATGTAATTTCGTATGGTCACCCATCTGTGTAAGTTTGATTTTCTAAATGGTTTTTCGCATATATTTCTAGAACGGTTCGTCGGACAGTAAAAATTATTATAGCTAGTTTTATAGCGTTTCATATTCTGAAGAACTTTTTAGTACACAAAAAACGTCTAGGACTGATTATTTTCACAGAATACCTACGTAAAAGATCAAAATTTGTATATGGCCCAATTTAGCTCATTTATGAAATTATTTTTACTATTTTTATGAAAACGTCTCGTATAAAATTTCAGCTCTCTACGCTGATGCCTTCTAAGGCAATGTCCAAATATGTAGTGAAAAACGAAAGTTTTGTATGGCAACTCCTTGAAGGAGTTACCCGATTTGTCCCATTTTCGAGCTTGAATTTACTTTTTTATTTTTTTTTAAAAAAGCTCAAGTGCAAAATTTCAGTTGTCTAAGTACATGCGTTCTCGAGTTATCGTGCGGACACACAGCCAGATAGACAGACGGACACGCACGCAAAAGTCAAAATCGCTCTTAATATTATACATGGGTGTTCAATCCACTTTGCTCTACCATAATTATTTCTATGCGTTACAAATGGAAGGACAAATTTAGTATACCCTATAGATTTTATCTAGCGTATAACAAAACCTACTAAGCACTGAAATTACATGATAACAGTGTGGTTAAAAATTAAATATATTTATAAGTAAAATATTGAGTTAATCGCCCAAAAAGGTAATATATACATTGATTATGGAGTAAATAGATGTCTCCAGATTCCGGTGTAGGAGTTTTCTGTTATCCGTATGGCGTTATCCATATATGGCGTGCTTATATATATAAAATCGATATATGACTCGACTTTTTGACGTTACCAACGGGTAAGCCAGCAGTCAACGATGCGACATTTAACTTGTAACCATTTAAGGGCAATCAAGCTTAAAAGAATTCTTAGATGTCCTATTGCCACTAGAGACTGCAGCAAAGAAATTATATAAAAATTCAGCGACACTTTTGACCGCTGAATGTGCTTATAAATTTCTATTTGAAAGCTTAGACGAGTTTAGAACGAACTTAGATTAAAATTTATCGACACAGAATAAAAAACGAATGGATGAACGTTGAGATAAAATGCTTATGAAAGGAAATCTTCTTAGAAGCAGTCAATATACCACATTCCATAAATATTTTGATCATAATTCCAAAGGTGTTCCCATTACATTGTCAGTCTGCAGGGATAACTGGAAGTGGCAATTTCTTCTGTTGATGAGCAGAGAAACGCAAAAAAACATATTATTCAATGCATTTCTTACAATAAAGCCAGCATTTACAGTTTCAATCGTAGCCCTGACTAAGACAAAATTTAGAACTCGTCTAAATTTTGAAATTTTCAATGCAATAACTTTTTAAAATATTCTTTTTTAAAAAAAATAAATTTAAATCATACATAATTAAAATATTTGAATAAAAAAAATTATAAAGCCATTTATTTATTTTGTTTTTTGTTATCCGGGTATCCGGATCATCCGGATATTTTGAGTTTTCAGTATCCGGATAATCATTAATGTTGGATAATTGAAAACCCTACTCACCTATAACATGCATCGAGATTTCATTTTTCTCTTCGCACAGTCGACACAGGTCACTGTCGGATTTGTTAGATTATATAACAAAAAGGATAGGGCTATGCTGTATAAAATTCTTGTACGTGTAATGAGCATTTTTTTTACACAGGGGGCGGGGGAGGGGGATGACAAGAGGGGTATCCCCTTGTTGTTCGTCAATGCGACATTTCTATTTATTTTTCCCGCGGACGGAAATCGAACCTACACTTGTTAGAATCGGTCAAAGATGAAGAATCGAAGAATTTTTTAAGAACTTTTATTTTTTAACGATTCTAAATCAAATTATAAATACAAGAGGAAAAAACAACCGCCTCGTCCGGGGTTCGAAACCGGGACCTTCTTCTTGCCAGGTGACTGCCTCTACCACTGAGCTAACGAGACTGATGAGTTTCCTTCTTGTATTTCATAGTTTGTAACTAGCCCACTAAGCCACGTTTTTTTCTCCTAAATTTATGATTTGATTTAGAATCGCTGTAAAAAAAGTTCTTAAAAAATTTTTCCATTCTTCATCAACATTTCTGATTTATTTCTGACATTTCAGATTTTATGAAAGTAAGTTCGGATTTGTTTTAGTTATTTTGTGTTATAAATGTGATTAGAAGTAGTTTGTACCTAACAAGAGTGAGAAACAATAGTGAAATATTGTTTTGTGAATGAGATTTTATATAAACCAGACTCGGTGGTCTTGAATTGATGATGATGATGAATTGATGAAGTGCGCTGTGGTGTGTTGATGAAACAACCGGAGATATTCTCTTAGGAAATCATTTTTCAGGCAAGTTTAATTCTTTCAAAAATAAATTATTGTGTTTTAAATAAATAACAGTGAGGGAAACATTTATAAAAATAAATAGCCGTGGCAAAAAAAATTGCCTTAAATTACAACAGCCATACAAAGGCAACGCCAAAAAATATTATCAGAAAATAAACGGAGCACTAAGAAATTTCTTAAAAATTTAAAAAGATATAAAAATATTATAAAATTATAAAAATTTTGCGATAAAATGGGATCTATTCTATTGAATTTCTTCAATACTTAATAAAGTTTCAACCGCTAAATTATATGCTCCGTGTGAAAATATCGTAGTTTACTACTTCCATAACCAAAACGAATACATCGATGCGGTTCTACTACATGAAGAAAAATGCTTAAGTTTTTCTTCTTTATACCCTATCCTTTTTGCTATATGATCTAAGATCCATACTTACTATATCAAAGGACATGTCCTGACAAATTTATCATCGCCGGACTCAAATTACTAAAGCTAGAAACATGAAATTTGGAATACAACATTCTTTTGACGTTTTCACACGAAATTTTTTTTAATTCTATCCCCAAGGGGGGGTGAAAGTGGGTGTTAAGGATTGTAGAGAAAAATATAAATAGTGCGCGTATATCAACTTCAGACATTGCATAGATATTCTACAAAATAAATTATTAATACTGTTATGCGCTACAAAGTGACACCATCGACATCTGTTGCAAATAGAAACAACTTTAGGTTAGTGACATCCTAATAAATGTTGGGTTCGGAGAACGGAATATTCAGGAAGGTTCTAGGATAATTCGTAAAGTATAAGTACGGAGCTTCTCACATTCAGGAGGCGAATCTTATTTCAGACAGTGAAGTGAACGAAGAAAACTATTGCGATAATTAGATGTACAGTACTAGCGATAACTATAAAGAGTTGATTTGATAATTGTTTGTGAATTGTGAGATTAAACAGTAAAGTTAAATAAAGAGAGAACTTTTGAATTATATCTGATATATTGTGTTTTAAATAACGAACTAAAGCCACGCTCGTAACAATATATGTAGATATATATAGAGTAATAAATAGCTAGAGAAACAAAAATTAATTCAATTATTAATGAGAAAAATAAAAAGTTAAACTGTGGGACTTGAGTTGAGTTTGTACACATATTGCTATAAAAAGGTTGTGATTAATATGGCCTTGGCGTCACATCACCTCTTTCTTGCGTGGTACAAAATCAAACACCACACTGTTTTGGACTGGCTAATACTACTAATACTAACTAATACTGGCTAATACTACTCACAAGTAGACAAACAAATGCCCAGCCGCCACCGTAGATTGGTTTTGCTGACGCAGCAGCGCTAAAGTTAAAAATTTGGGAAAAGTACGCTCCAGCACAAGCATTAAACGCCGGCGTAAGCCACAAATTGTGCCCATACAATACGAAAATCGTCCTCTTAAACTTTTACATCTCGCTCTTCAGTCCAGCACCACATTGTGTTTCCCAATTCAATTCACCGTGTAGGTGAGGTGGCGCTTGGGCTCCCATGACCCTCCCCTGTATACGCACCTTCCCTGCTACAAACAACTTACTCTGGTGTTCCCGGTAACAATCCGATATGCCTTGGATCTTGTGTTTAACATAACTCCCTATAAAACTATTCTGGCACCTTTTTTACCAAGAAAACGAAAATTTTCAAATTATTAACATTTTTAGAATTGTTATGGGGTTGGAAGAAAATCACAAATTCCAAAAACAGACAAAACTCCGGACTTCCTTTAGTTTTTCCTGACTTTGAAAATTCCGGAAACCGAATTTTGAAACCAAAATAACGAAATTAATTAGCCCTAGCTATAGCCAGCATCTCGGAATACAATTTAATTTTAATGCACGAGATTGGTGTGGGAAGGAAACTATGTAGGATGGAAATGAGAAGAAAGGATCGTTTAAAGAGATTAAATGATTTTGCAAAACTTCTCATCAATATTTTGTTTTCTTTTTATATTATTAAGCCAAGCTCACGAAATACCCTATGATGCAAAGCATAGCATGGCAGGAAGGAGATAAGCAAAGTATTAGGGGACATGAGGGAGAAGCTGATTTGTGTCACACTTAAACCTTCGCAGATTGTAAGCTCGAGGATAGACATAAGATGGTCGACTGTTCCACAATCGCACAGTTCGAACATTGACCATGCATGTGTAGTGCTAAAGCAGTGAAAGGTATTCAACATAGCGGCGATGCTCGAGTGAGTCGATATAAGAAGTTATTGCCAAACATCGCCAATGAGTTTGAACACTCTCTTTTGGACAACATTTAATGAACCTAGGACGGATGCTAAGTACTTTTTGAGAGAAGGGCGGATAGATAGCAATCATTATTTAATCCTGTCTGCGATTCTGAAGCATATTAAAATATATTTGAAGGAGGTGCATATATATAAGAGAAGCATACTACATATTTAGATTCCTTTAATTTCGTAAAAGCCACTGTTGGAGTCAGAATATGTAGCTATCACTAAATGAAGAAATACGATATGATAGGTAGTTTTAACAGCTAAATTAGAGAAAAACATTGAAAAACATTGAAAAAGTGTATCTTCAATTGAATGTTTCTATCGTTTACTAGTTAAATTGTTTTCTCGTAGAACTTAGAAGGTACGTTTCGTTTGACAATGGTAAAGAATGAGGTAATTGCTTTAATACTGTGCTTCTTATAATGTTACTTTCGTAAATACTCAAAGAATTCTGACAAGAGAAATCGAAGAAAAAACGAACTATTTTTAGGGAAGGAATCGAGTTAATTACAAACAATTGAAGACATACGCTACATATAGGAACTAGACTTTCTTTGTCCATCAGATGATATCTCACTTGGAAAATTTAAGAGAACAGAAACGTAGTGCGGCAGGTAGGACAGCCGCAACTGCACTAAGTTGGTCTTGTTAACACTTATTTATTATTTATAAAAAAAATATAGAAAACTGTGACACTGCTCTTGCTAAGCTGCATGTAGATGCCTACAGATAGCAGAGCCCATCAAATAAATTTGTTATATTGACTATTATGATTCCATTTTAAAATCTTTAAAATTTTTGGTTTTCTAATTGAAAATTTCGTGTTGAGTTAATTTATTGATCGTCACTCAAAATGACGAGCATGCAAAAATTTCGTCCTTTTCTTGATTTCATCTAAAAAGAAGTCAACGTTTTTTCTATACCAATATAAAACTTTAGAACTAATTTAAATGCAAATCACACGATGAAATCGAAAATTTCTCGAACTGCTAAATTACAAAAACTTGATATCATTCATTTGCAAAATTTCTCATTTCGATACCCCCGGAGCCATCTGTTGACAGAAAAGGTATAACTAGTTTAGAGAAAGAAAAAAACAGCAATTGCCAACGAAATATGAATTCCACATTGCTATCGTGCAACAAATTGTAATTTCATCCCATTCACTCTAGTGCAATTCCAAGAAACAGCAAATACCAGGCGATCAGCAAATTTCAGATCATCTATCACCAAAATGTAAAACTCTGTTCTACTGCGCATGACCAAAATATTCGTTAAGTTAAATAGGATATGTGTGGGTAATTTATTAACCAATGAAATAAAGCAGAAATTTAGTTTTTGGAAGAGGAGAAGGCAATGTGAAGATAAATTTATTTTCGTTTATCTTTGTCTCTCTCCCTCTTATGACCAAAATATGGAAATCCAGAAGAGGATAAAAGAAGGGTATAAATGCAATCAACTTTCGTTAAGTAAGGTAGTGTGTGTATTTTATTTATTAACGAATAAAATGAGGCAACCATTTTAACTTTTGGAAGAGGAGAAGGCAAACGTGATGATAGATCACATCATTATTTTTGTTTCCCTCTTCGACAGTGCTGACAGATGGGAGGAACATTGCCACGATAGAATTGTAAAGTCAATTTCATGATGGCATATATTTTTTTTATAATCATTTTCATATGACTAAGAATTTAATTTTTTTAGCTAATAGCGACAAAATTCAAATCGGAACTATTAAGTTTAACTATGTAGGTATGTAGGTATCCCACATAATTGTTTTAATCAAAGCTAGAAAAATTAATTCATTTTTCGAAAAACTATAGACATAAACTTAAAATAAATTTTATATGCTGAAAAAATTATCATTATCGAATTGACTATTTCTTATTGTATGTATTCGATAAACGTTTTGAATTTATCAAAATATTGAATTGTAAATTTCAGTAGGTACGCATATAGATAGGTAGATCTTGTCAATGCAATATGTTTTTTTTAATGAAACTTAAAGCATTGACGAAATATATCAAGGAAAAAATAAAAAAATCAATATAGAGATTTTATTGAAGAAGAATTATACATTTATAGAGAAAAACAGTTGCCAATTAGGTACCTGCCTATATCAATCAAACTTAAGAATATTTTCTTTCAAATTAATCCCATTTTCAATTAAAAAAAAAACTTTTCTTCTGCTTTTTTCGTGATAGGTAAATAGAAAACATTTTAAATTGTAATGTAAGTAATCTGGCTTGGTTTGAAGCGTATTGAAATACCTTTGAATGAAATACAAGAAGAGAATACTATTCAAATTCCTTTAATTTAGTATAAGGCACTCATTGTGTTTTCAAAACAAATGAAGTTGGTTAGAGATGTAATAAATCTCTTCATGATTCATCAGTACTACATATAACGGCGTTACAATCGCATTAAATGCTTCTGTCCGTAATGAAATATATAACGAAGGTGACCTTTATTGGTACTTTGAATATTCATAATTCCCTCGCTATCGTCAAATTAATTACGAAACAAGAGGAGAAACTATTTCCCAATTTTTGTACTCTCAATTCTAACTAAATCTTTAACTTTAGTAATGGATCCGATCCTGAACTGTTTTACATCCTATATATGTGGTGCAGTAATAATATTATAGCAAACATATTCGGAATCTTAGTGGACTGAAATTTCCCCTTTCAACTTGAATATCGCTCTTAATCTGGCACTGCAAGTACGTAGAACTAACTAACCAACTTACCCACGTCGAAGAAATATTTTTCAAATTAATTTAAAAGTTTAACCATTATTTCACTATTCCTTTTTTTTATGAAATAAGAATTAGAGATAATCATTGTAACTCTTTCTGAGTTATCAACGTTTTAAAGTGCATGCCTTTTTTGGGATTTCACAAATCTATATCAGGATAGACTAGATGCAGTACAAGTGCAACTCTTACAGCATAATAAAACAGAAAAGGTTGCAATAATTGTTGAAAGTTTCGAATAAGGATACTCTAAGTCGTTTGTGTATCTTCAAAAATACTTAGAAATACTATCATAATTTCTATGCAGTTTTTAAACGAACTAAAACTTAAGTAAAATATTTTCTAGAAACAGCAGTATATCACTGAGAAAGAAAAAAAAATCTACTATTTAGTGCAATTTATTTACAAAAGTTATTTATTTTAAAAGTTTTTTTAATGTACTTATTTTATTTTCTACTTTTCAGTCATACATTCTATACACTCTCTCGACTCTCAACTCTCGAAACCCGTCATTCGTATCTCGAATCTCGACTCTTGGCTCTCGAATCTCGGCTCTCGAATCTCAACTTTTGAATCTCCACTCATATCACACACGGACCAAATTGGACAACTCCAACCCCCCCCCCCCCCCCCAAACCTCAAAAACGTAAGAAAATTATACTCCATAAGAAAGCTCCCAATTCACTTATTCGAAACCAAAAAACCCAATGTAAATCCATCCACGTTTACTACCCTACAACTCTTTTGTCACAAAAGGCACTCTCAAGTTCGCAGGCGCTCAGACACAAAAGTTTTTAGTCAGGAGTTTTTTATAAAAGGTGTTTAAAAAGAGAATCGAAGATACTATCTGGAAAATGACAAGGATATTGAATATATGATTCAGAAAAGCTTTGAAAGTATGCCCTACAGTATAAAAGCAGTAGCTAATTCAGAAACAAAAATTATGGGGTGGGAGCAGTATTGGGCAAATTGTAATCTGATTAATGATTAACAGATTACTTACTACAATACTTAATTACAGATTACCTTGTAACAGATTACTAATGTAATCCATTTCCATAATTACATAATGTAATCGATTAACGTGTAATGTGATTACAAGTAAATCTGTTTACACATTAATCGATTACAAGTTAATCCCACTACATGTTAATCTAATTAATGTGATTACAGTTATGACATTAATCTAATTAATGTGATTACATTTACGACATTTCAGATATTTAAGATATTTGTATTCTAATTCTTCATAAAACTCCCTAAAACTAATTTCGTACGAGAACAATACTATTTTCTTTCATTTCATTTCATTATATTATTAATTACTTTTAAGTAATCTACAAAGTAATCTGTTACAATGTAATTAGATTACAAAATAATCTAATTATATTGTAACAGATTATACATTTGATAGATTACATATTCTCTCATAAGTAATCTGATTGATATGTAGTCGAATACAATTTAATTAGATTACTTTGTAATTTGACTAAACTGTAATGGAATTATTAATTAAATTACACTGCAATCAGATTACGCCCAACACTGGGTGGGAGGTACAAAATATTAATTATAAAGACGCATTTTTTATGTGCATATTATAAGCTATACTATACTAAAGTAGTTGTTTTTCAATGTAATATAATCAAAGTATTGAAATTTCAAAGAGCTACTAATTCAATGGCCACATACTGTTTGAATATTCTTTTAAAAAATATATTTCATCGTTTTGTTATATGGCATGACATGAATACATTTGATTGTATGAAAAACCTTAATTTTTATTACATATAAAAAAACTACCTAAATTAAATACAAATCTATCTATTTAATTTGCTACCAACTATAGCTAGAGAAAATATTAAATAAAATACTGTCAACGTAATTATGAAAAGGACAGCACCACATCAAATTCCTTTCAATTTTTTTTTGCTTTTGTTTTGTTTTCCTATTTAGAGCTACTGATGGATTTTCTAACAGCAAATATGTGTGCGAATGTTCTATGCTCTGAACATACAAATCGCAATGGCAGTAAAAAAAATAACTTCCTCTGAGATGCTTTACGTGATAAACCAATTATTTTCATTTATTGAGCAGTAAAGCGATAATATCTGCTAGCATATAACAACGAGGAGGAGTTTATGTGTATAGATTTTCAAAAGTATACCTCTGGGAAACCTATATACATAAAAATATATGTAAGTAGGTAGGTTTATCTACTCGTACTAGATATTCTAACGATTTTTATATTTATGGTAAGCAAACAAGCGTTTTTTTATATTGTTCAAGCAAAGTGTGCATTTAAAAGGAATGATCGATAACCATAAAACCGTTGAAAATATATTGTTCGCATGTGATTTGGACAAATTTAAAAGGTCAAGGAATTATCTAATCCATAAATGGATAATATCCTGCGATAAAAGCACTGTTGTTAATTCGAATGTGTATAAAACAAAAAACCCCCGAGGAAGGAAAGAACAATTATAATAAAATGAGAATTCTAAAATTTATTGACTTTTACATTAACTATTGTGATAAGATCGTGTAATAAAATTTGTGATATAAAAATGTTATATTTAGCAATTCATTTCTACTCATATTGCCTTTTGCAGAAAAACTCTGAAGCATTATACATATATGTATGTATGTATGTATTTCTTAGAGTCACGGTTGTTTAACAGCCAGGTCATCCTTGCCTCAAGAAGGAGTAAAAGGGGAGCAAACTAGATTATATATATGGGAGTCAACCAGACCGGCGATAAATGTATAATGACAGCCAAAAAACTAGGAATGATTTTTTTATATTTATAATAGATATATATATACTATTTTTTTAGTATATAATTAGTATAGTATAAAAAAATACTATCCTTGGTTTTCTTTGCTTTACCCTATATTGACAAAGAGGAGTTGTCTCTCCACTCTTATGGTCGATCGTGATTGATGATCTGCTAGAGAAATTGACCAGTTCAGGTTTCAATGTTCAAGGCTACGTGGATGACCTAGTAGTCACAATACGGGGCAAGCATGATCAAGTCATATCCGACCTCATGCAAATAGCCCTCACCAAAGTCCGCACGTGGTGTTTAAACAAAGGCCTTAGCATAAACCCCAACAAACGGTTATCGTTCCGTTCATAAGAAGATCGAAGCTTTCACTAACAGCTCCTCTTCTTGACAACATGGAATTGAAATTTTTAGACGAAATAAAACATTTGGGGGTAACTTTAGATAAGAAACTTACCTGGAATTCGCATCTATCCAGAGTGACGGATAGAGTGGTGCGATCTCTCTACACGTGTCGGCGCTTTATTGGCAGAACATGGGGTCTGAAGCCCAAAATGATGTACTGGGTGTACATCACGATTGTTAGACCCATGGTCACCTATACGGCCCTTGCATGGTGACCAAAAACTTATCAAAAGACGGCTGGGGTTCTGCTTCAAAAAACCCAGCGGCTTGCCTGTCTAGGAATAACTGGTGCCATGAGAACCTCTCCTACAGCAGCCATGAAAGCCTTATTAAACCTTCCACCCCTACATTTGCAGATGAAAAAGGAAGCGATCTCCAGTGCTATTAAAGTACAAAAGGAGAAACAGTTAAAGCCAGGGATCTGGTCGGTCATTTAAGTATCTTAAAACAGATATGCTTCGAACAAATGACGACAATAACTGATATAATCACACCCAGAGTAGATTTTGTAAGACCATTCCAAGTGGTTCTTGGAGACCGACAACAATGGCGTTCCACCAAACCGTCCTTCCAACAAGGATCGATGGTGTGGTATACATAAGGTTCAAAAACGAACAGTGGGGTCGGACTGGGTGTATACGGCCCCAAATGCAATATATCATACATCTAACGTATTCCAAGCCAAGGTATTGACCATAGAAGAATGCGCCAATACCTGCATTAAAGAGCCATAAATGGCTCAACCATTAATATCCTCTCGAACAGTCAAGCTGCACTCAAGGGTTTAAAGTCCTACACTGTCAAGTCAGGGATAGTCTGGGAATGTCTACAAACCCTCAAAAACTTATCAAGGAGAAACAAAGTTATCCTCATGTGGGTACCTGCGGACATGAGGGCCACAAAGGCAATGAAATTGCTGAGGCCTAGCCAAAAAAGGAGCGGAAACTCACTTTTTTGGACCAGAGCCATTTTGTGGCACTTCAAAGTGTTACCTCAGAGTTGCCCTAAATAACTGGGAGAATAAATAAAAAATTCCTGTATTGGGAAAGGCTACAAGGACTTCATCAGGCAAAAAATTTTATCGACACCTCTGGCGGAAAAACAAAAGAACTCCTACTCTTTAGAAGAACAGAGCTCAAAATGATTACTGAGCTTTTCTCAGGCCGTTGCCCCTTGAGGTATCACCTAAACAAGCTGGGTTTGGCTGAGACTTCATCCTGCCGCTTTTGTCAGGATGATCACGAAGCATTGGCCAGGCGGAGATTACTCCACCTTGAACATGGTTTTCCTCCACCAAGTTACGTGTTCAACCTCAATCCCAGAATGGTTCTAGACTTTATAACCAGTCTGAACCTAGACATGGAGTAAATTTAACGGGGACAATAGATCTTTCAGGTCGCAGTGATTGCGAGGCTAACGCCTATACACCCCTTCACAAATCTAATCTACCCTATATTGTGTGCCGCAGATCCAGTCCAAAAATTCTCCATTTTGGTAGTCGGTGACAGAGGTGTCTTAGCTCACAATTCGTTTGTGACCAGGCTAAGCCAATGTCAGCACCTTATCTGCCAAGTAGGTATCAGAAGCGTCGAAAATTAGATAATAAAAACAAAGCAACGCAATTAAACCAAACCAAACGCTTTGCAAATGTAACTGGAACGAAAAAAGAATAATATTACTGTGAAATTTCTATTGTTGAATACCTCCTAGAACTTGCTCTAAAATGCCCACTCGAAGCTACATACCTACAATTTTGACAAACCTTTCCTTCTTTTGTTAATTTTAACTCATCAATAAATAAAATTGCTTTGAAAAACTAGGGTCCTCTCGCCGATTATCTCATGCTAGCAGAAGTTTTCTCTTTGCTGAAAACCATACTTTTCAATTTTCAATAGTATCACGAAGTGAGATAACTTGTCGAGCACTTTACTAAAGTCTGTATAAATACAATCTATATGCTGTAGCCTTTCACGGAACGGCCAATGGTATCCGAAACAAATTCCAACAAGTTAGTGGTTGTAGATCTACCCGATATAAACCCATGTTGGTTTGAAGAGAGAAAATTCTTGCAGGAAATTAATAGCTGAAAGTAAATGATAGATTCGAATGATTTGGGCATACAAGATAATTTTGCAATAGGCTCCTAGTTAGAATTTTTTATTTTACTACCTTTTTGTGGATAGGTAAAACAAAAGAATTTTTTCATGACTGAGGGGAACAACCAGTATCGAGCGATTCTTGGAAAATAAATTCTCAGCAGAGCTGCCAAGGCAAGGCAGCACGATTTAAAGAAAGATGGAGGAATCCCATCAGGACCAATTGTGAAAACATTTCATTTCCTCTTGTGCAATTGAAAGGATAATGAATGAAACATTATGAGAGTCGTTTATATGACTGAAGTGACTGCAGTGAGCCTCATGTATGCATGTATGACTGTCAATCTATATGGATTTTTTTATATGATCAAGTGGTAAAATGCATTAATTTCCTTCGTTCTCCACTTTTTTTTTTTTGCTAAATATTGGAAAATATACTTTTTCAAAAGTACAATAGAAACCACAAATTTTGATGGAATTCCGTAAATTTTATTCTCTTATTATTATAAAAACAGAGACCCAATTCATTGAAGTCTCTTGCGAGAAAGTTTGCAAATTAATTCCACATCATCTTTTGCTAAAGAAAAGTCAAATTCTTGAAAGCATTCCAAGGTTAACTTAAAGAGAAACGAGTGCAATATGATCTGCGAATTTTCCGAAAATTAAAATGTTACAACAGAACTATAATTATAATATTTTTTAAACTCTATTTCATTAAGATATCTAAAAACAATAAAAGAAATCATTTTTTTAGGACTAAATTCTAAAATTTTTATATGAAATTTTGGAGAGACTCTAATAAAAAAATAATTGTATTTTCTAAACTAAGAGCTGAACCTCCGCAAATTTGTGATATGATATGTATTAATGTTAGAGCATTTCAAAATTAATATTTTTTAGGTCAAAAATACAAAATTAATAAAACTTTTGTTTTTCTTCAATTTTTTTTTAATTTTTAATTTATTCTTTGATTTTTTTGGAAAGCATAATTTAATACCAATTATTTAACATATCGCACGAAAGAATTGAGTAACGCGGTCCCAAGTAATCAGCAAATTAAAAAATATCACCGCACTGAAAACCATAAATTTTGAGTCAGCCTATATCCAAGACCTCAGGTCGTCAGGATAGCCCAAAAAACATGAGTCGAGTATTTTTTAATACTTAATTAATTCTGAAAGTTTCATCGAAATTGGGTCGGGTCTGAAAATTGATAATTTTGATCGTTTACGTATGGAATTTCTGCATATGTATGTATATACCACCGTTCTAGGCAAGTTAACTCGTTAAAGTTGATTTTTTGATTTATTGTTAGAAAGGTTCATCGGACGGTAAAAAGGGTTATAACAAATTTCATAGGGTTTGGCATTCTGAAGAACTTTTCAGTGGATTGAAAAAAATGTGGGTGTGACTGACCGTTTTCTCAGTATATATAAATTTTTTAATTATTGTATGACAACTTCACGAAGGAGTTGCCCGATTAAGGCCGTTTTTCAAGTTATGCAATCCATTTTGCTCTACCAGCAAAATTCGATGCGCTACAAATGAATGGTATCTTCATAATGTTCAAGGGTATAAAAAGCTAATGCTTCGTGCGGTTGTTGAAGGCGGTACCTTCCACTCTTTGTCTGACGGTTCTTACAGAAATTAATGAAGCAGATGTATTTCCCTCTTATATATATTGTAATTTTCTAACCTTTTCAGCTGGCATTTACCAGAGTCGATGAAAACGCACAGACGTTGAAATTACAATTTATTTATATTTTTAATGAACCTAATTTTATAGCTTTGTAAGTACATAAATTAAATCTATGTCTAAATTGAATAAATGAACCTAACGTAAAAACAATAACGTGAAGAGTATAGCCACAAGCTGGCCCAAATAATTTATTCGTTACAAATGATACTGAAATAATGACGCCGAGTTGCTAGCAACAAAATTCTGAAGAGCTTTCTATCAGGGCGCCATCAGCTCGTTTTAAAACGAAACTTTTGGTTCATATTTTTATACGGCCGCTTCAAATCTACTTGTACGTTGTCGCTTTTAACTGTACAAATTTCTTCCCCAGAGAATTATGTATTTTTAAACTAATTTTATACATATGAAAAATACTTTTGTTAAGATTCAATTAATTACTCTATAGGGTTACATTTTTGTAAGATGTGTGGTTACTTATACCACTTTCGAGCTACGATTAGGTTACTTTGATACACCAAAAAGCTACCCTACAAACATTGCGAGTGGCAGCACTAGAGTCTCAAATTAACTTCCAGTACGCTCCCGCACGATAGTTTAAAACAGCTTTGTGTCAAACAAATATGAGGTAATTCAATGGTAATATGGTCAGCAAAGCACGTGGATAGATAAATCAATAGTAAGTCTTCCATAGAGATAGGCATAGGACCAAGTCTACTCAATTAATTGACGTTGGTAGAATATAAATTAAATTAATTAAGGTGAATTATGGTGTTGACATTCTAGAGAGACTCCTATTTACATACATATATCTATATAGATAGCTCATCTTTATGGATGTCGATACTTAACTAAGATAATTATTTTTGTCTTTTTTATATATAACACACAACGAAGAAAAACGAAAAACATAATCGTCCTACCCAGAATAAAGAAAACCCAACATCACATCGTATAGTAAATATTATGAAAAATTTATTTACTTAGCCTATAGTTCTTCTGAATTACTCGCACATTTCACTGGGGAATGTTAAAACTAATTAAGATCGATGTCACGGGTATTATCACTGAAAGGACGAATCTATCCTGAATTTACTTCCAAAGTGGTTGAACGAAATTATACTGTTTCCTCTCCTGAATAAGAAACTGCACAGTGTGACGCTCTTTCCTGTTTAATTATTCTTTTATTTATTGTAGAAGACTCGAGGGAATTAAGATGAATTTTACTAATGTAATTTGGCTAAACAGAACTTTTGTCATCCTCTCTCTGTTTCAAGTGGCTTTGTTTATTGTCATTTACATGAATTTTTTATACATAAACTTCCACTTTCAGAATAGGTTGGTAGGTACATTTATTTTATTTAACGCGACGTCAAAATGTTTTACCTGATTTGATCTAAATTAAGAACAAAAAACAACAATAATAGCACTTCATGTATCATTAATCAATTTCATCTTATCATAAAAGTTCTAGACGAGATCTTGTACACATATTTACCATAAATGATGATCACTAAGGCTATCATAGTTCAATAGCCAATGAGAAGCAATTAGGACTCCGAACCGAATACTGATGCACACTCCATATTAACGATAAAGTTAAGAGTCGGACACTAGAACCCTAACGGCCTCGATTATTCCCTTGAAGGTTAGCTTGAATATATTTTTTGGAGTGATAAATACTTCGCCCTAAGGGTGCAAGCGCAGGACATTCAGATTTTATGATATTCTTGGAGGTTTCGTTTTCCTCTACGCACATATAGAAAATAACGGAAAAGGACATGCATTGCATTGTGACTGCATTAATAATATATGAGCAAACCAATTAATTTGCACATCTGGTGAGCCTCTGATTTAACTACCACCTAAAGTGAATTTTTGGTAGACCAAATGTTAGAAAGTAGTACATGGACTTTCACCTCCTGTTTTAGCTACATTATCCGTTTTTTTCACTTCGCAATCCTTCGTATCCAGGGACCCAAAGCGAAGTAACTTTGTTGTCCCTAAACAGCAGCTGGAGTTTCATTTGGCAGTTCCAGGCTAGTTTCGACTCAAAGTTTTGAGAGGACAAAGCCAGGACGGCAAATTGACTGTGTGACCAAATATAGATGTTAGAATTCTTATAGCTCATGTTTGGGCTGAAAAATGGAAGATGAGGCATCAAGTGGAATGGACTGTTCCCATTCTGGACCCACCACTCTTGAGCCTGTTTTATTATCTTTCTTGGATGTGTTAGTTATACGAGACATAGACCCGTTGCGCTAACTGGAGTCATCTGTCTAATACCTAACTCATCTTGTTAATGATTACTATTAGCTAAAGAATATATTCTAGTCATAATATTCGTTGGAGACTCTGAATCTTTAATGTGGACCAACTCGAGGATGTTAAGATGAAATGTAGTGATCGTCTGACCTTTTCCTTCGAAGCATATAAAGGGTTTTCCAATAAGAGGTGCTATTTTAATTAGCTCGCTATTTCGGTAGATGTCACTTTTGGAGCTGTCAATTTTTGACATTTGACAAGCAGAAACTACGCCATTAATAAAAATGAAACGATACACGATTCAACAACGCATTGAAATTATTAAAATTCACTATAAACATGGTGAAAATGTGGCAGAGACGGTTCGTAAAACTCGAACATTTTTGGGTCGTCGTGAAGCACGGGACAAGTTAGTGATGTGAAGAACAAAACCCGTGCACGTCGCTCAAGAACAGCCGAGAATATTGCTGCTGTAGCCGAAAGTGTTGAAGAAAACCCAGGTTTGTCCATTCCTCGTCGTTCTTTGGAATTAGGCATTCCACAAACGTCATTACACCGTATTTTGCATAAAGATTTGGGTCTTAAGGCTTATAAAGTTCAGTTAACACAAGAACTCAAGCCGGCCGATCATCAACAATGTCGAGTCTTTGCTGATTGGGTCCTTGAAATGCATGAAAATGATCCGGAATTCCATCGAAAACTCATCTTGAGTGATGAGGCCCATTTCCACCTCGATGGCTTCGTCAACAAGCAAAATTGTCGCATCTGGGGCTCGGAAAACCCAAGAGTTATTGTTGAAAAGCCTCTCTATACTCAACGTGTGACTGTTTGGTGCGGTTTATGGTCCCGCGGGATCATTGGACCTTACTTTTTCGAAAATGAGGCTGGAGCAACAGTTACGGTGAATGGATTGCGCTATCGACAGATGATTAATGATTTTTATGGCCGGAATTGGATGGTATTCATCTGGACAACGTTTACTTTCAACAAGACGGCGCTACGTGCCATACAAACAACGAAACCATTGATCTTTTACGGAAAAAGTTTCCGGACCGTGTTATCTCTCGAAGAGGTGATCACAATTGGCCACCGAGATCTTGTGACTTAACACCTTGCGACTTCTTCCTGTGAGGCCACGTGAAAGAGAAGGTCTACGCCAACAGACCAGCGTCGATTCAAGACCTCAAAAATGGAATTCGTGAGGCTACCGAGGACATATGGCAGCCACTTTGCGATTTGGTTATGGAAAATTTCATGAAAAGGATATGGTCCTGTAGGCGTGGTCGTGGTGGTGATTTGGCTGAAGTTATTTTCCATTATTAACGGCATACCTTCCTCTTTATAATGAAATAAAGATCCGATCATTTATCTCAGAAAATGGCATCTTTCTTTGAATATCAAAATAACACCTCTTATTGGAAAACCCGTTACTATAGCCTCTACTTCCATTTTGTTAAGCAGGTAGAGTGGCTGAAAGCCAAGAACAATTTCAAATGCTTGTTGAGGATACGTCTAGTGGCCCCTAAACAAACTATCCTCTGCACCTTATCATGGGTCTTGTTCGTGGTTGTCTGCGTCGTTTTAGGCTACCTCGTAAGAAAGTTTGAGTATGATTATACTCTGAAAGACCCATAAGGTAATTTTGGGGTTCATACTCCACATTTTCCCAAAAAGCCCTTGGCATGAGACAGCTGATGGACTAGCGTCAGGTATAATATCACAACGTCTTGTATTGTTACCATCATTATTGTAGACATCATTAACTCATATTATATTAGATTTTCAAGAAACTAATTGAGCTCGTCTTCATCTGCAATTAAACGATTTCAAGGCTGGTAATAAGAAGAGTTTCGTTTTTTTATTCTCGACGATCAATCAATACCACCAAAACCCACTATTAAATGTCATACCATACCTTTGCTACACAGCAAGCCTATTCCAAAAAAATTATTGAAAATGCCAGCAGACAAATGTGATGCCAATAATAATCAATTACTAACTCTAGTTTTGAAATACGGAAGATGGGGTCTGGACCTGCCCAAACTGTTGTTGCTATATGAACTTTTCAATGTGTATTTATAGGCAGGCAGCATACTCAGCCTAGCTTTAATAATGTTAAACAGTATATTTTAGGAATTGGTCCTATTTCACTCTTGCCTTTAACGTGCATTGAAGTCTTGGCAATGCCGATTTTAATTGTTAGGATTATAGTGGTAGCCTATGTAAAAAAAAAGTGCGAGTAATTACAACTAATTTTCAATAGTCGAACGACTGAAACTACATATGTAAATAGGTAGGAAAAAAAGTCGCAGGACTATGTCGAGGTGGGATTCAGTATGTGTTCCACAGCAATTTGTCAAGCAGCAATTGTGCTGAACTTTGGAGAGAAATTTTTCATCAAACAGTATTCACTTGTTGTGCCGCACTAATACAACCGCAAGAGTGGTCCGAAAATTCACGTCCTAGCTCTCAACTCGAAATGAAATAATGCACGCACACATTCAGTCTCCTATTCTTATATGAATGAAAGCCTGCAGCAAGAATACCCGTCTGGAGGCGCCTACTCCGTTGTTAAACGGGTTCGCATACTGCATCAAGAATACTCGTCTGGGATGGCCCAATGGCAGATAGCAGATAAAAATTGCTCGACAAAGATCTAACAAGGATCAATCTTTTCTACGTTTGAAGATACAGGGTGTAAATATTTTTTCTTCATATTCTATGAGCCTGCGCCACAATTGTTTTACTTCCGTAAACGGCCACTATAGGCGAAAGTGGTTTTTTTGGGGTTCCGTACAACAAAAGGAGACAAAACTAAACCCTAATAAAATCGCTCGTGCTTCCGTCCATTGGTTTGTCACAGACATTTTTCTTGAAAACGACTTAACGTAGGAATTTGAAATTTGGCAGAATGCTACGTTTTTGTCAAGCGCACAATTTCAACAGTCAAAGGTTATGCCATATATTTTTTTGCATCGTGTGGCGTAGGTATCATTTGAAAGAGCTACTTTCAAGGATTACAAAAAAAAATTCAAATTTTTTGGTGAATTGCTTATAAAGATATAGTCTTAAATGACCGAAAACATACCGCCCCACAACCCCTCGTCCTCTAGGTTTCTAAAGCTAAAATTTTGATATTGGCTCGGATGCATTTTGCCTACCCCTCTTGCCTTTCACATACAATTATTTATCTCGATTGTCAACCCTTGCAAGATATCCAAATTGCTAATGGAAATACCCTGTATATTATAATGATGAGAAACGAATAAACGGTACTTTAACGAGGGGCAATGTATCGGCCTTAGTACTTGTTTCTTCGAAAAGATTACACACGGTTCGAAGACCAAGACATCGAAAGTGCGGAATACATAATAGGTCCAAATCGATCAAACCAGGCATAGAGCTCCACTGACAGCTACAAAAGATTGCAACCAATTGCTCATTGGAAATTAATTTGGTATTTTAACCGGTGGTTCAGATCTCACCTAAAGTGGAATCCCCACTTTTCATACAACTTTAGGCACGACACCATCTCTAGACATAAGAGATATCTTAAACAATGTATTATGATACCCTGAACATATTTTATGAACAATGTTTATTTCAATTCAGCTGGGGAATCTTTGGCAATTGGATATAGCTTGAGCGACCTTCTTGGGTGAAAATGTGGACCTTTCTACTTCCCGTGATTGCGCGGAATTGGTGAGTGGTGAAAAATGACTTCCTATAAGAAAAATGTTCACATTAGAGCCATAATAACCATGGAAGAAAGAACTGCAATAATATATGCGAAATGTAATAACTGGGGTATATGTGACCCAAGTGCATGAAAATGAGTTTTCCAGCGGCAAAAACGTACCGAGAAAGTTTTCTGAATCGGGAAAAAATAACACCACCCGATAGCACTCGGCAAGACCTTTAATTTGATATGCAATAAGCCGTATTATAACCAGCCCCCACCCCGCCGGGGTTTCCTACCCCCACCCTAAAAGAATGCAGAGAAAAGTTTTCTCCAACGAATTGTAGCTGGTAATAAGCTGAGGCGAACAGTGAAACCCGTAGGTTCGAGAAATCTAGTACTGCAGTTCGAATAAAAAAGAGGGAAATACTAACAAATTGAGTATATGGATGGCTATAATAGCCATTTAAGGCTCCAAGTATAGAAGTGTGGGTACTCAAATTTCTTCTCATGACCTAAGGAAAACAAAAAGGAAAACAATTTTCAGAGTATCATAAGGAATCGTTAAAGACATCTCTCATATCTGGAGGTGTCGGGTCTAAAATGGGTATTGCCCTTTGTATGTTCAATTACAATATGTTTTTGCAAAAAAGTAGCAGAAATATTTAATTAGGGCTTTTTAAGGCTGGATAACACTCATTCCTTGTTTACTGTATTTATTCCAAGTAAAAGCTCAAAAATCATAAAATATACTTTCACTTCACTGAAAAATTCTTTCCCTCCTCCGTCTGGAAAGAATCACAAAAATGTATGTATTTTTCCCACATTCCAATTGTACAAGTGTATTTTAGACGCTTCGTTGCTTCCTTCCAATGACTAACATTAAGGCATTGAATTATCCCTAAACGGCATTATTCTAGTCTACCTAACTCTTGTTTCTCTGTCTGGACTTTCTCAGAGCATAACAAAATTGGAATTAATTCCAATGACACATTTACTGAAACTGAACGAATCTGGAAGAAATTCTAAGGGACAACCATTTTTTTATCAATTTTACTTTTATCAGAGAGGGAAATCATTCAGACATTAACTTTGATTTATTGGCGACAAATGATTTTTTTTTGTTTCAATCTCATTTCTGCTTCGCGTTGTTTTTTTTTTATATAAAACCCTACATCTTCTCTACAGTAGAACCATTTCCATTAATCATATTTATTCATTCAAATTATGTAGGGCTTTGTGTTGATTTATTCTTGAAAAACGATTGTTCATCAAAGTGCTTTCCTGAGCTGTGCCATGTTATGTACAGGTATTTCATTGAAATTAAAGAGATTCTTTCACTCAAGAGAAAACCACTAAATTTATGCACACATTTCCACAGGTAATAAATTGAAGGTGTTCAAAGGTAAAAGACGCCGCAATGCGGAATATGAAAAGAAATCCCAATACCACTTATGCGGGTAGTTATCATGACAATGCTCTTTAATTTTTCTTCGGTTTTCCTATATACGTATGTATATGTACAAATATATTGCAATTTTATTAAATTATTGTTTTAATATTATAAAAGGAGTCCCAAGGCCCAAGGTCCCCAAGCCAACCCAATAAGAGAAATGACAATTTAATTTTGTAACATTTTCGTTTTATGCAATGTGCGCAACAGTCTATCAAAAATTGTTTGCTGTCAAGTAGACATATATATATTGCAGTAATTGGGGAAAAGATGGCGGAACCTTGTAAGGGAATGGTTGTCTTTCTTAATTGTGTAGTGATCTCTCATATAAATAATAAAGTTTTTGAGGTTTTTATTGCGCAAAAATTATAAAGAAATTAAGCTGAGACCTGTGTACATTTTACTAAAGTAAAATTTTCATAAACTTCTTAAAATTCTAAAAGTTTTTCATAAACACTGTAATAGTGAAGCACAGCCAGGCGTGCCCTGTAAAAGCAGACCAAGATGGTGGTGCTAAAATGAATCCGACGCTCTCAAATGAGGTCAACATAAGGAAATCAGCAATTAATCCCGGCAAGGGAAAAATCGAAATATTAAGCGTGAAGAATCTACTCACAAATGAGGACGTGGAAAAGCTACGTAAATTTGAGGGGTTACGGGTTATAGCACAAACAGCGAAGCCTCCGGCGACCATTTTGATGCTATAAACACGAACTTACGAAGAATTGATGACATAGCCACCAAAAATATATGAGTGGAAAACTAAACTATTGGAAGCATCACAGGTAGTAGCATCCAACAAAGCAAAAAAAAGAAAAGCAAACTCGGAAGCACAAGGTAATGACGTCCAGTCTACTTTTAACTTTGCAAATAGATTTTCATTATTATCCGATGATGATGACGACATGGACACTAATGTGGCCCATATTGTAGATAATGTTAATAATTTAAATAATGACAATAACGTAGCTAGTAGCATTGACATGAAAAAATTAGGCTCAAAACCGTCAATTTATAAGAATGTAGGTTTTCCGAAAGTGGCTAGTAAGGCTGCGCCTTTCTGCCCACCGATCTTTGTATTTGGAAATGACATAAAGATTTTAATTGAAGTAATAGAGACGTCAGCCTTAGATTGTAAGACTGAGAACAGAAAATATAAATTTACTAATGTAGGTTATAGGAAGACCAAGATTTTCGTCAATGACGTGAATGTTCACAAGTTGTTGTTGGAGAGATGTCGCATAATACAGGTGGAAGCCTTCCCCTTCGCTCCAAAAGAGTCGAAAAAAACGTATATTCTACTCAGAGGGCTAGAGAGTGATACACCTATTGAGGAAATATCCTCTGCCCTTAAAACCTATTCTTATGATACCCTAGCTAGATGAATGCCCGTATAAAATTTCGTATTGTCACCGATCTATGAAAGTTTGTTTTTTGAAGTGGTTTTTCGCATATATTTCTAGAACGATTCGTCGGACAAAAAGAATTATTAATAATCAATTTTATTGGTTTTCGTATTCTAAAGAAGTTTTTAGTACAATAAAAATGTGCAAAAATCTTAAATTTTTATATCGCAACACCAACTATTGCTATAAAAACACTATATACCAGATTTCAGCTCTCTACGTCAACGCGTTCTTCGCCAGTGTCCAAATATATAGTGGAAAACGAAATTTTTGTATGGCAACCCCACGAAGGAGTTGCCCGATTTGTCTCATTTTCGAACTTAATTTTACTTTTTATTTTAAAGTCCGTGTACAAAATTTCAGCTTTTTAAGCGAATACGTTCTGTTCGAGTTATCGTGCGCACGGACGGATAGAAAGACAGACGGACGGACGGACATGCAAAAATCAAAATAACTTTTAATATTATGCGTGGGTGTCCAATCTATTTTGCTCTACCATCATTATAGATAAAAACTTTCGGTCAATAGCTGAGAATAGCCACTTCGTAAACAAAATGTTCGTTAAAGCCTACGTACGAAAGTTGGGGCACCTGATCCCCCTAGATACAAGTCCTAATTTCCCCCAATGGTAGTGTTCAATTACATAGATGCTGGCTTGAATCCGAAAATGGACGGAACCATTTTGTTGGCGCAAAAGGACTAGTTCAATTTCATACTCAGGCCTTAGTCTATCCTTATCGAATGTTTTCACAGAAAGATGAGCTCAGTTAAAAGAAGGATTAATGGTCAATGGAAATTTTAATGGATAGACCGGACCCGGTTCATTAAACCCGTTTGGTAATTATATACCTAAATCAAGACTAAAAAGGACTAATTCAATTTTTGCTTATTTATGAAACTAAAGTGATTTTTTCTAATAACATAAGCAGTAGATATGTTGATACCATTTGGAAAAGAGGCCCATACGAAAATGCCCATTTCCTTATCCTCTTAAGGCACCAGACCACGGTGCATGCGCGATACGAAGGTGTATTTTACGTCATTATTTTCAAGCAAACGATGAATGAATTTTTTTTATTAATAATCTTAGTCAATATATAGATATAGAAGATTGTATACAAATTTTCTAGTCGAATCTAAAGTATAGTTTTCGGTGTACGCACTGACTTATAACAATGGCCTGAGCGTATTGTTGTTTTCCTACAAGAAGAAATGCCACAAGTTTTATAGTTTTCTCCTTCGCGCTTTGGCAGAGTTGGAGCTGCCAACACAAAATATCGCTTACTGAACATTTTCTTATGCCATTTGATTTTTTTTATGTTGGCTGCAGAAGCAATCACCGCAGGAAGGATAAGGTAAAGATAGTGTTTCTCCGTCTCTCTTGCCCATAAGCAGGATTCAGGTAGAAATAACCTTTTGAAAATTAAAGTCGGAATGAGTTTAATTTCTTATAACAGTACTTATAAGCGATTAAAATATCACTTGGACACAAGAAAATATATTTTTTTAAATTGATTCGATTTTCGGATGTAAAATTTCATCTTTTACATGTTTTTATGTAGTAAACGTTTTAAAGGGTGCTCAAACTCTGATATAGAAAAACACAATATTTTTTGTGCCATATGAAATAGCAAATCGCTTAGTCCATTGTTATAAGTTAGAGGATGTATGGTGCTTCCAAGAGGACACTCCGACAAAATTGTTGCTCGGCGGTTGACAGCGATTAAGCCATCATCAGAAAAGCATTCATCAGAAAAATAAAATAAAAATATATTTAGAAACTAGACATATAGGTTTACAGAACCACGTAGGGGAATTTCGATTAACCTATACACTTGAAAATAATATGGGGTTAGTGACCCTGGAATTCGTAGAATGGACGATGAAAACTACACCATAATTTTTGTAGCTTATAATTTATTAGTCAATATTTCGGTCTTTTGTTTAGACCATCTTCAGTGCCTAAAAATTTACAATATATCCATTACAGCCCACTTTATAAAAAAACCTATCTCATAATCATTACCTTGTAAAAATTGTTTTATAAAAATTAGGATTTTATTTCCTTATGTCAATATTTTTGAAACTTAAGCTAAGAGAATATGAAACACTTTGTAATCAACATAATTAGAACAACACGTTAAAGGAACAATTAGAAAAATAAGTAACAATTAAATAAATAAATAAATAACGAAATTGATTTAGAACACAAACGATGGACATCTTTAACCTAAAAAAAAATGGCGAACTATTGAATTTTATTTCCGAAGGGGGCCCAAAAAAATCCCTACGTGGTGCTCACTGAGATATGTATATAAAGGAGTGCTCGTTGAACCAAAAATGCATGAAAACAAAGTACCTAAAATTTCATATTCCTGTCTCTTTCCGTGAGAGTATACTTTCTACTTTCCCACTGAACTATAACGATTGGGAACGAGAAATTGCATGAGGCTCAGCGGCATTTCCAACCAAAAATGCCTTGTAAAAAACACTTCCTTCGAATCATAATTAAAATTTAACAATACAAATAGTCCCAAATACTTTTGTTGTAAATTCGGTAAATCCCACTGACATGCATATAAGTAAATTCCCAAATAATTTAATTTACGACAGTTGGTAGTATTGACAGTGAGAGCATATATACTTTCTGAAATCAAAACTGGTGCCACATGAAACAGGTGGTCTTGGTCTAAAGAATGTCAAAATAAAGCACGATGGTGTAAATCTTAAAAAAAAAATTCGAATACAATATCTCCATCTCCATACACATGTGCTTATGGCTTAGGATAACTGTTGGATCCGAATAATATGAAGTTGTTCGCATCTGGTATTATTCCCCAAATCTCATCCACCTTATATCGATTTAATTTTACAAAGACCTTATCATCCCTCCTGTTGCTTCATGGATAACAAAAGCTTTTCACGGAAGATCCGCACATAAATACTTAGTTCCTAGCAGATCAAGATTACTTCCAGATGAGTGCGCTACTATAAACGGATTTAAAACTAATTTAACGTGGTAAGTCTTCTCTAAGTGTCTCTGGCTTTATGTATAGGAGAGTTTGTAGGTATGATTTAGTTAGAAAATAATGTTTTCCCCCCGCATAGCAATTGATAAAATCGAAAATATAGTAAATCTCTTGACATTAATTCTGATAGAAATATAAACGTCACGTCGATCGTGAGTGGGAGTTTTAATTAGTTACCTAGCTACCAATCAAATTGAGATTGAAATTTTGCTGCGGTATGAAGTAGTGATTTCAAACTCATTCCTCCCCTTTTAAAAGGAAAGGGTTTAACATTATCTATGATGGGTGTTTATTTTCAATTAGGAACATATTTAATAAAATTATTAGATAGCTTAAGGCTATTATATAGGGGCACATTCATATTCTTAAACCAGCATAGCTTAAAGATTACAAAATACCGAACGATGATGACGACGACATGAAAAGAGAGATTCTCATCCATATTTGAATTTGAGATTGAGTTGAAAAAGATTTTTTTCTTCCGTTTATCAAAGATTTTTTCAAAGGTAAATTTTCTGTATATATTTAGTGTACGCGCAATCACTTCATGTTTCGTTTATGTTTACCCGCTTTCTGATTTTCTTACAGGAAATATCACAAGCAGAAACGTAGTCGTTTTTTTTTTTATTTTTTTTTTTTTATATACCTACCTACATTTTATTTAGATGAAAATAGCAAAAAAAAAAAATTGAGGTGAATGAGTTGAAAATATCCTATCTGAACCAAATGCTAAGCATACATGCTTTGTAAATAGGTACAGATAGGTATATATGTAGTAGGTAACAATTTCGAATTTATTCAACTAACAAACGAAAGTTCGTGTCGGATTGAAAAGGAATATAGGATGTATGGGATAAGAAGGGTATACCTAAGTGTATTTATTCGAAAAAAGAAGAGCAGTCAAATTGGATCGAACTCACTTAATATTGTGATTTTATAAGATTTGAGTTTTTCTATTTTGATTATGTGGTAAAATAAAAACACTGAATAAAAAAAATGTGGGAAATATATAAGGAAAAGGATTGCTGATTTTGTTATAGATAAAAAAAACCTAAACTGGCCACTCATCTTGTTTTGCAAGATTTTACAACATCTAAGCATCTGCAAATCGTCCTAACTTTCACGAACCTAACCTGAGCAAACAAGTAAAAAAGCTAAAATTGGTCTAAGACCAATTCTTATGATACCCTAGAAATGAATGCCCGTATGAAATTTTCTGGGCAAGTTTATTTTTTGAAGTGTTTTTTTTCGCATATATTGTTATGGTCCAATATACGGAAGATTCTTCCAACAGCCAAAGGCACAAGATAATCAGCGATGCTAAACAATTACCTCGCATGGAATTGTTCTACAACCGTAGAATGTTTTGCTGATTAGCCCAACAGCTGGTGGCGCTGAGCGCTTAGTGAAGCAATCGACGATTACAATAATTAATAATTAACCTCGGATGGCAATTATTATGTAAGGCGATTGATGCTGCAACTGGTAGGGCGCAAATGACAATGTTGTGTCGTTTGTTTACATCCGCGTTGCGAGTCAAAGTTTACATCCGAATATTGGGGCATAAAAGACCAATGACTGGTCTGGAGAGTGTCGTTAAGTGAGCAGTCGCCCGTTAAGTTATCAGTCAGAGTGAGTCAAGCTAGTCTCAAGTTTCGGTTCGGGTTAGATTTTTTTTATTGTTAAGTTAGGTCAGTTTTGAGTAAAATAAAGTTTTATATATTAGAAATTCGAGCGTTGTTTCTAAGAAGTTTATGGTAATTAATTGGTTTATTTATTCGATTGCTTTTGGGACACGACAATATTTCTAGAATGGTTCGTCGGACAGAAAAAATGATTATAACCAATTTTATAGGATTTCGTATTCTGAAGAAGTTTTTAGTACAATAAAAATGTCTAGAACTAATCGTTTTCACAGTATACGTGAAAAACTTAAATTTTTTTATGGAAACACCAAGGACGGGTTGATCGATTTAGTCCATTTTTGAAATTTTATTTGCTATTACATGAAAACCATGTACCAAATTTTACCTTTCTATGTCCATACATTCTCAGGGAGTGTCATATATAGGGGAAAACGAAATTTTTATATGGCAACCCCATGAAGGAGTTGCCCGATTTGTCTCCTTTTCGAACTAAATTTTACTTTTATTTTTTAAGTCTGTGTGGCCAGCAGGACGCATGCGGCCCGCCAATACATAGGTTGCGGCCCGCCGAGACTTTTTAAAAAAACTTTCTGACAAATATGAATTAATTATTTTAAAGTAAATTTTATTTTTATTTGTATGCAGTTTAGTTTAATGCGGTTGCAGTATGCAGTTTAAATTTTGCATTTTAATAATTTTTAATTTAGTGATTGAAAAAGAGAGAAGATATATGATCAAATTAAATCGAACATACATAAATCTTATTTATGTGCATTTACGACACTTTGCGGGGTACGGAGAAAAGTGCGAAGGTACCTTTTCAGACCCAAAATACTGTTACGCGCTCCAAAGCGACACAAGCGACATCTGTTAGAAATAGGAACAACTTTAGGTTAGTGTCATCTTAGCAAACTTTGAGTTCGGAGAACGGAATATTCAGGAAGGTTCTAGGATAATTCGTAGAGTATAATAAATACGGCACTCTCACATCCAGGAGGCGAGTCTTATTTCAAACAGTGAAGTGAACGTATTTGGATTGCGATAATTAAAAGTACAGTACTAGCGATAACTATAAAGAATTGATTTGATAATTGTTTTTAAATGTTATAAAAGTAAACAGTGAAGTTAAATAAATGATGAACTTGTTATTGATATCTGAAATATTGTTTTTTAAATAACGAACTAAGGCCACGCTAGTAACAATACATTCACGGTCTCAGGCTACCTGAAATTTTTAGAAACAGATAAATTTCGCTTTGGTCAAGGTGCTGAAAAGAGATGTGAAATTTAAGTCAAATAGAACTCTCATTTGTCTCAAATACATCAGAGAATCAAGCATGAGTGTCTCTCACTTAATCTCTTTCGTTTCGAGCAAAACGAATGTAAACAGAATAACGTGCTGTTCAAATAACACAGGATTACAGCAACCAATTAGGACCAAAATCCCTCAATATTTCAGAAAAACCTATTTTCACAAAAGCGCGGGAAATGAAAACTCCGCCCCTTCTCATTTATTCACGAATCATTTGCCATTCCGTTTCGTTGCATATAATCTGTGCTTCCAGGTTTAATGTCTTATTCGTAAAATAGTGGGTTTTATTTTTTTTTTCTTTCTTTCTTATTCTAGCCTTGTATATTTAAATGGAAAACAGTCGTCACAAAGTGCAGTGTTTGCTCAATCATTTGCGAATGATATTTTTAACTCTAAAATGGATTTTGGTTTTTATTCATATTAAACTAAAAAGTTATTTAATACAAATATAATCAAACTTCAAGAACAATGAGTAAGAAAAGATGAATTGAAGAGGAACGTCGTAATTTTTCAAGAAAAATGTGAACTGCAATATTTTTGTGTGCAAAACAAGGATAAAATATTATGCCTGATGTGTAGAAACTCTATTTCAGTTGCTAAAGAATATAATCTTAAAAGGCACTATGACACAAATCATAAAACAAACTATGACCAATACGTTCCAAGACTTCGTGAAGACAAATTGTCGGAATTGAAATCAATTCTTCAAAAAAACAGCAAAGTGTATTCACTAAATCTGTTGAAGACAATACAGCTGCTGTAAAAGTTAGTTATATATTATCGCATTTAATCGCAAGCAGATCGAAACCATTTACTGAAGGGGAATTTATTAGTGACTTAATTAAAACGGCCGAAGTATTATGTCCAGCACAAATAAAAAAATTTAAAATTGTAAGTTTAAGTCGAAATACTGCAGCTAGCCGAGAATTTGAGAAATCAGCATAATTCAACAATATCAACATTTCAAGCGTACTCTATTGCAATATTGATGAAAGTACAGATATTCGAAATATCGCTCAGCTGGCCGTTTTTATTCACGGATGCGATGTTAATTCAAAAGTAAGTGAAGAGCTTTCGGAAATCATTCCCATGCATAATACAACCACTGGAGCTGATATTTTTGATGCACTTATGGAAGTTTTGAAGAAGTATAAGTTACTATTGGAAAAGTTGGTTTGTCTTGCAACTGATGGTGCACCTACCATGACCAATATTACTGAAGGAGTTGTTGCAAGATTAAAAGAAATATGCAAACAGCATGGTAATAACAATTTGGATCATTTTCATTGTATTATTCACCAGCAAGTACTGTGCTCCAAAGTTTTAAATATCGAACATGTTATAAAAATAGCCACCAAAATTGTAAATTATATTCGTGCACGTGGACTTCATCATCATCAATTTGCTTTATTTCTGGAAGATATAGAATGTGAATACACCAATCTACCATATTATACGGAAGTTCGATGGCTTTCGAGTCATAAAGTGCTAAAACGATTCTTCAAATTGTTGGACGAAATCATAATTTTCTTGGAAACAAAAAATTATGAATGTTCTGAATTAAAAGATGAACAATGAATAAAGGACTTGGCTTTCTCAGTTGATTTTACAAGTATTCTTAATCGACTTAATCTTGTTGTTACAACGCTATTTGATAATATGAACGCTTTCAAACAAAAATTATTACTTTGGCGAAAACAAATAGAAGAGAGAAACTTATCTCACTTTGAAAGCTGTCAATATCTATTTCTTGAATCGCCTAAATTAAAATTTACAGAATATGTTCACCAAATTAAATTGTTAGAAACGGAGTTCGATCGAATATTTTCTGATTTTAAAAGCTGTGAATTACAATTTCGTCTTTTTACTTCACCTTTATCTATCGATATTGAAATTGTTGATGAAAACTTACACAAATGGAATTAATTGAAATCTAATGTGATTCTTTGCTGAAGCAAAAATGTATGGAAGTTGGAATAACAGATTTTCATCGCTATTTTATCTGTAGATCGATTTCCTAAAATGTTATCGTTTGTTACGCGTATACTATCTATGTTCGGAAGCACTTATTTATGCGAGCAACTATTTTCTTTAATGAAAAATAACAAAAATTCAGAAAGGTTGCATCAGCTCAATATATTAAACCAAATTTTGGTGACTTGCTTTATTAAAAACGATGTCAAATATCTTCTAAAAAGTAATATTAAACTGTGATTTTGTTTATTTCTTATTATAACTTTTATTTTTTTTTTTTATAAAAAATATAAAATATTTATAGTTTAAGTTTAAAAAATAACATGAAATGTAAAATGTCTTTGTATGTATATTGTATAATGTACAATAAAATGTAAAATATTTCAGTTTAAAAATGATATGAAATATAAAGGGACTATGTATGTATAATATACAATACATTGAGGATGATGACATTGAGTCTAATAAATACATAATACATAATATAATCATTCTAAAAATCGTACTTTCTTAATTTTTTGAGCATAGAAAACATGCGGCCCCCCACTTTATACAAAATAGATCATGTGACCCGTCATATCATATGAGTTTGACATACCTGATCTAGGGTATAAAAAGTCATATAGTATAACTGTTCCCTTTACTTGTGGAAATGTTTACAAAAATTCAAAGAGGTGAAGAGTTAAGACATATCAGTATCGACTCCAGATGCTATGTGGGTATGGCTTCGATCCCCGCAAAAGCCTACAAATTATGGTAGAAATCGATCGATTTCTCACTGTAAAGCCTTTGAAATGCTGTAATGTGCGAATGATTTTTTATTGGGTGACTTGAAATTCACATCTAAAATTATAGATCCAGTGAAAAAATTATCTCCTGCCAAAAATTAGATTAATTTCTCTAATTTAAGAGAGTTGAAAGAAAATTAGGCATGGATTTAGCTCGGCGAACCAGGTTTCTACCTCCAGCCGCAGTTATGTACATCTCAAACAGTAGGTACACTTAATTTAAAGTTAGTACTCTAATGGATGTGAAAGAAGGAGCACAGGAAAAACAAACTACACCACTCAATTACCCTTTCCTTTTTCTTTAATTTGATACCAAATATGACGTATTTTTGGGTGGTATGAAGCCAATCCTCTTCAAAAAAAAACTGATACCCTTTATCGTCTCCGGCGATTCGCACTTTTTCACACTTCTCACGTTTTCCCCAACTCCCCAAGTATGTTAGGTTAGAGAATCACGAATGGAGAGTTAGGGAGTTTTAATGGGAGAAAACTAAAATTCTCATCTCCAAGACTCCCCAACTGTCCGTGTTACAAAACTGGCCCCAGGGTAGAGTATAAAAATGTTATATGGTTTGGTGGTCCATTTCGGAATAGACCACAACGTTTAAAATTATGGATACGCTGAGTGATTCATATTGTTTCGCATCTGCCGCGTTGAAGGGGTCGACCAAATGTATAAAAAACTGCTGTTAAAGAAACATTTGTTCTCGACATGCTCTAAAACGTTTTGTGGTTTATTCCGGAATGCACTACCCATTTCACAATCTGTATACTCTGCTCTGGTATACCATGCGATATCTAGTTCTTGTGCTATTTATAATGGTATGTAGGTTGATACAATAACCTCCATCCAGATAGAAGAGCCTCTTAGGCTCTTTTACTATTTAATATTGGTAAAAAATGCAAAAAAAAAACTTATTTTCTCAATTTTTTTTTACATAACTTGAAATAGTACATTCAAAAAATCTTTAATCGTAGATTTTAAATGTAGAAACCAAACTAACAAAAAAATTTTAATATAACACAAACGGGTAGAAGAGCCTCTTAAACTCTTAAAACAAGATGATGTATTTATGTTATCATATCTTTGTTTTATATGTACATACATATCACAAGGATATAATTTCATAAGAATTCAGTGGATAACTTTTCCTTATTTTTCGACAATACTACCTTTAAAATAATTGTCAAGTATATAACTCCGAGTATCCTTCAAAGTCGAACAAATTCTGTAAGAAAGAACGCGATCGTGTACTTAGTCAGTGTATAAATCTAATTTATAAAAAATAAGTAAAAAACGAGTTTTCAAACAAAACTGAGGCCAAGCCGCATGAAAAAGGAGAAAATAAACTTTTCTTCACACACAGAGGTAGACTCAGATTTTTTGATTGGGACATTTCTCTTGAATATTCTTTCTCTTCATGAATCAAATCACTTATTACCTCTGATTGATCATACTGAAATATATCGGTCATTGTCAGCGAATAAAATCTGAGTCCACCTCTGTGTCTGAAGAAAAGTTTATTTTCTACTTTTTCATGCGGTTTGGCCTCAGTTTTGTTTGAAAACTCGTTTTTTACTTATTCTATTTTCTGCCTTTTTCACGTTAACTAAATTGTTATTACGTGCTGCATGGAGATATTTTAAAACAATTTTATGACGGCTGAAAAGACACTGATTTACTGAATTTTCCCGATTTTCCATATGAATTTTTTTTAAAAATTTACATGAAATTTCCTCGATTTTTCATGCAAGTCTTCATGATTGTTGATGAGAAAGTATTGATGCCAGTAGGACGAAAAAAAAATTATTCCGCATAGCTTATAAAACTTTTTTGTCGGAAAATTTTCCGGAAAAGACGGAAAATTCCGGAAATTCCAGAAAAATTGGAAAATTCTGCACTTTTCCTAAAACAAATTTATCACTTATCAAATCAATGAAAATTTTTCCGATGTTTTTTCCGCTTTTCCGGGTTTTCCATGGAATTTTCCACAAAAGCAACTTTATACAACTCATTTCGCTCTACAACTTTGTCTTAGGTTGCAAAACGCTCAAATGCTTCCTTGGTCGGAAAAACTCCGGAAAAGCGTTTTACATGAATTTTCCTCGATTTTTTCTGCAAGTTTTCACCATTGTCGGAGAGAAAGTAATGATGCCAGTTGATAGGGAACTTGATCCTGCATAATTTAGAAAATTTTGTTACCGGAAAATTTTCCGGAAAAGTCGGAAAATTCCGGAAATTTTTTTCGGAAAAATCGGAAAACTCTGCATTTATCACTAATCAAATTTGTACCAAATTTTCAAACGATTTTTCCCGATATTCCGGGTTTTCCATGGAAATTTCCTGTTCAAATTTTGATAGATTCAATTGTCACGCGACATGAACCTGTGTGCCAAATTTCAGCTCGCTGTGATGACGTAAAGTGGGTCTACGAGAGTGTCGAAAATAGTAAAAAAGAAATACTACAGACAGACAAATTCGTGTACGAGTTAAAGGGAAGGGCTGGCCTCAAAAATGAGTCTTTTGTCGAAAGATTTTAAGCGTGATGTGCGCCGATATTCCGAATTAGTGCATCAATCTAGTGTTAGTACTGCAGGAAGTGAAGATGTAATGAAACCGTGGGCAAATGTGGCTCTTGAAGCGCCTAAAATTTTCAAAACATGATTGATGGTACTTCAAATGATGGTGACCCTGAATCTATGTCTGCGTCTTTAGAGCTGGAGCCCAATTTATCGAAAGAGTTAAAAGAATGGGCTTTGCAGTACCAAGTTTGTCATAAAACTGTTGATGAATTATTGCAAGCTCTTCGCAGATGCCGCATTAAAGGGATTCCTTTATGTGCGATGAAATTACTAAAAACAGATCGAACGTCCCTGCAAGTCTATAATTTTGTGTCCGGGCAATACTGTCATGTCAGTATGGAATTCAGAATTATTTCCAGTCAAAATATTTTCAATTCCTCCAAAATCATTCGATTATTTTAATAGTCGCTAGAATAAACGGTCTCAGCTTGCTTAAGAGTTCGCGATCGTTATTGTGCCCTATTATTGGAACCTTGGATGTTATTTCGTTTAGAGTAAACCTGAGACTGTTAACGAATATCTAGAATTTTTAACGACGGAATAGACAATTGTAGTTATAAGAATAATTCGATACTAAAGGAATTTAAAATTAGAGTTTTTATTTGTGATAGTCCAGCCAAGGTTTTTATTACTGGCTCATAGTATCACACCGGAAAAATAAGTTACCCAAAGTGCACCCAGAAGGGATTTCATAGTCACAAAAGAGCTATGTTTCAACTGACTATTTCTTTGCAGCGAATTGATGAAGATTTTGAAAATAGGGCAGATATCGATCACCATAGGCCAAAATTCAGAGAAAATAAAATCGTCTTAAAATGCTGCATCAGAATGGTTTGTCTCAATTTCCGCTTGATATTATGCATCTTGTGGATTTAGGTGTAATGAAAATAATTTTAACATTACTATCAGCCGGGAAGTTCATTGGATCATTTTTCAGAATTGAAGATATAAACAGTATTGGAAAATTAGCAAGATGAGGGAATCAGATCTTGGTTGCTATTTGAACACAGTGAAACCGAACAACAAAAATAATGTTAGTAGTCGAGTCTCATATGAGGATAATTCTTAAAGAAATAATATGCCCTGATCTTTCTCTGAGTTGAGCGCATTTCAGATTATATTGGTGATATAATTTTTTGTTTGGAAGCTACACCTTTATCAGATCAACTATGTCCGAACGATATTAATCAGGCATTCCACAGAAATAGCGTAAATATATTGTTACGTGCCACAACGTGACACAAGCGACATCTGTTGGAAATGGAAGCAACTTTAGGCTAGTGACATCTTAGTTAACCTTGGGTTCGGAAAACGGAATATTCAGGAAAGTTCTAGTATAATTTGTAGAGTATAAATACGGCGCTACTCACATCCAGGAGGCCGAGTCTTATTTCAGACAGCGAAGTGAACGAAGTAAACTATTTGGATTGTGAGAATTAGAAGTACAGTACTAGCGATAACTAAAGAGTTGATTTGATAATTGTTTGTGAATTGTGATAGTAAACAGTAAAGTTAATTAAAGAAAGAACTTTTGAATTATATCTGAAATATTGTCTTTTATCTAGCATTTTGAATTAAGTACTATAATATGAATTTTCATTATAACGTTGCTCGTATAATTAATTGCTTTCTGTAACACTTAGACCTATATGTTTAGCCTATACTTAGCGGTAGTTTGTAATCGGAATATAACGAAATGTGTAAACTGTTGTCTGAACTTAATGAATAAATAAATATAATAAGTATAAATTAAACGTATAATGTAACAGCTGTAACAAAAAGGTTGAGACAAACTTCTATCATTCCAAAACTCATGTTTAATCATGTTGGCAGTGCCTATGTTTTTTGTTAGGACATGCCAACAGTCATAATGTTTAGCAGACCTGTAAAATTCCAAGTACAAGTCCCAGTACAGTACCAGTACCTGGACTTGAAATATTTTAAGTACAAGTACAAGTCCCGGTACTGGTACTTAAAAAAATTTCAAGTACAAGTCCCGGTAATGGTACTTTAAAATTTTTTACGTACAAGTCCAGGTACTGGTACTGTTACTAGTACTTAAGTACCAATGTACTTAAGTACTTTACAGGTCTGATATTTAGTTCTATGAGACAACATCTAAAATTGAATGAAAAATTAAAATTGCGGCCAGAAGTCTTTTTGTTTGGTTGGAACGTTGTCAAATGCGGAAATTTGCACAAAGTTTAAAGACAAAAATATAAATCGTGCAACAATATATCGTGCTATAAAAGCTTGTAAAAGTGGTGATAAGTGCGAAAATAAAAATTCCACTGGAAGACCAAGTGTTTTAAGTGATAAACAGGGTGAAAAAGTGATATACAAAATGAGAAACACAATTGATGTGTCCATGCGAACAATCACCAAATAATTTCATGTATATCGCACATGACCGTTCCACGTTGCTTAATGGAAAATTATGTCCCGTATAGAAAAAGAAAGAATGCACCAAAATACTCTCAAAAGCAACTTGAAAAATCATTAAATGTTGCCGTGCTTTGCAGTTGAAGCATTTCAAAAGTGGAAGAAAAATCGTTATGGACGACGAAAAATATTTTATTTTTGGGAAGACAACCTTGGCGGGAAATCGAGGTTTTTACACTGACGATTTTGCCTCATCTCCAGACGACATAAAATATCGCGGCGTGGCCAAATTTGAGCCGAAAATTTTAGTGTGGTGTGCAATTTCGGAAGCTAGTGTTTCGAGAACTTTTATTGGCACTGTTTGATGGCAAACGGTCAACGCGGACCGCTATATTGAAAAATGCTTGCCAAAATTGTTAAAGTTCATCGAGGACAAACATTCTACAGATAATGCAATATTTTGGCCGGACCTAGCATCTTGTCATTATGCCAAAAAGACAACCCTCAATGCTCAATGCGAAGAAGATCAAATTCGTACCGAAGAAGGATAATTCTCCGAACGTTCCTCAAGCACGGCCTATAGAGGATTTTTGGGCACTACTAAGTGCTCAAGTGTACAAAGATGGATGGCAAGCAGATAATGAAAGCAGTTGTATCGGCGAATCAACTTTTCACTAAAAAAAGTAGTTAACGTTAGTGTCATCTAGGCTATGATGAGTAAAGTCAAATACAAATTGCGAAAAATTGAGGACAATGGAACATTATCTATTGTTTAAATTTTTTTCTGAAATCTTTTCCTTTAATAATTTCAAATTTAAAAATAAAAAAATAAAAAAAATTCTTATAACCACACGGAGCGAAAAATTGAAATTCACAATAAAAGCAAGCCGCGCTTAAAATGCACATTCGATAGAATTCGTTTCATTCAATTGCTTTTCTATCAAATCAAAAGAAAACATATTTAAATTGAAAAAAATTTCCAAAAGCGCGTGAATGTCTGCGCGTTAAAAAACACTTTCAATTTAACAATTCACTTTTAAATAAGAAAATAATTCATATTAAATACATTGATGTTCAGTATAATTGCTAATGCATTTAGATTTATCATTAATTATTAATCAGTCTGTTCTTCATTTTGAAAGTAAAACGCCTTCATCTTGATTTCAACACAGTTTAATTTATTATTAGTTTTGTTGCTTTGTTTCAGTTCTTCTTAACATTTCAAGTGTGGAGTCTGCTTTTTGCAGCTTTAAGGTTCTTCTTTTAATTTTTGTTGTTTCGTCTATGTTCACTTATTTGAATACCCTTCTAGAAGCTAAACTTTCAGTAGAAGTGCTAGAGTTCATCATCTAAGCGCCGCTTGCCGAAATTTTTATATAAATATTTCAGGCAAAATTAAATTGGTGGCAGAAAAATAATATGGTTCAATTGTAAGTATGTGAATTCTTGGAACTTAAATATTAAATAATATTGTGTATTTCTTCGTTAAATAAATTACAGCCAGATGTTTGAACTGATGATACCGGGTCTGCCCTTAGTTGGTTTAATCAGTTAAGATCAACTCCTTCGTCACAATATATTTTTAGTGAAACACTTATAGTGGTACCTTATACAGGGTGTCTCAGAACGACCCGACTATTTCGAGAGTGAACGAGACGCAAATAAAGCTGGGTGGGGGGGGGGGGGGGGGGAGAGTGGCGTCTCTGACAAGATCTGTCTTTACATTTTTAGTTGCCACCATGCCTTATACGGGAGAGCAACGCTCGTTTTGCGTGCGCGCGTATTTCGGGAACGATCGATCGCTCATTCGCGTTCGTCGGCTATTTCGACTACATTATGGATTGCGCAATATTAGAGAAACCCCAAGTAACGCCACTGTTCTCGCTTGGATACAGGCATTCAACGATACTGGAAACATAATAGGCGAGATCCATCATGGTCGTCGAAGAACAGCAAGAACCCCTGGAAACATCGAGTTGGTTGCGAATTCTGTAAGTCAACAGCCCCGTGTTAGCATTAAAAAGCGAGGATCACAATTGGAGCTATCTAAAGCGACGATTTACCGCATAATGCGATGCGATTTAAAACTTAAGCCCTACAAAATTCAGATTGTGCAGGCTTTGAACGAAAATGATTATGTTTTAAGACTTAATTACGTGAACGTAATGTTAGAGAGATTCGACGATTTTGACAACATTTTCTTCAGCGACGAGGCCCATTTTCATTTGGATGGTTATGTGAATCGTCAAAATTGCCTTTTTTTGGGCAGAGAGCAATCCAACAACGTTACATCAACGACCTTTACACAGCCCCAAAGTTACAGTTTGGACCGAAATGACGGCAAAGTGCATAATTGGACCTTACTTTTTTGAAGACCATAGAGGCACAGCGAATACGGTGAATTCGGCGTGCTATATCGAGATGATACGGATTTTTTTTTTGTCCAAAACTTCAAGAATGTGAGCATTACAATCCCCTCTCATGGTTCCAGCAAGATGGAGTCACGGCACATACCACCAACAACTCGTTAGCAGCACTGCACGAATTGTTCCCCGAAAAGGTGATTTCGCGAAGATGTGACATTTAGTGGCCACCACGGAGCCCTGATTTAACCCCACTTGACTTTTTGCTGTAGGGCTATCTTAAGAGTACTGTTTACGACAATAATCCACTCAGTTTGGCAGATTTAAGAAAAAATATTGAAGAAAAGATAAAGTTGATTCCTCAACAACTTCTTCAAATAGTCTTCGATAATGTCCGCAAAAGGTTTGAAGAGTGTCGCCAAAAAATCGGCCGTTATTTAACCAATGTAATATTTAAAAAGTAAAATTTCATTCACTGCGAACATTTTGGTATCTATAAATAACCATTTAAAATAAGTTCCTTTTTTTTATAATCGTTTGAAATAGTCGGGTCGTTCTGAGACACCCTGTATTAAATAAATGAAATTTTATAGAAAAAAACGAACTCGAAAATTTGAAAAAAATTTAATTTTTGTAACAGTTTATATTGTTGAAATGAACGTAAGGTTGTTTGATGTGAATATTTTTAAACATTTGAATTTTGAACATTTATGAAATTCTATTTGCATGAGAAAATTATTCCATTTCTTGTGCATTTTAAATGATTGAAATGAACAAAAGGTTGTTTGATGCGAATATTTTTGCAATCAGGATACATGCGTTCAATATGACCGTTTAATAAGTATTAAAACAAACGTTAATCGCAATTGGCGCCGTTTTGAACTCCAAATCGATGGGTTTGAACAATGATTTCGTTCAATTTGACATATTCATTTTTCTCTGTGCATGAGAAAAACAGTGTTTTGTCTCAATCTTTTTGTTACTTCACAATATGCTCAGTATAATTTCAAATTAAAATCATTTTTTTATAAAAAAAATGATATTGAAAAATTAACACAATTTGACTTACCGTTTAAAATGGGTTTCCGTATATAATCGAATTTTTTTATATGATGTAACTTTTCTCGTAATCTGTAAAGAAGAAACAGCAAATTAAAAAAAAAAAAAGTAAAAGAAAATCTGGATTAATTTATTAATAGAGTCTTTCAGGTCCCTCGACTTTTATATCTAATCTACAGGATTTCATCAATTAAATGGAGCCCTCTTCATTATCATAAAAACTTCTCTTTTTTCTTCTTTTCTTTTTTTTTTGTAGGATATTTCCCAATGAACAAAATATCTTTTAAGAAAAATTTTATAAATATTACGAAATTGAAATTCCATGGATCATAAAGTGCAAATTAAACCAATATAAAAACTGCTGTATAAGGTAGCAACATATAAGAAAGCATTTTATAAGAAATTCGAATAAGGAAAAATAACACTTAGTAAAATAGGATAAATCCTGTGTATATATCTCCTATCCCAGTCTCACATATACATACCTACTATACGTATTAAATGCCTGGATTGTAAACTGAATAATAATGTGACAAGTGCTATTTTACTTTTATTTTGCACGTGTATTTGAAAAATTCAACAGTTTCCAATAACAGGACATACCTACATTACATACATAATACCGGTAGATCTAGACATGTACTTGTATACAATATCCTTTAAGAGGAAGGACAAGATATGTATGGTAAGAGAAAAAAAAGAAAAAAAGAAGGTAAAATCGATTTCCTAATTGGTGTCAACTTCCCAAGCTCTTGAAGGACTATGACTAAAAATAAACGGGTAAGTGGATGCTCAAATTCCTTTTAATATACCTACCACGCCACAAACATTCCCTTTTGACCTTTATTAAAGGCAAACAAAATTAACATTAGTTCAAGTAAAAATAAAAACAGCCTTAATCCCATAATGTTACTTTACTGTTGACATAGGAACAGGAGACGTCCATTCCGCACTAGTTCCTCTTTGTGTAAAATTATAAAAAATACTTAATTGAAATTTTATTTATTTTTTTTTTTAATCCAATAAGGTTAAAGAAAATGTTTTTAAAAATGTCTATAACAATTTTTTTTTTTTTTTTTTTGCAATACCTAAAGTATTCCAAGTTGGTGCTTTAGTTGAACACATAAGAAATGTCCGAACAAGTTGAAGCGAGTTCATAATGATGGTGGTTCATCTTTTATAAAATTTAGAATGAAAATAAATTTATTTATTTAATTATCCAAAATGTATATTTTTTAACACCCTGTATTACAATTATTTCCTCTAATGTACTTCCCTCCACCGGCCTTGGTTCTAAATGATGTCCTTCAAATAAAAAAATATTATTTTAGGAGTCAAATTTAGAGGGAAAACTTATGACAAAAAATTGAAAGTCTGTGTGTTTTGAGCATTTTTCATTTTTCAGGCTCTTGTAAAAGTTTCTCGAAACGAATATGTTTCTTATAATTATTATTATAAGCTGTTGGAGCCGAAAAATCTGCCCTAAGCGCTGCGATCAAAAAGATCTTTTGTGCTATGCCCCTATCATGCCCATATCCGCTTTTTATAGGAAGATTATTACCTCATTACGGCCAGTTTTCCGAATGTCTGATGGGGTTTGATTGATTGATTGAATGTTGGAACGTACACCTTAAAAAGCCTCCAGACTTATGAGTAATTGCTCATAGGTTCCAACCGGACGCTCCCAGCCCTCCTCACCAGCTTCGTACAGCTCTTTCAGGAGGTGTGAGCCAAGAAATCTATACCGCTTTCCCGAGAGAGGTGGACAGTGATAAAGGAAGTGATCCACTGTCTTAGATTCCTCTCCGCATCCCCTACATACGGGATCAGCAACAAGCCCTATCCTATGTAGGTGACCTCTGAGACGAGAGTTCCCAGTGAGAACTGACATCAGGGTTCCCAGTGTTGGCTTGTTTAACCCCAATAGTTTATTTGTTTCTTTTGAGTTAGGTCTGCCCCACAGCTCTTTTGCAGTTCTACCTCAAGGATCATCTAACCAAAGACGACTGTGTTGGCGGTCCACTGTTTTCATCCGATTTGGAGTCGTCTGTATATAGAGGATAGGATTTGTTAATGGCGGAAGTACGGAATGTGATTGCCATTCTGCCCTATCAGGAATTTTCGTTTTAAAATTGCCTTTCAGCATAGTCTCGACGAGATGATCAGTGTTCCTGTCAATTTCAGATACGATGGACTGCACGAATTCAAAGATGGATTCATGTGGGACTTTTGTACTGGTGCGTGAGTCCAGCTCTGACTGAGATGAAGCCTTAGTGCAACGATTGACGCCCCCTTCTTGACATGTATATACATGGGATGTATGTTGAGGATAATATCAAGAGCCCTAGAGCTGGTTGATTTGAGAACGACGCTTAAACTAAGTAGGCACAATATTTGAATTTTCTTCAATATCTTGTGATGATTGGTGAACTCCACATTGCCTTCCACCACACCACAGAACCATAGGTTAACATGAGTCGGATGACGCTAGTGAGATCGATAGGATCATCCGCGGCTTAAGCCCCCACTGCTTCCCTATAGATCTTCGGCACATGGCGAAGGATCTAAGAGCTTTATTTGCTCTGTCCTCAATATGTGGTTTCCAGCATGATGGGGTTACAAGACATTAGAATCTTTGCTAAGCAAGCCCTGCGCATTCGCAAAATACCTGCTCTGCAGATTCTACCTCTTCGCTATAGAATCAACAGTTGTCGTATGTGTTCTTGACCGTTTTCTTAAGCAGGTACCCAAGTGCCAAGTGGGCAATGGCCAGTCATTATGTCAGCGAATAGCCTAATCTGGTGCTTACGATGACGCACAGGGTCTCTCCAGTGAACATTTTCCAAAAGCATATTTTTTTACATTTACAACAGATGTTTGTGTTTCTCCTTTTTTAATATCCAACTTTTTTCAACTTTTCGACTTTCAGAAATTTTAGAGGATCTGTTGATTTTCTCTCTATGATTCTTTTTTCTGTAAATCTCAATCTTCGGTCAACTGCAATACAAATTCTTGTCGCGATATCTTTTCTCTGGTTGTTTGCTTATATAAAATACAAACATTTATCGCAGCTAAATCAAAAATGTTGATAGTTACTATTATAAAAAGCAATGGTTTCAGGTATACATTTGCTGTTTTTCCATTGGAAGTGGATTCTAACTATAGAATCCAATTCCAAAAATATGCGGAATCCAACTCCTATTATGTGGAATCCAATTACAATTGTGTTAAAAGATTGTATCTTACTTGTGAATTTCCACATTTGCTTTGGAGGAGGGGGCACTATAGGTAGCCCCAGTCCACAGAGGGGTCGCAAAACTAGGGCTCTAAAGTCGCATCCTGAGCCCATCTGAATACTTTTTTTGAAGGTGTCGAAATTCAAAACTTATCTGATACAATCTCGGCATGGACCACAAGGCTGCTGAGGCGTTATTTCCCAAGATGTGTGATTTGTACCCATGCCACTAAATTACGTAAAATTTTGTAATTTGGTTTGCTTATCTAACTATTAAAACAAGTAAATTTGCTTTTTGCCACATATAATATAAAAGATAATCATCGTGGTGTGTAAAAAGTTAAGAAATATACCATCAGTTCCGGGGAAATTTGTTATGCCTTTTTCGGTGGGATAAAACAGTAGAACTTTTATATCTTACGGCAGTTCTGTAAAACAAAAATTGAAATGTATTACTTGAAATGAAAAACAAACGTTATTTGGAAAGTTCTTATGGAACCTCGCTTCAAATGTAAAAATTTGACATGTACTAACACGAAACTGATAATATGCCGATACATTCGGCAACGTGCCGATTTTCTTCTGCATCATACTAAATAGCTCACCCTTATGGGAGAAATTGATGTTTGAAATGAATTAATTAATTTTTGAATCTAATCTAATCTAATCTTCCCCACCCGCCGCCAATACCTCCACTATTCTTCCTCGAGGTTATTTCAGGAGGAATCAAGTTCATATTTCATATTTTTTGTTTAAAGATTTTATTTTTAAACTTTGTAACAATTTTATTCCTGATTTGTAAATTACACCCCCAGCCTTGCGACACTGTCCAAGTAGATTAGAATTGGAATCCAATTATGATTGATACGATTCCAATTGGGGAATCCAATTGGAATTCTAATTGGAATCGTATCAATCATTAAGAACTTGAAAGAAACGAACCAGCAGAAAATAACGAGGTCAATAACTTTATTTGGACGACTTTACTTTTGGACCTTCTTCGTGTGCGGTGAAGTATACAATTTCGATATGGTGTGGTAATATTCATTATACAACTCCATGGGAAATATCTTATAGAAAATGCTCATCGGTTTCGAAAACACTCTTCCCCGCTCGTGGTGAATCAAAACCCTCGAGAATACTTCACAAGCTATGAAACAGACTCCCTCACTACCACATGACAGCCCCAACGGAGTCCTAATATTCTAAAATATTTGCAGTGTTCTTATGTAAAACGGACAAAAGTTTGATTTGAATAGCTCCTCCGCTCTAAACTACTATTCATACAGAAAAATAGTGTTCTGATAATCTTAAGCTTGCTTTCTTATCTTCCGAACCGAAATAAAATTGTTATACCTTTCCTAATAAAATTATTTAAAAAAATCGTGTTGCTGTGCCGTCATGGTATGATGATATCAAATGTAGAATGCCTACAGATTCGGACTGCACATTGACACATGCAATTATTACGCAACTGAGAGTTATTGAGCGTAAAATGGTTAGGATACTTTTAAATCAAAACTATTTTATTATTTTGTTAAGTATAAGGAATATAGTAAGTGTAGCCTTTGGGAAGGTAAAGAACCATGCTTCAAATTACTAACAGACTATTTTCCTGTATGGATAGTTGTTTAGGCTCTATAGCATATATAAAGTCAATGTTTGGCACTTTTCCATATGTATCAATATAGAACATGTTAGAAAACGGACATTTCTGCTTCATGGCTTGGGAAGTATTCTCGAGGGTTTTGGTGAACGCTATGTAAACTAACCCTGTTGCATCTGGAAATTGCGCATATATGTGTAAATTTTTCTGCTTTTGAATGCGGGTGAAGTTTTTCAATACGTCCCGATGTGCCTTTCGATATGGATACCATAAGCGTTTTCATATTCAAAATTCATAACTCCTTAACCGTTACAGATAGAACATAAGTGTAATGGGTTAAATTGAAGAGGAGACTCTGGGCTTTCGAAATTTTGTTAAAAAGAAGTGTATGTTAGTGGATGAATTTAAAAAACAAAAAACAGAAAAATCAGAAGTTCTGGTTGCAACGCAACATTAAAGCACATTATCCTATATTGTGGAACATTGCTGAAAAATACCCTATCGCTTTTCAATCATCATACCTACTCGAAAACGGCTTCAGTGTGGTTACAAACATTTTGGCAAAACAAAGAAGCCGTTTGAAAATCAACGAACGCGGAGATTTAAGGCTGCAAATCACCAATATTGAACCGGATTTAGATAGATTGGTAGAAAGCCACCAGGTTCATCCGTCACACTGAATTTTTAATTTTTTTTATCTTTACTTTTCGATTTTAATGTTTTTTTCAAAAAATAATTACCGACTTAAGTATTTTTACGTAATTTATATTAATAATTATTAATTATACTTGATATTTAGAATTTTAATTTATTTTGTTAAATTTTAACCAACCGCAAAGTTTTTAATTTGGTAAGTATTTTGTATCAATAAGAAAACAAAACTAGAAATAGGAATTTTAAAGTAATTTGGCTATGGAGGTCTGTTCATTTTGGAAAAGGGGTCTCTTGCCCATAATAGTTTCGGAATCCCTGCCCTAGATGAATTGCCCGTTGGATTGTTGAGTAATTTTGTAAATTTTGTATGGCAACACCATGCTTGCCTCCCTTTTGGCTAACATCAGACAGAACCATCTTCTCTGTGAGTAACGGAGCTTGCTATTCTGGAAGGAAGAAATAGATGTCTCAAATAGTATTGTTTCTGTGTTTTTAGACCTAAGAAAAGCATTTGAAACTGTCGACCGGTACATTTTATTAAATAAATTAGCAAAATATGAAATTCGTCGAAAGAAATTTTAATGGTTTCATAGCTACTTGTATGGAAGAAGGCAGAGCATCAAAATAAATAATACAGTTTCCAGTAAAATTGAAGTATCGATAGGCGTTCCACAAGGATCAGTACTTGGAACTATTTTGTTTTTTATATATGTGAATGACATTAAATCAGTGTTGAAATTCTCGAAGTAAGTACATTTTGCTGACGTTGCATTGTTATACTATGTATATATCTAGGAAAGAGACAAATGAATTGAAAATAAAAATTGAACGAGATTTAGAATTATTGTGTGACTGGTTACAGATGAATAAATTGAAACTGAATATAAGGAAAACAAAGGTTATGAGGATAAATAATAATATTGATGTGTGTGTTTAAATGAATGGTGAACTAATAGAATTTCTGAATGAATATTAAAACGTAGGAGTGGTTTTTGATAAAAAGTTAAATTTGAAATTACATATAAGCAATATTGCTAAAAATATTGGTAAAAAGATTGAATTTTTGAAGAAAGAAAGTTACGATGGCTACCGCCATAAATATTTACAACAGTAACACCCTGTATATTCAAAAAAAAATCATGAGTACACACGATCTACAATCTTATATTAGTTCAACTAAATTAGAGGATGTTAATTGCGGCTGCGCATTCAAACAACCAAAAAAACCAAACTAAAGCTAAAAAAATAAATTAAATAAAAAGGGTAACTATTCAAGTTAGACTAAAAAAAAAACGAAAGAGAAAAAAACGCATAGAAAAAAATTAATAATAAGCATACAAAATGAGTTGAAAAACTATATAAAGTAAAAAATAAAGAATAGTAAAGAATAGGTCATGAGAGAGTAAGTAAAATTAAATAAAAATCAAATCAAATTTAATCTAATTTATGCCAAGTGAATGAAGAACTGAGAAGCGATCCTTGAATAGCCTCTTGAACATGTGCAGGGAAACAGCGTTTTGAATATTTGTTGGTAAACTATTCCACAATCATAATAAGAACATTCATAAGCAGCTGTACGGAAACGAGGCAAGAGAATATTAGAGTTTCTAGCAGAACATAGATTTTGTATATGTGAAAGAAAAAATAGCTTGGGGTTTTTGATTTTAGCAGATTATATAGAAAAATTTGAATTCAAGATATTTGAATAAGGAGAAGACGAGCAAACGATAATTGAAAGGAGAGACATAATCAAACCTTCGAAGGTCATAGATAAATCTGATGCAATCATTGAATGCGACGTAAGGTTTACGGGAACAGGTAACTATCCAATTGCGGATATATTACATTTACAAATGTAAAATGGGGTATCAGAAGAGTTTTCACCAATTTTGACCGTATCTGTCTAGACAAAAACGAGGCAGTTAGCCACAGTTGCCTGAGTCCTCCATAGATATTACCAAGGATTGAGCTAACATGATCGCAGCATTTCAAAGATCAATTTATAGTTATACCTAGATTTTTAACAGACCCTACCAAAGACAGAGAAGAATCGTTAATCTTTAAATGTCGGGGAACTCAGTAATATTCAGCTTGCTGTTATTGATAATAATGTAGTGAGATTTACTTGGATTGAGAGTCAGATGGTTGGATTGTAGCCATTGATGTATCTTATTTAGGTTACTATTTACTCGAGCAAGGCAATCCCCGATCAGACCAATAGGTCTGCTGAAGTAAATCTGCACGTCATCAGCATACAAGTGAATATTAACATCCTCTACAGTTGCAGGCAGGTCATTTAGGAAGATACTGAAAAAGCAGGGGTCCCAATATTGATCCCTGCAGAACACCACAAGACAGTGGAAGAAGGCCTGAGAAAGTATCGTTTACCTTTACTTGTTGATATCTGTCTGACAAGAAACTTTGAATTAACTGAACAGCCGTAGAGGAGAACCCAAAATAAATAGATAATTTCTGCAGAAGCATCATGTGATTTATGCAGTCGAAAGTCCAGAAGGGCGAAGATACTGATACAACCGTCTCATCGAAAGCAGCTCGCAAATCATCAGCAGCTTTTAACAAAACTGAAATACAGCTGTGCTTTGCGCGGATTCCTGATTGCCATTTGGTTTAAAGTGCATTATCTTCTAAAAATTTTGACACCTGGGTGTACAGTAGCCTTCCCAGAACTTTAAAGCGAAAGGACAGAATGCTTATCGGGTGAAAACCAGCAATGTCTGTAGAAGAAGGTTGTTTAAAATTTATATTACCTTACATCCTGTAGACTTCTTCTCTCGACGCATTTTCCAGACTGTAAGCTTGAAGAAGACCTGCAGTTATGTGGGGAACATCCCCTACCTCTCTTCACTGGTGGTGAGTGGTCTACTGCTGCCAAGGTAGTTGATGTCGAGAAGGTGAAATGGTCAATTTCAACCTTCTCGGCTTTTAAAGCTCCGGGTCCAGACGGTATTCTGCCTGTCCTTCTTAAGTCAGCAAGCGTTGTGCTGGCTCCGTAAATCGACTCCATTTTCAGAGCATGTATCACTTTTGGATAAGTCCCTGAGTTATTGAGGAAGGTGAGGGTTGCCTTCGTTCCGAAGCCTCTATTTGAAATGCCTGGAGAGGCTTGTGGATGAATATATCAAGGAAGTAGCTCTAAAGGCTTCTCTCTTAAACACCTCACAGCACGTTTACCGGAGGAGCAGATCTATGGAGATGGCTCTCCATTCAATGGTTATGTCAGTAAGCGGGGACTGGATCGTGGACTGTTTACCTTGAGAGCCTTTCTGAACTTCGCGGGAACTTTTGACAGGTCCACCCCCGAGTTGTTATGTGAAGCAGCTCGTCGACATGGGGTTGACCGTACTGTAGTGCGATGGATCAACCAAATGTTAAGACGATGATATTTAATTCTGAAGGTGGGAGGCCGAACCTCTCTCAGTGTGCAAGGTGGTGTCCTTTCCCCAGTACTCTGGTGTATGTTGGTTCACACATCCATCACTGTGTTGAAAAACGTGGGATTCTCATGTGAAGCGTATGCGGATGACATCCCTCTGCTCATTTTCAGGCACAACATGGCTGTTGCCTGGACCTTCATGCAACGCGGCCTCAATATTGTTGAGGACTGGTGCACCCGTCAAGATATGGTAGTGAACCCAACAAAGAGCAGCATTGTGCTCTTCTCCAGAAGACGTAAGCTTCGGTACTTTATTCTTCCAAAGCTCCTTGGATACACTCTGCAGCTCTCTCCTCATATCAACCACCTTGGAGTCTACCTTGACACGAAGCTGACATCGGGATTGCACGTAAAGGAAAAAGCTAATGCGGTTATGAGGGTCTTCGCTCAATGCAGGAGAACCTTTGGCTGCACATGGGGCATGAGACCGAGGGTTATGCACTGGAAGTACACCTCGATTGTTAGACCCATGCTCACATATGCCTCCTGTGTATGGTGGCCGAGGACACTTGTGGGAACTGCGATTCGAAAGCTGGCGGGCTTAAAAAAGGCTTGCCTGCTTGGGAATTACGGGCTACATGCGATCTACGGCTACTGCTGCTCTTGAGGTCCTACTTAATCTGCTGAACTGGCTCTTCTTATTGCTCTCTAGCGTATGAGCTGGACTTGGACCCTCTGGCCAGTATGCAACGTGATGCGATGGTACCTGAGCTTCGTTTTGGGCGTCGCTTCTCTGTATGCTTTCCTGTACGGGAATCGTAGACTGAGGGAAGTGCCTTATCGAGCCTTTCCCGTTCCGCTCTAAAAATTTTCACCGACGGATCTCTCGCTAATGAGGGAGCTGGGGCGGGTTTCTACTTTGCTGAACCTGACACTGGGATGGAGTACTTGGAAGACACACCACTGTCTTCCAATCTGAAGTCTTCGTCTTCAATGACAACGAAGATAGCCCTTGACATGCAAATCAAGGGGAAAGACATTGCTATTCTTTCGGATAGTCAGGCAGCCTTGATGGTTCTGAGTGGCCCTCGGATAACATCTAAGTTACTGGGGATTGCAGATCGTCTATGGATAAATTGTGTATCCACAACAAGGTGTCCCTTCTGTGGGTCCCATTCACATGGGGATCATGGGGAATGAAAGGGCTGACATTTTAGCTAGGGCTGACTCTGATTCTCCGTTCCTCGGAGCGCAACCCGCCGTAGGCGTTGCCACCCCCAGTGTTGGGTCTCTCATCAAAGCGGATGTTCATAGGAAGCATTAGCAGAGATGGGCGAACTTGAGTACTTGCAGGTGACAAAACTGTTTCTTGATGGACCCAATAGGAATATCTATGATTTTCTCATGGGGCTTGGAAGGAAACAATGCAGAACTGTGGTTGGCATCGTCACCGGCCACAGCTCGCTTCACGCTCATCTAACAAGGATGGGAGCTGAGTGTCTGTCCTGCCTGAAAGGATAGCCTGAGACAACCCAACACTTTTTGCGTTCTTGTCTGGCCTTCGCCCAGAGCAGACTGGATACTCTAGGGTCTGCCCTTCTATCTGTGGATGAGCTGAAAAACTTTCCTCACCAAGACCTGATGGACTGATGGAATCTCCTGTCCCCTGCCACAATATAAAAAAAAATTGCAACACAGAACGGATTTCCCAGTTTAAACAATTTTTGCAATTATATTTATTACTTTTATTGTATGGCAACTCCAGAAAGGAGTTGCCCGATTTATTCCATTTTCTAAATTTTTCATTAAAAAGCACAATTTCAGCTTTCTATATGAACAAGTTCTCGAGCTATCGAGAATGCAGACGGACATGTAAAAATTAAAATGACTTTTAATATTATGCGTGGGTGTCAATTTTCGTCTAACAGCATTATTCCTGTGCGTTACAAACGGAATAAGAAACTCAATATACCCTTTGATTTCATCTTCTATGGTATAAAAAAAATATTCCAAGCGTATGAAGAGCTACATTTCACCGTATTCTGTACTTCACTTTGTAACTAATTTAAATCACATAATCTTATTCCTCCTTTGATCCTATTTTTATATGTGGAATCCCAGGAATTTTCCTGCAATATCTCTGTATGGGCATTATTATGGTCCTTGCCAACAGTCTATATAACATGCAAAACCTATGCTTTTCAAAAAGCAATAAAGTCACAAATTTTCCAACATTTTATCTTATGCCCCCAATGTAGAAATATTTACTAGTTACATACATACATAGCCTCAGAAATATTTGTACATATTTATATAAATTATTATACCCTTTTATCTTTTTACTCTATACATAAGTAGAGAGTTCTTTTGTAGGTTAGAGACATTTTGAAATATATGTTCCACCTTTCTCGAAACACTACAACGTCTTTGATGTCATATATGTAACTAACTAATGGGATCTATGGTAATAATAAATCTTGGCTTGCGCCTCCACGTTAATAAAATTCTCTTTCAACATTTAATTAGATTTTTCGGAACAAAACTTACAAAATTTTGCTTAGAGCACAGGTATAGGTGTAACCTGTGAGCCTATCAGCCCTTTACGACAATTTCTTTTCAAATTTAATTAACTTTCTTCCCTAGAAAAAGGAGGAAAGGAGGAGGCTCATCAAAGAATTATTTAAGAATGGGATGTAAATGAGTGGCTTTAGCTTTAGAAATACGATTTGATTCAATTAACTGTGGGTCCATTGAAAAAGTAATTTACAAAATTTCTCTGCCTGTTTCGAGTGCCTTCTTAGATTTGGGTCCTTAAATGGATTGATTTTTTTACTTATATAAGAAACGAGCAATTCAACCCTATTTAAAGCGAATTTCGTTTTATTTGTTTAGCACGAAAAATCTTAATTGTTCTTTAATTAATAATGTACTTAGGTCAACCAAAATTAGTGAACAGTAAAATTTTTCGAAAAGGTTAAAGGACGGAGAAAAATGATTAATAATTTTACCAATGCTACATTTTTTAGATTTGTATACATAGTTCGTTCGTTCTTTATCCACTAATTAGGAAGCACAATCATGTTTAAAATAGTGTGTAACATTTGAGCAATTTATTATCAGCAAATATTTGACGTCTACAAAATAAATTTATAGAAAAGCCGTTATGTAGAAAATTTCTGGGAAAATATACCTATAGAAAGAGTGATAAAAGAAGTGACTGAATTTTTCTATAATCCGATCTATTTATTTATTGTGTAAAGCTTATCTATTTTACATATGATATATGATGACACTAAAATTTATAGAGTAATAAAAGATCCATCTGACTGCCAGTATCTCCAAAATGACATCCAGAAGCTACTCTCATGGTGTAACAAAAACCATTTGTCCCTAAACGTGGACAAATGCAAATGCATTTCTTTTACAAGAAAACGCATTACGCTGTTCTGGGAATATAAGTTGGGCACTCTTCCAGTTACCCGTGTCTCAGAAATAATTGACCTGGGAGTACAGAAAGTCCTTGAAGGTTTAACGTGAGCACCTACCATCATGGCTTAATCCCACGGTGTTCTTCACACTCGGATTGATTTTGTGACGTCAATCATCGCCCTCCAGAAACATTTATGCTTTCGAAGTATCAGTCAGCGCCAAGTGCATGCCTGGCGCAATCACTGATGGGAGCGAGACCTATCTAACATCTCTTCCGATCTATGGGTCACGGCACCCGGTTGATTAAGCGCAACTCCACGCCAAGATCATTCCCTAGTTCAGCAAAAAGCTGTCAGCAATCATTCACTTACATGAGTGATCACTGAAATCCTCCCACACTCACCAGGGCACTCACTCTGCCCGCGATATGGGCGACCACAACCATCACGTTACTCCCCGAAGGGGCTCACCAATGTCGGCATGGAAGAGAGTTCCATGGGCAACCGACCCCGTGGTACCAGATAACCTCTGGTCAGGCTTTCGTAGCCGAGGCTATTTCATTGCCAAGACTACTACAGTTGGGCTTCATACAAGCCCGGGACTGATGGCCGTCTCCATTCTATGCTACATAGTATTTTAGTCATCTTCTGCTACTCCTGGCATTACCTGTCTGGCATGCATCCTCCTTCTTTGCCTAAAAACTACCTTTGCATATTCGCTTATGCACTGCTGCTGCATCCTTAGGCTGAGTACCTTGGTGACATCGTATCTTTCTCCAGATCTAACAATATCCATGCCGTTTAGGTCTCTGAAACCCTCATAGGTTGGACACTCACACAGTACGTGTACCCAGTCTTCGCAACCGTGTCCACACATACATCCCTCGCTTTCAGACAGCCCTCTTTTATGCAAGAATGCATTCAGGAAGCCATGGCCAGTCAACAGGAATCCAAAGCTAAGACTGAATTCAAGGTCATGATGTGCTTCAGCGAAGGACACCTGCCTTATAAATTCAAACGTCGCTCTTCCCTTCTCACTCTCATTCCATCTGGCCTGCCATCATTTATACACTGCAGCAGTGCATTTTCCCTCTCCTTTTTGCTAAGGCCTTGCATATCTTCATTCGACACCCAGTCATTTTCTCTCAGGGCAATTCCCTTCTTGATCCTGTAGGACAAACTTTGACCTGGGAGTACAATTTGATAATAAGCTATTGTTTGACTCTCACATTAATAATATCACCAATAAAACTTTTTAAACTCTGGGTTTTGTCTTAAGGTGCGCTAGGCCTTTTAAGAAGCCCTCTACCCATAAAACTATGTACAATACCGTAGTTAGATCCACAATAGAATACGCTTCCCCAATATGGAATCCCTTTTACACAACATACAAAAATAAAATCGAGAGTGTCCAACGGAGATTTACTAGGTACTTGCACTTAAAACTTACGGGCATGAACACTATGAGGGCAGATTGACTAGATACTCTATGGTATCCCTGGAAGCACGTCGTTCCTATCTCGATGAAACTTTGTTATTTAAAATATTACACGGCTCTATTGATTCCTCTGAGCTTTTGTCCAAATTAAAAATTACCTTTCCTAGCCCTTTAACTCGACAGCTATCTACGTTTCACATAGATCCAACCCATACCAACTTGCGTCTCAAATCACCTTTGGTTAAAATTCAAAGGGCCCACAATGCCTTATACAATGATTTGGATTTACTCAGTGATAGCTTCGGGTATTTTAAGCGCAGCCTCTCAGCTGAAATGAATGCTCTGGATAATTTCTCCATTCTAAATTGATCAACTTAACTTTAATTATTATTTGCTTCCTTCCTTCACTTTCTCTTTTCTGTATACTAACCTCGCTGTATGCGCTATTGCCCTCTCTTCTCTACTTTGCCTTACCTCACATTATACTGTTTTAAAGTTAATTTAATTACTAGCCTTACTCCTATATGTGTTACCCTACTTTTAATTCTGTATTTCTATTATCCTTAGTTTTACTTAAGCTTTTTGATTTGTATTAATGAATTTAGATAGTATGTCTATGACTTTGAAATTTATCTGTAATTACATTATTTAATTTTATACTATTCCTTTTCCAATGAAATTATTGTTTATCATCCCCTGTATCTAGGTTTAAGTTCCTAAGTTCCTTATGTAAATCTGATAGTTGGTTCTTTTTTTCTTTTTTTCCTTTGAAGTCAATTAGCGCTAACCAAACGGTAGTAAGTAAATAATTGGATTTATGTATCTGTTTACTATCGTATTAATTTTTATAAATAAATAAATAAATAAATAAGTATATATTACTTAAGAAAAGCCCGGACCCTGTCGATAATGCAAATTTAGTTAGTTGTAATAATAACCGCCTCGGAGTTACAAGGTGTTTAAGAAAATATGTTAGTTTTTCACAAAACACCTTGTATCTCAAAAATTACAGGATGTACGATCACCATCAAGAGCTCATTGTACGTAGAACTTCACGGCCTTCCAACAACTCCTCAACCAACACGCACTCCTCTCGTCTCAGGAGTTATGGCGGTCTATACTAAAAATGTCGGGTTTTCTTACCTTTTTTACGCCCTATGTTCTAACTGTAAAAGCTAAAGAGTTATTAGCTTTTAACCTATTCCTAAAGCTATTCTCAAAGTAAATTGTAATTTGTTCACTTAGTGACTGAAAACACGTCATTTTCAAAAAAATATCGACTAATTTCGGTATGACGTGAACAGGTTATGAGCTAATAATTCTATAACGGCCACAGTTAGCATATCAAACTAAAGAGAAGAGTCTAGAGTTGCAGCCGGCTGGTTGAAGAGTTGGAAAAAACGTATATGCAATACAAATTTTTGTTTGCCTAGGTTAGTGTTTCTCAACTTTTTTTGATTGACTGTACACTAAAATATCTCGAATTCTTTCCGGCACACCTGTGATGGCCCAACATACGGAAGATTCTTCCAGCAGCCAAAGGCATTATAGCGAAATAATCAGCGATTGCTAAACAATAACCTCGCATGGTATTGTTCTGCAACTGTCGGCTGTTTTGCATATTAGCCTAACAGCTGGCTGCTATGAGCGCTTAATGAAGCAATTGACGATTACAATAATAATTAACCTCGCATGGTAATTATTATGTAAAGCGATTGTTTACTACTAAGCGACTCAGGTGCTGCAACCGGTAGAACAAACGACAAGGTTGTTGTCGTTTGTTTACATCCGCTTTGTGAGCAAAGAAAGTACTTCCGAATAATGGGGCATAAAAGACCAATGGCTGGTCTGGCGGGTGCCGTTCAGTATTCAGTTATAAGAGTATCAAGTTTCAGTTCGGTTCGGAGTAGTTTCCGTACTTTTTCCTTTTCTCATTACCTTCACGGTAAATCTAGTGTACGAATATCTTTCATGTCGTACGAGATTTTTGTAAAGTTGGTACGAGAATTTATTTGTTCCAATTTAGCATCTCTGCATTTGAAGTGAGATGACAATCATAATAAGCGTGAATATTAAATAAAAATTCAAGAAAATTATCACCCCCTGCCCTATAGACCATAATGACGGAAACACCCTGTAAAGGACGGAACACGTTATTCAAGGATATTTTTTAATATGCTTTTTTGGAGGTATTTTAGTACTAAAATTGTAAGCTGTCTAAATTTAGGACAATTTAATTCCTTATAGTTACAAAATACCCCACTCTTATCTCTCATAAGTAATGTAGCTATGTTCATTCTGGCGCACTTTTTCCATACAAAAAGTGTCCGGAAAATTCCAACTATTTTGGTGGTCCGGACCGGGCTCTGGGCCACTGGGGGATTCCGTCTAGTGGTCTACGTCAAAGGGCCTGCCTGGGGGAATTCCCTTCATACTGTCTGGCTGACCAAGGGATGACGTCATCTGGTTGGCTGATCCCCGTCAGCTGATCAAGCTCTGTCTTAGCTGATTTTTAATAAAATAATTGCTGGAATCGAACCGAGAACGATTGGTTTTGTAAAATCCGAGGCGCTCTACCATCAGGCCATGGAGGTGTTGTGTGAATGTTCTTTAAACTTGCTATATACGCTTAGAGTTGTGGGGACAGAGACATCGGGACACTTTTGCGAGGCTGGACACACACAGCCTTTGGGAAGGTAAGGAACTAAGCTGTAAATTACTAGAAGACTATTTTCCTGTATGGATAGTAAGTTAGGCTCTATACCATATATAAATTCAATGTTTGGCAGTTTTGTATAAGTATCAATATAGAATATTTTAGAAAGCGGGCTCTCAATGCACACAAACAGATTTCTGTTTCATGGCTTGGGACGTATGTTCGGGGTTTTGGTATGAGGGATTGAATCGATGTATGTTGTACAATGGATTGAAGGTATATGTTTATATTTGATTGGAGCAAAGTATTCTCACGCCTTCATGATCCAAATGCTGCCGTAATATTGAGAAGGATTTAAGGGTTTAAGAAAAGAAGGTGGTAGTATGATATGTTGATTTGAGGAATATCTTAGATGAGTAGTATGGGTGCAGTAAAAGCCTTATTAACAATTTTTTTTATGATCAGGTGTAATGGCATGGTCAATGTTGCCACTTGAAATCTTTCTAGAGTAGCTTTTTAGCGTAGTCCGAAAGTGGTATGCGTAGCCACACCTTATAGAAAATGTAAAATCTTACCAATTTAAAGCTTTGCAGGAAGTTATTGCTATGATATTAACATAGTATGATATATGGAAGTCGTATGGGTGAAGTAAAAACCTAATTTTTGGTGATCTAGTATAATGGAATGACCAGTGTTGCAATATGAAATCTTTCTAGAGTAACTTTTTCGCAAAGTGATCCTTTTCTCGTTAGGCGATGAGAGTTCGACATCAAAAATCTCATGTTATTTCTTATGGAAGTCAAAATTTACTTTTGCAATTACCTCGCTTTAACTCCTCATCTGTCTCTCTCTAATACATATGCTTGAGGTGGATTTGGTCATATACTTGCTTGCTTGGAGCTTGGTATTATCAGTTGTTTGTTTTATATGTATGCTAAGAGTATATATATATATATATATATATATATATATATATATATATATAAATATGTTGGCTTTAGGTTAAGAGTGGGTTAAATTAAAAGCTTTGATGATAGAAGATAGGGCTATGATATTAAATAATGGAAGTTGTATGGGAGCAGTAAAAGAATAATTTTTGGTTGTCAGGTGTAATGACATGACTTAGCAGGTAATTTGATATTAACTTTTGCCAAGATCGTGGCGGTAGAGATTGGGTTAAGTTTAGTGGTCCTCGAAGTTTGTTTTATGGGTGGTGGGTGTGTATAATATAGTAGGAAGCTTTAGTGAATACCATTCTTTTCAACCATGTGACTCTATCAAAACATCTGTGTCGCTGTAACATTAATCTGTGTTCATACTTGAGGTGGTTATGATAGCTTGAAATTATCTTATTGATATTGGTCAATGAGGAATTCCACAGGTTTTGTTTACAATTCGTTATATTTGTTCAGGTCTGGGATTAACAAATATTTTGAGAATAAATTAAGTTTGGTGATGCTTGAAGTTTCTTTTATGTGCGGCGGGTGCGCATAATCTAGTAGGAAGTTTTAGTGAATACCATACCTTTCAACCAACCATCTCGCTCTAACACACAACATCTGCCTCGCTCTAACATACATGCCTGAGGTATATATGATCGCTTATATACCAGCTTGGAGCGTGTGTTATCAGTTGTTTGAATGCCCTGTGTCAAAAGAATCCTGCTCCGCTTAGTTCAGTGACAAACAAATTTTTCCAAAAGATATGACAAGATAGATTCCTACATAAAGATTAAAAAACTTTGGCTAAATTTGTGAATTGATTTTGACGGGAGATGACTCAAAAGAAGCGGACGGAGTCATGGATCATAAATATAAAATATTTTCGCAAAGGACTCACTGCTTCCGAAAGAAACGTAAACGGCGACAGTATAATTTACTAAGAATATCCCAGATCAAGATGCTGCCTCTCTCTGGGACGCTAGCAAGTCTTCTACTTGAATTGTACCTGTATTGTACATGAATTGTACCAGTCTTCTACTTGGGACACCTTAGCGCAATTTGGGCCAATTAAGGGCAAGTCGAAAGACATGTCAGAGCAAGTCAGAACAGCTCATCAGTTCATGGCACGTCAAGGCATGTCGAAAGGCGATAGCATAATTAACTAAATTTTCAAGGATCGTCTTCTGCCATTTTGTCGGGAAAACGTGGATCCTTTTCGAAAATGTCTTCAGATAAATTTTAGTTTGAATGCCCTGCATCAAATGAATCCTGCTCCGCTTAGTTCAGTGACAAACAATTTTTTCCAAAACATATGACAAGATCGATACCTACATAAAGATTAAAAAACTTTGGGTAAATTTTTGAATTGATTTTGACGGGAGAGACTCAAAAGAAGCGGACGGAGTCATGGATCATAAATATAAAATATTTTCGGAAAGGACTCTCACTGTTTCCGAAAGAAACGCAAACGGCGACAGTATAATTTACCAAGAATATCCCAGACCAAGATGCTGCCTCTCTCTGGGACGCTAGCCAGTCTTCTACTTGAATTGTAGCTGAATTGTACAGGAAGTGTACCAGTCTTCTACTTGGGACACCTCAGCGCAATTCAGGCAAATTGAGGACAGGTTGAAAGATATGTCAGAGCAAGTCAGAGCAGTTCATGGCACTTCAAGGCATGTCGAAAGGCGATAGCATAATTAACTAAATTTTCAAGGATCGTCTTCGTGCTTGATTATAGGGAATCAAGGTTGTAGCCTCCAAACACACTTCCGGATGACGGCCAAAGACCTGACGCCCTTCCGGTTTCAAAGGTGATGTCAGGGTCAAGGTCGAGCCCCAGTTTCAGTCCTAAAATAAAAAACAAAGCAAAAGACAAGGTTACAGTTGGTCTGAGACCAATAATATTATACCCTAGATGAAAGTAAAAGTGAAATAAAGTGAAATTTTGTATGGAAACACTAAAAACAGGTTGCCCAATTGTATTCACTATTTTTATGAAAACGTCGTGTAGAAAATTTCAGCTCTATACATCGATGCGTTCTCAGGCAGTGTCCAAATTATATAATGAAAAACGAAATATTTGTATGGCAAAGCTACGAAGGATTTGTCCCACTTTCGAACATAAATCTAGTTTTTTTATATATATATATATAATCCCATGTAAAAAATTCCAGATCTGTAAGTAAATGCGTTCTCGATTTATCGAGAGGTCATTCAGTAATCAAAATAACTTTTAATATTATGCATGGGTGTCGAATTCATTTTGCTCTACCAGCATTTTTTCTATACGTTACAAACTTAGTACGTATACCCCATAGATTTCATCTTGAATCCGAAGTAGTCACATTATACTCTAAGGGCCGTAAACACCAACCAGAAAATCCATATTCACGTTTAATGCACAAACACCAACCAAGATTACTCGAGATTTTATCCGAGATTTTCCGGGATATAATTACTATTCGAGATTTATTCCGATTAGTTTAAGCAAATAGGATTATCCTCTTTTGTGTTTATGGGCTTAAGAATTGTATGGACTATACTAGATTCAACAGCCGATGATTATGTATTTTGTGGAATTTTTTATTATTAAATTTAGTTTATCATTCATCTAAAAAAAAATAATCAATACTGTCCCGTTCGAAATGTCTTCAATTATAATGTCGCCACATCACCAACGTTTCATACGCAAGAGGGGGAAGAAAACACAAAATCCTTTGGATAGATAGTAAGTAAGATTTATTCATATCTTTTCACTTTAAATCATCCTTAGCTTTTAAAAAATCCTTTTTTTTTTGTTTTAAATATATTTTAAAGTACAAAATTTCTGAATATTAAAACTTTCATAGACGTAATATATTCCGCGTTTGTTGTTTAAATTAATTACATTAATTAAAAAAGAAATAATAATAATAATATATGTATATAATATATTTCATCTGATCGAAAAATCACAAAAATTTATTTAATTGCCATACGATTGTATCTCCAATTGCCTGCCTTATTTTCGCGTAATTTTTAATATAATAAATCATACAAAGAAATTCGCGCAAATATGTATAAAAAATAAAAATAAAATAAAAAACAAAAAAATATATATATATATATTTAGAAAAAAAAAAAAGTCAAAGTCCATCACATGTGTAAGTGGCTCGTCTATCGAACTATGTATAGATAAGAAAGTAGAATAGAATACGATGTACAAAAGCATGCATCATCATCATCATCTTACACGTATTTAGATAACAAAATGAAACTAGAGCTACTAAATCTAATCTAATAGTGGAGAGTTGTGATCACGATAGAATTGCAACACTACGTCTAGGTCCCCCTTGACTTATATTATCCATAGATGACCATTTTTTCATACCATTTTTCAATGCTTCTGCAGTCACTTTATCCTGCATTACCCGAGACATTGCCTCTAATTTTTGTGCGCGTTCTTTGGAAAGAGGCTCTGTTGGGAATGACAGATCATTGGCTTCAGCTAACGTTCTAAGATCAAAATAATACTTAGCGTATACAGAAGACGGTACATTAATATTGAATTGTAATAATTCCAAAAATTGTCTTTCTAATTCATTCATATCTTCAACAGTTATATCTTTCAAAATTTGGCAGTAATCAACATTCCAAACAGCCTGATCATCCCATACCTTGCTGGCTAAGAGTATAGCAGCAAGAATCATACGTTTCCAATTGCATGGTGCTATATCGAGATCAGCATATGTTAATAAGCGTTCTAAATAGACTAGCGTTATGATAGCACATTCGGCTGTTAGCTGAGCTGCATTAAAAAGTGTTCTTACAAATTTATATATTTGCCTATGTTCTGGATTATGATAATCATAATCGTCTGGGACTTGTTCATGCGTAAGTGGATGTAATTTCTCATCGAATATATCTAATCGCCTTTCAGATTGACGATTTTTAATATGATAATAAATTGCTAGACTAACACATTTCACTGTATTCTTTAAATTAGGTTGAGATACTGTACTATCATCTAAATAAATTGTTGAACAAGATGAGCTCTTCTTAAGACCACCACCACCACCCGATTGTGGAGCGATTTGATGTGAAGATTTTTTCCGTGTTATACCACCATTTTCTACTTTTGAACGTTCCAAAAACATTGTTGCTGCCGATGGATGTATTGAAGGATCTGCATCTCCTCCTTCGGCTGGTTCTCTTTCTGATATATGCTGTAAATTATTAGTGGATTGATCACCTTCAGGAAGATGTTCTTCAAAAACAGGAGGCTCTTTAATTTTACGCTCTGGCGGAGGACTGGAATATGCACAGCAGGAATTTTTATTACCCATTTTTGTTTTTTTTTTAATGAATTTGTATTCCGAGTTTTTAAAATCTCTTTTTGTTTCCCTAAAAAATTACTACAATCTAGCTTAAGTTAAAAACGAATTTCTCGCATATCTTTCGTTTGAAGGTGTTGTTGTTGTTTCTACGCTTATTTGCATTTGTATATTTAATGGTTTTTTTTAACAATCACAATGGAATTGGTTACTTTTGTTCGCTTGGCGTGAGTGTGACTAAAATTATTAATTAATTGTCGTCTTTTAGAGCTTTATTCCCTCTCTCTCTCTCTCTCTCTCTACAAGAACTCTAGTAATCTTTATTACTTAAGTGTGGTACAATTTATTTTTTACTCTCTTTCCTACTTACTATTTTCGAATGGTGAGCTACTTAATTGTGACTAGCTTAAAAGTAATTATATATGCGATAAAAATTATTTCACTCAATGAAAATATGTAAAAGAAGAATCGTGTGTTACGTATATTCCTTGATTTCGATATTTGGCACTCGATTCATGGCCCACGTAAGAATTATGTGCTTTTGGTATTTGGATTTTCAGTTGGTCGTCAGATATCTGAAAATGAAAATATAATAGCATGAGGCATTTTTTTCTGAATTCTCTTATGCATTGTCGCACAGTTTAAATAACTTATGCAATGCGTTATGGCTAGTCTTAAGAGATAACAAAAAAAAAAAAGAATAGAAAAGCTTTTAATTAGTGTTTCTATCTAATTAAGTAATGAAATGAAAAGCCCTAATAATACTTGAGGAAAAAATTAATGAAAATGATACCAATTTTGTGCTGTAAATAGCAATCTATCAAGAAACCAAGAAAGCAGTACATAAAAAAAAGCAGTAATTACTAAAATAAAGTATATTTATTGTACTAAAAAAATAATTGAATTAAAATACGAACGAGAATGTATCAAAACTAATCGAACTACGTCCGGCATTCGAGCTGTAGGAGTGCAACAGTAAACGTAGATAATTTTTTTTTACTTAAAAACATTTACGTACATAATATTGCAGGGTGACTCTGCCCCTTGCCATCGAGCTCGTTCTCGGGCTATTATGGGCTCAAAAATCCAAGAAAAAAGCCCAAAACAATCACAGAGCTCAAGAAAACTATAGAAAAAGGTTTGGCACAAAGATATAAAGCAGAATACCAACACTATTTTATAAGAACTAAGATGCTAAGAAGAATCTGCGAAGTCATAAAAGCCAGGGGTGGAGTTACTAAGTATTAGTAATTAATAATATTTTGATTAAATAAGTGAAAAAATTTATTTTATTTTATTATATATTTTGTAAGCTGCGGAAACTGAGTCAGCACCATATGAGAAAACCTTCAGACATTCTGAGTGCAGAATAAAACTATAAACGCCGGCGACAAGCTGGTCTTGGTTCAGAAGTTATGATCCCTAGAAAGAAAAGGAATGCGACGGATTCCTGATGGTTAGTAATTAGGGCAAAGGTTACAGATGTAGACCTTGAATTAATATATAAGACCACATGCCATGTAAATAAGGAGCGATGAAAAAGAAGATGAGAAACGAACCTATGTTCTGTGTGCGACGAATTTCTATCACAGAAATAGCCAGAAATTTTAAAATTTCTTATGGATCAGTTCAAGCGGTTTTGATGGATCGCTTGCGACTTTTAAAGCTATCTGCATGATGAGTGCCTGCCAAGAGCGTTGCGCTCAGAACATATGATCCAAATAACTGAAGCAGCTGTTTTGTTTTTGAATGTGTTCCAGGTAAATCCTGAAATAAAACTAATTTTCGCCTCGTAACTGGGTATGAGACATAGATCTATCAACACCCGAGTGTGAGATGCAATCCAAAAAATGGTTGGACCTAAAAAATTCAGGTCAGTTAAAAAAGTTATGGCCAAAGTTTTCTGGAATGCCGAAGTAGTAATCCTGGTAGACAAAATTAAGACAAGACAGTAGCAGCAACTTATTATGTTGTGGTACTACAGAGAGTTGAAAGCTGCATTTAAAAAAAACTGTTTGAATAACTGCTATTTACATTTGTTGTGTTTCATCATGATAACCCGCCAGCCTTATACTCGAGACAAATCTACGGATATTTTAAGGGAATTTCGTTTCGCTGGGAAATCTTATCTCATCCACCCATAGTCTAGATTTAGCCTCATATGATTACTTGTATGTATTCCCAAAATTAAAAGAAGACATTAAAAAGAAAGCTGGGACTCATTTAATAACGCTAAACAGAATGTTCCAAGATGATTAAATTTAAAAGACGCTGCTTTTTACAGGAAACATCTGGACGCAAGAGCATTTTGTTTAATTTAACCAGTCCAGTTACTTGTTGATACACCCTCGTAGATCAGAATTAAAGTATGTATTTATTGCTGTTAAATAAACTATTCCTACTAAAAAAACATTTATTAAAGATGTTTCCCTGAATAAAAGCCCTGGCTGGTCTACATACAACTAGCTTGGGATTCGGCGATACGTAAATATAGCTTTGAGAGCATATTAAAAATAAATATTATGTCCATTAGATAATCTAAGTTTCAATCTATTCTAATATCAATCATTTTATGAAAAATTGCTGCTTGACGGAAGGAATTAGAATCTCTCCGATTGGAATGACATAAGTAGAATACAAGGGACATCAAAGAGATCTAGAATATTTAATATAAAGATTAGATTAATTCAATATGGTCTCTACATGAACCGGAATGAAATTTGGCTTTGTGGAAATATCGGGAATGATGAGCTTAATGGTTTGACTCCAAATGCCAATGAATTCCTGAAGTCTTGTTTCCGTTTAATGAATTTTTACATTTTCGAATACAACTTTATCTTTTCATCCCTTTAGATACACAGGGCGGAAAGTTGTTGTCAATCGTCACCTATTCAACGCGACAAATCTCTTGCTTCTGGATCTCCCAATATGTTCAGCTTCTTTTTGTACGGTTCTTCTCCATGTCATTGCCTCTCGGCTATAGTGTCAATAGATTATGTTTTTAAAGATTTCGGATTCATTTTGGTGGAAGTACTGCTCTTTAATTCTCTTCAAAGTCTTGCCGTCCAGTTGTTCTGTATACTTCACTGACGCTCACATGAGCTGGTTTTTAATTTTTATTTTGAGACGCTATATACCGTCATTGTTGCTAGACAACTAAAAATATATTCTTCTATATCTAATTGTAAGTCTTTATGATTTGCTTTCAATTTCTAATTTTATTATAACCTAGATGATGAAATCATAGAGTTAGGGATAGGTAGGTACTAAGTTTGTCATTCCGTTTGTAGCGCATAGAAATAATGATGGTAGCCAAACTGGATTGGACACCTATGCATAATATTTTAAGTTATTTCGATTTTTTTGCATGCTCGTTTGACCATCTTCTAAATAACGCACAAACCCGTTGATTTAGAGAGCTGAAATTTTGCACACGGCATTTTTTAAAAAAAAATGTAGATTTAAGTTTGAAAATTGGACAAATCGGATAAGACCTAGGATATCCAATCAAAAATTGCGTTTTTCACTATTACTTGGACATTTTCTGATGTTTTTAGGCAGCAATGATGAATAGATCCTTCAAACGCAGGGGAAAAATATCTTATTTAGTTTTGTCCCATTTTAACTATACCATCCCAGAAACTTTACTTTTCCGTCTGTCTCCTGCAGAGCGAGAAACAAACGAACGTAGTGTACCTTGGGTATATATTTTCTAAAAGATATGCATAATATCGTACTAAAATAGATGAGGACGACGAAATCGATTTTCAAACAACGCCGCAATTTGCTAAATATAAGAAGCGCAACATCGAATGTAAGAAACAAATATTTTTTATCCAATTCAAATTGCTGCTTTAACAAAATGGTTTCTGGATTATTTCTTGTACAAATAGTTAGTGAATAATCGCAAAGAATTTAGCATTCTATAGTAATAAATAAAATAAATATAATTCTACTATTATCAATCAAGCAACCTGCAAAAATAAACTACCTTAAAACATTATTTACAACTCTGTTATTCTGTCCATCATTTTTGCATTTATAGTTTCGTCTTACTTGACTGTTGGTAAGAAAGAATAAATTCACGTGTCACCACAACCCCCTTAAGGAGACTTAATTTTATTACAGTTAAGTAAAATTACGTGTTAAAAATAAACATTACGAGCTCTTAAGGATTGATTACGAGGATGAGGATGAGGGATGAGTGAGCATTGCAAAAATGTTATCGAAGAAAGGATAAAATGCAGATCATCATACTAATTTCAGCAGATTCCATTAAAAACAAAAATCAACTATATATTTATAAGCTTACCGTTTTGTAAATATCCTTTTCCATAAATTTTTAATATTCCACTGACTACGCCTCAATGAAATTTACCACCACCGGCATTAATTCTAGTTAGAAGAAGAGCCAGTGCCTAAATATAATGACAGAAGACACTATTCACTACTTTTATTAATTTATATAGTAAAATTTGGATACTAACAGAATGTTGGCGAGTTTTTTTCGTTATACATCTTCAGTTGATCAGCAATGTTCTTCGAATTTCTCGAAGAAAACCATGAATAAAATCAAAGATCACACCGATGGCAAAAATTTACAACAAATACATGACAGCGACAGCCATATTAATTCTTCGGGTGGCCAGATATGTTATGATTTTTGTGTTCCGTTCGTTTTCGACATAAATATTTTTAATAAACTGTAGAGAATCTCCATTTTCGGAGAAAAAAAAACCGGGTGTCTGAAAAGTTACACCAAATATTTAAATTATACATATTCCTTTTTGTTTTATTTATTTATTTAATTTGCCCATGTTTTTTAAATTTAAAATGAGTAACAAAATATTTTAAGAATTTTTGCTTTGATGTTTTTTCCCATTTTGATATGTTTATGTACGAAATCGGTCAAAATAAAAGTTGACGCAGTCGACTACATATATTTCATTTTAACATCGCTTGTAAAATTTTCACATATGTTAATTTGGAGAAAACAGAATATATGCAATTAATTTTAACGTTTTAATAAAACTAACCGTTTCTTAAACCCTTCAACCAATAAAAAAAAAACAATCTGCAAATAACATTTTAATTCTTTGTATTAAATACCTGTGGTAAAATGTGTAAATAATTCATATTGCCATCTATGTTATAAAGATGGAACCTTCAGTTTTTATCGTAAAACATGCGTGCGATTTTACCGGCCCTACAATTTCATGTCAATAACTTTTCTACTCGAGTCTCCGCTCTGTTCTGGTTGGCGCGGAAGCTATTATAATACAAAGAGAAGAAGAATCTGACGTCTTGAAGTAGAGGTTATTTATTAGTTCTTTCCTTAATCAAATTTGTATTTTCAAGGAAATATCTGAATTAAAAATCTACAAAATGACTCTCTATCATTTTGGAAACTGTGTTGCTCTTGTATATGTGCCATATTACATGACCTATAAATATTCTGGATTGTAAGTTTTCTTGGAAACATCATCTACCCCTATTCATAATGGAATGGTGCAAGTTTTTGGGAATATTTTATTTTATAAAATTATTTTATGTAGGTCAGAATATGGAGCGTTTTGGAAATGTATTCAAGCAGGAGGCATTTATATTTTTACACAACTTTGTAAAATGCTTGTGCTAGCTACATTCTTTGATTCGGAAAATCTTTCCAATACAACCGAGTTCAATTTGCTTTCGGTAAGTATAGATGATGAGCGCTAAAATGTTTCCGGCTCAATTTTAATTATAACATTAAATAAAAGAACTTAGTATTTCTGTTTTTTTTTGTGCTGATTCACAAGTTTTGTTCACCCGGCAAACAAAAAGTCCGGATTTTAAATCTCGAATGAAATGTAATTTTTAATTAATATTATAAAAATCGTTATTTTCAGCTTAATAATTTCCACATCAACCAAAAAGAAAATTTAATGTTATTCTCTTATTGCAGGAATTTCTAAGAAACAGCGTTGATGTAGCAGATCTTCTTGGCCTTACATTTATACTATCACGAATTCCCGGAAAAGGGCACAGTAAATTAATAACTGCAGGCCTAGGATGGGCAGCCGCTGAAGTAATTCTATCGAGAGGCTTAATGTTATGGTTTGGTGCTAGAGGTGCTGAATTTAGTTGGATATATATACAAAAATGTCTAGAATCAAATATTTTACTAGTAAGTTATACGCATACAAAAATTTTGCCAGTCACTTGATAAAACTTTTCAACAATATTTTCAAGGCGCAGCATATAACAACAGCAACACTACTATGGCTATTTACACGTCATGATCTCAATAAGAAATTTGTCCCGTTCGTGACAATGTTATTGGCTGCTACCATTTACAAAGGAGTTTGGTTGGACGGTTTACTCCTAGTCTTAACTATTGGACCCTGGGCAACTATAGCAATTAAAGCATTCGCTACCTGTATATTTGCGTTTATTTCACTTCACATCTATGCAGGACTGGCTCAAACGATAGGAATTTAAATTCAACATTTAAAGATCTACAGAATGTTTTAAATAATATTTATTGTTATAAATAAAAAAAAAAAAACAAGAAAATAATAGAAGAAACAAAATGGGGGAAATTTATTTCAGGTTTTCATTTATTTTTCGATTAACCTTTCTCCCATTGCGATATGATAGATTTCATTGGTATCGTTATTCTTTGTTAGCGTTAGATACTTGTGTGTAGTTAGCTCTGAAAAAAAAAGTATTCGTGTTGCCATAGGATTGGCTGATTTTAATTTTACCTATAACTGTGTAGAATGCATAGGCAGCATCTTTACGGCTAGCACCTTTACAAATTATACTCATGTCTATAGGTTCAACTTTTCTTCTCCATAGATGCAATAGTTTGCGAAGGATTTCTTTTTTGTCCCAATCAGGTCTGTTTAAAGAAAACAAAAAAAAAACGTGAAAAAATCATGGAGCGATAAAGTTGTGGAGCTTTTTAACCGAGTATTTTCTCTGTGCCTATTAAAAGCTTCTTTTGCAGTTGTTTGGTTCTGATTTTCGTCCACTCTAAAATTTTCAAGGAGATCATTTTGCAAGTCCTGAAAAGGATTAAAAGATAAGAATTAAAAATGAGACAAGTTTTGGGTTAGGAGAGATAAGGAAAATATTTACTTGCCGCACAAAATTCTTCTGTGGATTTGTATTCATATATATGTAGATATCAAATCCGAATTTATGCTGTTAATGAAGACACTAAGCCCATATTGTGTCGCACCACTAATACAATAGGCACGAAGGGCTTCCTAACAATGTCTTAAAATCAAGGATGAACCGCAATATATTCACGAAAAAATGTTTGCATAGCTTTTAATCGACAGTGGATAGGTTCATCCTCGAGCCAACTACTACAATTTCGGTTACATTCACGCTCCTTTTTTACATACCTCAACTACTTCACTCATGCCCTTCCATTTTTCATAGTACCTACGGAATTCTCTTAATAAGAATTGCACATGGAGCAAAACAAAAACAGCAAATAATTGAAGGACTTTTGGCATGACGAAGGATCTCTATAAATCTGTACTCTCATTACAACAAGGATAACATAATTATGAGAGAAAAGTTTTTTTGTCAGATTGAAATAGTAAAATTATTATCTGCTTATCAAGTTGGTGTTATTACTCCCAGGGGAGGAAGATATGTGATCAGTTTAGTCGATCCTTAGAGATTTTGGCCGACGGTGTTATTCTATTCCTTCTACAATATTCGCATTAGCAATAAAGACTTTCTTTTTCTTGAAAAGTTATCGGTGGTTACATGTTCATAACCTGTTAGATCTCTTCTTAATATTTACATGAATCTATTGCAGTAAGTTCACACTGTCTTTTTATTCGCCTGTTACGACAGTTAGGGTCTTCTATGCAGTATTACACTGACGAGTCAAAATAATTTATAGAATTTCCGCATCCTTAGAACTAAATATTTCTAAAATTTCTTATTACTTACAAGTGGTAGGATGTCTTCCTCCCTTTGACACAAATCCGGAACAATAGGAGCTTCAATTGTCTCATTTATTGGGAAAGGAGGCAAGGCTGGTTCAATTTCTGGTAAATTCTGTTCTATTTCAGCATTGAAGGGGACGACATTGGTTTCAACTGGATGAGCATTGAAGGATGCGACATTTGTTTCAACTGGATGACCATTTTGGTTAGATTTTTCTACAGATTTAGCTCGAGAAATTTTGGTGTTCATTTTTGAAAACATCGCTGGAAAGATTTCACAGATTTCTGTCACTGGTATATCAAGAATATCTTCAAGGACATTAGTATCAATATCTACACTTTTCGTGACCAAACTTTTTTTAAATTTCGTCAATAGGGGTACCGAATTTTTCCTAAAATTAACGGATATTATTAATATTAAAATTTATATATTGGTAATTTTTGTATCGTACATTAAACATGGAAGTGCCAATAGTTTTTCACTCGGTTTATAAGCGAGCTTATAATACTGGACAATGTCATCTATAGCCATCTAGAAATTTTTTTTTTCTTATAATTCAACATCTTCAGGGATTTGAGGAAAACAACTTACTTGACACCTTTTAGTGTCATTACAATCGAACTGTTTTAAAAAAGCTTTATAAGAAATTTCTGTATGTGCATCAATTTTTAAGTTTAATTTCTTTTTCTTGTTCTTTGGGCGATATATTTCAGCAACCAAATCATTTAAATGATTGTCCAAATTTGTGTTATTTTCTACAAGATTTTCATGTTCAATGTTCTGAATTTCAGAAGACTCAGGATGATGAAGTTCAGCACTTCCATTGGAATTTGGATCCAGTTCTTCCAATCTAGGACAGTTCAACTAAACAGAGATTAAAAATTTAATAAATTTTATAGAAAATCATGATAAAATTTAGGAACTTACTGTCTGATTAGTAATATCATTTTCCGGAGCATTAACTTGCATTTCTGGAAGCTGGCTTATATCTTGGGGTGGTAATATATCGTTTGGCATTAATGTTTCATTATACCTGCTGTAATCGGTGTATATTATAAAAATAGAAACAAGGATCAATATCAAAAAAAATTCTTGCCTACAAAGTGTTTCATTGGTATTTACTACATGTACGTCTCGAGTTGGAGTGGTGTCCTTATCACATGATGGTTCATTTCTAGAATACAATTTAAACGTGTTATAAAAGTAGGATTTGAGTGTCGATCAAAGAATATAAACTTGCATGATAAGAGGACTAGTCGCGGTTCCTATACCGTTTTGCGGTGCTTCACGAATAATTGGGATACTGTCCTCATCTTTGTTAACCGGTTTGTTAGCTTGTTTTTGCTTACCAACCTAGTCACAATACGTTAAAATTAATAGTTTCATTTTATATTATAGATCACTTCACAGGAGGAAAAATCATAATTGAAGAGCTCATAAATTTAGCTAGCAAATAAAGTTTGAAACTAAGCAACATTTGGGTAAAAGTCTCACTGGATGATTTGAGTAATTTTTTTTTATCGTACGCATGTAAGAAGGAAACTAAAATGCTTCTAATGTTTTTTTTTAACCCCAATACCCTTTCACTGACCATATATAGAACAAATAGATAAGGGTACGATTGTAAATTGATTGGAAGCTTTGTTAAAAAATCAAGACTTTTATAATGGAGACATAGAAACAGCTTCAGATAGATAATGAGTGCAGACGTTTTAGAATGGCAATGTACATACCATATAGGATTTTTGCTTATGGGTACCTGTCCTAAAAAATGCTCACCAATTAATTTTGGGGAAAGAGAACCATTTCAGATATGAAGCTTGTTGCAATGTCGTTTATTGTATTCCCTGAACTATATTAAATGATTTTCTTCAGCTACTATTTTACTTATTTATAGGGCAAGGTATGGACAGGTTCACTTTGAAAATCTGGTTTTTCTTTGACAGAAGTTAAAAAATATCTTTCATTTTTACACTTTGTTTCATCAAGAAGGTAGTAAAAACTTCTAAAAATATGAACGTTCCAAAACAATAGCAAAGCTATATTAGTTGGTATATATATTATTCCTTTTATTACCTTTGGCTTTTTTCGTTCACTTATTTCCTGTGGATTGTTAGCCTCACTGATTTTATCAACACACGTGTCCGGAATCTGTTCAGTTTCTTTTTCAACTTCTATAGAACGGATAATATAAAATCAATTTCTACATGAACCAATTTATACAACAATAAACCTTTTTCCTGACATAATTGCGCCATCGTTGTCTTGCCTGCAATCAAATCAAGAAACTCTTCCTTTTCCTGCACCGTCATTTCACCAAAAATTTCTGGCTCGTCGCCGCCGCCAATTACATCCCAATTTACTTCCCGAATAATAAATTCATGAGGATTACCTGCATTCGGATCTAGAGGGATTAAATCGATCTGCTATGGAAGGAGGCCGTTTATTTAGAGAAGGAAGAAATCTTTTTTGGTTTTTATATATACTTGTAATCCTTGATCATCTTCTAAGATACTTTCTTGGAAATCCTTTTCTAGATCACCTACATTTCTAGATTTTGTTAATTTCCTTTTTTTCCTTTTAACTGTAGCTTCATGCTCATGTTCACTAAAAAAATATTTGATATGACTTTTTTTTATAATAATTCTGAAGTTACCTGGATCTTTTTATTCGGAATCCTTTTAAATCTTTTAGGATAACAACATGGGAACAAAGTAATTGGTTGGTTTTTTCTACAGGATTTAAACAATACAATGATTATAGAGAAAAGGAATGCTACTTCAGGATTTTTATTAGTAATTATGGTTGAAAGATTAAATTTTAGTTTTGCATGCAAATAATGGCATCCTAAGGTAAACAAGCAAGAAGGAAGGAAGGACTCCCAATTTTTTTTTTTTTTTCAAAAGCTAAACTTTTTCAAAATTCTGATATTTCAATAACAATTTGAAAATGTTTTCTCACCATATAAAAAATGAACTTGCTGTTGGTATATACAAACAGTTCCGAAAACTAATTGGGCGGCAAGATAAAGTGGAATCCGCCTATTTGTGTTCATCATACTTTTATTAAATTCTTGAAGAATATCGTCACTTAAAAAAAATAGTTATATTTATTTTTAAATTATCATTATTCGTCAATAAATTAATATTTAATTACCAAACGGTAGTCAAACAAATTTTCTCCAAATCATTACGTTTAACGTAAGCTCTAAATGCCTTTGGATTTGTAGCTGCAAGCCAACATTTTGAGAAACGACCATTTTGCCGTATACCCAGCAATTTCACATCAAAAAACATATTGTTATGAGTACACTAAGGCTCAATGTATTAATTATTTAAATAACGAGAAAATTTTCCAATAAAAATAATATTTTTAAACACTTTAAGCACTTCACACAATACAAAGGAATTTGAGACAAAAGAAATTTTCAAATGTCATCGGAGAGTTTAGTGGCTATGGCTACTACTACCGGAAATTTTGTCACAGATATTTCACAGTTTTTTTCCAAGATGGCGCAAGGGTTAGTAAAAATTTATTTGTTTTGGATTGAATGACAGTTATTGTCTGTTATTCTAAAATTCAATTATTTCAATTGGCATAAGCAGATAATTTCTAAATAACTGACTAATTATTAGGTTCGTATATTTATAGATTGTAACTGAAAAAAGTGTTCAGCTGCTATGCATTTAAATTGGGATTTCTGAGTGTAGTGTTGTAGCGCCATAACAAGAGATCGGTGCTCCTTCTTTAGCTGAGAAATTATCTAAATATGCGCCCCAGCATTTGCTTGGTAGCATGTCCGTTGTGTTGTGATTTTTTTGCATTCGCTGCTTGAATACCAGCCCTTAACTCCCTAAACATATCCAATCCTTACTCCCTTCCAGTTCCTCCCAAGCTAGTAATAAGCTTCTGCGAGAAAATCATTTATTACAGCTGATGCCACATCAGCAGCAGCTGTAGGAAGGAGAACCAACAACATCACGTGAAGTGCACAACACCCAAACAAAGGATCTAAAAGAAGATAAAAGAAGACATCGAATCGAACTGAGGGACAAATATAAGCCTCAACGCCATAACTAAGACAATGCGTAGGACGCGAAAAATCATCAATTATATCCAAAGAACGCAAACGCGCTTGACTTGCTTGACTTGACGAATGCGCTGCTCTGTGCCTGGACTATGAGCGATGGGTGTCTCAAAACTCGTTCGAACTTGAGGTTTTTTTACAAAACCTATAACTGTGGGAACCATCTTTGCAACATCCTCTGACAATTGGAATGCCTTTTATAGATATTTTAGCCTTATGCGACCAAGATCCTCACAGTCAGTGTTGTTCTGTAGTTTCATCGTCTTCCATACGGAAGCGACAGGTTTCGCCATCGACGTTACCCATCATGCTGAGATAAAATCTGGTGGGCCATGCCCAGTAAGTAGGCCCTTTATGAGTTCTGGTCTGAGTTCTTTCGTGCTGAGCATGAGGAATATTTTTGTCCTCTATTGCGAATACGTAATAAGTTTTTTCGCTTGTCTCAGTTCTGAAGTGTATTCCCAGTTTACTAATTTAATTCTGTCCGCCAGAAGCCTGCCTGACTTGTGCCAAAGCGTGGTTCTTTGGGTATCCAAAAACAGAATCAGGGCTAATTAACAAAGATTTGGCTGCTCCTTCCGTCTGTCATAGTCTTGGTATTTATTTTTTCAGCTTAGATTGTGAGAAAATCATCAAGCCCGGGTATCGAGTCAAGTCAAGTCCGTTTGCGCCATTTTCCTCTTACAGTTGAGGTAGTTTCCCTCGATGTTCGCTTTAAGCCCTCTTTGTTCCTTGGCCCTCATTTTTAGCCCTCAATCCGGTTACATGTCCTGTTGTTGACAGTTGTCCTTTGGTAACTTTCCGTTCCGTTGTCGCCTTTTCCTTTACAGTTGATGGGCTGTATCCGCCGTACTTCATGTCGTTCTCCTTTTGGAGTTAGTTGTTAGTGAGAGGGCGGGGGAAGGAGATAAGAGAGGATAATATGTGGATTGTTGGAAGAGTTTAGGAATCGAATGGTTCCTAAAGAATTGCTTTTCTTCAGAGACACTCTGAGTATTGTGGCTGAAATATGATTACCCGAGGTAGTAATCACCTTTGTGGTCGTAAAATCTTATTCTGCGATCATGTGGATGGTAAGTGTTTCTAGCCTCCGGCTTTATTATGATCAGGGATGAAAGGTATTGCAAGTTTGCCAGTATGAGAAGGTCCGGCAGGTTGTTTATTAAGTGGGTTTGGGTTGCTTGTTCGCAAGTTCGAATAAATACTTCTAGATTGGAGTGATGTTGGCTGCCTTGTAAACTACTCTCTTAGGAAAGTATTTTCCGTTGGTTCGTCTATGGAGTCCCGTGCAATCTCTAAGAATTTTCCTTTCAAGCAAGCTGAGTCTTTCCATATAGATGGGAGAAATTGTGTGCCTGATAAGGAAGCAGTACGTCAGGTCTTATGAGTTGTTTGTACAACAGAAGTTTGGTCTGAGTTTAGAGGCCGTCCCTGAAGTTTATTATTGGACTGAGTAAGCTGCTGTATGCGAAATTGGCTTTGGTAATAGTAGCTTTAGTGTAGTCATTGCATGGAACTTGATACCCAGATATTTCGAACTTTGTGTAGGCTTTTTTTTTCTGTTATAGATGGCCTTAATAGTCTTAGATTTTGCAGATTGGCGGTTTCGAACCAGTGCAAGGCTTCCGAATGCAGATCAATTCAAATTTCCGGACATTATTTTGATCCCCCAATTTCTGTGGTAGGAGTCTAACTTTTTAAAGTGAAATTTGACCATACGTAAGAAAGTCATCTGCGTATAAGAGTATTGTACCATTCTTGTTTGGAGGTTTGTCTGAAGTTTAAAGATTGAAAGATTGAAAAGAATTGAGCCTAAGATAGACCCTTGGGGAACACTAATACACAATCACCCTTGACAACAGACGAGTTATCATAATAATCATCAAGACCAATAACATCAATTGTTATTAAATCACAAATTTATTTTATTTTTATTATTTGGTCGTTTATTAAATGATACATTAATGATTATCCTAATTTTTATGGCAATAATTGAAATATGATTATAATAACGCGCGTTCATCTATGTTTCAGGAAAAGAATCACAGACTGACTAAGACGCCCCTGTCATGAATGAAGCTTTGTTTCTGACCTAGGATTGCTAAGTACAATGATTAAAGAAATTTTAGTTAACAACTCAAATTAATTAATTATAAATCTTCCATTGATAAATTAAATTAAAAGTCCGAATTAAATCGATATTATTTTGTTTTATTTTACTTTTCTCCATTTATTTATGCATTTTTATAAGTTCAGAGTTAAATAAACTTGGTACCTATTAAATCTTAGCTTTATGGAGTTTTCTATATAATCAACATATTTATCAGTTTTTGTTTTTCTTTTTTTTTACCCCTTCTTGCTTCTCTTATATATATATATTTATTTTCATCTTATTTAACGCTTAAAATGTATTTTTTTTTCTTTTCTTGTTATTTTTATCGTTTTACTTTTTCATTTGTTTTTGTTTGTTAGTTTGTTTGCTGACAATATTATGGTCGTTCTATTTTTGTAACGTTTCATTTGAATATATCAGTTTTGCTTGAGTTTATTTTTAACTATGCATTTTTTATAAATTATAAAAAAAAGTATTTTTATTTTTTTAAACTGCAAGTCCACTTAGATTTTAAAGGGACTTATTTATGACTATATGTTTTATCATTTATATTTTAGACTTATTAACTTGGTGCTTCTATATGCATTTTCACTTTTTTATATATATGTATATATATATATATATATATATTTATTATTTATTAGATATATTTGTTGCCTACAATGTTATTTTTTTCTTCACCTAACATTATGTATTTATTATTCCTCAGTATTTTTTATTTATTATTTTTTTTTGTATACTTTACATAGTATACCGGAATATTTGTTATTTTGTTTGAAAAACATGTTTATCTTTTTTATTATTATATTTTAATTCATCATGAGTATAGAAGGAAAGTTATATTCAGACTCGGCATTATAGTGAACTGTATAGGTGTATATTTGCGGTTGTATTCCTTAAGAGGAGAGTTTTTCTTTAAAATACATATTGCGTTTTGTCCTAACTTTGTTTATATTTTATAAAATTTTTATGATTTGCTTTATTGAAAAGTACAAAAAGTTGTTGGCTTTTAAATATTGTTTGCTTTAATAAGGAAGTTTATACATTCTGCAGTATTTTCTTTAAGCTAATCATTAATATATGTATGTAGGTATGTATGTATAAACAAATTTTTAGCTCAATGAATTTCTATATATATATATATGTATGTATATGTATGTAATGTATGTATGTATGAATGCATGGAGATGAGTGGAAAATGATTCTTCTCCTATATAAATAATGAAAATTGATGTCGTGTAGTTGGTTGCTGTATAACAAATAGGAGGAGGATGAACATAGAAATATCTCAGTAATATCACGATGATTTTTTTTTTATAATTTCACTTATTTTCTAAATCTACCTATACATTTTTCTATATTAAGTTCTTTTTTTTTTTTTGTTATTTGATCTTAATGCAAAATATATATATAAAAAAACTGAAATTTTTGTTTTTTGTTTTTTTTTATTTGTTATGAAGAGAGGTGTTATGCTTATTTGAAATTTGCGCAACTTATGTTTTTTTTTTATATATTACATATCATATTTAACCGTCCTTTTAAAAATCATACTAATATTGAAAGATAATATGAGACACACGGGATTTTAATACTATTATTTGCACGGAATAAGTTGTATTCAAACTTTTTCCGTCTTTAATTTTTCTGACAGAGAAATTAAAATCACCGAACTTGTAAAGTTTATTAAAAGACTAGGAAAAAGAACGACTATAATATTATTAGAGAAGAGATTGCATTTATCGCGATGTAAGTAGATAGATAAGCGCTGATAAAAGAGTAATTTAAGATGTCCAAAACTAATACATTTCAGTTGAAAATTTGTGTTTTATTTACAAAAATCGATTGACAATAATATTTTCAATTTATAGATGAAACCAAAAACTCTATATACGTATCGTTCCTGTTTTGCAATATAATTATGGAAAAAAAATGCAGTTTTAACTGAAAGGTTATAAGTAAGTTGGTATTCACCTTTGCTCGAGACAATCATATCGTCTTCTATAATAAGAGGCTCCTGAATACAATAAAGAGTCTGAGCAATCCGATTTATGTGAAGTACTTAAGTAAATGATAACTTAAGGTATATTTTTTATTAAGACGGTTAAATAAATTAGCGCAAGTAATTCTTATGGATAATCTACATGTAAATGGATTTTTGACAAAATTAATTTTAGCATTCTTAAAAATATTAAAGGCATTATAATCAAAGAAATATTGCTGTCAATTTTAAATTCATATTGGCTGCATTAACTGGCCTGAGTCCTTGTGAATTGTAAATTAAATGCGCTGACTAGGGCCATAATATTATCGAAATTGTAAATGTAGCCGGTTTTAAGTGACTCAACTCAATCCTGTGAATGTAGCCATTGTAATTTTTTTTATATTTCATTTACTTCCTATTTTTGTAATATTTTTCTTCTTAATTTTATAACACATTTCAAGCATTTTTATCAACGGTACATACATAATATGTTGGTGTCACTTAATTCATTTATTTTTTCTTGTTTAAACTGAATTGCCTCTCTTTTTTATTGAATATACAGAGTACGTCCATACATAATTATAAAAGAAAAACAAAAAACATAAAAATTGGTGTATATTTCAAGTTTTTATATGATCTCTAAGCAATTTATAGCATTGGCCCATTAGGCCTAGACAAATTATGAGTTATAATCTAAGATTAAATTTTTTCTTTGATAGAACCGTACAATTTCAAAATGGTGAAATAAAATTTTAACGATATTTGACGCTCTTATTTCTCCATGAAAGTAAGGAAACAATTATATTTGAGGAATGTACGATAAGGTACATTATTAATATCAAACTCTACTAATGTAAATTGGGGTATTTAATATAATAAAAAATAAATATATTTTCATTAAAAATTTCGGTAAGAGCAGATCATGTTATAATATGGATTGTGGACGTTTAATTCAAATATAGGTTCGGGCGGTTATTTCTAAATATTTACAATTGCTGTTCAAATTATGCCAACTTTGATATAGCAGTGGTAAATATTTTGAAGAAATAAAAAACAAATTAATAAAGTAACCTTTTTGCATGTAATCGTAAAGCATAATCATTTTAATAATTCAAAAATTTTACGTTTACCTACTTTTAAGCTTTATAAATTAAAATTCTTTATTAATCTTAAATAATCTCTTTTCAGGAAAGGGGAATTTTGGCAATATTGTGATTTGAATTTGAAAAATTGTACAGTTCTATATGGCTTCACCATGCCTTGTAATGTGTTTCCTTTTATCTTTGTACATAGAAATATATATGTACATAGTTGTTGCAAGCGGATGTTCCCTTGTTTCCAATTTTCTTAAAGATTCACATTTATAAAAAACTTATTATTTAAACAGAAATAACATTATTAATAAATTTGAAATAATGAGAGGTAAAATTCCATACATCGACATTTAAAAACATTGTAAAAATTATAAAAATCTACCAGCGGCGGAATCTATAACAAAACATAGGAAACTCCAGCTTGCAGCCACCACTAGTACATAGTGTATATACTTAAAAAAATTATGAATCAGATTCAAACATGCTTACTAGATTTTTGGAAGCAATTCACATGTGGTTCGTGGTATGAAGCAAATGCATCTTAGCTGGAACAACTTTTTTTATCAAGGCATACCCAGTATCAATTTACAGATTACACTATTTCTGAAGCTTATCCAGTAGATATTTTCATCATGTTATCATGATCTAGAATCTAGATTATATCTCATCGTTTGTCTAGACATTTATATTGTAATTGTCATAAAAATTAAATCAAACCCAATGTATAAAGAGTAGTTGGAAACATGCCATTAAAAGGAAAGTAAATTGTTTGAAGTCCCAAAATAGTAATCACATAACAAATCTAGAATCGACCAAAGGTCAGGAGTTTATTGACCAGATCTCTCGGAAGCTATTCTTCCTGCTACCATACGATATGTCCTATTCTGTCTTCAAAGATCCTTTGCATCATTTAAGCAGTAATTTTATCCAAAAATACGGATGGAACAAAATATTAGTCTTGCAAGAGAATAAATATCTAACCAAAAAGAACAGAACACCAATCTTGGAAAATTTCAGCATTTTTCTTAATACGGTAATTGGTATAGAACGATATTAATGTATTGTTTTGAATACAATAATTAATAAAATGCTGCTGTTTTTGGTACATGAAGGTTTATGGTGCTTTTTATGAGAAATAAAATTTCGATAGAAAATATTGGAACAAGTCGAAAGATATCCATCACAGTCTGCAACCTTGACAAGAATTTCTTCCTGCCATTGTATAACCGAATGAGTGGCAACCCTATAACATTTAAGACTGATCGCCATATTCCAACAGTTTTCCATCTCCAATGAACACACACTTTCCATCTGCTCTTTTACAAATACCAAAGTCCTGGGCAGAGACGGAGATTAGCAAGAAACGAGTTCACTTAATCGGTTATCTACTGGTGCGGCGGAAGGTTGAATACGGAACCAGAATCTCGTACATTTTAACAATACGTATATATGTTTGTCTTTATTTGCCCCGTATTAAGATATTTTTTGTTTATTATCACTGGTGAAAAATAAAAAAAAACTAGAGCATAAACTTGTATAGCTACGGATCTTAGCCAAGGAATGCTTTTTTTAATTGATTTGATACTTATTTCATATTTCTAATAGCGGACCGCATCCTAGATAAGCAATTGAAACCAATTAAAAGCAAAAAAGTAAAGATAGAATTCAGAAATTTACCTGAAACCGTACTCTATCTAAACATTGAATATTGAGTTATTGCTAAATGTTTCTTCTAAACTAAAAACGTTAAATGCCTTAAGAAATTTGTAGACTTTTGTAAATTATGAGGGATTTTTTAGGATAACATATTTTTTCAATTTATCAAACAATATTTCTTTGGGAACAAACTTTTTTCTCTTTTTACCTACATTCAAAATTAAAAAATGTAAGACATGCATTACAAGAATTTTGTTTGTTTTCGTATCCATCTTACTACTATTAGGAAACTTAAAGAGTATTTCAATTCCTATAAAACAGTATAAGTTACTTAGTATATATAGCAGGCTCAATTTTCATATCAATTCAAGATTTCTCTCAATCATGGTGTATACCATATTAATGACTTTATTACTGTTTTGAAAACAAATTTTGGTTTGAGAATATATGCAAATAGCTAATTAACGAAGCTTATATAAATTTTGATACATTGTGTATGTAATGAACTGTCTTCAAGGGCCAAAGTATACTAAAGGAAGGACTAAAACAAACAAAAGTTGAAACACTATGGCTGTATACACGGAATATTTCAGATAGTAGTGCACTATTAAGTTACGAGGACAATTCAGAATGGCCAGACCTTACAGCAACGTGTTTAGGTGATAAAAGCATTTTATAAAATTGGGTTGTTTATTTTATGAATACACAAGGAAACATGAAGTTTTTCGGAGAGATCTGGCAAACCTCAGACAGAAAAAAATGTGATGCTGTAAGAGAGAGTATGGCTAAAAATTCCAGCACCTCATTTTGACATTGTGCCCAAAAACTTGTTCTGAAGATAAAACAGATGATAATTGTTGATTTTGTTGCAGTCATTTTTTTTTATTTTACATTTTTTTTTACACAGTGGTCGTGATAAAATATCTTCGACAATTACCATATAGAAATAATGGCTAAGTTCAAAAACATATCATTGCCGTGCTGATGCAAAATTCAATTGAATTTTCCATCAGAGCAGCATTTTTCTATTTACTAATGTTTTTCGAAGAATTATAGTTTTCATATAACATTGAAGTAAATAGCTACAGTATTATTATTTCATATAGTTCATTTAATTTATCTTTTCTGAGAGGTATTTACAAAGTACTTTTTAAAATTTCATTTTACATTCCATTCGATATTGAATTGGTTTTAAAAACAAGAAGAAATCAGATTTGATAGTCTGTCCTTATTTTATGCATTAAAATTTTATTATCATCATACAATTTCGTAAAAAAATAACATACTAAATTTAAAATGAATCTTACATACTTCCATTCATAATATAATTGTAATATTTAGACATTCAAAATTAAGCTGCCAATTTGTCTTTCTCTCTATATCATAAAAGGATTTAATTAGGGGCTTCTTTTTCAGATAAGAATGTTAAAAGAAATTGAAGAAATAAAATAATTCTGTAATCTAATCAAAAGACAGTGTACTCATTAAGAAACGGAATAAAAATGGAAAAATATATGTCTAATGTAAGTTTTTAGATGTATGTACATATGCATAAGAGCAACTCGCGGAACTCTATTAAGGAATTTACGGGTAACTAACTGCTGTTTATAATTTTTTTATGTAATGAGTGAATAGATTACTTAATTGCTTCTTACACGTTTAACCATTTTGGCGATCGATGCCAAAATAATGGCGGCATTTCAGTTTTGTTCTCGAAATCGGTGCCGCCGCTATGGTAGCATGATCTTGTTTTGTGTGCACAACTGATATTTTACGATCGAGCGGTATAATGATCCTGTACTTGATCATGAAAGTGACACGTCATACCTCAATATTCTCATAAGAAATTTGCCGATCGCAAAGGGACATAGATATGTATGTGAGTAGGAATTGTATTTGTATATAAATATGATTCTAAATAACTTAATAAAGTTAATCTGACAGAAAAATAAACTTAGAATGCTTTGGTTTTCTTTCACAAAGAAACTAACTATTGAGTCTTAAACCATATCTAAGATGTAAGAGGAAAGAGGTTGCCTCGTTGCCTTGTTGAGTTTAGAATTTCTACTAAGAAATTACTAAGAATAATATAATCCTTTTCAAGACAAGCTAAGTACCAGCATCCATCATATCCAAAACTAGTTAAGCTTTAATTCGGAGGCGCAATTACTTACTGAAAACCAATCAAGTTGTTTAAGAATACCTGTAGTACCTTACTTTCAAATAAACGTAAAATCAAACTATGTCGACACATTACAACACACAAGGTTAATTAAAAGTCTCAACACACTGTCGAAACTTTAATACATCATTCAATTCACATAGAAAAACAACTTTCTTTAATTCTTTTTTTCTGTATGCCAATAACAACCACGGAGCAACAAAAATTGAAAATTTCAAAGAAACACTGCCCTAGTAGAAGAATCAAGAATTACTGAAAAAATAATGGTCTACCTTCTCTTCTATTCTTAAGATCAACGACAACATTCACATACTCAGCAAAGTTTACTATAGCTGTGTTTTTTGTGTACCTTGTTCTAGAACTCCCATATGGAGAGAACCAATTGTTTTGTCGATTGAAGCGAACTATTTGTACTGTTCGCTTTCATTTATAAATATTCTATGAAAATGTCTGTGCTTAATGCAACTGAGTGAGATTATTCAAAAGACTGCAAAAACCATGCGTATAAATATTAACACATTTTACCGCACAAAATAAATAAAAATAAATTCTCTTGTAAAAATGTCCACCAAGTGACAAGCCAAACATAGAAAATTTCGATGGTACTTTTTTAAAAACTGTAGATAATCTCTTAATATTTATCTCATGGGCATACCGCTATTTCGACACAATCACAATATGATATTTTTTGTTGTGTGCCATCATGGCCTAGCATCATGCAAGTTAATTTTCGAATCCACTCCATAACTCCTGAAAAAGTGGGGTAAGCTACTGACTACGTTCGGATGACATTGATTACATGTTTTTGTTATTCTCTCATCCAAACCTACATACACAATATTCATTTGTGCTGTAAAAAATATAAAATAAATAGTGAATATAACAAAACACATACTATAATCATAAAAATCATTACGTAATGTAATTTTTAGCTTTTGAAATGCCATGACAATCACTATTGCCGTGTCCGAATACAGAGAACCCATTTGAAGTAATATTTCAAGATGTTTGTAGCAGGGCTTGAACTAATACTCGGGACGTATTGCTCTCAAATTATAACTAAAAAACCTTAAATCTCGCGTATTTCTGTCTTGGGTACTTTATATTTTTGTTCTGTAACTGGAGCTTCTTAGTAGAGTTAAAAAAAATATTTTGCTCTTTGGAAAAGTTCGACTTCAGAGTTTTACCTTCAAACTGGGGACTCGGAGCAAACCTCAGTGCATCAGTATTTTCGGAGCAATATTTCAAGCCTTTGTTTATAAAAAAGAACAAGAAAGAAACTCTGAAGGTAGTCGTAGCTGGCATATTAAAAATTTTAGAAATTCACACAAATGTAATTTTCCCAGGAAATCTTCTAGCAAAAGAAAACAATTTCATAATATTATGCGAATAATGTCTGGTAAGAAACAAAAATGACAGAAACTACACACCTGCACTTACTACATCAATTTTGTTAAGCCAGTCTCATACTTTGTATGGACAAATGGAAAATATCATGTACAAAAATAAAATGGTTCCTAGCCTTTTCGAATTCGAATGTAAGTTCTTGTATAATGTGTGTGCTTGCCAACCAAGTCGGTCATTCATATTCACCTAAAAATGTACAATTTTTAGAAATTCAAATCTGAACACGAATTCATACACAAATATAAAGGCCCCCCATTTACTTACAGATTATTTGCAGTTTCAGACTGTAGATGGCATCTTTAATCTATTTTCGTCCACCCACTAGTATTAGATCACGTCCTTAAATTTGAAATTTGACGGACAGAAAACTAAGATAAACTGACGATTAGCACACACCTACAATTTGGTCTTCAGTCCATATTGTAATTATTGTATTAACATTTATCATGCAATTCGGTTCAATCAATTTTTTGTCAAAAACACTTTTCAATTAATTCTGAAGTAATTGTCGTACTTCTATCCATGTTGGAAACGATGAGAAATCACAATTATCTGACGAAAATATCAAACTGAACTGAAAATAATGAATTGACGATGAAATTGTACACTTCGTATGTAGTTTACAAATCTTCAGTCCTGATATCTGACAATGCACTGCATGTGTGTGGTGTATTTATCATCTACAGTCTGCAGTTGATTGACTACAAATTTTCAACATACACGCGCAAATTTTCTAGACTGCAGATCAAATACGATATGAACTGTAAATTCAAATATACCTACAGTTTGGATCTGCAGATAATCAGTAAGTGAATGGTGGCAAGTCGCACAAAATCGAGAGATTCATGCATATTGAGAAAATCTCTATAAAACGAAAATCATGTAAAAGTGAATTCACATAAACAAGGGATTCTACTCTAATCCTAAAATGGACTTAAGTAAATTACAATAAATTACTATGAACCAAATCATAAAACATTTTTACACAAAATCTATAATATAAAAAATTAAAAAAAAAATTAATCTTATAGTTTTTTATTGTTTACAGTTATGGAAATCATTTCATCATGGGATTTTACGACTCATTTTCTGCATTAATAATTTAAATTTCTATTTAGTTATGTAAATTATTTTAGCTAAACATCTTTTGATTATCAACTCCTGTTGTCTAAAACGTATCAAAATATCTAGATGTAGTAAGTTCCTTGTTTTGTTTATTTTGCCAACGACAGTGTAATTATAAAAATTTTGAATGTTCCGAGTTAATATGAATGTCGAACTAGTAGTAGTAGTTAATGAGCATGATACAAAGATTAACAAGTTATGGCCGAATTATCTGTCAATTGGTTGCTTGCCTCATTTGGCGAAAAAATGTTACAAATTTGTTCGTCTTATTTTCAATCGTCCTTCTCAAAGTGAAAAAATTTTCTATTTGGAAATTTCTTTGTTTTTCCACTAGCACAAAATTACTTTTCTTTTCCCGAAGTGATTTACACGTAGAAACTAATGTTTTGTGAAATATTTTAATATATTCAAAACGAATTTCAGTCAATAAAATACGAAAAACTCAAAACAAATTCGTTGGAAATGACATAGTCACCGCATAGCGTAGCAACACAAAAAATTCCTCTCGAATCGGTCATACCTTGTTATCTTTGTATCATTGATAATGAGTATTAAAATGTGAAGTAAAATTGACTTAATATTGAAAAAAAAGTACACTGCCTATAACGAAAAAAAGGAGGCATTAAAAAAAAGTGCGAGCGTAAGCTTCATATGATACTGGACTTTTGTTTTGCTAAGAATTCTTTCTGATTATACAGATAAAATCAACCATTTTCAATCAACCTTACTTTTTTTTTAAAATATTATAAAATTTCTATTAGATTTGAAATAAAAACTTTTATAAAGTTTGAGGAAGACGATAGGTGTGTATACAATATGTTTATGGGATCTAGTTGTTGCTGTATACTTTAGCAATTTGGATACTAATTGCAGAAATAATTAAATTTTTTATTCTAATTATTTAAGGGAAAACAATTTATGTAAAATAATGTCAACGGGGTCATTCCATGTCCTTCGTCTAAGCTAGTATGGGAGAAGATCTTTATGGCACAGATTTCGATCAATTATTACATCTTTATAGTTTTTATAGACATTTTTCTAACTGACTAGAGTTTAATTTACTTTTATCTTGCGAGAAAATATGAGCGATGCAGTGGCACAAGATAGAAACAATGTTGGCTCCTTTTTATTCACAACACAACAGAAATAATCCTTTAAAAAATCGAGTCTTACTTAGGTATGTTTGGAATTATGATTTATAATTTTACGGCAGCTGAGGTGAAGTCATAGTAGACATTTTTGTGTTTTGCATTTGAATCAACTCGTTTATCTCTAATTTATACGTTGAATTCTCATAACGTATTACTATATTTGTATAAATCTTACTATGTTACCTCCTATGTAATACTCTCATTTAGCTACTTCTTTACTTTTTCAAGTCTTACTACTCTGTACTTAATATATGAATATCGCTGCACTCAACGTTTATTTACGTGGCGCTTATGCTTGGCTCTGTAATAAATAAATTTTGAATTGAATACATACTGACAGCAAAATATTTGGATTTCATTTTAAACCAGCCAGAAATGTTATTAGTTTCTACCTTCTTCTATCATCGAAGTTCAAATAATCATAACGAATCCAAGGACCTGCTTGGATTTCTTATAAATCATGCTTGTCGTAATGACCTTTAAATTCTGTAGAACACATTCAATACCAGATTGAACAATATATTAGACAGAATTCGACATTATTGTAAATACGTCTCGATCTATATATGTAAGCCCAAAAAGAAGATAGAACCAGATCCTATTACTAAACTAAGATGGAAGGAGTACGGTGTACAGTTGTAAAATAGAACCTTAGATAAATAAATAATAAAGATTGTGTTTCTTTTCTGAAGAGTTTGGTGATACCACGCTCTGTGGATTAGCAGTATTCGAAAGACTTATATTATGTATATCAAAAATTCATATATATAAGTATGTCATCTTAACTTAAAATTTCTAATTTTCTTTAAGGAAAAGCTGTGCCATAAGGAAGAATTCACTCTCAGACCAAGTGTTGGAACTGTTTTGTGAAATTTTCAACAAATATATTATAATTCCTTAAAATAAAGGAACAGACCGAATATCCTGTGGCAGCTGTATGTGAGCGCAACAATGTTTTCCTTCACTCTGTTCTAACTTTGAGGTACTTCTCTAAATTTCATACTCTGCTGACGGATTTGTTACATTCAAACGGAACGCTTAAAATTTTCAAGTTAGTCTACCTAAATTGTTGGTAAGTTTAAAATATTCCATAACATTTGAGAAAATTTACGCAAATGTTAACGTTTTCTTTGAAAGATATTGATATTGCAGTCATATACAGTACCCCAAAACCGTCGAGAATACTTCACAAGCCACGAAACAGACTCCATCACTACCACATGAGAGCTCAAACAGAGTCTTAACATTCTAAAATATTTGCAGTGCTCTTAAGGAAAATTGACAAAAGCTTGATTGGAATAGCTCCTCGGCCCTAAACTAGTATTCATACAGAAAAAATATGTGTTCGATAATCTTAAGCTTGCTTTCTTATCTTCCGAACCGAAATAAAATTTTTATACGTTTCTAAACAAAATTATTAAAAAAAAACACCTTGAAAAAAAAATCGATTTTTTTTTGCTTAAAATATTCTTTGAAATGTGTAGAATTGAAAACAATTCTTTGGAATAGTGACTAAAACCTTTTTCTAATTTTATAAACCGATTAAAACTGTGTTCTTTTGTGTACCTTGTTCTAGAACTTCCATATACTATAGAGAAGAAATTGTTCTGTCGATTAAAGCGAACTATTTGTACTGTTCGCTTTATTTATAAATCTCCTATGAAAATGCATGAGGCGGTCTTTTGTACATATTTTGTTCTGTCCTGTTCTGCGGACACAAAAGAACACAGCTTATGAGTAAGCACTCTCAGTGCGTTTTTTTGGGCTTCACATATGTAAAACTTTAAGCGCGATTCTCTCGAAATGATGTTTTTCAAATGTGTGTGTTATATTACTCATCCAATTTTCATTGGATTGACTGGAAAATTTGCATAATTCGTCTCCATAGTATAATCTAAGGCTGTACGTAGGATTTTTCGGTAGAGTTATTTTATTTTTGATGCACTTAAGCAACTTTTTTTTACCCTGACAAATTCACTTTTTTTTTAATGACCGCAATGTTTTAAAAAATCAAAATTTCTAGCAGCCACCTACAAGGATATTTTTGACGCGCAGACCGAGAGTGCACAAGACTCACACTTTGGCGCCACTTACAAGAGGCTATTTTTAAGTTATTCAACATTAAAATTTTTATTTTCCCAAGAAGAATGATATAGTAATAAATTCATTAAATCGATTTTGTTTCTGACCATTTAAAAATAGCAGCCAAATGTGGTATCCTGCATTAAGTAAGGTATATAGTAAGTGTAGCCTTTGGGAAGGTAAGGAACCAAGCTGTAAGTTACTAGAAGACTATTTTCCTGTACGGATAGTAGTTTAGACTCTATAGCCTATATAAAGTCAATGTTTGGCACTTTTCCATAAGTATCAATATAGAACATTTTAGAGAACGAACTCCCAACGCACACATATAGATTTCTGTTTCATGGCTTGGGAAGTATTCTCGAGGGTTTTGAGTACCCGCATGATTACCCTTGCTTACTTAGTAAGAGTTTTATAAATACATTTTTCGTAAAGTTAATTTCCATCTCAATTTTATTGAATTTCTTAAAATTGTTTTGAAATCTGCAGAAAATTCTTATAATAACTTCATCCATAGTTAGTAAAATTCTATTAGATCAATTTAATTCAAAAATGTCGTGAATGCCTTTCTACATTTAAAAAAAAACTGACATTATTAGCAGGTTTGGAGTTGAGAAACTATGCTCAAAATATCTGGAAGAACATTTTCCCCATGAACTATATTACGTATTAGAGATAGTTATAGTACATTACTCGCTTTCCGTAAGGATACATGCACATTTTGCATATATAGAACTACATTTTTCATTTTTCCATTGTTTGGGAAATATATTCTTTCGAGGGGTTTTGGTTGGGGTTGTCGTTAACAAATATTTTGTAAATTGAAATTTACATATGCACAGAGGAAATAGGACTTGATCTCCTGTGACATGTACATATGTAAGTAGTTATTTTAAGAATATGTGATTATGTGAAAACAACCGTAAGCAGAATATAAGAAAGAGTATACGTTCTTTCTGTCGAGGCAAGTTAGGTTTCCCATTCTATCCAAGGACTTTTTATCTATAAGACATGATTAGAACATTTCGTTTTGAAGAATGTTTATCAAGAGATAAAGGAAGAGTTGAGAGCTTACCGCACATTTCTCAGCTGCTATTTGTGTTTCTTATGTGTTCCTATGATTTCTATACAGTCTCATAATAAGGTCCAATGTGTCCTTGATCAAAGTTTGTAACATGCGCCGTGATTTTTTGACAAAGAATGACCCCTTCTACTCACGGGGAAAGCAAGAAAAAGATGAAAGAAAATTACAGAAAAATATAATTTACTATGCTACAATGCAACATTTGTCGTTATGTATCTAAGTGTAGTCTTTAATAATATTATTAACTTATTTCTGTGTTGTTTTGCTTGTTCGTAATAATATTCTAAAATTAAGACTTGATTTGATTTTTCGTGTTTACTTTTCTTTCGAATTTCTTTTGCTTAAATCCAATTTTAAATAGAAGCGCATCTAGTATCAACTTATTATTTGTTTCTTCTCTTTTAATATCTTAAATTTAGATAAAGTTATTTTGTATAATTTAAAAATAGATGGTGTGTGTATGTGTGTGTGTGTGTGTGTACATGTATATAATAATAAAAGTATACATTTTAACCTGTATGAATATATTTAGATATAAAAATTTCGAAAATGAATACAAACACGCGAGAAATATTTAAACAAAACAAGAAGGAAATTATACATAAGAAGTTTAAAAAAAAGTTATAGTTATAATTATCTCGTCTCATTCTTAATCGTTTCTTTGTTTTCTTTTTAATTGTTTTTTATTTATTTATTTTTTCCTATAATTAATAATATATATATATATTTTTTTTAATTATTAAGATTCTAAATTCTAAACAAACACTTTTGCTAGACCATCTGCTCCTGCACTAGCGATGTATGGTTTCGAGGGATGAAAAGCAACATCAAATATACTTTCATCGAATTTTTTACGATGTGCTGTTATTTCTTGCACACATGTCTTATTATCTAAATTCCATAGACGTATTGAACAGTCATGAGAGCCGGACAACAAGTACAGACCATGTGAATCAATTGCTAAACTAGTTACAGGCTCTAAATGTGCAACCATTGAATGTACTAGAGAACCAGTTGTATTATCCCAAAAACGTATATGACGATCTTCATGTGCCGTTATTGTTATTGGTAATGTTGGATGACTAACAACTTTATTTATAAATTTACCAGTATTACCAGACATTTCTTGTGCTGCTTCCAATTTAATAACTTGTTTACCAGTTACTGTATCAAATATAACACAGTGTGCACTATTGTATGCAACAACAATACGATCAAGTTCATCACGAACAAAATCAACAGAACTTGGTCTACTATCCTTATCATCATCTAATGTGTATGTATTAAGGAGTGGCACTTTTGTGTGCGGTGACCATAATTTTACAGTACCATCAGCTGAACATGATACTAAATGTCCTTTTGTGTGATTCACCGATAAACCCCAGACGGCATCACAATGGCCTTCGAATGTATTACGTAATACAGTTGGATCATAACAATCATATGGATCAATATTTGAGCTTGGCAATTTCCAACTATGTATCTCACCGTCAAGACCACCTGAATAGCAATTTTCACCTGTTGTTGACATTGCCAGACTTAATACTGGACCAGAATGTGCTCGAAATGTATATAATGGTTCAACATCAAGACTAGCTGATTTTTTGGCTGGAACTGTTTTTTGTAAATTCCATAATTTTAATGTGTGATCCTCTGAGGCTGTTATTAAAACAGGTTCTTCTGGATGAAATGCTAATGCTCGTACACCATCGAAATGTGATCGTAGAGTATATTTTGCGTTCCATGTTTTTCGATATGCAGATTCTTTTGTATTTGATACATCATACGTTGATTCAGCTTCATTATTTACCGTTAGTTGTGCTAATTCTCCAAGTCCTAAAGATGCGTCCACTTCTTCATCGGTTGTTATTAAATTTCTTCTAGATGCATCGGGATTTGAAAAACCTGAAAAACAACATCAGTTTAATATCTTCTATATTTTATTGAATTAGTTCGGATTAATTTCTATACATCGGAACGTAAATTCATCAAAAAGAGTACAGTAAGGATAGAGTGAAACGGGACGAATGTAGACCATAAGTTATTACAAAGTTTATTTTTTTTATCAAATTTTCAATCAAAAGTCAAATAGAAGTTTGATTTCTTCAATTGCTTGTCTTTTCATTAGACCATATACTCAGTAATTTTTGTAGCTATACTTTAAAAAAAATTGGAATTTACTTATAACTTTCAAAGAGCGCATTGACTTGAGAATTAAAATTACATGAGGAATGGGTTACACTGTAAAACACTATCACAGCTAAGCCGCAATTAAAAACGAATGCCTTATAAGCTGGTTTGGGACAGTATCTGTCATGTGGAGATCCCAGAACATGAGGAACACAAAGTTATTATTGACTGCCTACAAAAAAAGAGGAGAATCTAAGTTTCCAGGATTCGAACACGTTCTTCAGGCTTACAAAAAGACACCTAGCAGGAAAGATAATAACTAAATAAGGAAAAGCTCACCACAATGAGAGAGCGGCCATCAAGATTTAGGATACATGAAGAAGCTTTCCAGTAATACAGAAATAAATTCTCCTGAGATTCGGAATAACTTCTATCTATCGAAGGATTTATTCTTTTTCGTTTCAAAATGAATTATTTTATATGAACGTCTTTTTGGCTCTTTGATTGGTTTTGGTAGTACCTAATAGAAAAATGATCTTAAAATCGATTACAAATTGATTCTTGAATCATTGAAAAATATATTTCATAAGTGAACCGAAATATATTTGAAATCGGTATGGAGTCGTTTTTTTGAATAATTTCATATATTGGTATAGAATTGATATGGATTGGGATTAAATGACTCGTGACTATTTGCTTACAGAATTTTCTGGTTAAATGACACGCATTCACTCAAACAATTTAAAAATTCAATAAACCCCACGACTTTTAATGTGTTCCTAAATCGATTTATCAAATTCGTATTGGAATCGATTCTAAAATACATGCAATGAGAATACATCCCATTTGTCTTACTAGGTTATCAGCTTTCTATATAGAGAACACCAGATCATGGTGTTCTTTGAACCAATGATTTGCGATTGTCCTTATTTATAAATACATTCTTAAAAATATGAGCAAGACCAAATATACTAACTGCTGCTTCTGAAACCTTTTGAACAAAGCCCTATGTAGATTGAAAGGATAGGGGTATAGCACAAGAGATCTTTCAGGTTGCAATGCTCAGAAACAGGATCGCAGGAAAAATTGTCTGGCTAATGAGAAAAGACAGTTGAACCAACTGGCATAATTGTTTCGTGCAAAGTCTGTTAAGCGTAGAAACTGTGAAACAGAGTTTGAATCAGCATCACAACACTGTGCAAATTTTCTAAATCCTTCGGTCAATATGTCACAATTGATTAAGATGCACAAAGCTCTGGTATTTGAATGCTATATCTACCTCTTTGTAGCTTACTCTATCCATCATCATGAGTGAACATTCCATCTACACATCAGGGTACATACAATTTAATACACACTAAATACGTTGCGATGCAAACTGGTTGTCAGTGCAAGGAACGGCGTTGGGTGTTTGAATCCACACCATACGAAAGATTCCAAGTTAACAGTAGAGTCACTACGATCTACAAAGCCACCAAAATCTCTTTCGTCCAGAAACAACCACATTACGCTGGACTTGGGGAAATAGATTGAATTCTGCACTTACCAGTAACATCAACAATGTTCCCGAGAGCATCATCGAGCATTTAACAGAAACAATTCTATTAATTTAGGATTGGAATCCACTGGTATTTTTGAGAACTGTCGTACCCTGTTCTAAATAGAATTTCGACCTGATTCTGCTCACGTATAAATCGTGGAGAATTAAGGCGACTCTATGGGGAATCACTCCTTCCAGACATCGATAATTTATAACTACCTCTTTTTGGCTGATATGCGAACCGTGCTTTCAGCATTTATAGTAATAATGTACGGTATGGTTACAAAAATCTTTATTTCCTGCCCTATAATGTGTTATTATTTTATCTCTATTTGAACGAATGAATTTGAAAAGTATCTTGGGACAATATTTTTGGGATATTTAATCAGTAACCAAGAAAAATGTCTACGTGTATGGCAGCGAGGCAGTAACTGATCGAACAGTGCCAAGATGGTATGAAAAATTCTATTATGGAGAGAGCAAGATATACACAAAACATTTAACGAAAATGAAACAAAAATCGTAGAAATCTGTTACCGAAAATACGAATAATATGAAGGAATCAATCAACAATACAAGGCGTTCTGCTGCTTGCTTCCTAAATGCATTCTTCACATTTTCTTTCACAATTTCAAAGTGTTCCAATAAAATTCATCTTCGATTTAAATAAAAATGGAGCAAAGAGGTCAAATCTATTAATCTTTTTATATCTCTTCTGGTGCGTCAAGATTAGGTGAAGAAAATTATCTCTTCCGTGCCAAATGCGGTAATGGAGCCAACAAAGTACATGCGATTTATGGGTTCGTACATGCTAAAGTTAGAATTTGCGAAGTTAATATACAACAGAGGTAACCTTTTCAAATTGTGTCTACTATCAAGGAAAGATATTTTCTTAAGTAGATATAGAACATTTGCGTTTAAGAATTGCACTCGTTACATTCCATTGCATTATGTTTCAAGCGATGAAATGTTCCAAGGTAAGTGCGTAAGAGCGAAGCGTAGGAAACTCCGCTGTACAGACTCGATACGATCGATGTGTGTAACATAAAACAATCAGACCAGGCTTGCGTATTCAAAAAGTAGTCTCACAAAGCAAGTGTACAAACGAAATACTATGGTGGAATTTGAGAACTCTCGGGACCAACGTTTTATAAAGCCCTTCACAGAACTACTTGATACCATGTAGTTTATGTGGGAGATAAAATTCAATATGTGGTCACATTTGACCCTCCGTCGCAGACAGAGCCCACCCAACGAATCGAGGAATCCCTGAACACATAATCATAAGTGATTGGTTTCTGATTCCTGTGGAAAATAATAATATCACATTTATCGATATTGAGAGCCAAATTATTGCTTTTGCACCAAACGTAAAATTTGTGAAGATAACGTTTACCTGTTCACAATCGTTAAAAGATTTCATCTGAGCGAAAAGTTTAATGTCGTAGGCATAAATCAGGATTTTGCAGTACTTCACAACAGAGACAATGTCATCAATAGACCCAAGGTACGCTGGACGAAGCTTTCAAGACGCTAGAGATGGAATGTCGAAAAAAAGATTTGATATGTTCTGTTATCTACAGACTACGTCCATTTTGGAAATGTTAAGAGGAATCCCATAATTTTCAATTTTCAACAGTATCACGAAGTGAGATAACTTGTCGAGCGCTTTACTTAAGCCTGTATAAATGCAATCTGTCTGGTAGCCTTTTGCAGAACGTCCAATGGTATCCGAGATAAATTTCAACAAGTTAGTGGTTGTAGATCTCCCCGACATAAACCCATGTTGGGTTGAAGAGAGTAAATTCTTGCAGGAAATTGATAGCTGAAAGTAAGTGATAGATTCGAATGATTTGGGCATACAAGATAATTTTACAATAGGCTCTTAGTTAGATTTTTTTATTTTACTACCTTTTTGTGGATAGGTATGACATGGCTGAGGGAAACAACCACTATCGATTGATTTTTGGAAAATAATTCTCAGCGGAGCTGCCAAGACAAGGCAGCACGATTTAAAGAAGACTGGAGGGATCCCATCAGGATCCATTGTGAAATCATTTGGAGGCATATTAATATGATTGTGTAATTGAAGGGATAATGAATGAAACATTGAGAGTCGTTCATATGACTGAAGGTGTTATTTCGAGGATGGAAAGCAAGGATATTGCAAATTTCAGACGAATCATCACTAGCAGAATCTTTGTACCTCATGGGTAAGTTGTCAGTTTTTTTCATATTAACAAAGTTGAAAAAGCTACTTGGATTGCTTAATAAATTCGCACGCATACTTTGAATACACTCATCATAAAATATAGAGGAAACAGTTCTTTATTGAACCATGGCGGAGATGTTTTAGAGAACCGCTGTCGCTTACGTTGTATATTGGGTAAGTTAAAATCACCAATAAGTGGTAATTCGTCAAGAGGTTGCATCTTACCATGGATATAATTAGATGATGAAGTGGGTAGGTCGTAATTATTTTGACCTTTGTCATCTACAATATTTATGCAGTCTGGAAGAGTTTAGCAAAAAAGTATGTATAAGTCGTATTTTAAGAGAGACAGCTTAAGAGCTAACTATAAGTTCAGTGTCGAGAGTTTTGGAAAAACTGGTAGCCTCAAGTTGGCTGCAATTATGATGGTTTTTATAGAGCTTCAAAATTAGTATGTCTATCTTTTCTAAAAATTTCGTAAGAATTGTCTAAGAAATAGAAACTGAATCGTGCATTTCCATCAGAAAACAAAACGACTTTATAACTAGAAAGCACTTCTATTTTTGCAAAACATGTTGGACAGTTTGTAGAATTAGCTACGATGAAGATAAAGTAAACTAAGTAATAGCTGTGGGCGTTTTTGATTGTTGTAGGATAGAGGTTGAAATATTGACGTCTATGATGATTGTAATCTTTGTCACATTCAAGGATTCATTCTAGCTCTTTTGTCGATGATTTCGAATCAACAAAATTAAGCGCAATCTAATAAATTTTAAGTAAAAGGATTACATTAATAATGAGAACAGAAAATGTTTTCATCTGTTTTTTTTATATCGTAACTAGCAACAACAAAAAAGTATGCATACCTTCCGTCAAATGATTTAAATCATTTAACAATTCTTCAGCTTCAGCATCAACATCTAAGAGTTAAACAATAATATTAATTTATACAAATGAATTAATTGAATTTTATTAAAATATACCTTTATTACCATCGCCCATAATCACATCTTTTCCTTTACTACGTTTTGCAGTTTTAACATCTGTTTCTTCAGTTTCTCCACCAACCATATCCAAATCATCAGAAGTTTCATCATCGTCAGACATTTCAACATCAGTTTGGGCTAAGAATTCAAAATTAGCCATAACGGCAGCTTCTGAATCCATAATCATGGCATCGCTCATTTGTTGTGGTTTCTTTGCGGGCGTTCTACGTCCTATAAAATCAAAATCAAAAATAAAAGATAATGAGAAAAGCAAAAGTGAGTAAATAACAATTATCTTACCTTGTGATTCACTAGCTCTTTTATTATTTTCATTTCCATTAATATTTGGACTAACGTTCTCTTCCTGTTCAGCATTATTATTCATACCCAAAAGGGATCGTACACGATTCGAACGAACATCAATCACTGTATCTGTGTATCCTACTTCTTGAAGATATTGCCTAAGTATTTGACGTCCTTGCCGCCAAGTGGTATTTGATACCGAGCTATATGGTATTTCTGAGTCTGGTGCAACATCATTGGCTATACCTGGCTCATCTGCTGGTGGTTTTATTTCATTTAATTGTGGTGGATCGCATCCATATTTTAAACGATGAAATTTTACACGTTCTTGTTTTAAAGCATATTCGAGCATTTTTATACGCCTAACAAGATCAGACTTTAAACTCTCCTGACCCTTTCTTTCGCCAAGAAGCATAGCAATCCGAGCCTGAAAATAAAAAACAATAGATTAAATTTAATTGGATTTATAATTTTTTCATTTTAAATAGTTATTGAGAAATTAAGATGTTAAAATGCTTATTTTAAAAGTTTACAAACATGCAGGTAACTTGCTTTTCGGTAGAATCTTCCAATTTTTATGTTATTTATAAGACTCCTCTTTTATATTAGCTGTATTCTTTTGTGTACCTTGTTCTAGAACTCCTTTATACTGGAGAGAACAAAATGCTCTGTCGATTGAAGCGAAATATTTGTATAGTTCGCTTCATTTATAAATCTTCTATGAAAATGTATGAGGCGTGAAGTGGGTGGAAGACGAGAATTTGAAACGAATTTAGCAACCAAAATATTAACTTTATCCAGGGAGTCTCACATGGAAATTGTCATACACCTTGAAAGCCATGCCACAGTTTTCCAGGCGGAGGTCCAGGCCATCCTTGCAGCGGGAAGGTATCTCCTTAACTCAGACACTTTACAACCTCCAAACTAGTACTGGAGTTTAAATCCATCCTGAATTTCCTCTCTCGGATTAACAGAGTACTCGTTCTGTGGGTGGCGGGAAGGAAAAGGTTGACGAGCTTGCTTGGGCTGACCGGCAACACGGTCGCCTTTGGTTAGATGACCATTCGGTTAGAACTACAAAGGAACTGTGGAGTAAACCCATTGAATAAATAACTAAACCCAACTCAAACCTAACGAATAAGCTTTTAGGATTAAACAAGCCAACCCTGAGAGCTCTCACGTGGCACTCCTTTCTCGGGGGTACCCTTTACAATTTGCGATTTGTTGATGATCCTATATGCAGGGGTTGCGGAGAGGAATCCGAAACGTTGGTTCACTTTCATGAAGCCGAAAAGGAGGGTTGGGGCCAGTTCTTAGATTTGTAAGAGCGTCCGTTTGGGACATATGAGCAATTGCTCATAAGTCTGGAGGGTGAACAATGGGCCTTTTTCTGGTCAGGGACCCTTCGGAGCTCAAACGTCTTTTCAATCCATCCATCCAGGGAGTCAACTAACGCTTCATCGTTGTTAAATAATGAAGGTATAGAGGAACTGGTGAAGTTGTACTTGATAGTTTTCACGGGAGACCAGAATTCTTTGCTACCTGTGCGACTTCCCAAATTCTTTGTCTAATACTCTACACAGATATTTCTGATATTTGAGACTTTCTCTCTGTAGAGCTTGTGGTAGAAAATGTTTCAGCCACGGTATGTTATGTACATCAAAATCGCCTGCCATCCGGACGATTTCGGGAGAGGGGAGACAGGAAGCAATTGATCAATATTATTGGAAATTTTGTCAAATACGGATACGTTACATCATCAAAATTATTTGGGCTGCGATAAAGGAAGGAGAAGTATAAGATGTTGGCGTCCTCAGACTAAGTGCATTTAAAAATAAGAGAACCCAAAACATTCGTTATGTATCGCGAGTTCGATGTTCAACAATTTTCAAGTGACAATAAGCATTAATATATTCAAAACAAGGAAAAAAGGTATAATATTTGTCTAAGACCAATTCTTACGGTACCCCGAACAATGCCCGTATATAATTTCTTCTTTTCTGTGGGTTTTCCCATCTATATTTCTAAAACGGTGAGTCGGACAGTAAAAATAGTCACAACCAATTTCATAAGATCATATATTCCGAAGAGCTTTTCAGTACAATAAAAACATCTAGGACTGATTATTTTCACAGTATACGTAAAAAACCTCAATTTTTGAATGGCAACACCAAGAAAAGGTTGCCGGATTTAGTCAATTTTTTAACTTGTATTTACAATTGCTATGAAAACGCCGTGTACAAAATTTCTGCACTCTATGTCAACGCGTTCTCAGGCAGTGTTCAAATATATAGTAAAAAACGAAATTTGTGTATGGCAACCCTACGAAGTCGTGTTTGTTCGTTCGCACGATAACTAGAGAACCCGTTCACTTAAGAGTGCTGAAATTTTCCACAGAGGCGTTTTAAGAGAAAATAGTGAATTTAAGTTCGAAAATGGGACCAAAATGGACAATTCCTTAATAGAGTTGCCATACAAAAACTTCGTTTTTCACTATATATTTGAGGATTGCCCGTGAGCGCGTTGACGTAGAGAGCTGAAATTTGGTACATGGTGTTTTCACAATACATTATAATAAATAAAGTTTTAAAAATAGACTAAATCGGGCAACCCCCTCTTGGTGTTGCCATACAAAACTTTGGATTTACACCTTATATTTGCACACTGCCTGAGAACGCGGCGACGTAGAGAGCTGAAACAAACCATTTTTGGTGTTGCCATACAGAACTTCGGGTTTTCACTTTATTTAACTTAAATTTTCATCTGGGGTATAATATTATTAATTTAGACCAATTGTAACTTTTTCTCCTGTTGTGCCATGATTATAACACAAACGGAAGAAAGGAGAATAAAAAAAGTTATAGACCATTGGAAAGCCCCCAAGGATTATCTCTTTACTAAGCTATCATCATAAAGGATCATTCAGAATTTACAGGGTGATCTGTAAAATATACCTCAAGTATGTATATTTCAGCTGTGTTCATGTAAAAATACTCAGTCCTGTTAGTTTATTTATTTATAAACACATAAAATTAGTAATCCTTTAAAAGATGATTATCCCGAAAGTAAAAAAAAAAATTATCCCAATATTTAGCTTATTACGAATAGATGTTTATTCTAGCTCTCATAAATACGATTACGTCAAGAGTCAACTTTTCATTCGCCCCTTCGAAGAAGAAAGCACAAAGCATGAAATTGGATCAGAAGCTTCTCCAGTAGTTACCTACTGTACTTACAAGAGAATTTCCTCTCCAAAAATTTCTCCTACGTCGTATCCTTGCCTGTCAAATTAAGATTTTTCCATCTAAAAAAAAAAAAAAAATGACATGATCCCAATGTTCGTCATTGTTACCCTAAAAATTGGTTGAATACCTGAATACAGGAAAGTCGTTCTCAATGTCTGTCTTGTTAGTAGATATGTTCTGTTTCAAATTTCGAATTTGAGTTCCTTTCTAAAAAAAAAAAAGCCTGTTCGCCCACGACCGACATCATAGGTATACACGTATACAGATTTTCGCTTTGTACCTTATCAGAAATTCTTGTCGAAGATTAATGAAGGTTAACCTTTTAGAAGTTTGAATGTTATATAATAAGGATAATATGTAACAGGGTTTCCACTTCATACATTACAAATCTATGAAACTGGATATATTTATTAAGAGCAAAAAGGAAATAAATCTTCTCTAGATAACCCTCCCGGTAGGTTTTTTAATGCTAATTCTTAAACAAGATTACGCATATAATAATACATATAGGTATGTAATTATATACAAGAGCGAATGGGTTGTTTTTAATCAAAAGATATTTATGAAAAAGTAGAATAAAAACATCATTGATCATCTGCAAGATTTCTTTCTATATTGGGTCTATCTTAAGGTGTCATTTCAGTGGTAATGTAATAATGGATAGCAAGCGCTCATATTTCTGTAGTCCTTGGTTCGAATTCGACGGCGTTTACTCCATAGACTTAAAAAAAATTATGTATAAAAGTATTGTCTAAAGCCGATGTTGCACTGATGCACTGAAGAAATGTTATTTCAATTTTTTTTTTTAGTAATAGGGCTATTTCAGAAAGAGTATTGTCTTAACTTTGAATTTGACTTTGATCAATTGCTTATACGTATAATCTTGCCATCTTTAACGCACATTTTAAACAATGTAATTATTCGTTTCTATTTTCTTTCCTTCTGGAAGGGTATTCCCATACCATAAAAGTCTCAATCGAACGTCACTGAAATCCGACCTATTGCGATAATATCTTTCATGTCCAAAGTTCTCGAAAAACTCCTTCGTTTGAAAATTGTGGACTATGGTGAACGTCATAACTTTTTGAATAAGTTTCAGTTTTCAGTTTCCTGTGCAAGCACAACCACAAGCTGTACAACTGCTCTACTGGAGGTAACTGATGACTTTCGTTTGAGATAATGACTGTTTTCGTTCTGTTGGAGTTTTCAAGAGCATTTAATTCTACCGATCACTCTCTGCTTATCAACAAACTATAAACTATTTTTAGTTTTTCTCATTCAGACCTATCTTTTTGGTCGGTATCAGCAAGTCATACGTAATTGAAATTCCTCTTAACTTTTTACCAAACACTAGTGTGGTACCTCAAGGCTCGATATTGGGTCCACTATTATTTTCCTTATTTATAAATGATCTATCGAAAGCTATTTACAATGCTCAATATCACCTATATGCTGATGACTTAAAAATTTACATATCAAGGCCAGTTGGCTTAATTGAAGATGCTGTCGATCGCCTTAATAACGACCTTTGGTCAATACATGAGTGGTGTAAATAAAATGCAATTTTAATCTATTATCATAGACTGGATACGTCGTCACTGCCTCGTGTTGTACTCAATAGTGTCATCTTATCTTATCGTGAAAAAATAGTGAATCTAGGAATCATTATCAGCAATACACTTTCTTGGTCTAATCAGATTTGTAATGTTATCTTTAAGGTGTATGGATCTCTGCGTAAGTTCTTTGTCTCGGCCTCCTAAACTCTACTTTCCACTAGGATACCATACCGATACTCATACCGAAATTAGACGATTTTTTTTTAAAATGACGTGTTTTGAGTTACCAAGGGAACATATTATCTGTGACCTGAATAGGCCATGATGTGCGGAAATATCCCCGGATTTTTCAAATATGAAATTTTTTAGGCATGTTATATTGATCGCATGGAGCGCCTTTAAGGAACAATGAACCGTAGAATTGGTCCTTTCTTCCTATCGTATGAATAGCCTGATGTACAGGGAGGTTCTCAGACAAAAACTCCTTCCGTATCTTGCCCACTACCCTGCCGACCATTTAATTTATCTACAGGATAACGCCTCGATCCGTATAAAACACTCCACAAAAGATGGTTCTTGGGATACAATATCAACCTTCTCGGTTATCCGACGCGTTCTCTTAATGCTAAGCCTATGGGGGATGGTTAGTTCCAACAGTTTATAAAGATGCCAAAGAATTTAAGCCCATCAGTGAGCTACAAGATACCGTTGAAGCTGTTTGGCTAACCTTGACTTCGGAATGTGTAGATCCTTCATAGAATCAATGCCAAAAAGACTTCTGAACATCGTGGCAAACAAAGGTGGAGCTACTGATTATTAATAAAAATTATGCGATTTCATTATTTTTAAAATAAATAAAATTAAGTGCGTCTATAATAATGCAACACTCATTTTGCAACTTTTTATCGAATTACTCCACCAGTACCGTTCCAACGGCAAATCTTTTCTTAGTGTTAGCGATAACAAAAAGGCAGTTGTTTTTTGTCAGCACACATTTTTCTCTTTCTTGCTACAGAGATGGGCTACCGCACTCGACGGTTTCGAAAGACCGAAAAGGTTACTCCAGGAAGACAACTGTATAAAGAAGCTCGATATTGTGAAGATTATCACCAAAAAACTAATTACAAAGTTTATTGCAACAACATTATTATATTATCATAACTAAGAGTTGTAATACGCCTATTCCCCAAAAATCTCCTGAAAACTGACAGTTTTTAAACTATTTAAAAATAATTTCAAGTCACTTCGATTATTATAATTCAACCGTGATACTGCAGACACAGGGAAAAATTAATGCTTCGAAGCTTCGGGAAACCGATCATGCCACGAAGAATTCGACTTCGATGCTTTTCGAATTATTTGAAGCTTCGAATTGCCTACTTGGAAGTCTATCAACAGCCCCAGTTTGAATAAAAAGGGAATCGTTCGATTAGAACATCAAATAAAGTTGTAAAATAATTTAAATGTGGTGCTGGTTGAAATCGAACCATAATGATCATGCTATCAAGCAGGGCCGGCTTTAAAGGTTTACAGGCCTCGGGCAACGAAGAATTGGAGGCCTAATAATTTTGAAACCAGACGAAAAAGTTACTTTTTCACAGATTTCAATAATTTATTCCAAACAAAACAATATAATTTTTTTATAACGAACATATGAAGGTATCGTAAAATACAAGAAATAGACAACAAAAAATAATATTACTAGGCGAATGGAACTTTTCGATCGTTTTTCGACGAAAAATCATCAATAATTTGGGTGAAATCCAACTCTCGGAGAAATTACTTTCAATGGGTGATCCCTTGATCAGCAGCAACCTAACCCTTCTCTTTAAGGCATGCATAACAGCGGACTACACATCGTAGCTGTGGCAAGAAGTCCGTGTTGCGTTTATACTCAAGGCAGGTCGGGTAGATTAATCAACTGCCAAAGCATATAGACCAATAAGCCTGACCTCTTTCTTACTTAAAACTCTAGAACGTATCTGCGAGTGTGAGTTGAGGCTCTCCATACCCAGAAGCAGAATGTCGCAGCATCAGCACGGGTAACTAAAGGGAAAATCTGTTGAGACGGCCCTCCACGAGTTAATTTACTCAATAGAAAAGGGTTTCCTCTTTAAACAATCTACGTTGGCTCTCTTCATCGATGTAGAAGGCACCTTCAATATTGTTCTTCTGCATAAGCTTACTGAAATGATAACAAAACATGGAGTGAACCAATCTTTAAAATATTGGATCGCACACATGTTGTATAATAGAACTATGGGCGGGGCAAGCAGAGTTAAAAGAGCTCACAGTGGCACCCCGCAAGATGGTATCTTATCACCTCTTTTATGGGTGCTCATCATAGACGATCTCTTTTGTAAACACTCACCCCAGACCACTTGACGATCTTAGTCACCGGGAGTTACGAATCCGTACTCTGTGAACTGGTGCAAAACGCGACCAGACTAGTCATGCACTGGGCTACAGTCTGGGGACTGAGCATCAATCCACGGAGATCTGACTATCCCCGGTTTAAGCCTGCATTCGATTAGCTCCACGCGTTTGGAACTAAAGGACAGAGTAAAATGCCTAGGTATTATACCAGATAAAAAGCTAAACTGGAAACCACACCTCGAAAACAGCGCGAACAAAGCTTTTAGAGTCTTCGCAATGTGCCGCAGAGCGGTAAGGAAGAAATGGGGACTCAAACCGCGGATGATCCTATGGATATGCACTAGGGTCATCCGACCCATGTTATCCTACGGCTCTGTGGTATGGTGGAAAGCCATGGGACTCGCCAATCATCGGAAGATATTGGAGAAGATTCAAAGATTTCGAGCAAACGGCGACCTTATGTCAATTAGTACTCGGGCTCTGGAGGTTATCCTCAACATACACCCGGTGAAAATACATATTAAGCAGGGGCCGTCAACTGCATCTTAATCTTGGCTGGCTTCATACGGGAACAAGAGTGCCACATAAATGATGCAACATAAAACCAAGCCAGCAGAAGGGCTAGCCGCTAGGCGTGCTTCGCTCAATGTTGGAAATTTTTCTCTCTCAGGCCTACTGCTGTCAACAAACTATCAAAATTACAATGACAGCACCGAGACAGGTAGTATCATTTTGTTATCAATTCTCTGAGGCAAGCCTTGAGGCGAGCTGCGAGGAAGCCTGAGAGTGGCCAGGTCTGAGGCTTGTTTGGATGTGTATCTGCCTTAAAGTGTTCGGTTTAGCTTCATCAGTATGACCGCTGTTGGGTAAAAAATCAGATATCTTTCTTTTATCATGGATTTTTCTGTATACCGAACAACTATTGCATTACTCCTGCATTCTTTTGGTGACGAACAGTATTCGGAGCCATCACGCAGAAGATTGCCGACTTTCAACTTAAACGCAATTACGCTACGTTAACATTTCACAGCTGATTAATATTTTGTATGTTTGAAGAAAATTTAATTATGGAGGCGAAAAAATAATAATTTGCAGCTTGGTGTGGTGGCTACGATTTTGACACATTCATCGCCGCATTTGAGCGGGGTGGGTGCGTTACCTTCTGTTCCAGGTATTAGCGTTTTGTAAGAATTAAAGTCATCGCCCCTTGATTATTTTCTCTGTACTTTCAAAAAATTCTCCTTCTATGCACCTTACAAATCAATTTAATTCTCCTTTGTTCTACAGAACACAGCTATTGTAAAATCATATACTGTCAGCGTAAACGCCCAACGCTATCATTGTGCATTCAATTATGGTACATATTGTGATATTAATGATATTCTTTTATAAAGATCTCGTCATGTTTTATGTATTGCGTTAATATTTTCAGGAATATGCTTTGAAATGTTTTTAAAAAAGAGTGCCTCATGATATGAACATTTTTGTTCTTTATCAGAACGGGTCATTTTTGTTTTTCTACAAAAAAAAAAAAATCAAAAGATCATATTGTGGAGGCTCCGGGGGTCTTCAACCCTTGTTGTCCTCCCTTAAATTCGACCATGCTATCGAGTATTCTGATGAACATTTCGATTTGTGTTCGGTGTCAATTTAAAAAAATTACTTTTATTTATTTTGCAATTATTCTCGTTTCCGACCAAAAAGATTTTATTTTTTCAACAAAATTTTCTTATACATAATTCATAAAACAAAAATAAAATTTCCATCCTTGCATGAGTTCTAAAAAGCCTTGCTTGAACACGTTCCAAAAAAAAAAAAAAAAAATTATTCATCCAGTAATAAATCAGTAATAAATCTGCAACCCATATACAAAAAAATTCAGCAGGAGGCACGTGTGTGCTTCCATTATTCGTATATAATATGTACTTTACTTACTCCATGGAAATTCCGTGTGGGATTACATTAATGTAAAATTTTGAATAACATGGTACCATAACGTTACAATAATTACTACAATGTTGCTGACAAAAAGCTTCTACATATGAACATTTTCTACGTATGTATATATGAGCAATTTACTTAGGAAAAATACTCTTTCTGAATTGTATGCAAAAGTTCATTAAAATTTATTACTCCAATTTACGGGGCCTGTATGTGTACATAATATAGAAAACGTAATTATTTGGGTATTATACCAATTTACCCAGTATGTAACTACATAGTTACAATAACTTAATGAAAATGCAACAACCATTTCGAAACGTTTAAAATCAGAGAAGAGCCAGCGAAAAAAAAATAAACAACGTTCATAAATTTGGAGCAATTTCCAGTATAGCACCTGTAAAAACACTAATTAAGTTTTTTTTTTTTAAGTTATAAATGAATAAATTTAGTTATCTGTTTACATGTTTCTGCTGCTCCATCTTTATGTTTACAACATGACCTAGACCTAGACATTTAGTAACGCGCATAGCACGCTTTTTTTCTTTATTATTACCAAATCCAGCGCGATAAGAAGGTCCAACATTTTAGCGCGTGAGCGTGAAACTACACACAACTATTAATAGCAAATGAATCGTTTAAAAAAAAAATTGTTCATGCTGCTCATTGCCCGATGTTCTGCTACTAATAAGTAGCGTAGCATTCGAGAATGATTAATACACTTTTAATAGACCCCCCATTCAACTTCCTCATAGGGAACATAGGCAGATTTTATCGAACTGTACCGAGTGACCATGCAAAACAGTTGCTTTATGTGTGTTAATTACATATTTATGTATGTCCATACAAATCCATACAAATATATATGGACATGCCTTATGAAAATCTCTTCCAAAATTATTCTGGTCATTGAACCTTACAAAATACTGTCGTTGTGCGTCTTCGAAATTTACGCATTTTTTTTCCATTATTTTATTGAAGTTACTCTTGTTATAAAGCTTCTTGATACTAGATGAGGATTGATAGATGATTGAATATTTTTACATTTGCGTGTACATTAATGAGGTTATCAGAAGAGGGAACAAGGGAGGTTATGTTTTAGATTGAATTGAATATAGTTTGATTGAAAGTATTTACGGGTTACTGAGTGTAATCTATATAATTTTATATATAAAAAAAAAAATCTTAATTGTTTGTAAAACATTTTCATATCGATTGGAATTTAATTAAACTATGACATGCGCTTCGAAACAATAGCGGACCGAAAATTTAATTTCAAACATAAAAGATACGTCATTCAAAATATTTACAACATATGAATATATTTTTCAGGTTATATACATTATTTATTAGGGATTAATAAGAGAATCATAAATCTTTGAGAATCTACCTATGCGCCGATGAATAATAAAATTTTCTTCATTTAACTCGTATAATGCGTCACTTTCAATAAATTTAAGCTTCCTTCCTGTTTTCTTTTATAATTTAAATGATGACGTTATTGGATGCATGAGAATTAGTTAAGAAAAAATAGTATACGCTTCATTTGCTTTTATTTTTTTTTTCTTAATGTAGGTACTTGCAAATCTGTCATAAATTAAGAATTTGTTATTCAATTTAGTAGATTCTGTGGTGCACACCTAAATTTCTCTTAATTATGATAAAATAAACATGTTGATTACATTTGTATTTTGTACTTGACCCTCTTTTGTTAACGTGAAAATTTAGCCTTCTTATGCCTTCGAATAAATGCAATTTTTGTATTTAATATACGAGGTGTGATCAAAAAATAAGGTGAATGGTTTTATTACAAACAAAGTAATAATTTTACATAAAATTTGAATTAAACTCTTTCAATATACTCTCCATGGCTACCGAAACACTTATCATAACGTTGATTCCATGATTGGAAGCATTTAAAGAAGGCTTCTGTCGTGGCCCCCTAAATGTCAAAAATGGTATCAAAATGTTATCCTTTTCGTGCGGTTATTTTTGGAAGAGCCAGAATAGCATAATGCTAAATCCGGAGAGTACTGTGGATATGGAGAGATAGGAATTTTTTTTCGCCCAACAACTCGCACATCAGAAGCGAGATGTGGCACGGGCCGTTGGCTTGATGAAAGAGGAAACTATTGAACCATTTTTCTGGATTTACACGTACCCTCTCGAATAGTTAATAAAATATTTGAACGAATCTGTTTTACCACTTTTGCACGTTTTCGTATTTTTGAGGTCGAAGGACGTCCCATTCTCTCATCTTCAACCGATTCACTTCCGCTTTTAAAGGGCTCATACAACTTGTACACAGATTTTTAACAATTTATGAGCTTCTTTTGGAACTTTTTTGCAACATACAATAAAACTTAAAGACTTTGTTCGAAATCCATGATGTGCTACAGAAACTGTAAACATGACCTCACTCTTCCTACTCTGATGGAAGCCGACTGACAACAACTAACAACTTACTCAAACTTAACACTGTCTTTCTCGAAAGAATCTGGCTATCAGACGAATAACTTCAAATGAATAAAGCGTCAACAGTTGCTGCTATAAAAATTCATTCACCGTATTTTTTATCACACCTCGTATACCCAAACGACATACAAACTCAATCGGATCAATTCATATTTTTTGGGGTGGAATAATTAGAACGTCGTCGTTACAATTTGTATGTAAATCGAAATGTTATTCTGACAGAGATGGAAGAGAAAATGCGCGAATTTAGGCGAAAGATTCAGAAGAAGAAGAAAAACTGAAACCTAATTGGGCCTTAGACAGTTTTTTTCTTCTTCTGCAATTACATCGGGTGCAAACCTTTTTTTTTATGCCGAATTTAAAAATAAAGGTTCGCCCGGTTTGGCGAAATTTGACTTTTAAACTGTTTAGTTTTCTTCAGTACGCAATTTAAAAAAAAAAAGTTATAATTGGTCTCTAGGACCAACAGACTAATAATAATACTTTAGACGAAAATGAAAGTGAAATAAATTGAAAAACCAAAGTTATATTTGGCAACATCAAAAAGTGGTTGCCCGATTTAGTCCATTTTTTTGGGGTTCCGTACGTCAAAAGAAACAAGTAAGAAAGCTAGAATTGGTCTAAGATCAATTCTTATTATACCCTAAGATGAATGGTTTTTCGCATATATTTCTACTAAAACGGTTCGTCATTATGAAGAGCTTTTCAGTGTATTAAAACCATCTAGGACTGATCGTTTTCACTACGTAGACGAGTTCTCAGGCAGTGCCCCAAATATATAGTGAAAAATGAAATTTTTGTATGGCAGCCCTACGAAGGAGTTGACTAATTCGCCCCATTTTTGAACTTAAATTTACTCTACGTGAACGCATTCTCGAATCATCGTGCGGTGTTACAAATGCATTGACAAACTTAGTATACCCTATAGATTTCACTATGGTAAAAAAATGGAACCCTTATAAGATCGCTCTTGTGTCCGTCTGTCGGAGATGTTTTTATTGTAAACGACGTGGCGCAGGAATTTAAAATTTGGCAGATTGTTAGGTCTTTGTTACACGCACAATTTTGATTCTCAAGGATTATGAAATATTTTCTTATATTTTTAATGGGG